>CM077306.1:55455000-56080000 GCA_039655065.1 Glossophaga mutica
TATCCAGAACCTCACTGGCAACTGGTTACTGTAACACCAGCCCAACCTTCTCTGCTCCCACGCTGGGGCACTTCTAATTGCAAAGATAATATTGCAGGCTGCTGTCCTCTGTGCCAAACTTGAGCTTCTCCAAGGAGGTTTTATTCTCCATGAGATCCAGTGCATTGAACATGTCAAACCTTTTCATTTTGGCAAGAACAAGGGCATCATCACTCGAGGTCTAGAAGAGGGGTCTGGGTGTGAACACAGTAGAAAGAATAAGCAGCCTTTAGACTCCTGTGGGTTGGATGGTTCACAACAGTGGAGGGAAGTATATAAAAATAGCTCAGGAAGTCTGTCACCTCACCATTTGCATTCTCCACCAGAAAAGTGTCAGTGATACTCTCCTGGGGGTAGAATCAGTACTCCACCTCCTGGTTCATGACTAGTGTGAGGTGAAACTGCTTCAGGTACCTGGTGAGCAGTTGGTGCACTACTGGAATATCCTTTTTTCCCATTGGTTGCAGTCCAGGTGTCCTGGGAGTCTCTGGCAGTCAGTAGAGCTTCATGGTATGCTGCATGGTCATATTTCTGGTCAGGTGGGAGAACTTCACTTCAGTCAGCTTCTGTGGGTTTAGTGGTATTACCAAAGTCTGTCAGCAGACTTTGGCAATACCGCTCCAGCAGTGTAAACAGCTTGGAAAATGCCCTCCAGGTGAACCCACCAGGTTATCTCACGGATCAGGACTGGAGCCACCCTCTTGGAGCGCAGCTCCTTGTGGACACACAGGAAGTTGATCACCATCTTCTCCTCTGCGTCACGGATGTGGATGTTGCTGGGATGGCACTGATGAGCCCAACCAGTTTCCAACTCAAGACCACTCAAACCCCACAGTGCCACTGGAAGAGCCAGAGATGTGGCCAGAGAACCCATAAAAGAAATTCTGGGTAATAATCAAATTGAAACATGTGTCATCACCTTCCACGTAATTCTCATTCAGGAGGGTGTATAATTCTTTTAGCACACTACGATCTCCCAGGTCCAAGGCATCCCAGGTGAAGTCCTGGGACAGGGTGTAGGGCTCCTGGCAGATGTTGTCCTTGTTAGGCTCCACAGGGCCTTGGGTGTTTAGTTATTCTCCCAGTTTGGAGATGGGCTGCGTTTCCCAGAATTGGTAGCTTCTCTTGCTAGCCTCCTCTATTGTTTTGGCAGGTCCCTGGCTCATTGAAAATGGTTCAATGGCCTTTTGTATTTCCTGGGCCCTTTCTGATGGCAAAGAGTTCATCTTTAAAAGGTGATCCTGAGCTGAAACTGGTCTCACTGCCTTTCTCTTTCTTCCTCTTTTTGTTTCTTTTTCTTCTATTTAGCTCCAGTGTCATTGGCTGGACTCAAGTCACCCTGGTTGTAGCTGTTGTCCTCCTAGTTCTCTCAATCATTGCAGTGCTCATGGCTGTTTCTGTTCCCTTCTACCTGCTGACTTTTTTAATATTACTTCCATTAGAAGGCACTCCAAGATACAGTTACAAAAGACTGAGCAGGTGTTTATCTGTGTCTTCTGACTCCCGTGCTTGGGTCCTTCCACCTCATCATTTTGTGGCTCAAATTTTGAGATGCAGATATGTAATCACATGAAAATTCACATCTGCTCAACATTAAGGAAGAATTAGAACTAGTTATCTTAATAGGAGATATGCTTTGTAAATTCTTCTTTTTCTATCCTGGATTTTTCACTGTTGTTCAATTACAGTTGTCCCACTTTTTCCCCATTGCTCTCCCCTGCCTCTTCCCTTCTCTTACACAGTCAGTCCCCACTCCATTGTCTGTGCCCATGGGTCCTTTACAAATGTTCCTTGACTTGCCCCTTCCCTTTCTTTCCTCCTTTATCCCCATCCCCCTCCACTCTGGTCACTGTCAATTAGTTCTTTATTTCCATGTCTCTGGTTATATTTTGCTTGCTTGTTTTGTTGATTAGGTTCCCCTTATAGACGAGATCATATAGTATTTGCCTTTTACTGCCTGACTTATTTCACTTAGCATAATACTCTCCAGTTCCATCCAAGCTGTTGAAGAGTAGCAGTTTCTTCTTCTTTCTGCTGTGTACTATTCCATTGTGTAAAAGCACCAGTTTTTTGATCCACTCATTTACTGATGGGCATTTAGGCTGTTTCCAGCACTTGGCTATTGTAAATTGTGCTGCTCTGAAGATTGGGGTGCATAGATTCTTTTGGATTGGTGTTTCAGAGTTCTTAAGGTATAATCCCAGCAGTGGAATCACTGAATCAAAAGGAAGTTCCATTTTTAGTGTTTTGAGGAAATTACATACTGTTTCCCAGAGTGGCTGCACCAGTCTGCAATCCCACCAACAATGCACTAGGGTTCCCTTTTCTCCACAACTTTGCCTGCACTTGTTTGTTGATTTATTAATGATGGCCATTCTGACTGGTATGAAATGGTATCTCATTGTGGTTTTTAATTTGCATCTCTCTGATGGCTAGTGATGCTGAGCATCCTTTCATGTATCTCTGGGCCCTCTGTATGTTCTCCTGTCTGTTCAGGTCCTTTGTCCATTTTTTAATTGGATTGTTTGTCTTCCTGGTGTGGAGTCGTGCATACTTCTTTATTAATACCTTGATGACATATGCACTGAAAACTACACCTGTGTGCAATTCCTGTTTACTGTCCAGAGGAAAGCCAGGGAAGCTCTTCAAACTGGAGATCTGACAATTAGCGGCATTTTATCTGATCCTGCTAATTATTGGTAGAACATTGACCTCACTCATGTGGATATGGTACCCCATCAAACAAGAATAATTTTTGCTATAGGAATATTATACAAGAGGTGCTGTTTCCTTCCCTTCCTTCCTTTGTGGCAACTGTCATTTGGGACCACCCCATCCAAATAACCACTGATAGTTATATTTTTAAACTCAGGATTTTGTAAAGGCAGCAGAAAAGGTTAGATGAAAAAATGATTACTATGAGTCAAGGATCAGGAAATGGAGAAGCCAAAGAACTTACATGCATGGCCCATGGACATGAACTTGGGGGGTAGGAATTGCTGGAGGGAATAGAGGTACTAGGTGGAGGAGGGCAAAGGGGGAAAATTGGGACAACTGTAATAGCATAATCAACAAAATATATTTTAAAAAGGAATTATAGTAAGAAGCTAAATATAATTTGAGCCCACAACAAATTACAGGTAACATTTACAGGATGGGGGAAAATAGGGTTATAGTTGTGTGCATGAACAATAATACAATAATTAATAATTACACAAGAATAAACCCAGTTTCATATAGTCACAACTATAAACCTACTTTGCCCTATGCCATATATAATCAGGGTAAAATATTTATTTTCCTAGAAGTTATGAAAACCTTTGAAGAATTGTACCCAACAGAAGTATTTCTCATGAAGACTAGTATTAGCGTTATAATTTAGTCCTTGATTGTTGATCTATTTTCTGCTTGTTGTGAGTCTACATTGATCTACGGCAGAAGGCCATTTCCTTATATCAAGGCCTTTAACATAAATTGCATCTCATCCTGCAATTCTTTCTAAGGTTACAAGTGTTTGAAAATAAATCTTAGCCATATTGCTAAGTGGTTTTCTTTCCTTTGATATGCTTTACAAATTGCCCGTGATTACTGTCCATTACTCTGGAACTCTCTCCATTTGTGTGTCTCTCTGTATTCTCTCTTTGCTCTATGCCACTTAGCTCAGAAAAGGCTAGTGGCAGCCTCTGTAAATTGCTGTTTGTCCAGTCTGCCCTCTATATTTTCCTCTGCTGCTTCATGATCCTATAGCAATAAGAAGAATTTTCATAGTTTCCTAAGAAAGAGGAGTAACTTTCTGATTGGTCTGTGATAAAAAAACAATCTGCCCAATTGCAAATATTCTATGACAGTTTTTAAAATTGTGGTTAGAGACCTATGGGTTCTGAGAGCTGTATAAAATATGAATCCATGCTTGAAACTTTTATTTATAATGGTATGTGGCTTTTGATATGACATTTCTTACCTTGGATCATGATAAAAAGAACTTTCAAAATTACTCTTCTATGTTATTTAATGTATAATATTAACTATCCAACTTTTGGCAGATATTTGAGATTTTACACTTTAAGCTTTTTACACATTTTTACACATTTAAACTTTTCATGCTCACTGCTGGATGTGTCCATGTTGAAGTGAATAGTTTAAACAATTACAAAAGAGTTGTGAAGAGAATTCTTTTATCTGGTGTCACTGGTCAGACACTCTCAATATGGGACAGCTTGGCATGTGAGAGGACCCTATGTCAGTGAATTTTAACTTTTGTCATCTCATGACACACATAAACTAATAACTAAAATTCTGCATCATACCAATAAAATTTTTTTTTGGCCAATCCGACAAAAAAAAAAAATAGGTGTAATTTTGATGCATTCACAACAAATGGCTATTGTTGCATTGGTTGTTGTCATTTTTTTAAATTTGACAGGCTAAGAGAGAAGAGGCCAGTGCCCCTGACTAAATAGTCAGGCACTGGATGTTTTTTACAAATTCTTGAGGCACACTGGTGTGCCTTACTTGGGACATCAGTTGAAAATCACTGCCCTAGGCTTCTGAGCAAGATGTCTATTGACTTCTTATCTGTTTCTACCACTTGCTGAGATGGAGGCCTTGAGTTAAATCACTTAATTTCTCTGAGCCTCAGTTCCCTCACCTGTAACACTGGGATAATATTTATTTCACACGGTTGTTTTGTGGGTTAGAAAAATGCACATAGAAAGTGGTCAATGAGTGGACATTATAATTCGAACCATGGGAGCCTGGTTTATAAGAAGTACAAATGGAAGTTATAAAGATATTAGAGCAGTTTTAGGTTAAAGTAAATGTGACAAGAGCAGTAGATTTAAAAAAATCTGAAATATTTAGGAAATTCAAATTATTGAGCCTAGACTTGAGAAAGAGATGAGTGACCTGCGAGTCAACTACAAAGAAGAATCTAGCTGTCCTCCAGGGGATAAAACAACATAGTCTGACAGTAAGAGAATTTAGTTAACTATAAAAATAAATTTTATTCAAAAAATTAAAAGTGGCTAAATAAGCTAGAAATCTCACTACTAGGTTTATCTGGAGGTCTGTCCAGAAGAAGTCCAGTCATTGTTAATATAATAGAAAGGTTTGCCACACATTGATGTAACCTGGCAGCCAAGGTGAGTGGACTGGAATGCACATGCATGAACAATGATGATTTCACTGTACTAGTCAGTGGGGGTGGAAGATCCTATTGAGCAAGCATGTGTATTGTGTGGCTGTTGAATTCAAAATGACTGAGCAAGTAGAGCAATGAATCTGCATTAAATTTTGCAGTAAGCTTGAACATTTCTCCACAGAAACTATTCAGATGATTCAGAAGGCCGCAACTATGGGCAACTGGTGATTGGCAGCTTCATCATGACAATGCACCTGCTCAGGCATCACATTTCCTGCACAGTATTTTGGTGAAACATCAAATCACCCAGGTAACTCAGCCCCACTACCACCCAATTTGATGCCCTGCAACTTGTGCTTTTTCCCAAAACTAAAATCACCTTTAAAAGGGAAGAGATTTCAGACCATTGATGAAATTCAGGAACATATGATGGGGCAACTGATGGTGACTGGGAAAACTGAGTGAGGTCCAAGGTGCCTACTTTGAAGGGGACTGAGGCTTCACTGTCCTATGTACAATGTTTCTTATATCTTGTATCTTCTTCAAAAAAGGTCTTTATTTTTCATATGACATGCTGGATATCTTCTGGACAGACCTTGCACATATACTCAAAATAAATAAAAACAAGTTCATAGAAAAACTTGTGTTCTTCTGAGTGTTTACAGTAGCATTATTTATAGTAATCACATAGTGAAAACAGCATCTTTTCAATAAATGAACAATGTTTTGGATAAACAAAAGGTGGTATAACCATATAACAGAATATTATTTGGCTAGAGAAAGGAATGAAATACTGATATGTGCTGTAGATGAACTTGGATGATCTTTACAAACATTATGCTAAGTAAA
Source organism: Glossophaga mutica (assembly GCA_039655065.1). Taxonomy (NCBI): domain Eukaryota; kingdom Metazoa; phylum Chordata; class Mammalia; order Chiroptera; family Phyllostomidae; genus Glossophaga; species Glossophaga mutica. The sequence continues at coordinate 55,461,029 of CM077306.1, forward strand.
AGAAGTCAGTCACAAAAGACCATGCATTTTATGACTCCAGTGATGAAATGCCCAGAATAGACAAAACTGCAGAGACAGAGAGTAGACCCAGGCTTGTTTAGGGCTGGGAAAATGGGCAGCACTGGGTGTAAGTGAGGGGGTGCAGGCTGCAGATTAATTGTAATAACAGTTGCACAACTCTGTGAATATTTTATAAATCCTTGAATTCCCCCTTTAAATGGATGAATTATAGAATATGTTAGTTATATTTCAATAAAATTGTTACAAAAATTAGTGGCTAAATGTTGGGAAAAACTATGAACCCTTATTACTTCATGTTGGCCTCTCTCCATAATATTACTGTGGCCACGGAGTTGTAAAAAAGGGTAGGAGTAGTGACTGATTCTGGGATGTTGCCGTCATGGTAATTTCTTAGATTTTCACTGAATTTTGTGCTACTTTGAATTTAAACATCATTTTACTCGTAATCATACTTTGAAATTTTCCTTCTTTAAGAGTTTTTATTATCATAAATTGGCTGTCTCCAGACAGAGAGAAATAAATAATGCATCAAGTAACACAAAAGTAGACTGGTAATGTATAACATCAAACGCTTACAAAAGTAGGTATCTATATGGAAACACATACCTGCAATATACAGATTAAAAAGAGATAAATATCCCATTTTTGCTTATTGCTGTCATTTTCCATATCTATAATTAATGATCAACAACCAAGTGTTTGATACCTTGGATTCTACTAACTTTCCAACAGAAATAACCTGTTAGAAATGGGAAAAACATGTGAGCATTTGGTAGATCATCAGAGTTGTTCGATTTTGTAGCAATAACCATTTTAACAGTATATCGGTATACACTGTGGCAAAGGATTTTATTTTAGTTTATGTTTATCTAAAGTTAGCACTATATAAGATGTAAAATGAGATGTTCTACTACAGATGGACACATGGTTTGGTGATACAACAAAATATTTAATTTGGGGATAGTCCTATGACATTTAGAAAAATAAATCCACAAAATCACAGCTTTCTCAAATACATGCAATGTGAAAAATTACCTGTCTTTTGTCACCTGTGCAGCAAGGTGAAGTCTAATTTATAACAAAGCTTGCAATGGGCTGTGCCTGTGCTGTGCAGATGAAGATTTTCATAATATCATTAAAAACCAAAAGCAAAAATACAATGTGTTTGTAAATTTGTTACCTTCATAAAATAGAATCTCATTATTTTTTTACCTCTTTGATTATTTTATCTTCTATTATGGATGCATTATCCTCCAGACTCTAAAACCCACACAAAATATAATGAAAAATAATGAAATTCCATTCATCATAATGTATGGTTAGTTATATTAATTTTTGAATCAGAGAGAACTGAATATTTTACAGCTAACAACCAGTATTGAAAAAAATGCAGATACAGGCATCACAGGGTAACAGTGAGAAATGTAAACTGAAGAGCCCTAATTTTACATGCTGTGTGGCTCACCTTGAGCAAGTCATGACTCTCCCAGCTTCGGTCTTTCCATTTTTAAAGAAAAGGCCATTTGGACCAGATAGCCTTTATCTAGATAATATATTTTTAAAAGCTTTGGCAGTCTATTATTCTGTGATATAACACTGGATAGTCCAAGAGATCAGCAGAGAGACTAGAATGTATCTCCTTTCTCTCACATTTTAATTAAACCACCTTTATTAGTTTATCTGCTAAGAGTTATTTATTTATTTATTTATTTTCCCATTTTTTGTTTCATTTTTTTTTAAATCAGTATTTTTTAATTGTTGATATTGTACAGTTTTCTGTCTTTTACCCTGCCCCAGCCCACCATCCCAGCCCTCCCCACCTTCCTCCCATTTCCACCCCCCATAGTTTTTGTCCATGAGTCCTTTATACTTGTTGCTCTAAACCGTTCCCCTTTTCCCCTGAAATTCCCTCCCCTCCCACTCTGGACACTGTCAGACTGTTCTCAAATTCAGTGTCTTTGTTTATATTATGCTTGTTTGTTTGTTTTGTTGATTAGCTTCCTGTTAAAGGTGAGATCATATGGTATTTGTCTTTCACTGCCTGGCTTATTTCGCTTAGCATGATACTCTCCAATTCCTTCCATGCTGTCGCAAAGGGTAGGAGCTCCTTCTTTCTTTCTGCTGCATAGAATTCCATTGTGTAAATGTACCACAGTTTTTTGATCCATTCATTAACTGATGGGCACCTAGGTTGCTTCCAGCACTTGGCTATTGTAAATTGTGCTGCTATGAACATAGGGGTGCATAGATTCTTTTGGATTGGTGTTTCAGGATTCTTAGGATATAATCCAAGCAGTGGAATTGCTGGGTCAAAAAGTATGTCCATTTTTAGTTTTCTTAGAAAATTCCATACTGTTTTCCATATTGGTTGTACCAATCTGCAATCCCACCAACAGTGCACTAGGGTCCCCTTTTCTCCACAACCTCTCCAACACTTGCTGTTTGTTGCTTTGTTTATGATGGCCATTCTGACTGGTGTCAAGTGGTATCTCATTGTAGTTTTAATTTGCATCTCTCTGATAGCTAGAGATATCGAGCATCTTTTCATGTGTCTCTGGATCCTCTGTATGTCCTCCTTGGAGAAGTGTCTGTTCAAATCCTTTGCCCTGCTAAGAGTTTTAAGCAGTTATAATTTTAAGCCAATAAAAGTGAAATAATTGAAGCCAGTTCAGGTATTATTGCAGAGGTCTATTAAAAATGTAATAAACACTTAAAACTGATCAAGGAGGCCCTATGCCACAAAACACTAATACTGGACATACCACATGACAATGTGTTAGAGAAAAACAGTTTATTTCTTCATGGGTAACTAAGTTAATTATAATGGAGTCTATATCTGAGTCTATGATGTAAAACTTTTTCAAATGTTGCTTTAGAGGATATTTTTGGTATTATTTTCTCTTTCCCTTTTGGAAGTACTATTCTTTATTGGTGATAAAATTCAAATTCTGCATAACACTTGATAGCTGACACAGTTTACATCGACTGTTTTTACCAGTTATGTCAGCTGTGTCTCCCTAACTTTGACAAACTAATAGTTTATTTTTACAATTCCTTGGAATATTAAAACAAATATATTCTATAATATATAGTATGTACATAAATACATTCTAGATATAGAGTATGTAACACATACTATATATACACACACACATAAATATACATGTGTATATATATCTACATGGTATATGTGCACGTGCGTGTGCGCACGCGCACACACACACACACACACACACACACACATATATATATATATAGAGAGAGAGAGAGAGAGAGGTGGGGGAGAGACAGAGAGAGATGCAAAACCAGAATTGAGCATTTGAACATAAAGGTGGCTTACAGTGATTGACTGCTATTCCAGTTTTGCTCCAATTTTCCAATAATGGAGTAAATGTAATTCCACCTGTAGTCTACATCCAAATGATAAGTCAGAATTGTTTAGTTTGTGTAGGCAGCTCTCAGTCTCAGGCCTCTTTTACATTCTATCTTCTTACCGCTACTTTCTCCCTCTTATGAATAAAGAAATCTGATGAGCCCTGGATGGTGTGGCTCAGTAGGTTGGGTGTCCTCCCATAAACCCAAAGGTCGCTGGTTTGATTCCCCTTCAGGGCACATGCCTGGCTTGCGGGTCAGGTCCCCAGTTGGGGGTGCGTGAGAGGCGAGAGGCAACCCGATAGAAGTTTCTTTTGCACATCGATGTTTCTCTCCCTCTCTTTCTTTCTCTCTTCTCCTCTCTCCAAAAATAAATAAAATCTTTTAAAAAAAGAAATCTAATGAGTTAAGTTTCTGAACACAGCTTGGGGATACTATTTTGGGGAGGCAAAGTTGTTTTTATTGGACTCCATTTTTATGTGCTTTTTACCCCAGTGGCAGCAGAAAGAGTGACTTCAAGATGTATCTACAAAATGGCTGCCTAGATTTGGAATCAAATATTTCTCCTGAATGAAACTACAGAACCGTATGGCTTTAGCTTCAATAACACCTCACTTAAAATTGTACCAGACAACACATGATGATGCCTCTGCGAACTGGAGCTACTTCGGGGAAGACAGGTGATGATGGCAAGACATGGAAACCCCACAGCCCTCACATTTCTCTGAGACAGAAATAGATCTTTTCAATGTCAGTTGGCAGCATTATTTCATACTGCTCTTACACATTTTACACACTCTTACTTTAGGTGGTAGCTATGGCAAGGACGTGTTAGAGAACTAGGACATTAAATGGTCCATTAAAACACGACATAAAAAATGGACACATATTATCAGCACTAGTGAATGAAGCTCTGGAACAGTAAGTAACTAAACCTAGAGTTTTGCTCCGTCACTCACTCACTGTGTGCCTTTGGGTAAGTCATGCACACTCTAATTCTCATTTTTATCATCCTCAAAAGGAGGGATTTGGATGGTCTCTAAAGTGTTTTCCAGACCAATTTTGACGTTTGCATAATTTTTATAGCTTATGATATATTTCTACAAATCTTATACCATTTAATTCATACATCTCTGTTATTTATGACATACTTTTACAAATAACTACAGTGAGGCCTCCCCAAGAAAACCTTATAGTAACTGCCTGTCACCCAAGTGTCCTTTAAAATTATTCAAATGCTGTGGCACTAATGTGGTTATCTTAACACATTATTTAAGTGTGTATGGTTTTCTACAATATTATATATCAATTTTTATGTTATATATTATAGGGGGACAAACTAAGGGACAGAGAAATTGTATGGATCTCAATAAAAACAAAAATTCTATCATTCATTTAAAATTTACTATGTGGCATATGCCATACTAAATATTATGTACAGATTATTTCTAATTCAAGTATCCTTCAAGGGTATAGTAATATTATCCCCGATATTTACAGATGAGAAAAAAGAGACTTGAAATATTATAATGTTTTCAAAGTTTGTACAACTAGCAAGAGGGAGAGTCATGTTTGGAACTTGGATAAAAAATGGCTCCAAAGCTGGTACCCTCTAAAACACAGCACACTATACTCCTCTTTTTCTGTAAAATGAACAAGTATGTACAAATGTCACTGTGTATACAGTCCAATGTTAAATCCAACAAGTGCAGTCAAACAAGGAATGTGATATCCTAGGTTTTTCCCATTAAAGAACGATGTTCTCAGAACATGGTCTGCCATTCTCTGAGCTTAGGTTGTTTTCATTCTGTTCTTCTAAACAGATGCTCAAGGCATTGCCCTAAAGCCTAAATAAGATGAACCCATTCATAAAATAGCTATGTTCTTTCATGCTAAAAAGGAGAAATTTAATTTCCCTCTTCAGAGGATCAAACTGCAAATGCGCAAACCAGTAATTAACCGTTACCAATCGATGCGTGTTATACTGCTGAGGAAGTAGGCCAGGAGTCCTGCACAATTATCTCTCCTAGGAAGGCTCCAAGGAGCAATTCCTTCTCTTACAAAATGGCCATATTAGAAGATAAGAAGATAATGTCAAAAATTAAAAAGCTTAAGCCCCTCTGGAATAAAAAAAATAACCATTGCCTACATATAACAACACAGAAAGAGACAAAACAGCCCCTTTAATCTCTCTCAAAAGGGTCTTTGGCATTTTAAAATAGAGAAATAACTTTTATTTTTATGCTTTTTAGTGCTATCGAAATACATGAGCTTATATTTCAATTTACATAAGTACTGAATGGTATGCTAGTCACATTTTGGTGGGATTAATGTTGGAAATTATATTTCTAAAGTGAATAATTGAACCTTTTCCCCTCTCCCCCATGGGGAAGTCATCTGTGAAAGACACTGGCCATTGCTAGGAGTTCCCGTGGTGTTTGAGTGTGGGACTCTGCAAATGTCCATTTTGTTTTTAAGTATGAAATAAAGAATAGAATATTTTTTAAAATGCTCCTGTATACCTATAAACACACACATGGATGAAGGCACAATATTTCTTTTTTTAAAAAAAATTTTATTTATTTAATTTTAGAGACGGGGTAGGGAGGGAGAAAGAGAGGGAGAAAGGGAGGGAGAGAAACATCGATGTGTGAGAGAAACATCAATTGGGTGCCGCTTGCACACGTCCCAGGCGGGGACTGGCCTGCAACCTGGGCACGTGCTCTGCCTGGAATTGAACCGGTGACCTTTCGCTTTGCAGAAAGACATTTCTCCAGCTGAGCCATGCCAGGGCTGAAGGCACAATATTTCAAAATATTCTTGGGCAACTTGAAGGCTTTAATTACCTATGGTTTAACAGGACCATCTTTGCTATAACTGTGTTTAATTTTAAGAAGTAAAATAGCAAAACAGATTAATGAGACGGCATCTGGTGTGGGTGAGCGGTCTAGAGCAGATAGTCACAATGACTTATTTTTGTATGTTTTTGCCCCATACCCCTCACCCCCATTGCTTTATAACCAGTTTTAGTTGCCTGATGTGGCTCTTTCGTTGCAATCTCCACCATGACTCACTCTCTGCGCCCCGCCCCATACGGGAATCCTGCCCCATCTCCCCTGCTTTGCCTCTGCCTCCCAAGCTGCTGCATCCTCTCCTGTATGCCTGACTTCTAGCTCCACAGTTAAGGTTCAGAGCAAGGAGTTGCTTATACTTTAGCCCATTCTCCAAGTTTTTCATACATGTTTGTAAAGTGAGGCTGTGAAAGCATAAGAGAGTATGTGGTTACTGAATTTCAGAAAGTTTAAAAAACACTATGGCAAAATGTCTTGATATGATGACAAATTGGGTTCCTATGATACACATCAACTCATAGTCTGGTCATTTCACAAAATCAGGAAAAGTACGGATTATTTTGCTAGTCAGAGCATTTTAGTCAATCAATTAATCCAGAATATTAATTATCCTAATACTGTCCTGATTGAAAAAGAAATTTATGGTAATGTACAAAATATCCAGTAAAAGCAAACAATATATGATCTGTTGAGCACTGTGTGCTAAGGACTCACTTTGCATCCATTTCTCTAACACCACTCAGACAGGAAGCAGCAAAGTCTAAGATGCTAACACGTACACTACGACAGTTCGCATAGAAAAAGTACCTCCACCCAGATAACCACCACAGACACTGTATTCTATCTGTCCAATGTTCTTGTTGTGTTGTACACCTGTATTTAATTTTTTTGTGAGATGGGTATATAATAAATGCTCATTTTTATCTTATAAATACATATACATTCAAAACAAACTAGAAAGTTTGATTTTTTTTCCTCTTTAATTGTACTTTAAATCTATTGTTCCTGAAAACTCCTTTGCCAAACTGGATCCTCCTCATAAACTCTCTGTGGTTCAACCGCATCAGTCGTCATCCAGTCTGCGGACCTTGACTCATCTCCTTCTCACCTACCTTACTTTATTCCAATGGATTTTGACTTGATGCTTCTTGTACCTGTTTCTTATTTTCTATTATCCTCAATTTATGATAAAAATTTTATTTTTTATTACTTTAATTTTAATCACAAAAGTACATATTGTTCTTTTTTAAAATTGCAAGTATATCAACAAAGCTGAAATCACCTCGCCACTATCCTCATCCTAGTTTCCTCGCCAGCTCCCTGTAGACACTCTTATGTACTATTACAAGATTTACGGTACACTTTCATACTTTTAAGTTATTTTTAACCTACAGACTTTATGAGGATATAAAATAGATGGAACTGTGTGTGACTGTGAACATTTAATATAAAAGGTATAACTGTATATGTGTATTTCTGCAACTTGCTATTTTCATTCAATAATACCTTTGGATCCATTCATACAGATACATATGTACATATCTACACATACATGTAGATATAGCCTCCCTACTGGTCCCTCTGTCTCTGACCTTGTCCTTTTCTTCTTACTCTCAAAGAGTTGCTAGAATGAGCTTGTTAAAACATGGGTCAGACCAAGTCACTTTTCTACTCTACATCCTTCAGTGTTGCTGTAAGAGATAAAGCGTTTACAGTGGTCTTCGGTGCCCCTCACTGTGTGTCTAACCTTATCATCTGTTGTCCTGCCTCCCTACCTCACTGTATTTCACCCACACCATTTTCCTCCTGTTCCTCCACATGTTCGGCCTGCTGCCAGTCAGGGCTCCTGGACAGTGAATCTTAAGTTAAACATCACCTTCACAGTGACAATTTCCTGGCTACCCTGTCTAAAGTTTCCACCTCCCACATACACCTCCCAACTTCCTAATTTTCCATTGTACTTATCAACATAGCTTTTTACTTATCTTAGCTTTTTACTTATCTTTTTTTGTTTAATTCATGTCCTCCCCTAGGAATGTAGGTTCCACCAATACAGACTTCTGTCTGTTTTGTTTATTGACATAAATCCAGTGCCTATCATACTGCCTGGCACATAAGAGTGCAGCAAGTTTTATGTATGAAGAAATGAATGAACGAATGAATGAATGAATGAATGGTTATGGTATGGTACAGGACAGATACGATTCTCTGTTGTCATACATTCTGTTTTTCCAGTTGAGTGTTTTCATTGCAATTATCCTGCGTCATAAGCATTATGCCATGGATTTTGGGAGTGGTGCTTTATTTCAGCATCAGCCTTTTAGACATTAATGTTTTAAATTTGCATATATTTATTAAAGAAATGTCAGTGTCATTGAGTCATGCGGACTTACTAAATAGGGTGGTGTCAGGAACTTTGTAAAACTGTATTCACTTTGTCCATTAATGAGTCACAGTAAATGGTCTAGAAAACGGATTCTTAAAATTTATGACCATAAATTCCTTCAAGAATCTATTGAAAGCTTACACTTATACTTCCTATTCATTTCAAAACAGGAGGTAAGGTGGTTAGCAGATGTAAACACAACTTAAAACATTTTTTAAAATAATCAAATCAGGCAATGGAGCAGAGAGGAAGAGATGACATTAAAGATAGGGTTGATATACAAAGTGTGTTCCATAAAGTCCTGCAGCATAAATGGAGATGGACCCAAGTTTTATTGCTGAGCTTATTATTCAGAATGTTGTGGCTTTCAATACTAATGAAGAATAAAATGATCTATTTTGTGCTATTAGAAAACTGCCAGGGTTTTATTATATCTGTAACAAAAATTTAAAGTAGATTACAGGGATTTCCCCCAGAATAATACATAATTTTAATGCAATATGAACATCCCAGTGGTACTAGTGGTACTAGTGTTGGGATAGGAGGGCTGATAGATGGAATGAAGTAAGAGACTAGAAAGAGACCCAATTATATCAATAGTGTGTGATAAAATTGGGATGTTAAATGTGTGGGCAAAGTATAGATTATTTTACATATGTTATTAGAACAAGTAGGTAGTTATTTAAAAAAAGTTTTTTTGGTACTTACCTTACATCTGCTAACAAAGTACTTTTAGTCAGGTTAGATTTTGAAAGTAAAAATAAAGTCACAGAACAATTAGAAGTAATGCACACTTTTATGAAAACCTGGTGTAGTAAAGGCTCTCCTCAGCAGAACAAAGAAGGCCGAAACCATAGAAGTAAAGGCTGATAGGTCTGACCACTGAAAAAATTTTAAACTTTTATATATCAAAAATATTTTTAAAATGCCTAATATACTTATCAGTATAGGTATCTGTGTATATATAAATAGATACATATCTGAATGAATATACAGGCATACACCTTTATATCTATATTACGTGTGTACGTGTATTTAGAGAGGAGGAAAGAGAACAGAAGAAAGAAAGAGCAAACTTACAAATTAGTAAGAAAAACCTGAATGGCATAATAGAAAACCATGTCCTAAACAAGTCTTCCCGAAAGAAATTCAAATGTCAATAAACACACAGAAATATTCAACTACCTCAGTAATTACATAAAGGTGAGGTAAAATATTGAGATACCATTGAATCTGACAAAGATTGAAAAATAATGAGCACTGTCAGAGTAGGTATGGGAAACTGGTGCTTTTGCCTGCTATTACAGGGAGTGGTGTAAACTGGTTCAAATTTTCAAGAAAATGATTTAACAGTATGTATAAAAAGCCTAAAATTGTATTGGTTCTAGCAAGTCTTTCAGATTTAATGCACATAATAACTTATAAATTATGCAAACATATGAAATCTATGATAATATTTAATTTTTCCTTTTTGATTTGATAATAACAAGACTAACATTTGTGTAGGAAAAAGAGATAAGAAATATACGCCGAAGTGTTATCAGTGGTGATGATGGGCTTCTGAGATCTTAGGTGATTTAAACTAGCTTTCTATTCGTGTGCCCACATGTTTTGACTAGAAGCCTTATTGGAAACAAGCGGCATATGTCTATAGGTACAGTCGTAAGATGGCTATTTTTAGAAGTTCAGTGAGTTTCCTGTGCACATTTAGTATGTGACAGCTAAGAAGAGGATAGCATGTTTAAAGAGGTGCAATGACTTTATCAGGGTCGGTGAGCAAATTCTCATCAGTGCCAGTCAATTTCTGGTCCTCAAATATTTAACAGTGCACTAAATTTCCATCTAATGAGCCTTTGTGATACAACGTGGCAGCTGTTTCTCTGACTCCACGTGGGACCTGACTTCTGTTTTCAAAGGACAGTAAAAGAATTAGCTAAGATTCCCTCTTCATTAAATTCATAAAGTTGTAGATTTTTTTCTAAGATCACATAAATATATTGAAATACCAGGCTGAAAAATTTGCAAATAGAGTTACTAGTGAACAATTTAACATTAGTTGCAGAAATGCAGGCCTACATTTCAAGGGCACAATTTAAACATTTAATAGTATTGTGAAGAAAATACAAATTCTGTTTCAGTAAGAAACCACTTTGTGTCCCATGGCTTCTGAAGTAAAGAAAACCCTGCTTTAATGAAGAAAAGTTCAACACTAAAGAAAATGCTTTGGTCCCGACTGGTGTGGCTTAGTTGGCTGGGTGTCATCCCACAAAAGGAAAGGTAGCACGTTTGGTTCCTGGTCAGGGCACATGACTAGGTTGCAGGTTCAGTTCCTGGTCGGGGTGCCTGTGAGAGGCAACAGATAGATGTTTCTCAGAGCAATGTTCCTTCCCTCTCTTTCTCTCTTTCTTACCCCCTCTCTAAAATCATAAATAAAAATATAAATAAATAAATAAATACATACATACATTTTAAAAAAGAAATCTGAAAGGAAATGCTTTAGATTCCTGGAGCTCCCTGGTAGGTTTCTTTTCCTACTGCATTATGCTCGGCCCAATAAAGAATTAATAGGCAGCATTAGGTGGATTTAAGAATTTAGTCCTGCAGCTCCTACACTTACTATGTGACATCCTGTAACCTACTCTCTGAGCCTCAGTTACCTGATTCATAAAATAAAGATAATAATAGCAAGTTCATATGGGTTTTCCAAGGAGTAAATAAATTAATGAACATATTTAATATGGGGAATCTAAGAAGCAGCAATCATGTTCAAAAAGGTGCTGACTAATAATGAGTACTCAATAAATAAATTATCCACAAAATGGTAATGCGAGATTGATAAATTATAGATGAAACCATACTGAATCTTTAACATTTCCCAGACATGACAAGGTTCCTAGGCATGCAGTAAAATATTCAAGGAAAAATAACGTGCATCAACAGAACAATGGGACAGGACACATATAGTATAACAAAGATTAAGTGACAACAAATAATATATGAGCAACTGGAGTTCAGACACAAGAGTAGTAATTAAGATTTCTAGAAAAGATTGGATTAAAATAAGCCCTAGAAATAGAAAAATAATTTAGTTTTCTAGAAAGAAAGTAGGAGTACAAAATATTTAACTGAAATTTGTAGCTGAAGCATCCCTGGCTGGTGTGGCTCAGTGGACAGAATGCTGGCTTGTGAACCAAAGGGTCATTGGTTCAATTCCCAGTCAGGGCACATGCCTGGGTTGCTGGCCAGGTCCCCACTGGGGTGGGGGGCACATGAGAGGCAACTACACAGTGATATTCCTCTCCTCTTTCTCCTTCCTATCCCCTCTCTCTAAAAATAAATTTAAAAAACCTTAAAAAAATAAAATTTGTAGCTGAAGCAAATTAAATTTTCTCATCCCATACTTCATAGTATTTCTTCTTCTGACTCTTCTTTCTCTTCCTCCCATTATATTTATAATATAATTTTCTTTTTGTTACTGCATTGGCAGATGCTTGTATTTTCCTTCCATAAAAACACTTAACAAATTTCAAAAATATACACAAGTAAAAACAATATAATGAATCCCCCATATTTCTTAATTTAGTTTCAGACTAGTTATCAATACTTTGACATTCCCGTTCCATGTGACATTTGATTAGCATATAACTTCAAACACCAGGCCCTTTGTGATGACCAACTTCATTTATTTACTTATTTTTTCTTTTCTTTTTTCAGTTTTAATTGTTGTTCTTGCACAGTTTTCTGTCTTTTACTCCTATCCCAGCCCACTGCCCCAGCCCTCCCCATCTCCCTCCCATTTCCACCCCCCCCATAGTTTTTGTTCATGTGTCCTTTATACTTGTTGCTCTAAACCCTTCCCCTTGTCCCCTGAAGTTCCCTCCCCTCTCCCCTCTGATGACTATCAGCCTGTTCTCAATTTCAGTGTCTTTGGTTATATTTTGCTTGCTTGTTTGTTTCGTTGATTAGGTTCCTGTTAAAGGTGAGATCATATGGTATTTGTCTTTCACCGCCCGGCTTGTTTCGCTTAGCATAATGCTCTCCAGTTCCATCCATGCTGTTGTTATGACCAACTTTAAATGTACAGTTCAAAGGTGACTTGTTTTATTATCACGTAGGATGCCCCAAAGGGATCTTCTGGACTTCCTTCATTGCTTTGTGGAATAAGGAAGGATTAAAGAATTTTGTTCAAAACAAATAGTCTCCCATAAATTGAAATACTCTTTTAGGCAAACATTTTAAAAATTGAAGAATACTATAAATACACAAAAATCTGCAAATAAAAAGTATACAGTTTCGTTAATGAATACAAATGAATGCACCTGTACAGCTATTACCCACTTCAAGAAATAGCCCATAACCTAGATATTTCCCTGTGCTCTTCTTGGTGTTACTACCCCCAAGGGTAAAGTGTAGCTACTATTTTGACCTTTCACCATAAATAAGTTTTGTCTGTTTTTTAATTAATGCCACAAAAGAAGTACACATTCTTTTGTGCCTGCTTAACATGAACACTATGCTCAAGAGAAGCATTCATATTATTTTTACTGTCATATATTCTTCCACAGTGTGAATATATGAAAATTTATTTACATATAATACTATATATTAGTGAATATTTGAATTGTTTCTAATTTTACAATATTACGAATGATACTGTTACAAACTTCTTATATCTGTCTTTTGAAGCTACTCTGTGCTACTGGGTACAATATTTGGTCATACAGAATGAATGTTCAGTTTTAACAGATTTGGAAAAACTGTTAAACAGTTTTCCAGAGAGGATACGCAAATTTATATCCCACCAGTAGTGTGTAAGAGTTCGACCTGTTCCAAATCCTTGTAGTTGTCATTAAAAAAAATTTTACCCATTCTGCTGGGTGTGTAGCTGTATTTAATTTGGACTTAATTTGCAATTTTCCAAAGACCAATGAGGTAATGAGATGTGCATCTTCACAACAGAGGATAGACTATTTCATAAAGTGCCTGGTCACATTACTCGTCCAATGTGTAATGGGGTGTTCTATTTTTTGTTTAATTGACTTGTGGGACCTACATCTGTATTTTGGAAATGAATTTTCTCTCTATCCTGAATATACACACTGAACTCCAATTTCTGTTTGCTTAGGACCACGACACTACTAAGAGAAATGCTTAACTTTTAAGCTCAGTTATTAGCAAAGGCCTCAGGTAAAAAAGGGCTCATGTCTCTATTTCCTTTCCCCAGGGAATCTTAGCACCATAGACCCTGGCATTACTCTTACTCTTTATCTTAACATTCGTTTCCTTAAATTTATAAAACTGCTGAAAAATCCAGGTCACCACAGTGTGCTCAGCCTCTCAGCCATAACACTTATGGAATGACAGGAATCTTGGGATGAAAAGTGAAAAAAAAAATCCAGATTCACTTGAATGTATTCCTCTTCTCGTTGGGATCGTAGTACCCTGCCCTTGGCTGTCCTGGTAGCTCTCCCATGCCTTCCAACAGCTGGTTCTTTTATTATTATTATCATTATTATTTTGCTATTATAGCTGTTTTAGAGCAATGTTTAGTTAGATAGAAGCTATTTTGTCATGACTGGGAGATGACTCTAGATGGAGAACCCAAAATCTGGGTGTTATTTCTAAAATTTAAGCAGAATTTTGTGAGTGTGAAAATCTTTGAGGGGAACGGAAAATCCATTTTTAAGAAGAAATCAGTCTTAAAAACACTATGACATTTAAAAACTTAAGAATTACTGCTGTGGGTATTTAAGTGACTCATTAAGATCTCACACACTGTGTATATATAATCGATACTGAAGGGGTTCAGAGTATGCCACTCCAAAGCATGCTATCCTCTCATAAAGATTATTTGGAGCTCAAGTAATTGAAAGGCAGCAGGCATATGGGAAAAAAAAACTCTCTGCTTTCCCTGTTTCTACCAGAAGAGTCTTAATCACCAGAGACAACTTCAGACTCTTATCAGCCTGAAGACAGCACCAGAAAAATCTGCATAACAAATCTTACTAATTAGCTCTTACCTTCTATTAATTTCTTCACAGTTTACCACTCCTAAGAGCCCAAACCCCTTTTTCCTTTGTCTTATCACTTCTCTAAAACTTTATTGTTCTTTGTTTATTCTAACCACCAGTTCGACATACTCACCACTGCGCTGTTCTCTCTCTCATGCACGTGTTAACACACGTTAATAATCTATGTTTGGTTTTCTCTTGTTAATTTGTCTTTTGACAGTTTATTTTGAAGGCCCAGTCACTGAACCTAAGAGGGCAGAGAACTTTTTCCTTCTCTATAGTTTTGGCAACTCAGATCGGATTCCTGGGACATCCCACTTACCTTGGAGGCTACTGCCAAATCTTGGGACTGCTGACCAAGGCAGCAAAAAGTAATAATTCTTACCAAAATCAGCCTCCCAGATTTCTGTCTGTAGGGTCAGTCAAGAAAGGGTGATAAAAATTTTCTCCTTTCCAAATTTAGATGAACAGGAGAAAACATTTGTGCCAACTACTTCTTTGGGTGTATATGGATTTATATGTAATTAATGTATTCCTCTTTCCGATAGACACGATATCCCTTTGTCTCTCTCTCTCGTGTCATTTGTCATTTGTCATAAGGGAGAGAATCATAGGGTAAAACATTGGCAACATATCCTACAAGTCTGTTATTTGAGCTGAGCTCACAAACTGGTGAGTTTATAGTTTTCACCAGACCGATCTGTTTAAAGAAACTTTGCCGTGGGTCACCAGTTAGGAAAGTAAGTAAGTAAGTGAATGAATGAATGAATGAATGAATGATAAATGCCTTGTTTTGCGCCTTGAGAGCTTCTCTTGAATCCAATGAAAGCATACTCTCCCTAGTTTTTCTACTTGCTGGGAGACACAGGTATCAGGCCTGAATCTGCCAATGACCATCCCTCAGGCTGGGAACCCAAGACACATCCTTACTGGCTGTGCCAGCTCTCAGGAGAATTTGTCCAAATAAGAGGCCTCAGCGCCTAAGGGGCCTTTGTCATCTCTTCCCTTCATTGCCTTGTCTGTGCTGGGAAAATCTTATGCCATATCATACCTACCTGTATCATATATAAGGGAGTGTACAGTTAAAGGTGTCTCAGTTTTCTGGGAGACCTAGTTTCCTTTCTACCTGTGACAATGAAATTCTTTGCTTTCTTTTATTGACTTGGAAAGTGACCTTTTGGATCATGAAGTCCATATCATCTGCATCCACTCTTGTGTCCATGGTAAAAAAAGTACTCTAACCCTAGAGAGTTGCTTAAGGATTTTTCCATAAAAGGCATTTTGGTTTGTACCACATTTGGAATGGGTATACCCACTGAAGTCCTGACAATGAATTTTTGATTTGGAAAATATCTAAAAGGATTTTTAAAGAGTTTTCATCCAAATAAATGTCCTACTGGTTCCTATGGGTAGATCAGATAAGAAGAAGAAAAAAAGAGAGAGGCAGGAACAAGAGTGCTCCTTTTTTGGCCCTTAACAAGATTAGCAAGTGGAGGGGTTGTCAGGAACACATATAAAGGACACATGGACAAGACCAGAGAGGGGATAGGATCAAGGGTGGGAAGTAGGAATGGCTGTAGTGGAGTGGTAGGGTGAAAATGGACACAAGTGTACTTGAACAACAACAAAAAATGTGAAAAAAAAAGATTAGCAAGTGGAGATCAGATTTATAACAGAGGTTAAGAACTGTGTAAAGCACTCAAGCAGTTGTGAGACTTCAATAATACTGAAAGCCAGGAAATGGCTTCAGTGCAGTTCTAGGGACACACAGCAACCTGGATTTACTGCCCCTCACTCCATAATCAGACCACAGCAGCTCAGGTCCTTCTCCTACAAAGCTCTTTATGAATGTATTTTGAATCTTCCACCACACAGATTTCATTGGACTGTCTACACTTAAGGAAAAGAAAAACTTCAATAGCAATTGTCCTACATGTAAACCTTACCATGACTTTACCATGTAAATATCCAAGGACACAATTCCTGGCTAAATCAACCATCTGAAACGGCCTGAAATTAAAAGAAAAAAATGAGGAAAAAAGAGGATTTTGGGGAAAAAAACCCTGCTACTTGGTTTTTCCAAAGGGTCCTTAGCCCAAATTTTAGTCCACAGTCTTCATAAGATTACATATTAGCATAAATGAAAATCTTAAAGGTCTTGTGCATAAATATTGGTAAAAAGCTTTAGGCCTCATTGAACAGCTAACTTGTACCATCTGCCAGAAATATAATTTGTTTTTTAATTTACCTGTTAAATAATCTGCCTAGAAAAAAAAGTGTGTCTTATCAGAATAATTTTATGTATTTCATGTTTTTATAAGTTCTCTCATTACTTAAGAAAATCAAGATATAAAGTCAATATTCAGAAATTGATGGCATTTTTGTACACCAGTGATAAACTATGAGAAAGAGAAACTAAGAAAAAAAATCCCATTTACTACAGCAACAAGAAAAATAAAGTACCTAGGAATAAATTTAACCAAGGAGGTAAAAAACTTGTAATTCAAAACCTATAGAACATTGAAGAAAGAAATTGAAGAAGATACAAATAAATGGAAGCATACGCCATGTTCATGGATTGGAAAAATTGACATAATTAAAATGCTTATGCTACCTAAAGCATTCTATAGATTCAACTTAATTCCTTTTAAAATACCAATGGCATATTTCACAGATCTAGAAGAAATACTCCAAAAATGTATATGGAACGAAAAAGACCCCATACAGTCTCAGCAATCTTGAGAAGGAAGAACAAAGCAGTAGGGATCACAATACCTGTCTTAAAACTACATAACAGCCTGGTACTGGGATAAGAACAGACACATAGGTCAATGGAACAGAATGGAGAACATAGAAATAAATCCATGTCAATATGGTCAATTACCATCTGACAGAGAGGGATCATGCATACAACGGAATAAAAATATCCTGTTCAATAAATGGCACTGGGAGAACTGGACTGGTACATAAAAAAAAAAAAAAAAAAAAAAAAAAAAAAAAAATGGAAACTAGATCACCAACATACACCATACACCAGAATAAACTCAAAATGGATAAAAGACTTAAGTCGTGATACCATAAAAATCCTAGAGGACAACACAGACAATAATATTTCAGATATTCCATATAGCAATACTTTTGCCAATGTATCTCCTAGGGCAAAGGAAATAAAGGGAAAAAAACAAGTTACCATACGGGAAGGAGGAAAGGAATAATGATAGAAAGAAGGGAAAGGTTTAGATAAAGAACATGTATGAATGGCCCATGGACATGGACAAACAGTATTGGAATTCACTGTGGGAGCAGATGGTGGGATGGGCAGAGGGGAGCAAAAGGGGAAAAATTGGGACAACTGTAACAGAATAACAGCAAAAAATGAAAAAACAAACAAACAAGTAAAAAACAAATGGGACTACAAGAAATTAAAAAGCTTCTGCATGACTAAAGAAACCATCATCAAAATGAAGAAGGAACCACTGTATAGGAGAATATCCTTGCCAATGATATATCAGCAAGGGTTTAATCTCCAAAATATATAAAGAACTCATATGACTCAATACCAGGAAGACAATCCAATAAAAAATGGGCAAAGGGCCTGAACAGACACTTCTCCAAGGAGGACATACAGAGGGCCCAGAGACATATGTAAAGATGCTCAGTATTGCTAGCCATCAGAGAGATGCAAATTAAAACCTCAATGAGATATCACCTTATACCTGCCAAAATGGCTGTCATTAATAAATCAACAAACAACAAGTGCTGGTGAGAGCGTGGAGAAAAAGGAACATTAGTGCACTGTTGGTGGGAATGCAGATTGGGGCAGCCACTGTGGAAAACAGTTTGGAATTTCCTCAAAAAATTAAAAATGGAACTGCCTTTTGGCCTTGTATTCCTACTGCTGGGAATATACCCTAAGAATCCTGAAATATCAATTCAAAAGAACTTATACACCTCTATGTTCTTAGTGGTGCTATTTACAATAGCCAAATGCTGGAAGCAGCCTAAGTGCCCACCAGTAGATGAGTGGATCAAAAAACTGTGGTACATTTACACAGTGGAATACTATTTAGCAGAAAGAAATAAGGAACTCCTTCCTTTTGCAACAGCTTGGATGGAACTGGAGATTATTATGCTAAGTGAAATAAGCCAGTCGGTGAAAGACAAATACCATGTGATCTCACTTAAAAGAGGGATCTAATGAACAAAATAAACTAACAAACAAAATAGAACCAGAGGCATGGAAACATGAAACAGACTTACAGAGGCCAGAGGGGAGAGGGTAGTGGGGTAATGGTGGAAAGAAGGGGAAGGGACTAGACAAAGAATGTGCATGAACAACCCCTGGACGTGGACAATGGTGTGGGATTCACTGTGGGAGCAAAGGGGGAAAAATGGGACAACTGTAATAGGATAACAATAATTTTAAAAAAGGAAATAAACTTTGATTAGGTTTGTAAAAAAAGAAAATCAAGTCTTCTTGATTTTGAAAGAGCTAAGTTTCTGTTGTTTCATTTTTCTTCAAATATATTACATTTCAACTTGTTACTGTTACTTTTATTAAATAGATAAGATAACCAAGTATTGTCTCATAGTGATCTGTGGCATTTGACAAACTTCTGATTCTAAACTTGACAAAATCAAATTCTAAATGAAGTCTTTTTGACCTGAACCAACTTTGAGATTTCCCTGAGAGACCTCACAAAATCTCAAAGGATTTGTTTTCTCACCTTGTAAAAAGAGAGATGTTAAATTAATTAGGCTTATTTGATATGTTAAATTATATGGTAAGAATATCAAATAAGAAGTGATGTTTAACTTTAGGTTATATTTGCATGAACTCATATACTTAATATAAGTATTTTAAAGTCTTATGGAATTCCTAGAAATTTGTCAATGTCCCTATTGTCCATATGTCCTGACATAATGTTATCAGTCAAAATGCCAGTTATTGTCTTAAAATGTTGTGTGTAATAGAAATCACTAAGTGTCCTTGTCCTTTGCATTGTAATGAACTCTCTTTGGATCTATATCCATGAGTGTTTTAAGTCTTTTCTGACTTACAGACAGTTACTGTTTTACTTTGATTTTTCTCTGAAAGCATTTGCCATCAGTTACAGTCCCAAAGTATTTGTCTTCAAAGTGATTCCTGCAAGAACCTCGGAAAGTATTCTGGAATACAGATTTCTGATAACATTTGAGATCATGCCACTGGACTTGATAAGACTTTTCAGAACTCTAATGGAGAAACTAATGGATTCATAAAATTGCTAACCCAAGATCAGGCAGAACAAAAATTAATTACATGAGATTGAATGAACAGATGAGGACGATTGTATTTTTTATGACTTTTGCTTGAAACATTACTGATCCTTTAATGTTTTGCTTTCCAGATTTAAGGACTCCTCTGTTGTTTCTTAAGATATCTATAGCTTCCATCATACTAGTGGATTATAATTTTATAAACAAAAATGAAAGTTTTATTTTTCTCCCTAATTGATCTCTCTAAATTTAGAAAACTCTTAATGAATGTCCTTACATTTTCATGGTAATACAGTTATTTGCATAAGCTCAAAAAAAATCTGTTCTCCTTGTTATAGGACATAATTGAAAACATTGGTTATGTTGTGAAGGCTTTGACTGGAATATCATGCATAGAATCAGATATTACCAGACAGATGAAGAAAGTAAATTGACTTTATAAAGCTAATGCTTACAAAACTCCTTGAAAAATCTGACCTGGTACCTGGCTTACATGGTTCCCAGACTTATAAGTGAGTAAGAAAGGTCATTTCCTGGCAGGCCTAGGAATCTTAAAATATTTTGGAGACCTCAGGGAGAAATTCTACAAATCTATAGATACTGAAGGAAAAGTTTAATGGCAAGTTTTTGGCTTTACTTCTCAGCCCTGAGCAGCTTTCAAAAGTCGGGCCTGAGATTTCTTATTAAAAGTTTCAGTAAAGCAGACTTAAAAAAAAGCAAAAAAAGCCCATATATGATCAATCACTATTCTTGCTCCGCTTATGTAAATAATCAGACCAAGTTTAATGAGACTGGACTTATTTTATAAACAAATTAGCCTTACTTTGATTGTCTTTGAAAAATGGGAAGGAGTTGTAGGAAGAAATTCTGTTTCAATGGAACATTATAATCTACCCTTGTGTATGTTCACTAACTTTGAGCTATTTTCATCTCTTTGTAAACTGGATTTTGTATTTTAATACACTGTCAGAAATCAAGGTTTCTGGGTTTTTTTCCTCTCACCCTCCTGACTTGGCATCACTAAGAATTAAAACCTGGTTATCTGGGTTGTAGTAAGGCCCCTGCAGCTGGATCTGGATGCTCCCCCTCTCTGCTCTAAAAAACATCCATGACTATGTCACTGATGTGCATATTATCAGCAGAGATGCTCACACAACAAAACCGGAAATTGCTTGGGTTGCTACTGCTTATTCTCACTCCACCACTTAAGGATGTTTGAAGCCCAATATTTAGAAATCAGGACTGACTGCTCAAACATTTTGTAGTTTGAAGTTTGGTCTAGCCATTAGAGTTTGTGTTTCATTTCTGTTCCCACACAAATGCCCCTCAGTAAATGACTGAGTGCTCACACCATATAGTAGCTGCCCTATTCCCACTGTATCACTGCCTCCAGAAATGAGGAAAACTGTTTATCTAGACCGCCTAGTCACAGGTCTGAGAGACTAATTCAGTAAGACATGGAGGAATTTACTCACGTGTCTTCTTTTCTGCTTGCCCAATCTATGTTTTATTCCTCTTTTACAGCTCTCTTACCTCACCACCTCTAACTCAGATCTCTCTCCCTAGCACCGACATGATTTTTAATATATGATGCTTCTTAAAGTTTCAAGTGGGGGCATGAAGGGGTGCAGATTATGCCTCCCTAAAATATGACACTGATACAAGGATTATTTTGAGCTAAAAGCAATTGAAAAGAAGCCAAAGTACACAAACATACAACTCTGTCATCTCTTCTCCAGCAGGAAGGGAAGGGTGATTATTAATCACTGGAGACAACTCCAGACTCTTATCACCACAGAGACAGCACTGAGAAGAATCTACAATACATAACAAACCTTACTAAAACAATCCTTATCTTCTATTACTTTCCCTGTATATTTATCTTCTTACAGTTTACCATCCTAAGAGCCTAAAAGCTCTTTTCCTTTGTCTTGTCACTTTCCTTAAAAAAGTATTGTTCTTTGTTCAGATGTTATATAAACACCAGGTTCTAATCATCTCTATGAGTTATTCATCACCAAGTTCCTACACGTGTATGCGTACCGCACACATCGGTAAGACTGTTTTATTTTTCTTGTAATCTCTTTTGATCAGTCTAATTTGCAGAGCCTCTATTGGAGAAATTAGTAGGGTTGAGGGGACATTTTTTTCCTCCCCTATAATACCAAGTACAATTTCTTAAATATAAAAATATCAAGTCTTAAAATAGTTAAACATTCCATATGATTTCACAGTAACTGGAGAAAGGCACAGTAGTTTGAGATGTTGATATATTAAGATGGATGTTGAAAGTAGAGTAAGGTAACAGATAGAATATTTGTAAATATACACTAGTGCATTGTAATTTACCCTTTAAAAACACATTCCCTCAGATGTCTAACAACCCAGAGAAGGGGGCAGGTATTTGATACTTTTAACCAATAGTGACCTTGACAAGCAAGAGAATAAGTGGGGAGAAGGAATAAAAGGAGAGAGGAAAAGAGAGGTAATAAATTTCTCAAATTTCTTTACGCATGAATAAGAACATCTAGTCATGAGAATGATAGATCATAGAATTTCTCCCTTAATGAAGAGAAGATGCTCTTTTTGCAACTATATCTTGAAGCCTGTAGTCATGTGGTAGAAGGAAGAAATGACACAGGGAAATAAAAGAAAAGCCTGCCCCTTACCACTTAAGGGCTAGTGGAAAAAAGGGGGAAAAACAGTGATAAAGGTGGCAGAGTGTCAGACTATTGAGCCCTTGCTTCTTCAGCTGAAGCTGCAGGTGCGTTATGGAAGTTTAAGGTGACACTGAGAGCAGAGGCAGCGTGAGAAAAGCATACAGGGTGGGATAAACTCTTTTCAACAGGGAGATGCCACACCCAAGTCACGAGGTGAGATGCGATGGCCAGACACAAGGTGCACTGCAGCCTCTTGGCTCTTTCTGGGCCCACATGGCAAGAATGCTGACTGAGAGCCGGGGACATTCTTGGCAAACATGGCAAAAGCTCTATATGACCATGAGACACAGTTGACTGTGGATCATCCCCAGACACAAGAACATAGACCGTGGAGGTGCCATTCTTTAAGTTCAGCGGCGCATCCCCACAGAACGCAGGTGTCTGGATATAACGCCTGTCAGCACAAACCCAGGAACACCAGGGGCCCGGAGGAGGCCTCTTTGCCAAAGTGCTGGATCACCTAACTCTCCCATAGCCCACAAACCATTTTAGGAAAGATCATGATAAGAAAGAAAGAAAATGTTGGAATGAAAACATTTTCAAAAGAAACACTTAAATCTGAAGAAACTAAATTATTGACTCAGACTATGTTTGGATTCTACTTTCTACTATTAGTATGGAAAGGCTAGCAAAAGAGATAAGAGCTGTTTTGCAGAATAATGACACTATATTTGTCTGGCACATTGGAGAAGCGTGTGAGTGTATTTATGATGCCACCACAGCGTTAACCATAGAGCTGGCTGCACAACATTAGCCACGAGTGAAAAGAGAGCATACCACATCTGCAAACCCACGGCAGACAACAACATTCACTTTTCAGTACCATTTGAAATTTTTTGCTTGGAGTAAGTTTAGAGAGAGTGAAATCCCCACGTTAGCTAAAACAAGAGGAATCTAGCCAGATTTCAAGATAATTAAGCTGGTCCACCAGCTCCAAGACATTAACAGCTGCTGTTTTAATCACTAATGAGATAGTCAGTTTCTATAATCTGGGAGATGGACCAAAAAACATGGACTTGGTTTTCCTTTCATTTAAATCAGTTCACTGGAGAAGAACTCTCCCTCTATCTTAGCTCCGCCACCCTGCAAGCTGCTGATAACCTGGAGAAGAAAGGGAGCCCTGCTGTATCACAACGCCACACATACACAGACGAGAAAGCACATCGAGTCCAGTGGTCATTAACAAGCACAAACATAATGCAGACCTAAGAAATCATTTCTGCGCACTCTAATTTGCAGGACCCACAGGACTCCCAACAGACAAAGACATAAATAGGAAGGGTAGTTACCTTCTGAAAATATTGAGAGTGTGGCTCCTCAAAGAGTTTGCAAACCCCTTTATGGTTTCTCAAATGCCTATGTTCCTGAAATTAATCTTTTGATTTAATGGATATTATGTTGGTGTTGCAACACAGTTCTTTGTCATTACTTTGTGATTCATGAGTTTCACTTGATGTAATTGCATCAATGGTGCAGGAGGCTTGGCAGGGCTGAAATCAGAACACATTTGGTTCATAAGAACTATGAAGTCTAATGATGTCCAATGTAGCTACACAAGAAATGTTTTAAACTGACAGACAATCCAGTAGAGGTATTTAGTCCATTTCCATTGTATTCAAGGCAAGTATATTTTCCAATGAATTAAAAATATTAGGAGAAAAATAAGAGAATGATTATAAATTGTTGGCTAAATTAATAATAGGGCACTCAGTTGGAGAAGTATAAATCTAATGATTATTAGCAATTTATTCTAGCATTTCTAAGGTATAATGCCCTTAAACATTTTGTATGTACCTCTACTACAGCATGTAATAAGTTATATTGAGATCATGTACTAATACATAAGTTTTCATAGGTAAATATAGGCATGTTTTGGACAGGAACAGTTTTTAAAATCTTCTTATGAGGCTGGCATTCAGTCAATGCTATTGATTGATAACAAATGATCCTTTCCTCTGTAGGAATGAAAACCTTAAAGATGAATCAAATTGGAATACGACTAAATAATTTTAAGAACTTACTAGGATGAAATGTTTTGGAAAAATAGAATATACCAGTAGTATCTACTGCACTGAGCTTAGAATGGGGTGAATGGAGAGGGAGAGTACAGTTTATAATAAAAGATTTACAAGATCATTCTGATTCCCCACCCCCATTTTAAAATCAGATACATAGTAACAGAAACTAGAGTGAGCATACATCAGTGTCTCCACAAACCTCCCTCTTTAGTCCCCTGCAGTCACTTCCCTCACCCTCCCCATCACTGCCTGACTAGAGGGTTCCTAGTAGGCCTCTTACCATACCTTCCTCAGTGCCCATGAGTGTGTCCTGCAAGCAAGACTGCAGAGATTTCACAAAGTCCAACCTCTTTCCACCCCCTACCCTGGATGTTAGGAAGTAATTTTTTTATTAGTTGAAATGAAACTAGCACAATTGAAGAGCAATGCCATTTGCAAAAGTTTATTAATATAGTGACATAGAGATAGGCCCAGCAAAGAGTAGTTTGCATTTCTACAGAATGCTGGATGGGGAGTATGCAGGACCTTTTGTCTCCTTGTGAAATTAGATACAGTTTCTCATTGGGGTTAAAATGACTTTGTCCTGAGGCCCCAAAGCTGAGGAATGAGGTAATAATAAGGAGGGGTGAAATTTGGCCTTTGTTCCTAATACCAAGCAAAGAAAAGAATGGATCAGTTAAATGCCCAGTTAGACAAGAGAAGTCAGAGAAGAAGACTGTTAGATTAATGTGCTGCTTTTGTTTTAGAATGGGTTTTATTTTAGAGGAACTACAGCAAAATATGTTTCTAAAAGCATTTTTGCTTCAATTTCATCATCTAAGAAGATTACAAATTTCAGTGTCCGACTTAATCTATGTAAAAGCAGAAACATACTTTAAAAGTTATCCTTTCATGAGCCCATATGTGCTTAAAAGTTACACTGGGATTTATCTGGCTGCAGAGGAAGATCCGATACAATCTGAGGGACTATATCAAAATATCTTTATTTTACTCAACACTGTGTTCACAAGATTGTTAAGAAGATGCAAGAATGTTTAAAATTTGTGAAGCAGTGGTCTAATTTGCCATTTGCAACAGCTTCAGTTTAGTTTAAAAAAGACTGAACTCCACTATTTTTCAATCACTGTCAATCACCTATAAAAGCAAAAACTTGAACAAAAATTACATATATATATATATATATATATATATATATATATATATATATATTTAAAAACCTAACCCCTGTCCTTTAGGGGTTGGCTTTCAAGAATGTATTTTGTAAAGGATAGGAACCTGCAAGACAAATATATTAAAATCTAACCCCTACCCTTTAAGTGTGGGAGAGAGAGACAAAGAAAGCCATAATTATGATTTTTTTAAAAAAGAGCAAGCACTGTGGCAAAATCAGCCCTAGGTAGTGCAGCATCAGGGAAGAATAGCTTCCAATTTAGCTAAATTCCTTCTTTTCTCAGCAGTGCATTGAATGGCCAGTTACTATGGCCTGTGTAAAAAGCATCCTCTTCTTGAGGCCTTTAACCTAGAGGTTATCGACTCGTCCTGAACATCAGCATCCCTGAAGACACTTTGAAAACATTACCGCTGTCCAGATTGCTCAGACTAGAGAGTAATCTAGATATTTCTAGAAATTTAATTGTTCTGGGGTGGAGATAGAGCATCAATATTTAAAGGAAAATAAAATTCCCCAACTGATTCTGCTGTGCAGTTAAGGCTGAGAATCACTCTCTTCTCTAGGTTTTCATGGTTATTATGCAAAATTTAAAAGGAGAATAGTTGAGAGTAATATTTGCTTTCTACAAAATTGCATTTTAAAAAGAGAAAAGGACTGAAAAGAGGGTCCTGAAACCAAAATTGGGGTCATAGGGTTAAACAAACTCAGCATAGGACATGTAACATTAACAAAGAAAGGCAAAGTCAGGCTGCAAACTAAATATATTCTCTGAAGACTTATTAGTAGGCAAAGAAAGTCAGTGAGCAAAGCAAAAAATGATTTAAGCCCCGCCACTGCCATTCTATCTGGGGGCACGCTCTGTCAAAGATTGTTCAGTGCTTTGCCCTATTACCACAAACTTAGCACCATCTGTTCCTTTTGTAAGTTCCTCCCTTTCTGCTGAAGGGAACTGATTCCCACTATATTATTAGGTTTCCTATTATACACATCCCATCCTGTGGTTTGAATATCAGAGTTTTGCAAGTAAAAAACAGCCTATTTGCCCTCCAAATGTCCCCATGATTCTCAGTTCTACTTGTTAACTTCCATAGCATCGCTAATTTTCAACTTCTGGGATTTCCCTGCAGCATGTGGAAATGAGAGGGAAAAAAAGCTGTTTTGTTTCTTCAGCACTATCAGGACACCTGTTATGATTTTAAGAGAGCTCTTATTACAACATCTGATTTCATTGCTCCATTCTCTGGAGAAAACACACTTATTACAGAAGCTGAAATACCTGTGCTCGATTTTCAAAGGTGAGCTTTTTCTCCACTCCCCCGCCCTCCAATAACCACAAGGACATTTCATTTGAATGTACTGACGTAAATAGGGAAAATCCTGGCCTAATACATCATTCCAGGGGCATTTTGAAATCCAGTTTGTCACCAGGGAAGTAATGCTAATGGAGCAAATGTGGGTCTGGGGAATTCATAGAGTGGATACAACCTAGTGACTCCGTTGCATTTTGATTTGTGCTTGGACAGACTTAGAACTTTTCATTAACCAAGTTCGCTTCTGCAATTAGGCAATTGTTCCTCTTATTCCATTGAGATGATCTGGGTAGGCTCTTCTTGCCTGGGAGCGAAGCTAGGTAATATCTAAACGGCCCCGCCCACAGCTCTACGTTGTGCTTTACAAGCGTGCAGGAGTGACTGTTCACTTGCCAATGTAATGCTGAGCGCTCATAAAAAGAAAAAGAGTATTCACTGGCATTTCTGTGACTTAGGGTTTATGATAAAATCTCTGAATAGAATTATGTGAGATAAAGAAAATATTTTGATTGCTTCATTAAGCAGGGTCTTTAGTCCACTCACTTTCAAGGACGATTTTAAAAAGGTAAGTGCTGCAGAGGCAGGCCATAGGGGCAGATCATGTTTGTTGTTCACTGGGAAACATTTTGCTTGACCTCCTTAACAGTTTCCAGTAAATTACTGTGGGGATTCCAAGTTAATTTTACAGATTAAAAATGCTCTTATGTGAAGTAAACTTAGCATTCTGCCTGATATTTTCAAAACATTTTAGGACCTGTAGGAAATTCATTTCAATGTTAGTAATCCCTAAAGTCATGTCCCATAAGGAAGATGCTGCCTGGTTATACAGGGTCTGGCAAAAATAATGCCCATTTGTATTACAAAATCATAAACATGTAATTCTGTAACATAACAATATCACACTCAAGCATATCATACGACATTTTAGGTGAAATGTTCAAACTGCTGTCCATCTCAAGCGAGACATTCATGGACCCTACCAACCACATTCAAGCAGGCATTACTTATGCTAGACCCCTGTATATAAATCAGAAATGTGTTTGAACTTAAAGAGGTACAGGTGAGTCAGAAAAAAACATATGGGGGGGACCCCCCCAAACCCTGGAAGTTATTTATAAAAAATTATGTTATTTATTTTTACATGTTCAAATTCAATCACCTTCAATGTACTCTCCATTTGAGGCACGACACCTATCAAGACTTGTTCCACGGCTCAAAACAGTTCTCGAACTTGTCAATTTGATGTCTTTTAGTGCTTCTGCTGTTTTTTGTTTCACCTCTTCCACACCGGCAAAATATTTCCCTTTAAGGATTTTTTTCATCCAGGGAAACAAGAAAAGTCACTCGGGGCAAGAGTGGGTGAATAGGGAGGGTGGGGCATGAGGGTCATGCAATCTTTGATCAAAAACTGCTGAACACTCAGAGTGCTATGCTCATAAATCACCCATCAGGAAATGGGCAAACCTGTGGAAAAAGTCTTTAAAAAACTTTACTGAAATTGAACACAGCCTCTCAAAACAAGGCCAGCTGGTACGGTGATGCAGATGGAATCCTAGAACACTCACCTAGCGGTGGAAGCCTGTATTACAAGGGCCTGCCCTCCATGAGATAATTCAATTTTTTTGTTGGGGGGGGTCCCCCCTCACATTCATTCTGAAAGACATCATGAAGCACAAATTAAGGGATCAATTACTGCATATGAATTGATTAATTAAAAACAGTGCCTTAATGCTACACCATTTTTAAGCTTCAGCTTATTGTTCTGCCACTTTATACAGATACCGAGGATCAAAAAATAATAAGGTATTTGTTTGTAACTGGTTGATACTATTGGGTTAAAAACAATAATTTTCTGCTCAGCTTTCTAAGTTTTTCTGGCTAGACTAATAACTAAATTACCATGAAACAAATTAATAGAGAAAAATGACTAAATTTGTTATGTCTGTATGTACAAATGGGGGTTCTGTAAGAATATGAGACCTGAGGGTACATGGGGCCACTGAGACTTACATGTCATTCTGACCCAAAGAGGGGGGGAAAAGGTTTGGGATTTCACATGGGAAGTAGGCAGTTCACAGACAGATGAGAAAGAGCAACATGCGTGCCTGGCGAACAAATTCTTGCTGGGCCACCAGAGACAATGGGACATGGAGGGGAATCTAGCAAACAGACTTGCTTGGGTCCTCTTTTCTGCCATGCTAAATTCCTGTAAGCTGGGGTGAGTATGTTGACATGAAAATGCGAAGGCTCCCTTCTTGAAGCAGATTCTTCTGGCCAAATTCCTTTAGGCAGCTAAAGGGGGAGGATTGAAGGTTTTTTCAATCTTTTGTTTCTTACAATAACCAGCTTAAAATAATCAGTATCCCAAAAGGCATATTCTAGAGTGACAAACTCTGGTCCCCCTCAGTACACCATTATTAATATAGTCTCATCTTTCCATTTTATAAATGAAAGTATCCTGAGACACAAAGAAGGAACTTTTTCAATGTAACTGAGATACTATTAGTATAAATTTTTGAATTCTAGTCTCTGGGTTTTGACTTAACCATCTACCCATGATATAAGTTCTTCCGGTACCAGATGGTTATTAAACATTGTTGTGGAGAAAGTAGGGTACAGAAGTTGGTGAAAGTATTGAGTATTATACAAAGACACAGATGGAGATTTCATAATTGCCCTTTGAAGTTACTAAGATTTCACATTCACTGACACCAAAGCACCATCAGTCTCATAAGCTGTTGATATGACCAACCCGTGCTTAATGAGGAGAGAAGGAAGGAGAGAGGACACAAGGACAATTAAGCCTGGTGGTCCTGGGGACCTGACATAATGGTTGATGGGAGGACAAGAGTAGGGTTTTTTGGTTATTGTTCTCTCCAGCAGTTTCTCATCTTCATATCACCTGTGTGATATGAAGCCGAAGGATAAATACCATTATGCAGGGGCAGCAAGACTTATCTTCATTTATGGGGTTTATTAAAAGTATAGAATTATTTAGAAAATAATTATACAGGGTTGAAGGGGCAACCACAAAACAAAGAGATATACAGATGCACTTATATGTGTCCCAGAAATTAAGATGCGAACTCTTGTTTTTGAAACATTTGGGAAGCCATGGCAATCAAGTTATAATAATGATAAAATAACAATGACTATTCCATTGGTTCACCTCCCTTTGTTCTTTGTATGTGGGAGATACAGATGTAGGTATTCTGCAGTGAGTGAGATAATTGAGTAAACCTACAGATTGCCTATATTAAACTTCAATTAAGTGGTGATTTGGAGAAAGGCACTGTTATTTTTATAAAAATGTATTTCTGAGGCCCTGGCTGGTGTAGCTCAGTGGATTGAGCGCGGGCCTGCGAATCAAAGGATCGCGGTTCGATTCCCAGTCAGGGCACATGCCTGGGTTGCAGGCCAGTTCCCAGCATGGGACACACAAGAGGCAACCATACAGTGATATTTCTCTCCCTCTCTCCTACCCTTCCCCTCTAAAGATAAATAAATAAAAATCTTTAAAAAAAATGTATTTCTGAAGCCATTCCATAATACCCGTCAGAAGACAGAGAAGTGTGAATTGAATGATAACCTGGTTAAGCAGATGCAAAGCTGGTTGAACCACTGTAAAGACAGTGTGAGATTAATGGATCACTTTCACCCTGGCAAGGAGGCCCCTGTAGATGTGCCAAAAATCTCTGTACTCAGCCATGTCTTGCTGAACATCATTACGAACGACTTGTACAAAAATGTAAAGGCAAACCTGTCATATCTGCAGATCTCGCATAGCTAAAATCTGCAAAACAGAATCAGGGTCCTAGAGCAAATTGACAGGGAATGATTGGCTAAAATTAACAAGAGTATATCAGAGTTCTGAGAGAGTCCATGTGCAGATGTAAACCGAGATTGCACAGTCAGCATTTGACAATCCAATCTTTGATATTAAAAAGAAAAAACAACAAAGGCAATGATATAATGGCAACTTTAATTTAGCCCTTCCTATGTGCAGGTACTCTTCTATGTGTTTACCTGTACACTCAATCCTCAAAACTATGAGATAGTTTTGATATAAGGGCTATGAGATAGTTACTGCCATTTCCATTTTACAGATGAAAAAACCAAGACAAAGAAAGTAAAGTCACTTTCTGTAAGTGACAGAGCTAGTAAGTAGAGAGGGGGTGAGAATAGGACACCTAATTCAAGAAGCACTCTGTTATAAATTCTGCTCTTATGCTTCAAAAACAAATGCATGGGGCAGGTTGCTAGGGGAGACTTTGTTTAACAGCCCATAACTGAAACTTTTCTTTGACACAGAGTTTTCAACATGAGGCATGTGTTGCCAGAATGGTGAATGGCATCCCCAGCAGCAAGTGCTGAAGAAATTTATCTAGAAGAAGAGAGATAACATTCCTGTACTTCCATTCCTGTCACCCTGCTTCACATTCATTCCTAATTTAATTTTATGTTTTCCACATTTCCTGCATTTATAATGACACTGATCAAGGTACTTAACTCATTAATGAAGAAACAATAACATAAAATATAACATAATTTGAGAGCAGACAAAATTTTGAAACAATTTGAACAATTATTCAATGAATCAAGTTGATGAAGGCAGAAAAGTAGATAGAGTAAAACTGAAGTCTGTGACTTAGTCTAGTCAATTCTTTTTTAATCATGTTAACGTACAATTACCACATCGTTATTTGAATCAACTCAGTGAACTGGGAAAATCCTCACATTCCCCAACTAACCAGACCTTCTTTCAACATTCGCTTCATTTGATCACATAGTCCTTCCTTTTACTTTATTTTCAGTCGAATGCTATTTGTTGAGTAATGCTAAGAAAAAAAGAATTGGAACTACATTTAGTTGGCTTCAATCTACTCTGAATATTCTGGCTTAACAATTTGATTACATTTTAGTTCTGAATTTTAAATGAATTTTAAATTTAGGACTGGACTGCTGAATTCTCTGCAATCTACTTTTTGAAGATACTATATGCAATTCTTATATTTTATGGAATCAAATTTGAAATTTCTAGGATTTCTCTCATATTCTGAGGATTGATAGAAATTTGAATTCTGTGAAAATTCAAAATAACTTTAGAAGAAAATTTAAAAAGATTCTGGAAGTAAAATGAAATTCATAGTTCAATCCTTTCAAGTAGGAAGTAGTACTACATTCCATTTTGCTGTCCTTTTATGTATCCTTGTTTTTATAAACTCATATGGCCAATTATTTATACAATAAAAAAGGAAACTTGAACTTAGAATTCTGACTACTTATTGAACATGCAGAAGTTTGACTCTTGAACTGCACCTTGTCAGGTTGTTTACCTTCGATCTGTTCCTCCTGAATAAGCCACAGTCGAGATCACTACACTTCTGCCAGGTTATTGGGACTGATTATTTTGAAACCCACTCCGTTATATAATGAACTTCAGAAACTATACATTGAGAGAAAAATTAAGTGCAATAGTCTATTTTTAAGCATGAAGACAATACTAATTACAGTTCCCCAGATAAACACACATAATGATAGTAATTACAATTCAGCAATAACTCATTGCTACTTACTATTATAAACTCATAAACTATTATTCAGCACCCTATAAAATTCAAAATCTAATTGAAAGTGCTAGTTTAGCATAATTCCCACAAGCCATCATTCTTTAATATTCTGGAATGAATGAGGTTTTGGTTGAGCTATTAATTGATACTGACAAGCAATAACCACTGGAATGAAACTGCAATTATGAGTGGCAATTAATCACATTTGCTGTCATCTTTGGTGTCAAACAAAATTCAATAATATTCTAAATAGTTCTTAAAAGTTTATAACTTTTATAAAATCCACTCAACAGAGACCCAAAGTAGTTTCTTGGAATAATCAAGTGATACCCAAAGTATATTCATGTAAAATATGAATATTATATTTTGAGTTTAAAAAGATTTTCTTTTTCTTCTGAATTTACTTTCGGGATAGATCATCTCACCTCCCACCTGCCTTATCTCAGCACATCTTTTTGAGTCATAGATCACCTCTGGATACGGCAGAAATTACAAATGTGAAAGAAACTCTTGGGAGCAAGAACTGGAGCAAGCATCATTAAGGACTTGAGATAATTTTAGAGGGAGCATTTAAAAGCTTCAATTGATCAATGTCTCTTTGAATTGGGGCAAGGAGGCAGCAGGATTTAATTTCCTTTCCCTCATTATTTCTAATTAACAGGCAACTAGCAATGTTCCTTCCCTTTAACCCAAGGCATCCATACACGAGCGTCCTTCATCAACCAGCCTGGTCTGTTCAAAAGTCCCTGGAGGATTCCTTTTGGCATCAAGGCTGTGACCTTAGGACTGAAATACATGAATGCCTTTGCTGTGAACTGAGCTAGGCTACCCATCAGATGGTCACATCAAGGGCGGTATTAACAACAGAAAATCCAACGCCAGCTAAGTGAAGCCCTCTGTGCAAAGTGGAGGTTGCGACCTAAGTGGATGGACGTGTACCAGATATTCAAGCAGATGGACAGGCAGATTAAATATTAATGAATTTCAACTCTTGTTTGGTTGGTGAGACATGACCGTAATGAGAAAGACTCATTTCATTTTATATACTTACAGTTTGTGGCAAGTTTAATATACTGGAATAGTTAATCCTTAATGAACTAAGAGAGGAAGTACTCCAAATATGAAAAATGTTTTCTGGAAGGATCTTCCATAAGTTGAATTTGTCAGAAACTAAAAACTGAAACTGGATTAATGCCCTCTTATTAAAAAAATTGAATAGATATAGCTAAGTTACTTATTTAGAAATATTTCTAAACGATAGCATTTTTATATTTTCATGGACTGTTATTAAAGTGAAGGAATTTACTAGCAAGCAGACTCTTAGAGAAGAAAAGAACATTATACTAATTGCCTATACTTATTAATAATGTAAATAAATGACCTTTATTTTAATTATTCTGTTTTCCCCTTT
The DNA here is from genome assembly GCA_039655065.1 of Glossophaga mutica. NCBI lineage: Eukaryota > Metazoa > Chordata > Mammalia > Chiroptera > Phyllostomidae > Glossophaga > Glossophaga mutica. The sequence goes on from CM077306.1 coordinate 55,495,130, forward strand.
ACTTCTGTTTCTAATTGCATTTATGTTCATCATCATTATTGTTTTTTACTTACAATTTGGTTTTACTATATTGTCTAATGAAATATTTCTTTTATTTTTATGTTCATTTTTGACTTATAATAACATAATAAGACTTAGATTCCATACTTTTTGGGGTTGCATCAGTACAACCTTTTATTTTATTTATTTATGGTACTGAGACAACTAGGTTATGACATCTTTTTGTTTGTGTCTTTAAAAAGTTGTTTAAGTTCGACTCTGATCCTGGATTTTTCTTCTTGTCTTTTTCCTTGCCTCCTACTACATTCGTAACTGTAATTGTATAAAATTTCAAATGTCTGAACTACTTAGCTAGGAGGTCTATTATTTTCACTTGATTGGGTTGTATGTTTTGGCTTGCTCATGCTGGCAGATATACTCAAGAGAAAACTTGGTTAAATCACAAAGTGCCACAGGAGTCACACTGAAATTCTCATGGTTGATTAGAATGGCTAGTTGCTCTTGATTTTTGAAAAGTTCAGGTTTAAAAATCGTGTTCAGTGTTTGGAAATGTGGGTTCTTAACTGAACCCTAACCCAGGTACCTGATCAGAGACATGTGCTCCTAGAGGAAATTTGCTGCGCAGCTCTGCATGAGGTGTCCTGGGTAAGATCCAAGCGAGATTTATCTTCTTTTCCAATTAAGTTTCAATCCTGCCTTTGGTGCTGTTGTCCTTCAGTCAGAACTCAGACCACGCAAAGCGTGCGATCTATCTTCTCTCCTCAGGCCTACAAAATGTCCGACTGCCAGAAGTCATCTTTAATAAAGAGAGTTCAGGGAAATCCAGTTCCTAGGTGGTCAGAGCTCCAGTCTTGTACCAAGTTACATGACGAGAAAGGTGCACATCTGAATGACATGCGATTCCCCCACTACAGAATTACCCGTATATAATTATAATTTAATGTAAATTCATTGAGAGCAGATACAAGAAATGATTATACAAATAATTCTTCTGCATTTTCTCTTGTAGTTCTTATCTGCTGTATTGTTTAATGTCCCCTTTAAAAGTCTCTTTTCCTCAGTGGTGAATTTCTTGTACAATGTAATAACTGAGAAATTTATATCTTGAAGAAACACTCGGTAGAATGCTTCTTTTCAACAGGATGAGAATTATATAACTTAAGAGTTTCTAAAATAGTTTTAGAAGAAAAGTGTTGTGGAGGATGTTGTTTTGTATGAAAAGTAAAAATGTCTATGGCTATGAAACTAAATTTGCGTAACAATTGAACTAAGATTCAAAATTGAACAGGTTTCTTTTAAATTGTAGGATGTCCCTAAGTCTTGATTTTTGATGTGTGCTCACTGTGAGTGTCCAAGAAGGAGACTGAACAGCCACATTTCCCAGGCTCACTAGGAGGTACAACCCTTGTTTTCATATCACTATCACAGTCTCTCTAAATAATTAAAGAACTAAAGGAAAATCTACAAAACATGGTTTTGAATACAAGGATGTAATTTTTTGGCATTACTTTTTTTTTAAACTGTAAGCCCCAAACTAAATATACCACTTAGAGTATCCAAAACACCTCTTTAGTTAATATAATTTCTCTGTTATATTAAAATTATAGCACTCATTATTATTCATTACAATATCTTGGAAGCAAATAAGTTCTAAATGCATGAAGCTTTAAAAACACGGCATTATTTAAAACACTACAAAGAAACATACACAATGAGAGCAGATCTTTTTCAAAAATCAATTTAGTCACTATCATTTCACTGTGTTTAAAATACAAAACTTCAAGAATGATCCCTTTGTTCCAAGGATACAGAGAGCATAATGTATCCTGGAGATGGCCTTGCATTATCAAAACCAAATAAAAATTCCACACATAATAAAAGACAACTCCTGCACTTAAATCAAAGGGTTACATTAATTTGAATGGTATTTGAAAAATAATCAAGTATTAATATCTACAGTCTTGCTAATTAATTCTATTTCTTATATTTTTATCTGTTAAAATACAGCTTCCTAAGCCCCTGTCCTAATATCAATTTAATATAGTCACACTTTCTTCAGTTTAAAAAAAAAACCCATATATTAAGATCCTATGGAGGCACAGGAACATCATTCAATTGCTTGCCTTGTACTTTATGGACTCAGGGTATATGAAATAACCGGGGAGGGGGAATGAGAGGGGTCGTATTTATATTCTCACTCACCAGTTATATTCCCTCTGATTATTCGGAAGTGTGTGTAGGAAAGAAGTCCTTCCATTACAAAATGCCTTATAAATTCAAAAGAAGAAAAAAATTACGGGATTTCAGGTGACCTCCATTTTCCCTCTGTTACATCTGCTTACTTTCTCACACCACACCTCCCTGCCTCCTAGCAAGAACTCAGCGAGGTGGTGGCAGCCCCCACACCTGCAGCCCTACCATCACTCTTGCTTCCTCGCTTTGTAAGTGGCCAAAGCAGGTCCACTTTCTAATAATTAGACCCTTAAACGTGCACAAACCCATGTCTTGTCTATATTGTAACCTGGGAGACTGTTGCCCTGGCCTGGGGCCGACCATGATGCAAGGGCGACATCCCAGTCCCTGAAATCAGCAGGTGCACCTGAACCTCCAGGGCTGAGCCTGCACAGCTTTTCTCAGGAGGCACTTCCTGTTTCCAGTCTCATTTGCAGAGGAAGGCCTGAAGATTGTGGGATTAGTGAGGAGACAGAGTGCCCATCATATGCAAAACTCACAGAAATCTGAATACTATCCATCTGAATTCTCACACATGGATTTGCTTGTGTGTGTGTGTGTGTGTGTGTGTGTGTGTGAAGATTCAGCTTCTTCACAAGTGCTTTCTCAAACTGTGTTCACAGGAATCACTAAACAGCTTGTTAAAACATCAGTTCTCTGGGTCATTTCCCAGAGATTCTGACTCAGTAAGACTGCATGAGGCCCCAGAATCTCCATCTTTAATCAGTACCTCAGGTGATTCAGATAGTGGTCCATGGTCCAAAATTCAAACATTTGAATTAAAAATTCAACATACTATTGAAAAGCATGTTTCCAGGACAGACCAATTTTGGTTGTATTTAAACTCAATTTCCCTCCTACTCTAAGAAGGCTCAGTTAGCCACTGGCACTGCTCAGGAAAAGATGAGAGTCGCTCAGAACTTCAGAATAGAATGCACGCCCTTCTTTCCTCCATGAGTCCTAACTCTCACTCCATCCATACCTAAGCGCAATTGGTTCAGCCACTAAAAATGTGGAGTACAGTTCCAGCAATGACATTAACTAGTTATGTGGCCCAATAAGCAAACCTCAATTAGTAACTTCACCAAACCTTATAAATTTCATGTAGTAGACTGGATTAAATTGTTACAAAAATCACAATCAGCTTCAAAGTTCTATGAATCAAGTGTAGACCTTGATTTTTCTTTTCATTTCAAAATGAGCTTTAAAAGCAGATTTTTTTCTGATAATTTAAGACTTGTCTTTCTCACAGTACTATGCATTGTGTTTTAGAGATAAGACATAAAAATATTAAAAAATTTAATGAGCACTGTGACTTTAACCAGAGCTCCGTATACTTTCTCTTGACTTGACTTGGATTCTGAAATGACTTTGGTAAGTCAACATGGCCAGAGAAAAAGGTTTACATTCTGAAGAAGGAAACAAAAACATTTTTTAAAAGTGATTGAATGCATTGAGGGTCCCCCCATCTTTCCTTGAATGAGCGAAGTGATTAAACATAGATGTAACCTCATAGTCAGAAAAAGATTTAGACTGAATATAAAACTACAGTGAAAGCGACAGCAGCAAACTGGTTTGATTTTCTAAGGATGAAATTTCACTACAAACTCTTCTTGGTTTCCAGTCAAGCCAGTGATGTCTGTTTAGGTACAACAGAAAAGTACACACTGTTCATTTGTGTTGGGTGGGCTAAAGAAACCAACACGTGCCCTGGCTAACATGGCTCAGTTGGTTGGGTGTCTTCCCACAAAGCAAAGGGTCACCAGCTTGATTCCTGGTCAGGGCACACACCTGGGGTGCAGGTTGATCCCATCGGGGTGCAGGAGAGGTGGCTGATTGATGTTTCTCAAATTTTTGTCTCTCTCATTCTCCCTCCCTTCTCCTCTCCCTAAAAAATAAGCAGTAAAAACACCAACAACATGTGTCTCTGTCACCTATACAGCTACCAAAGAAAAACAACAGGCAGCTGTGGACTGTGGGAGGGAGCGTCATCCGAGGTCACCTTGATAGCAACAGGACATAAGGGCAGCCTGTATCCTGTCAAATATTGGATTGTTCTTGAAATCTAAGATATAATAGTCCTATGTTTTATAGAAACTTTTGGAATAAAACAATTAAGATATTAAATAATATAGCAAACATAAAATTTCAATCAGGTAGAATAACTTCCATTCGGTAGCCTAGTGTTTTATTACTTTGCATTAAGATGATATGCTTTTTGTTGAGAAGGTAAAAAATATCTATAACTTTTTATCAGAAAAGGTGAAATTCCTGGCAACAAGGACTACTTGTTGGTCAGTGTTTGTAATTCATAAAAATATACCAAATAAGGTGTTTAAGTTAAAATGTCTTTGATCACATAACCCATCTCCAAATGCCCTGTACAATTAACTTTGTGGTATACTATGAACAGAATTATTTTGTAAAAGAGGTGAGTATGTTATATAGATACCTGCCTTGTATTAACAGAAATTCTGACATTAGGTATATATTATTATTTTACAATGTGGAGTGATCTCTAATGTGTAGCCAAGTGGCTAATTTTGAGGGATGGGCTCAGAAATCATAAATGGGCTCTGGCTGGACCCAAGGGTATATTTCCTCCATTCTCCAGGCCTTTTCACTCCCCTAGCCTTCGCCTATAAAAGAGGCGCCATATTGCCTATAAAAGCCTTGGACATAGTAAGAAGTAAATCAGTTTTCCCACAAGAGAACAATTATTTCTAAATGGCACCTTGAAAGGAAATGCACACCTGTAATGTTCATTACTCATCGAGGTTGCAGCGAAGGCAGATTTCCCAGGTAAGGGCACCACTGACGAGTGAAGGCGAAGGACAGCTATGTGTTTCACTCACTACGTGTTTCTGCGAAGCTTTGGTGAACATTCTCTCACTGTCTTAGCTCCAGACTTTAATAAATCAGTCAGGTTCTTGCGTTTAAATGCTTTTGGTTAAAATAAAACCATTTTTTATTGGAATGAAGAAAATATTTTAAAAGAGTAGAATTTGTGAAAAATTCTGAAAAGACATCCTTATGTTCCTTTAATCTCCCCATGGTACCTTTCTATTACATTTTTAATACTTCAGCTTGCATGCTTGAAAATAATTGTTTCCAAAAAACAACTGTACATCGCACTATTGTGCACTATAGTTAAATAATTAAGTAGAGCATTTTTCAAATTAAAAAATAAGAGTTTGGTTCAGTTCTCACTAAAGAATGTTTAGCTGCTTCTTTTCCAATGCCTCATTTGTGCTACATTTTAAGAATTACGATTAAATCAGTATTCTTTTTATCTAACCTCTGAGTTGGTGAATGTTCCAGAATTATGTATTTAAATATATCCTTGATAATGTTGCTGAATCCTGAGTCCTTCCATGTGGAGAGACCTTATTTTTATATTTTAACTTTCTTTTCATTATTCATCCATTTTTGGCATAATTATAAAAGCAACAATTTAAAAATGAGTGGCATCTGTCTTTGGCCCCTTTTACACTGTCCCTGGGATCCATGGAACAATCCTTGAGGAGTCCATCCTGTTGAACTACTTCACTTGGCTGATGTCAATGGCTGGAGAATGGTGTGACAGGCAAGGAGTCTGGTATTTTGGTCATCCTTGCAGGGTCATTGTGCACGGTGGCATAATCAAAATGCATTCGGACTCAGATGATTATTCAATACACTTTGCAGGATTCCTTTCTCCTTTCATCCTTAGAGCATTTCCCAAGGAAACAGGATGTATCAACACACTGTATGGCAGAGAATCCATTGCAACACCATGCTGTACCTTCTATCAGATGCCATTTCACAATGTGACATGCTTAAGTTCTTTTCTGATGAGCACTGTAACTCCTAATATAGATTTGGCAGTATTACTTGCTTTTCTTCCCATGTCACAGTCATCCCTGTCTTTGCTGTTAGCCTATTTTTATATGTGAATAAAAGCCTGTGTTTCTTTCTGGAGCGCAGCTTTCTTATTATAGTGTATAAAAGTAAAATGTAAGCAAAAAAGATGAAATAGCTCCAGATGTGGTAATTCAGTGAGAAACAGTTGAGCTATATACACTGGTAAGAAGAAAATGCCTATCAAAGATTGAATTTTACTTTATCCTAGAAAAGTGGTCAAGTAGAAACAGTAGGGGCTTTGAGGTTCTTTCTCAGTTTATGATGCATCGCATGACGTAGGGGAAAGTTGCTTCTGAACTCGGAAAGGTAAGAACACTCACTTTATGAGACTGTGGTGAGACTTATGCAAGGTAATATATGCAAAATTCCCAGAGTGCGATGCCTTGGAACAAAATCTGGGCTCAATACACTCAATAGCTATCTGCTCCAGGGGCTTTTCCACTTCCTAATATTTCCCTGAGATTTCTCAGATAGATCAGATAGAAACTGTGACTTTGAAAACTGAACCTTACACATAGAAGTGTTTTATGCATTGTCTTGGCAGAGTTCATTCAACTGAAATATAAATCTATCATACAAATTTGGATTTCTATATCACTTAGCACATTATGTCATTATTGTGTCATCTATTTTATGATAGACGACTCAGAAGGTAGGCCCATGACTCTTACCTTGTGTTTCCTTGCCCTATATCATATGAATGATACTTTAATGGAAGTTATACAATGAGTTGCATGATCTTTTTTATGGTGACCAAATGTCAAATCATGTAAAAAAAAATACTTTGAAAGAACACAGTGTACTAAGGGTATAATTACCTTGGCAAGTAATTGAAAAGATATTACTAGCAGTACAGTTTTATACTTTAGTGAAGAAAAACAAAGGATAGGCTTAAAGTAATCTTCAGGCATATATGCAAAAATGTTTTATGAAAGATTTACTATGACTTGTATGGATTAGTAATAAAATCAAATGTGAAATGTAAATTTATGAAATATTGTATTTTCTCATTTCATACATTCATTTTTATTAACACAAGCTCTGTAACTGAATGGGGAGGGAAAAAGGAAACTAAGAGTTTGTATATTAAGAGGGAAGACATTAGCAGATCAAAGCATGGTATTGGATCCTACAGGAGTATTGGTTTTGCCACAATGCTTCCTGTTGTCCTGGACTGTTATCTGGCCATCTAACCATTGATTCATTTAGCCACTACCTACCCAGCACTCCCTCAGTGAGCTGGCACCAGGCCAGGTGTTTTTCTACTTGGTGCTGTTATCTTTCTTCCCAGTCACTCTTCATTATAGACGAGGGTGATGATTAACTTATTTAACAACTTGTGCAGGATAGGAATTAACTACCTGGAAAAGACATTTCTTAAGTGTTTACTACATGACAAGTATGATACTAAATGTTGATACACATTATTACTATTTATTTCCTTAACCACCCTGAGGTAAATACTAATCTTATTCCCATTTCACATGAGGAAACTAAGATTTAGAGACATCACTTGCTCAAAATCATATCATTTGCAGGTGAAAAGTTCAGAATTAGAATCAAGGTCATGACCAGATCATGCTCCTAATAAACACAGATCCCATGGAAGAAAATCCATGATAGGGTGAGTCATGAGTATGGTTAAAGTGCCTGATAGATGCCCCTTTTTTAAACTTTCGTGCCTGCATACTTGTTGACTAAGTGGACCATATAATTATGTATCTCATATCTGTCCTTTTACCTACTTTCAATCATTAGGAAGAGTGATTGCAAAATTTGTTTTCTGAATTTCTGAAAATTGCATCAGCTAAAGTGTTTAGAAAAAAAATCTTGATGATTAAGAGCCTCATATCCATAGTTATAGTTCCAAAATTGTAAGTTTAAATTGTGCCTGAGAAAAAGATCTCATATATGTTACTAAGAAAAATGAACCACAGTAAGAAATCAGAGTAGTTTAAGGCTGAAAAAGATCTAAGCTCTTGTCTGGTTCAGACTTACTGTCTTACAGATGAGGATGAAGGCCCAGAAGGGTCCTTGAGTGTTGCCAGGTCTCATTGTCAGGTGAAGCTGGGAGTGGAATGCAGTCACTGGATTCTGCATGTTTTCTTAGAAGCGTATAATATAGAGGGAATGGCAGTCAAGGGTCCCCTTAATCCAAGTTTTGTCACTAAATGCCAGTACTGTCTTCAGGCAGTCATTTATGCTATGAGTCTCAATTTCCTTTCTTTTTATAAGAAAGATTTCTTACTTTTTTATTTCTTAGTTTGTTTCTAATTCTAACATTTTATTATCTTGAGTTTAATTACATCATAGTCCATGTGATTATGTCAAGTAGATATGGTTATTATTCACTCACATTTAAGCATACTACCATTCTAATTTAGAACGCAAATACTGCCTTCATTTGCTCTTCTGATTTGAGGCGGTTTTATGCTAAGATCTAAGTTTTGTTTGGGATTTAGTTATTCTTGAATCCTTTTAAAAAACCTACTAGGGTATCTTAAAAATTCTTCTCTTTTATGTATTATATTTATATATTGTATTCATGTAGAGATAAATATCTTACTAATGATAAGGCAATAAATATTTGACATGTATTGGTCTTATTGAGGCAGGATAGTAAGAAGCTAGGAAACAGAGAGAGAGCTGATTGAAACTGGCATCATGCAGCATCCTGACTCACCTGCCTCCCTCTCCCTTGTACAACCACTCCTGTAAGCACTAAACCCACGGGACGGTGAGGTCCTGATCAGCATCAAGTAATCTTAGGGACAAAACCTCAGGTCTGTTGACCACAGAGACAGTTTTGGTCAAACTAGAGATAACATCTAGGCCTCAGTTGTGTTTCAGCACCAGGCCCACAAAAGCTTCAACCAGAAAAAGCATCACTATGGTTGACATCACTACGCATTGACTGATGACTCCTGCCCTGGTACCAATGAATCAGTAGAGACCACAACCCTGACCCTATACTCTCATTATGATGAAGCAGCATATTAAAACACACTCAGCAAGCTGATGAACATTCTATTGAGACCCTCCCCTACAATTTCTGCCTTTAGAAAAATAGATAAAAACTCTTAAGACAAAGGACCCACAGTGCACATGCACTCTGTCTCTCTCTCTTGCACACCTGAGCCATCTTTCATAAGATGTGTACCTTTGCTTTCTCTTTCTTAAGCTTTAAGGGTCCCCACAAGAACTGCAACCAGGGTAGCAGCAGGCAGCAATAGCTCATCCTGGGCTAACCCCCTGAACCTGTCCCCAGGGGCCTTCCTTTTGCCTCTGCAGCTTGTGCCCTGAGTCCTCTCAGCTCAGCCACCTCACTTCTTCTGACTCTGACTTTCTTTCTAAAAGGCCAAGGCAGCTCTCTGAGAGGCACACTCGAATCTTCTCTTCAAGTGTACTTTCTCTTTGCATGCTAAATAAACTTCCTCTTGTGGTAGAGTTCTTGGCTCTGAATTCTCTTTGCCAAAGTCAAGAACTGAGAGTGAACATTGCCAGTAACAATATAATGAGGAATAAAATGTTTAACAAAGCATTTAAGTAGTGAAGGCTTAAGACTGCTATTAAGGAGTAAGAAGAGAGAGACAAAGGTGACCAATCTAGAAACTCAAGGACTCAAAGCACATTTTAATAAAACAACAAAATGCAATATATTATAGGAACAAAAACATAAAGAGACAAATCTGCTGGAAAATCTATACAATTTTAATATTCTTTTTTATTCTAGCTGGTTTTTACAAAGAAAAAAAATTCAGTAAAGGCTTACAAGTGTCCCTGTAGGAGGCCAAAACTACACCAGAACTAAAGGACCTAAAAACACATTACAAACTCCACTAAAATTCAATCTCAGTTTTGGAAAATGTTTTTTATTGCAGTTGACTATTTACTTGATATTGCTCCCAATGAGGGAAAAGTGTTAATAATAGTAATAATGATAATAATAATAAATACCTATGTTGTGTTTACTATGGGATAAGCACTGGTCTAATAGACACATATAAAAACACATTTAATTTTATGTTGTCACTTCATTATTTATCTGCTTTATCATAGTGCTACTGAGTACTTCATAAAAGTTGTACAAAGATATTTTGCAAAACTTGTTTGCATTCTAAATAAGTAGTCTGGTTTATTTTCATTAAAAGTAACATATGCAAGGTTGTGTATTTCTGGGTTTCCTAAATTTTTATGTGAAAATACATTTGTTTAAAATATTGTCCTTGCTACATATCCTGGAATCTAGATTATGCTTGCTAAATATCTTAAAATCTATAAACGTCAGAACTGAAGGGGAAATTGGTCATCATGTAATAAAGGTACCAACAGTACTAACGAAATGAGAGCATTTTACAGCTGAGACGATGCAGTGTGAAAGATGTGAATAGACCCTTTTGGTCATCTAATTAGCTAGGGGTAAAGTTAGATCCTCCTTGCTTTGCTTCCAGCACTGACAATTTTCCACAACAAACAAAATCCATGTGGCTGTAAGCTCTCAGCAGTAACTAGCAATGAAGATAAGTTTTTAAGAATAGCCTCCTTCCAACGTCTTTAAATCTGCACGGCATGAAAGAAATGTTCCACTGTCTGTTTAAAATACTGGAATAAAGAGTGATTTTATATAAAATAGCAAAGCTATAATGCAAGGGTCCAGTCTGGGGACCTGAGAACACTTCTCCAGTGTCCCTTCCTGACTGCTCCCAGACTGCCACACCCGGGAGGCACAGCACCACTTCTCATATAGCTGCTGTCCCCTGCTCCAAGTCATCCCTAGCCTTGGGTGCGGCCACTATTAACCCATATGGTGCTTTTGTGTGCATTTAGGAAAATGTGCCTCCTCTGGATGACTGAATTAGAAATAGGTACCACATGGGGATGATTGGCAGCACCTCAAGCACAAGATGACTTTGTGCCAAGAAAACATTAGACCTCTTCCAGGAGGATACAGAAGCCCCCAGAGCACACTGTCTTACAGAGTTAACCAATGGTTGACATTCATCCCTTCCTGCTTTCTTGGCACTTTATGTGGTGATCTTGCTTTTAGGCCTACTGTTTGTCTCATAAGTTTCCCTGGAGATTAGAATGAAATATAGTTGTACGGTCCTCTACTAGTGCTCATTAACACTTACATTGCTTCTTTTTAGTGTCAGATGAGTTTTTCTCCCTCTTGTTCAAAGGCAGTAAGTATCTCTACCAAGCCTTCCATCTCATCTCCTCCAAACTCTGGCTTTTTTTATCCTCACCTTTTTCTCTATCTTGACTCCTTTCTCACCAAAACTCATTCCTTGTTCCTCCTGGGCTCACATGTAGACCACATTTTCCACCCTCCCTTACAGTCAGGTGGGCTTTGTGACTAAGATCTGGCAATTGGGCATGGGGATGAAAACAAATAACTATGTGTGGATCTAGCCTTCAAAACTTTTTGTAAAATCCTCTGTGTTCTCCATCCTTTTCCAAGGGCAAAACCTCCAGTAGAGGTCTGTGGACCTTGGGGTATGGTAAGGTCATTAGATCAAAGGAACTTAGGTCTCCAAACAATGATAGAACTGATCAAGCATCCCAGCCTTCACTGTACTGTAACATAAGTGAGAAAGTCTTTGGGTTAAGTTACTGGGATTTGGCCGTTGTTTGTTACAGTAGGCCACCAAATTCCATGGCAAAATGTACCACTTTCCAACACTGGCTAGGCACTAGAGAGGAATCAGCAAACCACTACAGGCAGCTATTCTGTATGTGTTACAGGAAAGTCAATGCTGTCATGCCTTCTCACTCTACTCCCAAAGAAATTAAGCCTTCAGGACAATGAGGAGTAGCTCCAGCTTACCAAAATTTGGGAGATCATCATGCAATTTCTACCCATCCTTGTTGACATCACAGAATTGACTCACCTTTCTGGGTTTCAGATACCTTCCCTGTCACTATAATGAACATATGGAGCTTGTTTTCTGTTCTTAGTAATACTGTCATAGGCTACTCCTGAAAAAGAAAAGTTCCCAGAGAGTTATACATTCTACGTATGTATGCTTCAACTCTATGACTTTCCTCCCAAGTACTCAGACTTTCACCTGAAAGATAATAAATGTCATTAATTTTTTAAAAATGTATGCACTACACAAAATTACCTCATTATCTGAGATTAACTTGCATATTCCTGTTTTCTCCCACTCCCTGAGTGGATAGTCATGCAAAGAGATGGGAAGAATGTTTGCTTTTGAGATTAGAAGCAGCTGTTATGGTTAATTTTAAATTGGTATTAAGATAAGTAGGCTCACAACAAGGTAGAAAAATGGATGAAAATACTACTGTAGATAATGAAAGACCAGAGTTGAAAACTGAGACCTGAAAAACAAAAATTTTTAAAAGTACTGAGAATATATCAAATTGCAAGGGAGATCTGGTACAGTTGTACATCAGATCAAAGATTAAGAGTATAGAAGAGTATTTTTGAATTATTTTTTTCCCCAGGACTACTTCTGTCTTGGCATTATCTACTACAAACACTATAAGGGAAAATGAAATGATGAGTTTTTAATGGTAACAATATTTAAGGTTGTAATTAGGTTGGGAGATGGCAGCAAGTTTCCAGAAGGTTGTCAAGTCATGCAGATTTATATTCTCTGACTATTTAAATATTCACTAATTGACACTTAGGTCCACTGTGAGGTGCAGGAAGCCATTTGGATCCCCCTCCTGCCACCCCCTGTCACTGACTATGCAATGCTAAGAAATGGAACCCTGCTGGCTGGATAGCATCTCAGGGAGAGAAGCTGGTTATCACCTTCTAATGACAACTCCTCACTAAAGGAGTGGAAGCAGGCTTGCTGTGTACAGCTAGCTAAGCCATTTCTGCCACTATCCTCAAAGATATAGCTGAGAACAGAACAGAACAATGGAAAGGGATACTTATTTGCTACTATGAAGGGATATCATATTAATGATTTCAACTATCTAAGGTATGCCATACTGAATGGAGGGCATAAAGTTACTTGTAAATTTAGGGCAACAGGGTGCAGTGGGTAGTCCACGTGTGTTCTGAAGGCCAGGTTTCTTCTAGTTCTCTCTTCCAGGGTGAACATTCTAAGGTTACTGTTCAGGTTCTAAATTTCCTTGATTCTTTTTTCCTTCTTTAATTCAAAACAGGGAACTAATGATACCCCCAAGTGCCCCAAGTGAGGCAGGGGCTGCAGGAAATGTCCGAGGCAGTGTGTTGCACATGATAACAGATTTCTCCACCCCCAGGCAGAGATATGGCAGGAGGAAGACTTGCATGGAGCATGTGGGAGCATAGCAAGAATGATTGGCAAAGGGAGAAGCCCTTCTACTTCCTTCTGGTCCCTGATTGAAGATGGGACCAGGGACACAGCAGCATGTGTACCACAAAGGTCAACATGGTGGCAGAGGGATGTGCTGTTCTGTCAGTCCAGAATGGGAAAAGGATGAGATTGGCTAGGGGATCTGGACCCTCCCAGAGCCGCAGAGTTTGGGCCAGGAGATTTAAATGAAGGGAAGGGAGAAATGCTCTCTTTCTCTGGGACCCACTGGTGTGGATGTGCAGGCTGGAGCGTCTGCAGGATCAGCAAGGTCCAGGAAGCCACAGGGCTATGTCAGTGTCAGTCCCACCTGCAGATCTCAGGAAGAAGCCTGAAGCTGTAGAGTTTAATAGCTTCAGGCTCCAAAGGGCAGATAAGGATGGAGTGGGATTTCTGGGTACTGTTTTGGGTTTTAGTCTTTCTGGGAAGAGATGGACTTGGTCTGGGATTTCCAGAAGAGATGAACCTGGAGCCAGGGAATTTCCTGTTCTCCGAAACTGTGCAACCTTTTAACAAAGATGTCTTTCCTTCCCTACCAGCCCTTGTCTTTGGAATTTGCTTGTGGGTGAGAGTGGGTATCCAAATACCACTTTTGTTCATCAACACAATGACCTGCCTCACAACTTTGTGAGCTACACACTCATACATATATGCACACATGTTGCTGCTTTTAACTATTATAATTAACTTATGTTGATAACACACATCAATAATGCACTTAATACAATTCTCTTAGTAATTACTAAAAGGCTTATGTGTTCCCATATTGAGTTAGAAACTGTAAGTAATTCTAAGAGGTGGTTGGACCTTAGTCTCAAGGAGATTACAACTATTGGGGAAGTCAAGATATACTTAGGAAGTACTAAATATTAATAAAAAATCATGTTATGAAGAGTGAAAGTAGACTGCAGATGATGAATAATACAAAATGAGAGGTAGGACTTGAACTGGGTGAAATATATTCCAGAACAGGAGATATTAAATGTTAGTTAAGAATGAAAAGACAAATTAAAAATGAGCCCAGTCAAGTTAAATCCTCTTAAAATCACATTAATCCTAGAAATTTAGTTGGATAGGTTTGGCTGCATGTGACAGAATACCGAAATAAGGGTAATTTCATTTCATATTTAAGACAAAAATCTCTCCCCTCTACACACACACTCACACAGTCTGCATAGGCAATGTAAGGCTGGTGTGGCATCTTCTCAGTTCTCTCTAGCTTGATGCATCCACTTCCATGGCCCTGACCTAACAGCTGCTATAGCACCAGCCATAGGTCTGCATTATAGGCAGCAGAATGAAGGGAAGGGCAAAGAAGGGCCCACTCCATCTCATTGGAGAAGACAAACTAGAAATAACAAACTGTATTTTTATTTACTTTTCATTTTCAGGACTTAGTCATGTGGCCATACCAAGACGCAGAGTCTAAGCATTTATGAGAGCAAAAAAGAATGGTCGTTGGGTGCAGGGGTGGGGGTATTAGGGTGATGAGTCTCTTGTGATTTGACCTCTGTTTTGTTTTTCCTTCTCTACGCAGAAAACGAAACCATGCCCCTCAAAGACAGTGGGACGAGAGAAAGGAGGCCTGGGCTTCAATTCCAGCTCATTTACTAATCAGGTATGGTTGCTACATCTCTCTTTACTACCTTTTCTTAGTTGTGAAAAGACAGCTAGCTTCTCTAACTATCTGAAACGCTACAATTCCATCAAGGGTAACAGCAGATTGATGGAGCTGGACCTAGTGACTTTATAAAATGGAAAAGGTTCAAGAGTTTAACACTTAAAAGATTAGATTAGATCACTGATCTAAAGGAAGGTTTATAGTCCCAGAATCATGAAGGGAGGAGACTCTTCCCTCAGTGATTTGGTTGTAGTACGCAGAGCCACTAGAAATCATTGATTTCAGGCTTCCTAAGACTCTGCAAGCAGAATATCTCATACAGCAAAGTCTTTAGGCTCTAATCCATTTTGCCTGGTGGCTTGGGGAAATGAAGGAACGAAGCTAGGAGGACCTTGATTCTTGTCCTGGCTTGGCCAATCACTACCTCTGGGACTTTCACTCAATCATTTAACTTCTTTGGCATCAGTTTTATTTAATTCACAATATTTGTAGGTATCTCAAAATAATTTAGAGACCCAGAGTTCTGTCTCCATCCTCCTCAGGGATTTTGCAAAGATTTTAATGTGTAGATGCACCAAGCAGGATGGCCATGTGGGAAGTAAAATGACCAGTGAATGATGGGGTGAAATATGTGGCTGCTCCCCAGGTAGAAGGTTACAGTAGTAGCAGCAGTGACCACAACAACAGGATGGCATTTGAGGCAGAGAAACTCTGTATAGCACCGAAAAGACCAAGGATGTGTTGTAATGTTGGGGCTGAGCCAGCACAGCTAAGAGCTCAGATTCCTGAGTAAGGAAGAGATCCTTTCCAACAGCTTGTGTCCAGTTCATGGAGGCTGAATAGCAGAATGCAGGATGCAATGCTGAATGCTGGGGAAGGGCCAGAGGCCATGGTAGAGTGAAGAAATGTTAAGGATGGGGCTACATCTTGCCCTTGGGGAGGCTTGGCTCTATCCAGAAACACTGGTGTTTTCTGGTGCTAAGGCCTCACACTCCTCCATACTGGTGTTGTTGGAAGATGTATGATTCCACCACAGGGGAAGCTGTGAGTGGGAGGAAAAGTTCAATGTCAAAAATCAAACCAAAAAACCCCAAACAAAATAAAACAACCTATACATTTAATGTGGAAAGCAGTGTTCTATATTAGGCAGGAACCTAACATTGTAAATGGGTGGTAATGTTTGCCAGAATGATGAGACTTGTGTCAGAACTTCTTTTCAATCCTTTTGTGTAGTGAAGATTAACTTTAACAGCAAAGGTCTGGCCTTTGCCCCAGGCTACTGGGAGGTGATCCCTTGGTCCCAGAAATGTCCTGCCTGATAGGAATGTCTTTGCCTGAGGCCTTTGGTTACTAGGCAGTCTAACAATGGGCTACACAAAGGACGCTTATAAATCACACAGCAGTTTTGAGCTATGGAGGAACTAGAAACTAAAGGAATTACCCATAATTTCCAGAAGGGGTTGAAAATTTAAGGTCAGCCATGTGCACAGCATGTGATTGAGGCCCAGTAAAAAACCTGGGCACCAAAGGCTAAAGTGAGCTTCTTAACTTGGCAATACCCTGAGTTACTGAGTCTAAATGTTGAGTCTTGAATTGTAGCTAGGAGGAGGTAATGTCATCCAGTACCCCATGGGAGAAGATGAGTGTAAGTTCTGTGTTTGAGCCCTCCCGGACTTCTCTATGTATCTCTTCCTTTGGCAGGTTCTGTTTTCTATCCTTTTACTATAATAAAACTGTAATTTTAACTAAAGCATATTTTGAATTCTCTAAGTCATTCTAGTAAATTATTGAACCTGAGGGAGTCTTTGGGGACTCCAAACTTGTAGCCAGCTGGTCTGAAGTTAGGGTGTCCCTGAAGCCCTCCGAA
This sequence comes from Glossophaga mutica, assembly GCA_039655065.1. NCBI lineage: Eukaryota > Metazoa > Chordata > Mammalia > Chiroptera > Phyllostomidae > Glossophaga > Glossophaga mutica. The sequence continues at coordinate 55,512,066 of CM077306.1, forward strand.
TTTGTGGCTGGTGTCTGGTGTGAGGATGGCCTTGTGGAGGACCATTCCCTGAGATGGCTGACTTGGATGCTTGAAGGCTGTGCCCTTAAACTTGAGTTTAAATATTTTAAGTACCCTTCATCTAAAATCTCCTTCCTGTCTAGAGTCTGTTGGATCCTTGTGGTTGACACTGTCAGTAGTCCACTCAAAATCCATTGTCGTTTCTTGGCATTTTTAAAGAAAGCCGATGTACTTATTTGGGCCAGGTGTTGGATCAAATTTGGTTAAAGTCAATCATAACAACTCTATTTTCTGCTCTCCCTTTAGTCTATAAGTCTCCATATTCTGGCCATTGACCCTTAAAACAAACTGGCCTTCCTGATAAGAGAGTATATGTAGCTTTTCCCCCGTTGCTGTTCTGTCTGCCTTAAGTGGGACATACACCAGGAGGGCAAACCTTAAGGCCACAGGCCTACAAACTAAGGAGAGCTGGACTGAGCCTGGGACAGACAAGCTTGTTTTTGAGCCACTAGAATAGCCTTGGGTTACCTATTTAAGGATTTCTTGCTAAGTTAAAAAAAAAAAAAAAAAAAAAAGTTAACTTGTATTTGTTTGCAGCCAGTATATACCTGGTTCTCTGTTGTTTGTAGCCAAATGCAATTATAACAGGTACTAGTCTCCATAGGAAAACAAAAAAAAAAGAGGTGAAGTACCATGTTCAAAGTCATCGGTTGCACCAAGACTGTGCTTTATTCTCTCAACACATTTCCTCATACTCCTTTCCCCCTATTTTGTCTCTTATCTTTTTAACAATAATTAGCTTAAAGTTCTATATACTACTCTGTATAGTAAATGAAATAACCTTCCAGTAACAGAAACTTATTTAAAGTTATCTATAATTCAATGTTCCATTAACAGACCCTCACAACAGCACCTTAAATTGAATGATCAGTTTGCACTTTTCATACTTTTAATGCTTTTTCTTTTTTTAATCCTCATCCAAGGACACGCTTATTGATTTTAGAGAGAAGGGGAGATAAACTTTGAAGCAAGAGAGAGATATTGATCAGTTGTCTCTCAGGCATGCCGGGTTGGGGGGACTGAACCTGCAACTTGGACATGTGCCCTGACTAGGAATCAAACCTGCAGCCTTTTGGTTGATAGGACGACACTCCTACCATTTGAGCCACATTGGCCAGGGCAAATTTCTTTTTTAATACATCTGTTACTCTTGACTTTTACCAATTCTCATCCCATCAAATTTCTAACGTGTTTATATATGCTGTATTATCATGTCATATCCATTCATTTTAAATCACATTATCTCAATCCTCTAAAGCATTAATACTTATAAAGAATATTAAAAAGTTCTCAGGTGCAAGACAGCATCTATTTAGTTCTTCTTCAAAGTGAATTTATTTACTTGATTTAAAGAAATATTATACTCACTGAATTTCTAAGTAATTACTAAATAGAATTCCTTGGCCATGTTTTGTTTATTTACAAAAACAAGCATCCCTGTTCTAGAGGATAAATCCTATAAATTAAAATTTCTCTCTGGTATTGATCCAGCTTAGCGTTTAATTAGTATATATTTCCCTTCAAAATCTCTGAACTAAGCAAAACTAATAAATCAATCACTTTCTAGTTTCTCTAATCTGTTAATACGAATGTTTAATTAGGAAATCTCCTTTGAAACTACTCACAGGTATGTTTCCACACCAAGAACTTTAAGTTCATATGTCAAAATGTTCTTCTACTCTAGAATATTTTTTTAAATGTACAGTGCAAAGATTAAGAGGGAGTATGCATGAACAAAATGTCACTGTCGGTTTTAGAAACTACCTGACTTTCTTTTCTTTTGTCTTACAGAAGAAAAAGCCTTAATATCAAATCACACACAGATCTCTAGAATATTACAGTTCTGAAAAAATTCTGCCTGTTCTATGTAACCCATGCATTTCAAAAACAACATAGAAGAAGCAAAATTCCACTTACCGATTTTCCATCAGTATCCTGGCCACATCTTTAAGAACAAAGTACGTTTACACAAGTAGACCAGTGATTACTAAAGCTATCCCAAATACTCTTCCATTGTTTTGTAAAAGCATTTTGCTGAATTTATATCTTATTTTATTGGCATAAAAGCAAGTAAAGGCTTTTAAATCACTGTTATAGTTTTGTCCATAAGGGAGAAACTGTTCCAGTGCTTTTTCTTCTTCCAAATACAGAGATTTCCATGTTTACAAGATAAAGCACAAACTTGCCCACATTTTAACAAAATAAGGATACAACAAAACCATATTCTGGGTTCCCCATCACAGAGAGTTATAAGTTTTGTAGAATACCGAACAGCAAAATCCTTCTTTAAGCCTTATTTTAAATCTTGAAACTTATCTTAGGGAAAAAAAAACAAAACAAAACAGAATACAACTGAGTGAAGTTGTTGAAAACACAAAGAGAATATCGATCAATTGTAAAAGATCAGGTCCTTTTCTTTTTCTATTATCACAACAGACAGAAAAATTGTCTTCCATCACTTATACAAGATAACTAGTGAAACATGTTTGTTTCACACATTAAAGGGTACAGAGAACAATGCAGTGATTCAGTAAAATCAGTGGGGAACAGTTAATAGCCTGGATTTCTTTAAACACTGGTTCTGAAGAACTTATAGAAAGCATTTAATGCCTTTTCAAAACAACCTTGTTAGTTTAGTGTCGGCATTAACATTACCATAAAAATTTTTTAAAAAATGGAATTCAAATAGTGCCTTCTAGAATATCAGCGAAGAGCCAATTCTGGACCAAAAGCCGTGTGTTGTGATCTCTGAACTCAATTCCATTTCTACTAGATGATTCATCCTTAAGGGAACTGGTGATATTAAAGAGATTAATCACTATGTAAATTAAAAGCACTGGTTAATTAGGAATAAGGACTTAAATAATTACAGCCTTACATAGCCACAAGTAGGAGTTTGCTGAGTTGGGAGACATTCATGGAGGATGATACCACCATCACATATAACTCTAACAAGCCCTCTATGAGAGTTCTCCTGGACTACCGCAGTGATGGTAGAAAAGTCTTACTGTAGAGATTAAGAGTAAGTGGAGAATTGAGATGATTTCTTAATATAATCAGCTTTTTCCAAAAGTCAAAACTGAAATATCCAGATTACTCTAGAAATACTTGAATTACCTCAAATCTTAACCAGTTTCACTATATGTAGACAGTTTAAATCCTGTGTGAGACATCTTTAAATACCTACAAGAAAGAGGTGGAACAAAAAAGAGGCTCCACAAAAAAACTTTTAGAACTTCAATTTACCTGTAAAAAGTTTTTAACTGTCATTTAATATTGTTTATATATAAGGTGGTTGCTGTAGTACTTAGATATAAGGAGGAAAAGAGAAATTAAAGAAATGTGGCTTGGGAAAGAGCAGCATCATAAAATCAAAATGAGTCAGAAAAGCTAAAACTGACAGTCTGTCCTCTTGATCATATAATCATAGTAAAATCAGAAAGAAGAATAAATATCTTTTTAATCTTAAAGGGAGGAGTGCAAAGTAAAAGTGTAAAAGGAGTTGTCTGTTGAAAACTAAGGCCTCAGGACTTATGCTTCAGCAAAAAAAGCATTAGTATGAAGAGACTATTAAAAAATAAGAAGCCATTAATTATAAAAATGCTACCACTTGGCAAGAACAAATACTTCTGTTTTAAAGTAATTTCAATATTTTACCCAAATAAAGGATGACTAATGCTTTTATTTTGTGTTGTTATAATGGTTGATGTATAAGTGCCAAGTCTAAGAAGTGATTATTTCAATGTTTTTATATGAATATCCATCGTTGCCATTTGGTTGGTAGCCTTGTTTAAATGAGGTCACTTCACATTCCCAATATCCCTGCCTCCCCTTTCACAAGGTTTGATAGAGAAAATAATTTATTTTTTCAGGATTAGATTTAATTTGCAGTGAGATAAAATCTAACAGTAGATTTAGTGGTACTTTTGACATCTGTGAGGTGAAACACACATGCTTACTGAAGACAGCCAATGGTGTACGGACAAGAAAACCACCACAACAGACAGACAGGTTAGTTTAACACCAACTGGCATCTCTAAGATGTAACAGAAAGTAAGCATCTGGTTATTGGCATCATTTGAATCAAAAGGGAATTATCCATAGTTTCAACATTTAAAAGAAAATCAATGAATATTAGGATTATTATTAGGAAGAGCATGCGGGCATCAAATAAGTAGCCTAGAGCAGCACCTCTCAAACATTCATGTGAATACGAATTATCTGGAGATTTTATTAAATATGGATTCTGATTTGTCAGGTCTGTGCTGGGGCCTGTGACTTTTGTGTCCCCAGCAAGTTTCCAGGAGAGAAGGATGCTGCTGGTCTAGAAACCATTCGGAGTAACAGGGTTCTATTACATGGTGCAGAAACAGGTGCAGGTGCCTTTTGGTCCATGGAATGAATGAACAAAACCAGGAGAGAGATAATGTGGGCAACTTTTGGCCTGCTTAAATGGTTCTCTTTCCTCCTGACATCATCCTAGGGTGAAGGGATCACCCAGAATTGATGGAAGGCAGGATTCTTGTGGAAATCGGAAAGATGATGAGTATTCTACCAAACACAAGTCTGGGAAAATGACCATTTTGCAATTGCTTTAGCTCACTTGTTTGAATAGATTCTATGTGTTCCTAATAAAATCTGAGTCATATTCAATATGTGCTTTCTACTTTAAGGAAGAGAATTGTTTTTTTAACAGCTGGTAAATAGAAATCTGTTATTTGATTATTAGCCAAGGTTTGGAAAACAGGAAAGGCAGCTTTCCAAAAAGCTGTTTGAATTAAATTAAACTTAAAATTATATCTGATAATTTCCCATTTTCATTCATTTTGTGTAAACCAAAATATATTACCTTTGCTTCCTCTTACCTCCTGTATATCTCAAAATTAAAGCTGCTAAAATAGAATAAAGGCTATTTTTGGTTACCTATGAACAGTGTTACATGAAAAGAGAATGGGTATAACTCTGTAAGTGATCTTACTATAATCAATGTCCACATGTTCATATGACCTACAGTTTATGCTGGAATGTCAAGGAATAATCAGCTCTATCCTGACGTTTCATTAAATATATCAGTACCACAAATCACATCAAGTTCAAGTTCAAAATGCATCACTTTGTTTAAAAAAGGCAACTTGTTTTTGCAAAGTAATGCATTGTTCTGGTTTATTTTGAATAACGAATAACTTTCATTTAACTTTTGCTTAACGTATATACCTATACCACTCCAGAAATTATAAATGTTTGCATATTTGAATTCTTTTTTTTGTCCTTGAAAGTCTTACTTTGCTGCTATGTATTGAATTACAAGGATTTTTTCATAGATAAAGCTAACTCTGCTCTAGTCCAAATTTTTTTAAAATAGAAAAGGAAATGACTATATTCTACTTATTTTTTTTTTGAGAATTCTAATCATGTTTACATTATTGGGGGAAGAATAGAGGCTGACATAGTTCATACAAGCTTAAGGAGATTAGCCTACTTTCATTATTCTTATTGGACTGCTTTCCTTTGTCATTAATTTAGCACAGTGTCTTTAACAATTAACAAAGAAAAAAACCCAGTATATTTAACTATAATAAACTAAGTATAATTAGATTTGTTACCTTTGGATTCTTTTTACCGATACAAGAAATAATTGTCACGTAAATTTAGATGTACAATTAGGCCTGATGCATACATTAAATTTTCTCATATTCTTTAGTCTAACATCAGTTGTATTATCTGTCAGTGCTCTGGAAGCAGGTATGGATTTTTTGTGGAAGCTCAGAAGCCTCACTAAGTATATTTTAGAAGATCCTGTTAAAAAAGCTCTTTAGTTTCATATTTAATTCAGCATGTTCTATAATTTACATAATTTTATAAAATACTGTTTGAGCTATACAAGAATGGATTGAAGTTATTATCTTTAAAATTTTTCATGTTGGTGAGCAAAGCAAACCCCATTCAGAGGGTAATTGAAGCTCTCCTCTGTGATCAGTGCTCCACCCAGGGTGACTCAAGGGGGATGCGCTCATTAACGTGTTAAAGTGTTAACCAGCCAACTCCGTTACCGGGTAGCAGGAGTTGGACAGTACAAATGAGATGAAAAGGACACACTTCATGTATTCTCACCAGTATTGCAGGTTTTATGTCCCCAACAATCCTACTGTTCACAAGACTTCAAAACCATAAATGTGTGTTTTATAACACACATACACACATATAAGACATACATGCACATGCATGTATGTAAACACTTAAAATTCACACACATAAATATGCATATGCACATGTGCATGTATATCAACTACACCAAATTTTTTATTTACAGTTTTTAAAACCTTTTATTGGTTAGTTCTCTAGTATCTAGATAAACTGTAAGTCTCGGTACATCTGAGTTAATATGATATGGTTCAGAGGAAGCATTCACAAAGTCAAGAAGCTGGGAGTATAGCTGACTTTAGAACAAGCATCCAGGAATTTAAAGAAAGATGTTGGGAAAGAGCTTCCGACGAGAGGTCAGAGATTTTGGATTAGACCTCCAATAGAAGGAGAAGCAGGGAAGCAGTTTAGATAGGTCACAAGAGAGGTCAGGAAGGTGTTAAGGTACAGTTGAGAGAATCTGCTGATGGAAATCAGGTGGGGAGCGACTGACAAGCAAGAAAGGGAGGAATTAGAATAACTCTCACGTTGTGGCTTCAACCACTGACTAGATCACTGTTTCATTTACAGAAAAACAAGAAGGGGAAATTGAAGGAAGAACATATATAATTAACTACCATCTCTTTAGATTTAAGTCCTTTTCTTGAATGCATCCTTTTGTCATCATTTTGGTTTTCTCACAGACACACTGCATATATAGCTATTGTGATATTTTCTATGTTTTCTTGATTATGTCAACCTTCAGTTAATTGTATCAGAGATCCAGGACTTTTTCAGGCTTTTAGAAACCCAAGTTTGACCTGAAGCAGGCAGATCATATTCATCTTCCAAAACAAGGTGTCATAGTGTTGAGGCAAAAGGACAGCTAAGACTTTCATTTCTTTCCTGCACACTACTGGGCTCCCAACAGGCCCGGGACCAGGGGTTGGGGACCTCTTGTTTAGAGTAATGATTATAAGGATACTCAACAGCATGAAAAATGACATAGAAACCATAAAAAAAACCCATTTGGAAATAAAGAATAAAGTATCTGAAATAAATAATATACTGGAAGGAATAAACAGTAGGTTAGATGAAGTAGAGAGTTGAATCAGTTATTTTTAATACAAGGTAGGAAGAAACATTCAAGCAGAGCAGCAAAAGGAAAAAAATAAAAATATGAAGAGAGCTTAAGAAACATTTTGGACAACATGAAGTGTAACAATATCTGCATCTTGGGAATACTAGAAGGAGAATAAAGTGAGCAAGAGATTGAGAACCTATTTGAAGAAATAATGACCCAAAACTTCCTGAATCTGGTGAAGGAAAAAGACTCACAGGTCCAGGAAGCTCAGAGTCCCAAACAAGTTGGACTCAAAGAGGCCTACACCCAGACACATCATAATTAAAATGACAAGGCTTAAAGACAAGGAAATAATCCTAAAAGCTCTGAGAGAAAAGCAGCTAGTTACCTAAAAGAGAGCATCAATTAGAATGGCATCTGATTACTCAATAGAAACATTTGAAGCCAGAAGGGAGTGGCATGAAATATTCAAGGTGATGAAAAGCAAGGACCTACAACCAAGGCTACTTTACCCAGTGAGGCTACCATTTAAAATTGAAGGAGAAATAATGAGCTTCCAGACAAGAAAGAGCTAAAGGAGTTTGTTAATACCAAGCCAGTACCACAACAAATGTTAAAGGGCTTGCCATAAGAAGAACAAGGGGAAAAAAAAAAAAACAGAGGAAAACAGTCTAATAATAAAATGGCACTATATACATATCTATCAATAATCACCTTAAATGTAAATGGCTTAAATGCTCCAACAAAATGACAAAGGGTAGCTGAATAGATAAGAAAACAAGATCCGTATATATATGCTGCCTCCCACAGACCCATCTCAGAGTGAAAGATATACACAAGCTAAAAGTAAAGGGTTAAAAAAAATTCATGCAAATGTAAAAGGAAAAAAAAGTTGGGTAGCAGTACTTGTATCTGACAAAATAGACTTTAAAACTAAGGCCATATCAAGAGACAAAGGAGGACAGTACATAATGATAAAGGGAACAGTCCAATAAGAGGATATAACCCTAGTAAACATTTACACACCTAAACATAAGAGAACCCAAAGCAGGTTAGAGGGCAAGCCAACCAATGGATGACAAACTTTGAACTAAAAGTCAAATTTTAAATAGAATTTGTGACACCAAGCATCCTTTTCTCATTCCCACATTAGGTAAAAAGATTTCAATATTTCATCATAAATTTGATGCTTCCTACAGATACTTTTATAGAAACTTTTTATTGTTTATATACTATCCCATATATTCAGAGTGGTGTATGAGTTATCCTGAATACATTTTGAATTTTATAAAATATTTTATGCATTTATTCAGATAATTATATTTTTCTTCTTTATTATGTCAATGTGGTGAAACATTAATTTTCAAATGCTAAACCAACAATGCATTCTTGAAACAAATCCATTTTGTTTTATATTTTTTAAATAAATTTTTATAATATTTTATGTATATTTATGTCTGTTATTTATACACATATGTGTACTTATAGTTTATCCTTAAAATAGATCTATAGTTAGTGACAAAAATAAGACAATTTCTTTTCTTTATTTTTTAAATGGTTGGAAGAATTCACAGCACCATTTATGGAGTATTATGTCACTCTATTCTCAGTTCTCTAATGGGGTCTAGTTACATTTAAAATAATATCCAAAATCTTTACTACGGCCCCTGAGACTTTTCTTGATCTACCCCATTTACTCCTCTGAGATCATTTCCTAGCCATTTCCTATCCTTCCTTGAACAAGAAAGCCTGTCCAGTCTCCATGACACTGATCTTCCTGTTTCTTGTGCTTTGAACTGTCTTTCTTAAGATAGTTGCATTGTGCTCAAATATCACCTTTTTAAATAGGTATTACCTATCTACTGCCCAGTGCCAACTAAATAATATTAATATTTCCCTTTGTTCCATACCTGGGTTTATTTTTTTAATTATATTTACAGAACCTGACATATTACACATTTTTGTTTCTTATTTTTGTCTGTTTCCTCCACTAAAATGTACATTTCATGAGGGCACAGGCTTTCTATAATTTCCCAACTCCTAGATCAGGGCTTGACACCCAAAAGGTTCTCACTAAACATTATCTAAAGAAAAGAAATAATGAATGGCACCTATGCAAATGCATTATATATACATGCTACTATAATTACTCCTTAAATAAAATTTTAATATTTTTTATGTAGAATTGAACTGAATAATCTATTTTCTTTGCTATTTGATGTTAGTTTTAAGTGAGGCCAGGAAACAGATAATATAAAAAATGTGAGACTCCAGGATAGAAGAGAACCTCACAGCTCATCACCATCAACTACCACCCTCTTCTTCAAGCAAACATCTATTATTGAATGTCATATTTTTACAACTTTTTAAGCATTTTGCAACCTTGATGATATACCTTTTCCAATATTTCATTTTTTTCAATTATATATTTTTTAAGTCAAATCAGATATCATTGCAACCGTTTAATCTCATTTCTTCTGGAGATCATCTGGTGAAATAGAAAATTAATACCACATAAAAAGGCTTAAGTTGATCAGCCTGCTTATTGACTATGGGGGTACATAGTAGGATAATACTTTTGGAATGTTGTTTAATGGATCACATGTGAACAAAAAAGAATTTTTTAGCGATTTCAAGTACTTTGAGGATTTTATCATGAAACCTATTTTTCTCTATTTAATTTTTTAAAATTTAGCTTTACATACTCTGTTTCATTCTCCTACCAAAACACTGAAACCAAAGTTCACATAGAAAATGAGCAATTGTGACTTTAAAACATTAATCTAAGGGTCTTATGTGTCAAAGTCACATTACTACTTTAAATGATAGCTCTTCTGTTTGGCTCACAGAGAAGGCAACATAAATCTATTTGGTGAAGGATTGGGGTGGAGATGGCAGGGGAAAGGGAAGGGGACAGAGCAAAAAAGTGATAACGGCTTCTTTGGTGACTATTTATAATATCTGTCTAGTACAGTATCTAGTCTTAATAGTATCTATTACTCATCAACAGATCTTATGTTTATTTTTATGCATCTTTATTGTTGAAATGTAAGCTCCATGTGGGAAAGGACTTTATCTTTTGTGCTATATCCCTGTGTTCACCCATGGTGGTGGCTCAATAACAAATGTGGTTTGAATGAGTGAAAATAATAAGTTAAAAAATGTTCTTTATATAAAAATTCATATTGTTAGTTGTCTTTATAGTTTTCATGTAATTCATTGTTCCATTTACAGATGACTTATTTTTTTCTGAATATACAATTTATTTAGAAAACTTGGAAAATACAATAAAAAAGAAAAAGAAAAACCTCCCGTTCAGAGATAATCACTAATATTTGGAAGACTTTCCTGATTTAAAAAATAAAGTATGCAAAAATATACTTTTGGTTCATCTAAAATCAAGTAGATTCTTAATCTACTTTAGTTATTTTTCACATATATATCCATTATTTTTAATGAATGAATGAACACAATTAATTTAACTATTAATTCTGATATTGCTATTTTGTTTTATTTTTCTATTCTCATTCTTCTGATGATCACATCTTATCTCACAGTTGTAAACACTGTCTATATGTGAAAGATTCCCACATTTGTGCCTACATTCCAGGGTACAGAATTCCAGATTCATGTAAGTAATTGACTAATTCTCATTTGTATTTGAATGACTAATTCTCATTTTAAACTTAGAATGTGAAAAACTGAGCTCCTACAGTTTTATTCCACAGGGACCGCTCTACTCACTGTCTTCCCCATCACGGTTAATGACAACTCTGTCCTTCTTGTTCAGATGAAAATGCATGAACATCTTTGACTCTCTAGGAAAGCAATGGTTAGCAGTTGGCTTGCAATCTGCTTACCTCCTTAATCCATCTTGGAAAGAAAGAAATGACCCCATTGACTTTTATAAATATGTCAGTGACGATCTTAGCAAATATATAAGTATAAGATCTGTCCTGAAGGTATCCAGCCACATACTATGAAAAACAGAGACATTTATGGAAGAGGATACAAGATATAAGAAATACTGTACATAGGACAGTCACGCCTCAGTCCCATTCAAAGTAGGCACCTGGGACCTCACACAGTTCTCCCAGTGTCTCTTCCACTGTTCAAAACACTCTGCAAAATCTTTTGTTGGAATCGCCATTAGCTGCCTCATCATATTTTCCTGAATCTCACTAATGGTCTGAAATTTCTTCCCCTTCCAAGGTGATATTAGTTTTGGGAAAATCCCAAAGACTCAGGGCACCAAATCTGGATTGTAGGGGGCTGAGTCACCTGAGTGACATGATGTTTCACCAAAAAGTCCTTCATGAGACATCATACATGAGCAGGCATGTTGTCATGATGAAGCTGCCAATCACTAGTTGCCTGTAGCTGGGGCCACTGTCATCATATTGCATTTCTCAGCTGATGAAGAACATGCTTATTAATTGTTTGGCCTAGAGAGGTGTACTCATGAGGGACAACACCTTCCCAATCAAAAAACACAGTTAACATGGTTTTGATCTTGCTTGCTGTGACTTTGGCATGCCTTCCTTGGGTGTGTAGAACCAGGCGACTTCAATTGGGATGACTGGGCCTTTGTTCTCAGATCATAGCCATAGACCCACAATTCATCTCTGGTTATGATCTTCTTGGGAAATCTGGTTCATTGGTAGTGGTTTGAATCAAGTCATTAGCAACTGTAGTACAATGTTCCTTCTTCTCTGGTAGCAGAAGCTGCAGAACAAATTTTGCCACATGTTTCATGCCAACATCCTGTGTCAAGATCTTGGACACCGTAGTTTTTGGAATCCCCAGATCAGCTTCTAGTTCTCACATTGACAGTCATCAATTTTTGTGGATTGCATCCCATACACATTCAATATTCTCAGATGTTCTGCTTGTTGCAGGCCTTCCAGAATGTGGATCACTTTCAACACATTCTCAACCCTCTTTGATGCATTTGTGCCACACTTTTATTTGCACTGCATTCATTGCATCATCCATGAAAACCTTCTGAGTCATCTGAATAGTTTCTGTGGAGGAATGTTCAAGCTCAATGCAATATTTGATGTAGATTTGTTGCATCATTTTGAATGTGACAGTCACACAGTCCACATGCTCACTCATTGGCATCTACTGCCCCCAGTGACTAGTACAGTGAAATTGTCATTGTTCACCTATGTGAATACCAGTTCACTCTCTTTGACTGCCAGGTTACATAGATGTCATGCAAACCATTCTCGTTATTTTAACAATGGCTCGACTTTTTCTGGACAGACCTCTCAATTTATTATCTATATCTCCAACAATACTGTAAGCTTTCTGAATGCAGGGATATTTGTATTTGTTTTTGCTACATTATTTGTTGTTATTTCATATTCCAGAAATGTGCTTGATGTAGAGGAAGGTGCTCACTACACTTGTATCTTACGTGCATTCTTGTGGAGTGGAGACAGTAGTTCTCCATCAAGCCTTGAATGTGTGTGCTCGAAATCCACATTGACTGAGCACCTCATGACCACATACACTGACTTCATAGATGACTACTTCCATGCTCCACATAGGGAATCAGGAGATTTTATCCCATTTCCTTTCTTCTTGGAATCCCTAATCACATTTTTTAGCCTGACATTGAAACATTTGGAGTGTTAACAATATAAAAAACTGGAGTTTTGAAGATGCTTTTCAGAATCCTGTAGGTTTGATACAAGTATCTATATTTTTCAGAAAACTCTCACTGGCTTCATCACACTTAAAAAAATTAATGCTTTCTTTTGCTTCTCCCTTGTATTTTCATTTTTAAAATTTGAATGTTATTTTTTAATAGTTAATATTTTCACATGGTTAAAACATTAGAAAATACATAGTTACTCATTGAAAACTTTCCCTCTCATTTCTTCATTTTAATCATCTCCCTGCTCCTCCAAAGTCACTTACATAATTAGCCCATTGCATACTCTTCCTGATAAATCTTTACACATACATGTAGATCCTTCCATATTCCTTTTCAATTTATATTTATACAAATAGGAGCATACCATGCATATTGATTTGTACCAAACTTTGCTTACTATATACAGGGTGGGGGGAAAGTAGATTTATATTTTTGAGTATGTGAAACACAGAGTTTATGCTTGTATTATTTATTATTGTATTATTTTCTATATAAACAACTGCAAAGCTACTTTTGCCAACCCTGTATTTTAGAGCACTCTCTATATTGGTATATAGAGAATTATATACTCATTCTTTTTCACGGCTACCTTATTGTGCATGGATGTACCACAATTTGGTTAATCAGCCAGATATCATTTGAAATTGAAGGAAGCTGCTCCTTTCTGGTAAGTAATTTTCTGTTTTTTCTTCATCACTAGTTTAAGAGAAAAGAGGCATCTATATTAGCAAATAGTCCTATAATTTGCCTTCCCATGGAAAACCAATCCATAAAGCAGAAAAAAAAAAAGCAGTACCTTAAATTTGAGATGATTTATTGTATTTTGAGATCCTGGAAACTGGCTAGTGCTTTTTTACATGGTTGATATGTAATCGCATACAATATCTAATCATGAACTACTTACAACTAATACTAGGATATGAACAGTAAGCGGGAATTGTATCTATTCCAATTCAATGTTCTGTATAGTCTCAGGAAATTGTTGCCACTAAATAAACAAAGCCAGCTAAATAATAGTAGAAAATCAATGGGCTTGATACAGAATCAGAAAACTTCTTTTTAATTCATGTATAGCTTGTAAATTCTAGGAGTATTTTAACTGCTTCATGATTGGTAGCAATTAATCTGGTACAGAATTGCACCCATTGCGCGTTAGTCCAGGGAGCTAGAAAGCCCCTGGTGATGGCAACAGCAGTTCTTTTGCTTGGTGGTTGTAGCTAAATCTCTTTCTTTTTCGTCAACCCAGTAACATGCATTTACTGAGCACAGAATTTGAGCAAAGTACCCTAACTTTAAGAATTTAAAGATAAGCTAGAAAGAGGAATTTGAAGCATAAAAGGGATATCTAGACTATAGAACATTATCTAGATCTGTTATGAAAATGGAACCTATGCACACAATAAAGAGAAAGCACACTTGAAATTTTAACACAAGAAAGGCAATCACAATTTCATAAGTGTTACCAAATAGATGGGCATCCAGGAATAGGAAATAGTACTAGAGAGCTTGTATGATTTCTAAAATGGAATTCAGATGGAAAAGCACTCTGGAGTAAGGTGGTCAGTGATGATATTATGAAAACTGAGTAGGCTTTTAAAGAAGTTAAATTGGGTGGGCATTTAAGATAGGGTGAACTTCTTGGAAATGAGGTAACTTAAGGTATGTCAGAGAAAAAGTAAATAAAGTACTCTGGCCAAGGCATAGCATTTATGTTGGGAAGCAGTGGGTGATGATGCTGGAATTGTAGGTTGGAGATTGCATTGACAGTTAAGAGTTTTCAGGGCCAAACTACTATATTATGACATTATCATATAAAATATATTAGCTATTAGAATCTTAAAGAGTCTCATATGATTAAAAAATTAACAGTAAGCTTTTATTTTTTATTTTATTTTTTAATCCTCACCTGAGATATGTTCATTGATTTGAGAGAGAGAGGGACGACAGAGAGACAGAGAGACAAAGACAGTCAGAGAAACATTGATGTGAGAGAGAAACATTGATCCGTTGCTTCCCATATGCGCCCAGACCAGGGCCTGCACCTGCAAACCTTTTGGTGCATGGGATGATGCTCCACCCAGTGGAGGGACCCGGCCAAGGAAACGGTAAGCTTTTTTATGTTTACAAGTGTTCAGGATCCAGCAAGGGTGGTAGCGAAGCAAAGGTAATCTTATGGCAATCAGATACTCTGCCAATCTTCATTTGATGTATATGAATCCCTGAATTTTCCATGAATAGTCACACATAAACACCCATCATGTCTATTCACTGCTTATAAACACTTTTATAATAGTCCAGTCAATCCATGAGATTGAGTAGAAAGAAAGATTATGAAGAGAAAGTTAAGAATTTTTAATGTGAGGCATGTCAATAACCTTAACTTTAAAAGTATCAAGAAATAATTTATACATATGTTATAAAGAATTAAAATCCTATACAATTACATTTGTGGTCCTACAGTTTTGTTGAGGAAACACTCTAATAATTGTATCCTTGGGCATTACTGTTAGGTTGCTTTTGTTTCAATATTTCCCTTCCCTTATGTCTTTCCCCTGGAGATTCCTGAACCCTCTATGTTAAGGCATACTGTTATATGTATTCATCTTGCCTTGTTCTTTTTATTATGCTGATTCTTATAATTGCATCTACAGAAAGATTTGTGAAATGATGTGTTTAAGGTATAACTCTATTACTAAAATGTAAGCTTTTACCACCTTGTTTACTGCCTAACACAAAGGAGACTTTACTAAATGCTCCCTAAATGAATGAATAAACCACCCATAGTCCTTTGCCTCATGCTTCCGTTGAAAGAGAAAGTGGAATGTAGAAGTGATATTAGACAAGT
This sequence comes from Glossophaga mutica, assembly GCA_039655065.1. Classification (NCBI taxonomy): domain Eukaryota; kingdom Metazoa; phylum Chordata; class Mammalia; order Chiroptera; family Phyllostomidae; genus Glossophaga; species Glossophaga mutica. The sequence continues at coordinate 55,527,840 of CM077306.1, forward strand.
TTATTTTGCTAGGATGCTTAAAACTTCACAGGCATTAACACATAAGAGTTTAGAGCAGAAATTAGACTCTAGAGTCTTACAGTAAATGTCCCATGTAATTCTTTCCTATACTTGTCTTAAACTCAACACTACTTCAAAGGCTAAATGCCAGGCACTTCAAGGTAAAGTCCAACATACTTAATTACTGCAAGAGCAGTCCAGTGGTGGTTCAACCTCACTGACATTCTTTTGATGCTACAGAAGAGTGGATTAATATTTCTGAGTGCTGTCCTTGGGGGCAAAATGGTTTCAGAATTTGGAAAAGATCTAATTGATTTTATGTTTACATTGTAACTGTTAGACAACTATAAACTGTGTCATAATGTTTAAAACATTGGTTTGGTTTTGTAAGTAAAATGCATTGGAGTGTTTTATTTTGCTTCATTACTGTCCTTTAAGTTTGAACCTTCAGCTAAGCTAAAGTCAGGAAATTTATAAGAATATATTTAAAAGCTTAAGTGGAAAAAACTGAAAAGTTGAGATTTGAAAATTAGAAATAATTATTGGATATCTTATGTATTAGTATTATAAAAACATTGCAAAATTAATTATAAAGTGATTAATATAATGTTTTGGAATTTTGAGTTAATAAACCTTTCCTATTTGTTTTCATTTACCATTTAATAGATTTGTTATCACAAGGAAAAAATAAATTAGTTCAAAATATCCACCATAAGGAGTTTTTTCAGTTGTGTACATTCAAGGCCCATTTCCATTCACTTTCACCACACTACTTCTTATACAGTTAATTCAAAAGACAATAATTTATGACCACTGCACTTTAATTTATTGAAATATATAGCATGAAGTTGTTTACTTCAATCGCTCTTTGCACATCAAATTTAAAAGCATGTTTTACTTTAGAAATTTAGCAGCAACCAAGAAATAATCTAATTATTCAATCCAGTTAATACCTTTCACCATCACAGATAGTATGGCACACCTGCTATCAGTAAAGAATCGTGCTTCAAACAGTCAACTATTATTAAAGAGCCCATAATTACCTCGTTGGGCTCAATCTCTTCCTATGAATAATTCTTCAAAAAAATTTTCCCCTTCTCACCCCAGGAATAAATTAGAGTCACCAAGTGAATTGAAACCTCCAATAACATTAGCCAAAAGATGGTCAGCCATATTCATCTTTAGATTTATGTACTAGCAATGTATTCAAGAATTACTGATACTCATATACACAAAAGACAAATGTGGCTATGGGCAAACACTCTTGCCTTTAGTACAAACACAATATGGATGTTTTTCCTTGCTACGTTCTGTCTGGGATCCTAGTGTGGATCCCACTAGGGCCTCTGAGACGTCTGCAGTTACTCTGGTGATGGCTATAGCTAGGCCATCCACATATGGTCAAGTCAAGAGAAAAATCCCACAACTCATAAAACAAATACAGAGGAAGAGAATTTTCACCAAGATCACATCAATGGCACCCCCGGGGAAACTTCCTATTCATTTGTGATTTAAAACTGGTGAAATAAAACTGAGCACATTGAAACCATAATTGAGAAGTGCCACTGAAGAAGGTCAACTTGTTATTTTCTGGCAATTATTTAACTGTCACTTTAACGATTTCTGAAGAATTATTTTTGCTTTGTATTCTCTGCAAATGGTGGCTTAGTAAATAAACCTATCAAATTCTCCATCTGTTAAATTAAGATTGACAGATGCTGAGAACACCTTTACAAAACTTCATCTTCTGTGTTGAGAATTCTTACAGGCTTTTAGCAGGAACTATTAAATTGTTCCTGTGAGGCTATTCTGACATGTAGTAGATGTTTTTCTCAAAAAAATTCAGATGCAAGAAGGTGAAATGATGTTTCCAAAGCAACAAAAGCCACTGTGAGTGTCAAACCATAAATTTGAAAGGTAATCAAATATCTCCTTCTCTCAGAGCTCCAGTTCTTCTCCCTGAGCTCAGGCTCAGTGTCTAAGTCTTGGATGATGTCACTTGCGTGCATGCATGCACACACATGCACACACACACACTCCTTACCCCCCTCCCACCATCCCCCAGACTTGACTTAAACTACTTTAGTAGTAGAAGAGATAATCAAGTTAGTTTCACTATGGCACCTCCAGGTTCCAGCCAAGGCTCACCTTCTCACTGGATTCCCTTACTTCCTCCACCCCAATTTTTCTTTTGCTGCTCTTTGCTAGGGAAGGGAGAAAACATCATTTCTTTTATGCTTTAATGTAGAGCTTTGAGATGTTTCATAAAACATTATTTTTTCTCTTACTCTATTTTTATAAAACATTATCTTATAAATTTTAAATCAATTAAAAGAATTAAAAACATGCATACTTATGTGCTTATAAAAATGAACAATTCCACTGTTTATGCAACTAAAATGACCGATTCAAAGAAAAAGCTTTACAGAAGCTTTTATTTCTAAGTGACTACTTCTAGTGATGCCAGATTTCCAGTCAAATATAGCAATTCAACTCTTCCTCTTAACAAAGTATGCCAATTTTTTCTGTAATAAAGATTTCTTTTTACTGCTAAATCCTTGAGTCTCATAACACCAAGTATACTAGATTACTATCTTACTACTCTGGCTGATGTTTTTTCCCTTCCTAAGAAATAAAACCCAATAGTGCTACCTGTTAAAAAACATCATTTCTGGGACAATGCTTTCAAGGAAAATGGGGTGATTTTATCACAGAATATAATATTGAAATTTTAAGAATTTCTCATTTGAAACATAATGATAGCTGTATCAAATAATAAATAGTAAAATAATATACAAGTAGTTCAGTTAGAATTTTTCATTTCCTAACAAGTTTAGCTAACTTAGTTGTAGAGCTGAGAAAGAAAAAGGCAGGTTAATTAAAAGGAAGACTATGATCATGTTGCAATTATGAGAATGACACAGTTCCTTTCATTTAAAATAGAAGAAAAATAAATGTAAAAGTGCAACCAACTAGTCAAAAAAAGAACCACTCATAAAATTCCCCTGTTTTTACATACCTTAGCAGGTTGCTTTGTAACTATTTTAAATAGAAATATAACCTTCCTTTCCTATTTAAAATGTAAATAAAAGTGTAAACTCATTGATTTAAGTTCATATGAAGTAAAAAGACTAACAGGATTATTTCCTGGGAACAGTTTTTAATAGAGGCAGGATAATGGGAGTCTGGGAGGAAGAGGAAAGAAGAGAATTAAGGCAATGTATTAACCTTAAACATGAACCTGTCTCCTTCAGCAAGTTGCTTGCAATCAATCCTGAAATTAGAAATAACTTCTATTACATCAACTTTGACACACTTTCCCTTCCAGAATAACAAGCCCATCCCTTTGCTTATATTAAGATGTTGTGTGGTTAGCAGACAGTTAGGTAGGCATAAACAGAGAGAGGATGATGGGCCATGTACAGAACTTCACCCCTAGCAAGCTTGCCCCTAGCAAAACTGGGAAACAAGGACCACCCTCAGGGCGACCTTTCCTTCCCTAGCATATCTCTATTCATACAGTTTAGATCCTCTGAACTTTCATATTGCTGGCCATGTGCTTCAGACCCTTCCCTCCCCTTCTTCCCCTAGCATGTTGCTAGTTATACAATAGACCCCTTTAGAGGGAGAATCAATAAGGGGGCTGGAGAATAGCCCTTAAGCATTAAGCCCTCAGGACAATGAGATTCCTACCCACATCAAATACATCTAGGCCTCCAGTGCATTTCATCTCCAGGCCCAGAAAAGCAGTAAAACTAGAGCATTGATACCATGGCTGACACCAGGACCAGGTACATTTACGAATGACCTCCTGTCCCGGCACCAACCAATCAGTAGAGACCATGGTTCTAGAAGGACACAGCTGGAAAGCTGATGAATTTTTACTGGGATTGTTTCCTGAGGTCTTCTGATAAACACTCTCAAACCTGAGGACCTGCTTCTCTCTCTATGCATCATGCGCAAGCTTCTCCGTACCCCTTCACCCAGGCGTATTTTCCTTCCCTAAGTTCCAAGGGCTCTTCTTTTGCCTCTGTAACTTGTTTCCTGAGCCCATTTCTTCTACAGCTCACTTATTCTGCCTCTGTGGCTTTCTAAATAAATGTTCTCTTACAGTTTGAGTCTTGGCTCTGAATTCTTTCTTAGCCAGAATTCAAGTATCGTGGTTGCTGGACCAAGGTCTGGTCTAAATCCACCAGTCTAACACCTGGTGCAGTTTCACTGCCAACAATTTTGCCATTCTTTAAAAGTCTAATCTCCCACTGCTTTCAACTCACTTTTTCTGGTAGGTTTACTACACAACATAAAAAGGTATTTGAATAAATGAATTCCAGGTCATAGCTGAGAGAGCAGGAACCACAGCTGACTGTACCAATTTTATAAATCCCTGACTCCTACACACCTTTTTATTAACATTCTTACAGAAGTGTATTGAGCCATTACTTTTTGCTATATATTAATTCTTGATAATTAAAAAATAAAAGAAATCCAATAAGGGAGCTATTAAAGAGACTATCAAATATTGACAGACTCTGCTCTCAACACTATGATAACCATGTGTTTTTGATGGCTTTTTGAAACCAGAACATCAATGTGCCCCTAAAAAAAAGCCTTGTTACATTAATAAATACAAGCTTTGGTGATGACTTAAAGGAAATTATACTTCAGGCCAGAGAATTTCTGCAAATTGAGCAACATGCAACATTGCTCCTCCAAAGCACATGGAGCCCCCCATCCCTCAATATGTCACTATTGTTGTGCCTTGTTACCAAATCAAAGCAGACAGGGAGAGAAAAGGGAATGAGAAGTTGCACACATCTTTAGTTTGAGGTCTAACATTTAATTTTAGTCTTTCAAACTTGTCAACACTTCTTTTTTGTCAAAGACAGATTTCAAAACATTATTATTTTTTACTGAGTAGTGAATAACTAATATATTCCTTGTCTAGGATACTATTAATTTTTAAAAGCACGGATTTTTTCATGTCTTGTATAGGAAACACCACCAATTGGGTACCTTGTAAAGTTGTATCCTCAGTCAATGGCAACTGCTATCTCTTAGGGTCTCCCAGGCCTTAGTACTCCAATGACCCTTCTCTAAACCCCATGGGTTTGGGTTTTGTTTGTTTATTTGTTTCTGCAGTCTTTATTCCCCTGAACTGTTTTGCTTCATTTGGCATCTGTGAGTCTCCTTTTCTTAGCCACACCTCTTTGTACAGTTTTAAGGACAGACACTGTCCTGTTTTTCCTGGCCTCTTCAATCTTTTTCATTTTCTCTAGCTGACTTTAACTATGGGTATGACCCAAGGCTGACTTCTTAATTCATTCTTTTTCTACCTCTTTTGTCCTTTAAAAATTCAATCCAATCTGACCTGAAACAGAAGTGCAAAAGAGGAAGATTCTTTCCAGCAGAAAAATCCTGAATTTCAGTAACTGGTGACTGGCACAATTGAGTAATGTGTCTTGAGATAGATTTCAAATTCAAAATATGGTCATTCTTGGAATACCCTGGGCACACTCCCACTTTTTGGTCTTTACTTCTCCTTTTCCTTCTGCCTGAAATGCCTGTCCTTCATAGTACTGGCTCACTCACCTTCCTAAAAATCTTTGCTCAGACCACCCCTTCTCAATGAGGCCCCCCTGACCATCCGTTCTATTTAATATTGCAAACTGCTGCACTTCTCCACCTTGATTTCTCTCACTCCGCTCAAATTGGTATTTTTCTACAACACTTCCAAATTCCAACATATTGTATGTATTATTGATTACATTTACTGGTTATGGCTCCTCATGTTTGTTTTCCCCTCATAGAATACATGCTCTGTTTTGTTCACTGATGTCCTAGTGGTCTAGAACAGTGACTGGCACTTAGCAGATGATTAATCGATATTACTCTAATGAAGTTTTAAAAACTTCCCTATATTATCCAGTACCTTCTTTTTCTTTTTACTGCTGATGGCCTAGTCTGGGTTGCCTCTCATGGTAATTAGCTAATTAGCATGTTAATTGCATTTCCTGGTTCCTCTCTCTTTAATCCATTTCCTGTACTGCTGGCAGAGAACTGTCTTCTTTAAAACCCAAGTTTATCTTCTCATTATCCTCCCGAACCTTCACTGTAAGGCCAAGTCAAAACTCTTTATTCTAGAATTTGAGGCCCTGATCCATATGATTACCAATCACAAACGCCTCATTTACACTCACTCCTCAGTCAACTCTAGTCAAGCTGGTATTGGATTTTCCATTTAAGGAAATTTGTTGACCTCTTCATCCCAGGTCTTATGTGACATAAAACTAATTTACTGTCAGTTGAGGCAACATGAGCTAGAGGAATGTAAATATAAACAACAGTGTTTGTACTGAGGAAGAAATTGAGTCTGCAGAAGAAAGACACTTGGCCAACTTATTCAGGTATATGTGGTTTCCGTCACTGAAAGGGCTCTCACCTCCACCTATCTTCTGAGTAAGTAAATTATTCCTATTTGCAAAAGTTCAAGTTCAACTTATTCTTTGATTTATTCCCTGCCTTTTAAAGGCCATAATTCCTTTCAATAAACATAAATGATAAGTGTCCTTCCACACATATTCTGATGTGTCTTTCTTCACCTTCCTTCCCCTCACTTAAGATACACTGATTCATAGATGACACGTGCTTTTCTATGCCAAAGTGCTGAGGAGCCTCTTTTCCCAGGAGGCTTCCCTGGCTTCAAAACCTGTATCTGACTTAGCAGGAAAAATCTGGGAAGGGACCTGGCATCTACTGAAGGGATGTAGGGCTTACACTTTGCGTTGGCGAGAAAGCAGGAATCCCCAAATGGTGTTATTCTCTTACTGCCATCTCTGGTTATTTCAAAGTCACATTTTCTCATCACTTTCCAACTTAACATAAAGGTTGTTAAAATGATGATGAAGCTTTTGGGTTGTGCAACCTTACCTTATCTCTGCCGCCAATGCTTAAGAAGGCCCTCCCAAATATTCTTCTTCATGTTACTCTTCCTCTCCTCTGAAGTTCCACTTTCTTCACTATGTTATATACAATAAACATTCTAGAATTCAACAGTATTTTGCCTTGTCTTTTGCTTTTGGTCATTTGATATATGGATCATTGCAGAAATTTTTATAGATGTAAATTGTCTTCCTGACAGCAGTGGTTGCCAACTCTTGCTAATCAATAAAGCCACCAGTACAGCATTTGAAAATTCAGATTTGAGGGACTTACTCAGATCTGCAGATATGGAATCGCTTGTCTAGTTTCCAAGGAATCTACATTTTCAAAAAGCCTCATTTAGCCTTCCCAGAAGTGGATCTCACTGCTTTAGATAGTTAACCTGGAGCTAATAGTAGCATAATCTCAAAACAGCTTTTGACTTCAAAATTGTTTACTTTTAACTAATAAACATTCATGACCAAAGCTTCTGATTCTGGATATAATTTATTCACCTCACCTAAGATTTAAAGTCTAGCCTTTGATTTTGTATCCTATAATATCAAAGAAAATTATAGAGTTCAAAACACCTAAAGTTTTACCACATATCTTACATGGAAAGACCCATATATAATGTATTATTGTAGATTCTCATTTTTCTTTTGACGTAACATTATGTTACATACTTCCTAATGTCATCATTCTTCAAAGCAGTGAAAATAACATCCTATTAGGATAGAAGTCCTGATTAATTTAATTATTCCCCATTTTTAGACTTCTTGAGTATTTATCATTTCCAGTGTAATTGTAAATATTATAACTGATACCTTTGAAATAAACAATTCATTGAATATTGATATAATTGTATTGTATTTTATCTGTTTAGAAAATACTTATTCTATTTAAAATATGCATTTCACTCTTTTTAAGAAAAGATTTTATTTATTTGTTTTTAAAGCGAGGGGAAGGGAGATAAAGAGGGAAAGAAACATGGATGTGAGATCAGTTGCCCCTCCAATGTGCCTCAACAGGAGACTGGGCTGGCAACCCAGGCATGTGCCCTGACTGGGAATCAAACTGGTGATCTTCCACTTTGTGGGATGGTGCTCAACCAACTCAGCTACTAGGGCTCATTCCTTATTTCATCTGTTCTAATCTTGGATTCAACTTTTGTAATGTTTTCTCCAATTAGTTTTTCTCATTTTCAGATTCTTAGTACAATTTTCTATCAACTACACCATGGTAAGGGGCCATGAAGTTACACAATTTTGTTGGCACATTCTCTTGGTTTCTATATTTGGGCCTGATCACCCTATCACTGTATTCTCAGGGGTACTTTCTACCATTAATCACACTGTAAGTAGGAGAAATATAAATAGCACAAATCAGTATTGTTTTAAAGTGTGGCCTACAGTTCACCTGTAATAGAATAATCTGGAGTGCTTATCAAAACTGAAGGATCATGGACCCTTAAAATTACTCAGACATTTAGGTGTGGGGCCTAAGAGAATGAAATTTAAACAAGGCCTCGAGATAATTTTTATGCATACTGATGTTTGAAAAGCCAGTCTTTCATATACTAGAATATTAATGAATTAGGAACCCTAATCTAAGGTACATCCAATGCCGACACATCTCTTATCTTTCCATTTTATAAAATTTGTATATAATCTGTGATCACCAATACAACACAATTTCTTTTCCCCTCTGCTCAATCCCTCCTCCACTAGAGTGCATCTTTTTTTTTACAAAGCAGAGAACATGTTTATTTTATTTGGGTTGGGGTCCTTCAAATCCTCTTCTTTACTAGTCTCTGATCTTGGGTTCTGTCCTTGGCCTGCTTAGTCCAGCGTTAGCAAGAATTCTATGCCCTTACTTTAGGGACAATCCTCTTCCCTCAATCTGATCATGTTCCCCATCTCCCACTCTCTCTATTTTAGGTACCCTGACTTGCTCTCAATAAGAATCCTGTTGAGTCCGCCTAACAAGGAGCTCCTACCCTCTGAGCAATTTTCCATCCACTTACCTCCACAATGCTCCTCGGCTGCAAACATCCACTTGTCCTGGTATTTAGAGTTGAGTCCAATTTCTCTCCTCTGCTATAAAACTCTATCTACTACAGTTCTGCTATAGTTCTTCTTCAATAAAGTCTTCTTTACCATCTTTAACGACTTGTCATAAATTTTTTTCTTTAACACATTGTGCTATGTTTTGAATATAGGAATATGAAAGGAATAGGCCTAATTGGAGAAATAACCCTCCAGTATGAAAGTTTATCTCATAATAAATATTTATGAAGTAATATAACCCAATCTAGAGTAGAAATATGGACCAAGAATACATGCAAATTACTATAATTTGAAAAGATTATGAAGAATTTCTTCTTACGGTTACACATGCAAGGCTGAATTTAACGGTAAATAGAAAAATTAGAAACATCTAATTTGATGTGGCTTATGTATAATGCTGTTGTTCATGCCAGAAGGTTGCATTTAAATAACATCAAGCATGACCTGTCTCAATGTTAGGATCCATAAAATACACACATTTCATTTTTGGAAACAAAATTATCTTTGATATACTCTGCATTTTTTCATTTGAATGGTATATTATTAGAAAAATCTTTGCTTGTTACATCTTTCTATAACAGAGACTAGTAATGTAAACCCCAAGAAGAAAGATTCATTTGATGACAACCTCAAGAAGAAATTTGTGTCCTGAGATGGACTCCCCATGGTCAAGTGAGGACCCGGATTCTATAAATACTAAGAGCCTAGTGACCATTTGCTTACAAGGGCTTCTCACATACTCTGTTTACTAAGAAAAAGCCCAGACTGAACATGCTCTGCTTCTTGCACTATGTCCTGCTTATATATACACAACCTACGTCAACTATTATAAGGGAGTTCCTACTTTTCTGTTTTGACCAATGGATTAAGTCCTGCCCTATCCAAGTAGATCTGCTCCATAATAACGAATCAGAATGCATAATGCCAATCAACCAGGACTGCATAATTTTAAAAAAATCAGATGTATACGAATTCAGATACCTCATCTACATAAAATAAACCTGCTTACAAACCTGGGAGGATCCTTTTGCTATAAAAGGCAGTCTCCCCTTTGTCTTGATGGACTACAATTTGGGTTGCTACCTGAGTCTGTGTCTCTTGGGCTGCAGCTCTTTTTGCTTAAATAAATGTTTTTAAAAGTTATTTATTATTGTGTAAAGTTAATTCTGGTTTATAGTAGTTATACACATACATACCTGAACACTTAGGTACACACACACACACTCACCTCATTAAACTCCATTACTACAGTGGCTATTGCCAGGGGAAAGCTCATATTTTTAATCGGTGTCATTACCAAGTAAAAACTGAAGAAATTCTAGTGGCCAAGTGTCCAGAGTCTTTTGGACAGTCACAATTTCTTTCATAATTAATTGTATTAAAAACCTAATCAGATGGCTAAAAATCAAAACACTGACAACACCAAATGCTGGTAAGGATGAGGAGCAGGAGGAACTCTCATTCATTGCTGGTAAGAATACAAAATGGTAGTCACTTTGAAATGCAATTTGGCAGTTTCTTACAAGATAAAGCATACTTTTACCCCATGATCCAATAATCAAATTCTGTGGTATATAACTGAATGAGTCGAAAACTTATGTCTTACAAAAGTCTACAGGGAAACGTTAACAGTAGCTTTTCTTTGTAACTGTCGAACTTGAAGCAGCCAAGATGCCCTTAATAAGTGAATGAATAAATGAACTGTGATATATCAATACAATGGGATATTATTCAGGAATAAAAAGAGAAATGAACTCTCCAGCCATAAAATAAAAAAATATACGGAGGAGGCTTAAGAATATATTGCTAAGCGAAAGAAGCCAATATGAAAAGGCTGTATACTGTATGATTTCAATTATATGACATTCTTGAAAAGGCAAAACTCTGGAGGCAGTAGACAGATCAGAGACTGCCCGGTTTTCAACGAGGGTAGAGGAGGGCAAACGGGAGCACATGGAATTTTTTAGCAGTGAAAATACTGTGTATGATACAATAACAATGGAAACATATAATTATACATTTTTCAAAACTTGTAAAATGTGCAAGACAAACAGGGAATCCTTACATAATGGACTTTAGTTAATAATAATGAATTATTTTTGGTTCATCAATTGTAACAAATGTATCATACTAACAAAATATATTAATAATAATGAAAATGATGCGTGCTTTAGGGGAGAGTTATGTAGAACTTTGTGATGTCCGATTAACTTTTACATAAACTTAAAACTGCTCTAAAAAATCTGTTAATTAAAAAACCTAAGATGGAGGTTATAAAACCAAACCGAACCAAAACAAGAAAAAAATCCTGGTTAAGTAAGACAGTTTCTGGAATTGTGGCCAAGAGATACTTTATGCCACTTTCATGGTGACACCACTGAGCATTTGAGTTGTCTCCTTATATTCCTGAGGTGGTTACTGGGGTGGTACCTGTGACGCTGTCAGAATAATGCACAGAAGAAATACTGGAGCATATCCAGGTCCCATGAGCCTGAACCCTATGATTCTGCATTACTCAGTCTGGGTTTGGGCCAGGCCCCAAATCTGCTGAGCCCTTGGTTATTTTTTGAATGACTACTAAGGTTAACTTAATGAGGACTTAGCAAGACCAGAACAAATATCAAAGTGAGGCCTAAGCTACAAAATTACTGCAGACCATGGGGAGTCCTTGTGACCCTTAGGGCAGATTTCGTCTTAGGCCAACTTCTCCCGAGCCCTCGGACAACCAGGAGTCCTGCCATGATAGAGGGGCTCCTGGGGGCCCACTAGGAGAAAGCTAATGGAGAGGAAGAAGGAAAGGATTCCGAGTTTAAGTTTCTTAATATTGAAGTAGAATTACTGAAATTAGAAATACTGGTAAATCTTTAGGCCACTTTAACATCATGTGAAAATTTAGGGCCCAAAGTATCTTTTTGTTCTAAGAAAATCTCCTGTAAATGCTGACTCCAGTCACAGAGATGCACAAAGAGCAGGCGACATTTCAGGACTTTGGAAAAGGAAAGCTTCCATGGCTCCCCAGCTGAGCTCCTCCAATGAATGGCTGACGGATGTATTAAGATTCAATCCCATCTGCCCTGGAGCTGCTCTGGGGCTGCACGGTGCTGCCAGTGTCACCGGGTGTGAGCAGCCTCTGCAGGTACCATAGGAATATTCTCATTGTCTATAAGTGCAAAAGAAGAGAAAGGCAGAGAAGCACCTCACAGGAGAGTCTCTGCTGACAATGCTTTAATCCAAAATGCCTAGATTGGTGCTTTGCAATTCACATTGTTCCTACATATCATTCTACTTCACGCATTAAAGAAAACATTTGCCAAGGAATTATTTCTGAACACTTCTTATGAAAGGTATAAAGCATGAACCACTACAAAGCTATAACCACATTTAGAGTGCCCTTAATACCTCTGATAATACTGCCTATTTTTGCATCACAGTTTTGTTAATTTCCAAAGTGTACAAAACCAAAAGTAGGAGTCGGCTGTTACCTTATAATGAGAACTTCTGTACTTGTCTCAGGGTAAAATGTCTGTGTCTTCACACAATCCCTCCACTCCAGGACTGAGCAGTTCTTGAAGAATCTCTACCAGGTCTAAGGGGGGAATAAAAAAATATATATATATTGACATCTTGGTGTGCTTCAGCTAACATTAAATTCTGCTTCAAGTTGTTTGGATGCTCTTTTTGCCATTTCCACATATCTTGGCATATCTTGCACCAGACTCTTGTACAAAATAATCAGCATTTGAATACTTAATATAAAAAAGAATTTTCCTTAAATCATTTATAATTTCCTTACTTAGCCACTTGTGAATGAATAGTGTCATTATCTATTATAATGCCACATGAACTATTTTCCAGGATTATTTACTTACTTTCCCTGGATCGCAATTTTATCTTTATCTCATAGCAGTAACAAATGTTTCTACAGAAGTTGAAAGTTAGGCTTATACAGCCCTGTCTGTGGCTTCACTAAGATCGTTTTTATTGCTTTAATCTACTATGAAATAAACTAACACATTTTCCCCCCTAATCTCAAATGCTTAGATATTTTTTCACCTAAAAACCCCTACTGGAGCCCGAAGTACTCTCATCAACTCCAATAACACTGACTGAGCCAGTAAAAAAGTGTGCTCTGCCAGCACTTTCTGTAAGACAGCCTTCCATTGCCACAAAGTTGCAGGCATTCTTTTTCGGAACCAGCAAAGGAAGTAAGCTGGCTTTGGGAATCGACAACAGACCTCTCTAATTCCGTAAATCCATTTTCCACAGCTTTACTTGGCAAGCCTCTTTCCACAGCCTGCAAACTGATTACTATTCTTTGCAAACCTCCTTTGCAATTCTACCCAAATACTAGCCTCTATACCTCAAAGAATTACAGGTTGCTGAAAATATATTTTAAAGAAGAATTCTAATAATGCAAATATCTGACTTGAGAGCTCTTTCCTAACCTCTACCACCTGTGTCACACGTGTCTACCCGTGGGACAGTCTGGAGGGTGCGGGAAACTAATGGCACACACGTGTGCTTTAGCTCAGAGGAGGCAAGAAGCCTGGGCCCTGTCACCAGCTCTACAAGGCTCCCCTCCTATTTATTGGCTTGGTTGGTCACATAATGTGCCTGTGGAGGGTGCATAGCACAGTTAAATAAAATTGGACAGTACTTCTGAACTGCAACTACTAAGAATCTTATTCTACGTATCTTTGGAATTCTTAAGAGCAAAGTGATTTAAGATTGGGGAAGGTGGGACCAATAGAGCTTTAAAGGAGAGGCATACAATAGTTTTTTTTTTTTTTTTAATAATACAGTCCTTTCTTATTAATCTTATTATTTTTAAATGGGTATTTTCTTGACTCATATTAGTCCTATTAAATATCAATGGGGACAGTATGGATAAGTCTAAAAACCTTGAAGTTAAGTAAAATAATCCAGAGACAAACATATATATTTTATTTTTACATTTGTATAAAGTTCCAGGAAAGGGGAAAAAAAAGACTATGATGACAATCAGAACAGTGGTTGTGACAGACTGGAAAGTAGTATGAGGGAACTTTCTGAACAGAAAAATTCTGTATGTTGATTGAAATAGTGGTTACATGGGTATGCATACTTGAAAAATTATGGAATAGTGCCCTTAAAATCTACATTTTATTGTAAATCAATTATACATCAATAAGACAAACAAATAATGGGATACAAGGAGATTTCCCAGTTTTGAAGTAATTTTCAATGATTTTAAGAAGGAATCTTTATTTCCTTCTAGGCAGTGAAAAAACAATTCTTTATTCTTTCACTCACGCATCCACTTAATAAGATTCCTTAAGCACAAATATATCTAGAGTTAGCACACTGGCAGTGTTGCTAGAGAAAATAGTGTTAGCAAAGTAGACATAGCCCCTATTATGAGCTTACATTCTATTGGGAAAAAATAGACAACTAAAATGGACAAAAAACAGTTATGGCTGTAGCACTGAGAGCGGGTTCATGTTTTAACTAAGGGCTTGCATCAAAATGGAGAGAACTATTTTATGCTAAACCACAAGCTGATCTGAACCGAAAATACTGATGTTCACTGCGTCATTAAATGCTGTTAGAGTGATAGGCCAAGGGAAACCGAATAATGTTTTTTCTATTAAACCAAGTCTACATACTCTCTAAATTTACTGAATGAAAACGTCAAAATAATTTTCATGCCAAATTTCATTGGGACATTGAAGTTGTTCTTGTTTTAAAAAACAAAATTGAGGTCGTCTACACCCTAGGGAAGGTTATATATACAGCTGTCCATGAGGATAACACAGTGTTAAATGACCCTCTTTCCCATAAGCCAAGCCCGCTGGGAAGACAGGAGCATCTACTTCTGGTGACTCTGCTGCCAATGAGGGATCTGCAGGCTCTCCCAACAACAGGTGTTACGCATACTCACAATAAATCCAAGCTTGTGACAGGTGCAGTATTTGGTATACAAAGTATAACCACGAACAGACCAGCATTGCAACATAAAATGCTTTCAGGTAAATACAACTCCTTCACACACACATGCATGTACCCCATACACTTTTAAATGAAGTCCTTCTGTAGGCAATCCAGTTTTTAAAGCACATGAAAATTTTTCTGAGTCTACCTGGTATCTGGTATCAGAAAACATCATGTTCCTTTTTTTTCCCCCTGGCTTTCTAACTTATTTGCCCCAAATTCTTCCAAAATGTGAGGAGCCATTTATAAGATTAAAAAAAAAAAAAGAATGTAAGTAAAAAAGCAAAACCAATCCAAACCAAAACAACACAACACAAACAAACAAACAAACAAACAAAAAAAGGAATGAGTCGTGTTTATCTTATTTTGTGAAACTCTCTAGCAGGAAATCAACATGATTTTTAAAAGATTGCTTTAAAAGGAAATGTGCTACAAAGAGTGAGTAGTTCAAAAATTAGCTTTGGAATGAAAAGCTCACTTTACATGAAGTCTATAGTGGGTAAATGAATGTTTTGTATTCATTTAAACAAACTACCTCTCATTACCTCAATATTACTACCTACCACAATATTACCTCTCACTGATCTCTCCTGCCCTCCCTGTCTTTGATCAGACAACCTGGGGTTTGGCTTGTATTCTAAAGTACTTGGGACTCTAAACTCTGTCACACGTGCAAACCATTCCATATAACCACAGAAAATACTGTCAGATTGTAATCCAAACTGTAGAATGACATTTTAATACTTTAATTATTTTCTTACCCTGGTCAGGGATAAATTACAAAGAAACCCTCTATTGCTGATCAGGAATTTTGGTTCCTGTTTGCATAGGTTTGACATATTTAATATTTAAGAAATCCATCTATCTATCTTGACCACATAATAAATTCTTTTAAAATCCCATGCTTTATTTTTATTTTCCAACCAAACAGTTGATAATTAGAATAGTTAACACAATGGAACATTTTCCTGACATTTTAGTATAATTTTTCCTTCCACTTTTCCCACTTTTATTCTCCTGATCTCACTTTAGTTTCCATTTCTATTTTTTTCTTTTTGCCAACATGAATACCGGCTACCTGCATTCCCAGTTCCTTATCTTTGAATTGATACTCACTGGTATTTTAAGAAATACTTTAAGGAAAAATGTGGTATTGAGTTTGTGGGATATGAAGAACTTTATAAGTACTGGCACTTAAGACTTCTTGCTCTCCATCCACTGGATACATAATTGTGGCACAAAATTTTAGATGATTTCTGACGGTTTTTGTGTTGTTGCAGCTTTCTTCCTTGTCTAATTCTCAGAGATGTCATGCCGTGGCCTTCCGCCTGCAGGCCTGTATCCGCTGATAAGACCAGCCTTTCCCATGTGTCCTTAGAACAAATTTTAAGCACCTCCAAATTTAATGAATTTATTAAGCACTAAAATCTAATAGCACTGAAACATTTTAAAAGAGGAAATAAACTCCTTGCAACTTTTGATTCAGGATTGAATTTCTCCAAAGTTTCAATTTTGGGAATTAGTTTTACTGTATATGGATATTTTAGATGAGCTCAAAAGTGTATATTTAGCTTCTAGTACGGGCCAATCACTGTGCAGGGCACAAGCGACAGGTACAAAAAAACGTGGCCCTTCCTCTAAAGTAGCTCATAGCTTAGCCAATGAAAGTAAGGAGACGTAAACACATAAAAAGATAGTTCAATGCCATCTGGCCAGTACTATGACAAATGTATACATGAGGCTATGAAAAAAAGTAGGTTATAGACTCCATTTTCCAGATGAAGTGTGAAGGATAAGGATATGTGCCACAAATATCTCAGTATCTAATTTTGGGACATGTGTTATCTAAACCAGTCCTTAAGATACTTACTGTCTTTATACTTGCAGAATTCATTAAATGCTTACGCACTTGGTTTCTCCGTTTTTCATTCAATAAACTTTTATTTAATAGTTACCGTGTAGCTAGTTTAGGCAGAATTTTTCTCACCCATAAAACACATATACCCATAGTGTTATTGTGATAGTCAATGAAATAATCTATGTAAAATACTTAGTGCAGTACATGGTGTGTGGTAACTGCTCTACCCCTCAGCGGAAACAAAACAGCTCAATCATTCCACAGAAGACTTGGCTTATCATTATAACCCTCTGCCCTTCAGGAAAATTGTCCTGCGTAAAATATCTGGGATTAGTTACCATAGTTCTTATTCCCTTAGAAGTCATCCAACTCATCCAAACAGGTTGCTTGGCATTTATATCTGAGGGAAAAGCTAAAATATTCCTCTAAGACTAAAGGCTCATATGGGGCATTTATTTGTAGCTCAAGGTCAGTTCTCAAGAGTGCTAGCTGAGCTGAGGCGTTCTCCAAGGTTTCACAGAGATCATGGGTAGGATCTATGGGGTCTGTATATTTCTCTTAAGTATACTGGAATAACAAATTGTGAGATTTCAAAATAAACTGAGTATCTTTAATGGAAAGAAGGCGTTACCTAGCACACCCTTTTTAATTATGTGACTCTTTAGAGGGCAATTTGAGCTATTTTACAAAGCTGTAAATGACAGATAACTAATAGCAGTTAAAATAATACTGATTGAAAGACAAGCAAATTTCTTCTGGTGGACAAAAAATTGATTTCTTTCCATTCCAATCCTATGGGAGAAAAAGCTGATTTTGCATCTATTTGTAGATTAATTTCAGCATTCCTGATTCAACTGTGTGTGGTATTTTGAATTTCCTATTGAACCAGTTGAGAACATCTTATTAGTTTCCACATTAATAGCCAAGTTAAATAAATTTTGATAATTTTTTATATTTGTACAACAATCTTGAGTTTGTCCTTCTATAAATTACCCTCTAACACTATAATTTCATATTTTTGTTTTGATTTCTCATAATATCTTAGTAAACAATCCAAGTGACTTAGGGTCATCTAGACCACTATCTTATAGCTGCATGCTCTCATAGGAACCCAGTGTCATGTTCGCAGATACTACTATTCTGGCACCAAGAAGTATTAAGAAGAACAGATAGAAAAAAGCTAATGTGACACTGCACGGAGGGATTTCCACAATCGAGACCTTAGTAGAGCTGTCACTCCACATTATATTACTATAAAGGGTATAAGAATCTGTATAGCAAGACAAAACCGTATTTACATGGTGAACAAATATCTTATTTCAACAAAATATCTCCTGTTACATTAAAAACCAATACTGTGAAATTGAATTTCTCAGATTTGTAGACCTTTTTGTATTTCATTTGTAATTATATTTTAAGAGGTATAAGCATAAAGCATTTATGCCTGGTTTTCTTTACATATTTTTAAGCAATTTTAAGTAATTGTGAGAAAAATAAATTACTGCTGGGGTTCAAAGAGATTTTTCTTCTTGTTTTTGCTTTTCTCCCTTAAAAAGAGTCCACATATTAAACAAATAAAAAAGAAATACTGGCCTAAATTGTCAAAAATGTGTATTTCAAATTTTGCATTTGTAGAAATTTAGTGTCCAAGAGAGAAAGCTCCACTGTCTGAGTTTATTGCAGTCTCATGATCATCTTTAATTCATACCAACTGCCCATCACATCCTATACTTTAAGAATAAAGAAGGCTGTTTGTTCATTAGATTCCATGTATGAGTGAAATCATCTTGTAACAGGGTGGAGAACAAGGGGTCTCCAAAGTCGCCAGAGCCCATGGTTGAGGGGTAGGGGAAGGAGATGCCACAGCATTTAAGATACTTTGCATTACAATGGCAGGTGTATAGCCCTATCTTTCATGGTGGGGAAATGGGCTACTGCCCCAGGCAAAAGGTGTACATGACTTCCAGAGAGTATTCAGGGACTTTGACATAGCTGAGGGTTTGTACAGCACCAGTGGAGGAGAGACAGGAGGGTGGAGGCCTGGGCGCCACTGAGTCACAGCAAACGTAGCTCATTGTAGGTGGGACCAGAGATGAGGTCATGCAGGAAGCTCCGCTTCAGGATTTAAACTAAGGGCAGGCAGAGCGAGACAGAGGTTGGTCTACTGTGGGAGAGAGATGCAGCCGTGCAGCTTTAAAGGAAGGTAGACATGAGCAGACCACTCAGCAGGCTGCAGTGTAAGGAGGTTCTGACATGCTGCCTGTAGTGAAGGAGGAGCTACGTCTGTTCCTCTGAGGACTCCGCCATGCGTCCTCAGAGAAAGAGGCGGCAGGCAGCAATGAAGAGTAGCCAGAAGGGATTCAGCCATGAGGTCTGAGTAAGGGAGCAGCAGCCGAGAGGGAGGGAAGGGCATGCTCCTGCACTGATTATGCCTGCTCTAGCTGACTTGGAAGCCACCAAGGACTCCGCCTTGCAAGCCGCTGACCTGCTGCCTCGTAGACCCGGACTCTATCTGGACTCTTGGGACTTGGGACATCTGGAGAGGCCACTCTCTTGGGACTTGGGCCTTCCGGACTTCAACATGATCCAGTGAAACACAGCACATGTTTTCCTACTACTACATGGAGGCTGAGGACAATATACCCCAGATCCTGAAGGAGAGAGATGCTGTGAAAGGATGGTAACTCTGAAACCCACAAGTGCACATTCCAGGGGGGATGGAGACCTGCTTGCTCAGCTGGCTTAAGAACAGATAAGGGGATGGGGAACTATTGGGCTTGGGTTTGGCTTTCAACCTGGTGAAAGGCAAGAGAAGTTCTGGCTCTGGGAGAGCAAGGATCTGAGCTGAAATGCTCCCAGCCCCCAAGGTCAGAATCTTGTAAATAGAAACCTGTTTCCCTCAACATTAATTATTGGGTCATGCACCAAGGCGCCATGTGCAGGGGCTGCTTTGCTTGGTTACAATATGGTATGCAAAAAAGGGACAGACTCATAGATAGAGAGCAGCCTGACAGCTCTGGTGGGGCATAGTTAGGGCGTGGAGGGATCAAAAAAAAAGGAAAAAGGATTCATGGATGTGGACAACAGTGTGGTGATTGAGGGTGGGGGTGGAGTATAAGGGAAATAAATGGTAATGGAAAAAATACAATAAAAATTAAATAAATTTTTTAAAAAGAAGGCTCGAAATAAATGTCATTGTTTTAAGAAAAAGCCTAGTCCTAATGAAGCTTTGGAAGTTCTCCTATGTAGCTGCAAAGTGTCATTCATCTGCTCAGATTTTGATGTATTATTAATTTGAGTTTAGTAATATTCGAATCCAATTATGAAATTATTTCATTAGCAAAGAACTGCAAGGAGAAATGGTTTTATGTTGCATCCATTTTAAACTCCAAAAGAAAGCAAATATGCCAAATTTGACTTGTTTAAACCCATGAAGTCATTTTCTACTCTTCTAAAAACCAGTTGCATCTAGGGAAATGATAGCTATTAGGTGGAAGGGTTTTAATTATTTAAAAGCCACATTTCTTTCTGCATATTACTCATTTAACAGAACCTTTTACAGAACTCAGCCTTAAAATTGTGTGTCACGAGTTACCTCTTTGGGGATGTAATGAGCGCTCGCTCTACTGGTGGAGTAGGAAATACCGAATGCACAGTGCCACCACCACGTAAAACAAGGGAAGATTCCATGTATAGCTTTAAACTTCTTGGAAAGGTAGGTAGGGTTTGGAAGGTTCTCCTCTGTGAGAAGTAAACTTGAGGATTTTTTTTTATGTTCACTCGGAGACTGAGTCTCAGCTTTCAGTAATTAAGGAAGTGCTTATTGTTCTTTGTCCTTTTTTTATCCTGGTCCCTGGCATATAGTAGACATTCAATAAATGAATCAATGAGGTTTACAGCTAGGAGGGTTTGACCAAGACAACATGCTCATGTTCAAAATCTTTTAAAACATATTCAGCACCTATAGTTCTACTACAGCAAAAACATTTGAACATTGATTGTTTTAATTGAAGACTATTATTTAGAATACAAAGAGATATAATTGACAGATTTTTGTTTTTCTTTTAGCATATGGAGATAGGAAAACATTAATAAATATATAGTACACCTACCATTTTATTCCATTGTGGATTTCCTTCTGTAGTGGTATATTTTGCTATTAAGCTGAGTGCTGATTTTTTTCTATTTCTTTTATTTAACTATTTTTATTGTTGACCTATTACAGATGTCCCCAATTTGTTTTATTTCTATTTCTATACTACGTTTAAGTAGCAAAGATGATTCTTTCTTTTTGCCCCAGGGTAGAGTTGATTCAGAGAAGACAACCCCCTCCCACATTTTTAGCCTTTGAGCTATTAATTTGACCTTTATACCTCAACAGTGCAGACAATAGTCTTTAAAAGGATGGCTTTGAAATGCAAGCACCATCAGTTTAAAGAGAAAAAAATTCCAAGCTGGGATTTATATATCAAGAGCCAAATCCTAGAGGACTTGCAGCAAAGGGTTTAGGCCTTAGAAATGGAGGGGGAAAGTTATTGATGCTGCAGGAGCAATTTACCTATGAAACCCATGAAACCGAGACGTGATAAAAATACAAACCCTTTCTGACCAGAAAAACTAGAGATACGGAAAGGAGAACAAAAAGAGTATAGATAGTGTGGGTGGCCCTACTCCCTGAACCTGCTTTGGGACTGAAATTCCCCAAGACATTCACAGTAACTATTGTGCTGGTAGCTCCCCTTACATCTCCTCTGGAACTTCAAAAGCTCCTTGCTGGTTACCCTTCACCAAACTGTCAGCGGCAGTAGGTAGAAACGTCAGCCAGGCAGATGTAGGTAAAGGACCTCTATCATGCCCAAGCTTTCTTCAGCTCTAATAGGCATGTAGAAAATAACCAGAATTCTTAAGACCATGGCTGAGGAACAAAAGAGAGTTGAGAATCAGTGAGCCTACAGGGTTTACTGTAGGGTGATGACAGGGGATACTGTGGCTGAACGAAATTTGCATGATAAGCAGCTCTAGCTAGAGGGTCTGATGAAGGTTGCTGCTAAATTCCAGCGAAGCACAAAGTCAAAGCCAAACAGGGGCTGAGGGGCTGCTGTGGCCGAACTCCATGGCCCCACAGAGCAAATTTCATTTTATCGATGCTTACAGGACAGAAATCGAATGACAACCAAGACTGTGAATGACAGAGATGTAACCACAGATCAGATGACCTGATTTTATAAAACACAGAAGAACTCAACAGGAAGGAAGGGGCAGGGGGCAGGCGAAAAGTGGTGGTGGGAAATGCTCAACGGAACCAAAAGCGAGTGAGCTCAAGACAACGGTGACTGTTACCTTCAAATGACATGACTAGGTTTTCTGCTCCCCAACAAAAAAAGGCCCCGGAAGTTGATGTGCACTTAGCGAAAGACAAATGACAGTTGCTTTTTGACGCACTTGAAGCTGTGACTTGTTACCTTTCCTTCTGACTCATACATATTTTAAAAATAAAAGCTAACACATACATATGCTATCCTACAAATGTGTAACAATCCACATTTAAATAATCAAATGGTGAACAACAGGGAGGAGAAAAGATCGTTTTGCATCCCCAGCATCTAGTGCAATGGTTGACATGAAATACACATGGATAGTTTTGAATGAGTAATTAACAAACAAGTTAATCATTGCCCAAACACATCTGGATAAAATAAATAGTAACATCATTAACCACTTAGTTGGTATTAAACTATACCAACTATATCACCTCATTTAATCCTCATGTATTTAAATAGTACATAATGTTATTCTTATTTAACAGAGTAGGACATTGTGTTCTACAAGAGCTAAATGATCTACCCAAGTTCCCAGAGTTGGCAAGTAGAATATCTGGGACTTAAAAGTGCATAATCCAAAGAACTGCAATGCTGATTCTTAATTAAAAAAAATTGTTTTTGAATAATTTAAGCAATTTTGTGAAGGCCACATTACCATTTGCTCTTACTTGCCATTTGCAGTTTTTATTTTAGTGCCCTCACTTAGCATCACAGCATTACAGATCTGAGGAGGAGGACTGAATAGGTCAGCTCCTTTGGTCCTCTATTAAACAAATGAGAGAAGGTACAGAGCAAACTAGCACAACTGGCCCTTGAACAAAGTGAGATGGGTGGTTAGGGATGCAACCCCTGACTCAAAAATCCCTGTATAATTTTTGACTCCCCTAAAACTTAAGTTGTACTTTGGTATCTGCAGAGGAATTGGCCCCAGGACCCTCTGTGGATTACAAAACCTATGGATGATCAAGTGCCCTATATAAAGACACATAGACCAACGTATGCAGGTGCCCGCCCCCTGCATCTGCATACTCCCAACCTCCTATAAAAAACAGTACAGACGTTCATTGAAAAAAATCCTCATATAAGTGGACTGGTGCGGATCAAATCCACATTGTTCTTCCTTTAGGGAAAAAGCCCTCTTGCTCTCCTCTTTTCATTTTTTTTTTTCTTACTCATTTAATAATTGTTAGATGAGTTGAAAGGTGAAGAATAGTGGTGTTTAGGATTATAAAGGATCAGAAATGGATGATTAGTCAATGGAGGTTGACATTAAAATTGGTAAAGCAAGCCCCTTTGCATAAATATGGTACCATAAACCACATCTAAAGCTTGCTAAACATATCCATTGTAAAGGTATTTTTTATGATATCATGAATACTACTATCTCAGACTTCTACACTATTTTATTACAAAGCAGATATTCTTATTTTGAAGATCTATTTTTGTATATAGTATTCTATTTTAATATTCTGAGCCAACTTGCACAAAACCCAAAATATATTAAAATATCAATTGTTTGAAACAATAAATAGACCTTCCAAATGAAACTCATATGTTATTAGTATTTTCTGTTCTGTTATGCAAAAAGTGTTTTTACGGTTGACTTTCCAATCGGCTTACAGAAAAGGCATCATGAATGGACAAAAAAACTGATGATTCAATGGGATGTGTATGAGGAGAAATGATATCTTTAAAATGCTGAATCATTTCCACAACCATCCATTCTTTGAAACTATTAGACACAGAGGCACATTGACAAATGGGTCTAATTGTTTCTCTGCAGTGGTCATCACAGAAGAAGTGGTAATACGCTCTATTATTTTGTTAGACATGCAATTCTAGTGACATTATAGTGCCCATAAAATGGTCTGATAACTTACAATTGGGATAGAACTACAGTAATATATTACAGACTTCATAAAAATGTTTCTTTGAAACTCACTTTCACATTATTACAGGATCACACTACTATGTCATTCTTCCTCTTTTTTTGTATAACCATCTCATTTCATTCTTCTTACAATATTTAAACTGTTCTTGAAGCTAGTTTTGGTTTAAAGACACACATACTATTACTGTATGTGGTCAGTCACTTCCTGGCCTAGAGCAACAAATGTGCAGCCAGACCTGGTAAGTGCACGACAGGGACAAACTGAGTGTGGGTCACACAACGCCACGGGTGTCCTTTTGCCCTGCACCTCTAGTGCTAGTTGCTGACACGACTGTTCTTTAGGCTCATGATTACTTTATTTTTTTATCTTTTATTGTATTTTTTCCATTACCATTTAGTCCCCTTATAATCTCCTCTCCTTGACATGACTTTTAAAATACCTTTAATTTATGTTCTTTCTTACTCCTTCTCCAAAATTCCGAACTGCCAACCTTCTTCCCATGTTACAAGGTTAAAATGAGCCCAACATTCAAAAGCACATATGTTCGTAAGTGGGTGAAATCTTAAACATAAAAAGCATTTGCCAATGTCTTAGCTTTTGCTCCTCCTTTTGAGTTATGCATAGGGTGCTTTGATGGCTCCTAAAGCCTGAATAATTAATGAAAACATAAATGTGATCAAACAGTTTGAAAGTAATTGGTCAATCTGCTCCTTTTATCTTCTCCAGACAAAATTATTTATAGAACTACAACACTTAAAGAGAGGCTTTCTGAAAATTCAGAAGAAAGTCTTTTTTTTTTTACATTTGGTCATCCAAATTTCTCTTTTTTCCTCTTCTTTCCTTTCTCTTCCTTAATTTCCTCCTTTTTAATGATTAAGTGATTTCATTCCATCAATTAAAATTAAGTATGGATTGTAGATGACAAAATAAATTGCTTAAGTTTGCTCAATTATTTAAGAAAACCAAATTAGTGAAAGGTATAGATGAAGGAATTTTAAAATTTTGTTTTGAATGAAGTACTTATATTTTTAAATGAGGGAGTAGACTTTGCATAGCATATTTTACTAAGATATCGAGACCCTAAAAGAGTTAACAGAATTTTAAAATCGTCAACAGTGTTTCTCCCTTAAAGGAACCCCCCACCCCAGAAGCTGGCAAGGTCTAATAGGACACAAAGCATCATATTTTGTATCTTTCAACACCAATTGTTTGTGTAAAACTGCAGGCCCCAGAATTGGAATGAGACTTGAGGCCACAACCTAGTGGGCAAGATATGACTTTTTTTTTAACTCAAGACTATAAAAATAATAAGTAGTTATAACTATGTCCATTGACATTAAAAGTGCTCAATACTTTTAGCTATCTATCACTGGCTGTGCCTACTTAAGATAAATACCAAGAGCTGCTAACTTGAATTCTAAGCTCTGCCCATCACAGATGCAAGGCAATTTCATTAATATCATGAATGCTCTTTCTGATCCATTTATGATCAGTTGTTGTTATGGGTTGAATTGTGTTCCCCCCAAAGTCATATGTTGAAGTCCTAACTGCTAATACCTCAGAATGTGAACTTTTTAGGAAGGAGGGCTGTTCACGTAATAAGTTAAGATGAGACCATAGTGCAGTAGGGTGGGTCCCTAATCCAATATGACTGGTGTCCTTGTAAAATGGAGAAATTTGGATACACACACAGTGAGAACACCATGTGAAGATGAAGGCAGAGGTCAGGGTGATGCAGCAGAAGCCAAGGAACTGCAGAGGTGGCCAGTAAACCCCCAGAAGCAAGAAGAGAGACCTAGAACAGATTCTTCTTCACAGCCTGCAGAAGGAACCAGCCCTGCCACCTTGATCTCAGGCTTCTGGTCTCATAACCACAATACAATAAATATCTGTTGTTTGAGTCATCCAATTAGTGATACTTTGCTATGGCAGCCCTAGCAAAATAATACAGTTGTTTAGGAAGAAGATATGGAAAATCTAATGTGATATTTATGTCTAGCATGTATATTTATTTGTTATTATGAGGAGATAAAATCTTCAATCATCCAGTAATTATATCTGAATTGGCAATTCAAAAATTTTAGAATCACTTTAGAATCACATTTAGGCACTCCTTTTGAAGAGCACAAACTACCCAATGAATAATTTGCATTTTAACATCTGGGTCAAAATCACATCAAATTTTAGGAGTGTATCAAATAGTAATAATAAGAGCTTATGATATAGCTTCAAGAACTGATTAAAGTACTGTTGAAAGCTATTTCAACTTATGCCACATAATTTGTATCTGAGATAACTGCAGAAGTAGATCCGGCTTTTATAAGGTCTGCATCTTATACAACTTCAGGATCTCTACTTAAGAAAAGAAGACAAGATTAAAAGTCAGAAATTAGAATCATATGGAACAGGCCCCAGTAAGTGATAGGTCTTGAAGCTTAGTCTTAACTTCACCCAAAATCCACCTTTGGCCATAGGACAGGGACAATACAGCTCAGAGGCAACACAATCACTTTAACAGAGATGAAATAATGCTTATATCAGCACCATTTTGCTAGGATATAACTATGAAACAAAAGTTGAAACATAAGGGAAAGGGCAGATGATGATGCAAAAAGATATTGTCAATGTTCTAGACAGATCAATCTAGTCTAACTGCATGTCAGCATTTCTCTACAATCAACTGCACTGTATCAGCAATGAGTAATCAAATTGCATCAATAAGAAATCAAATCAATTACTTGGCCAGTTTGGCAATCTAATGCAAATAGTAAATCAAAACAGCTACTGAAGTATGAACCAACTGATTAGAAATGTTCCATATTTCAGTGGTATATCCCATAGCTGCAGCTTCATATAGTATCATCTCTATTCTGGTACATTCCCTGTCCCTCTGTATAATATTCAGTACTAAGCATTTTAAAGTCAGCTCAAGAACCTGTACTATTTCATGTGTTTATACCTCTGGCCATTCTAGTCTCTTTTTAGATCTATCTCTCTTTGTTTTCCCAGTAAATGTCTACTACTTTTCTTTGTCCTGTATGGTTTAGTCCTGGGCCCTAAAATAATGGGTTGAGGATCCATTACTTTACATTACTCTGGGGCAGTTATGTTCTTGAACCCATAAAGGTGATACATAGTCTAAGAAGAAACATACTTTTACAGGTCTCCACCTTTCTCTCATGTTTATTTTTCTCATGTCCAACAGCAGCTCATACTGAATATTCCTTCTAAATTATCTACAAACTTCTCCCCAAGTCATGGTTCACTCATGTGCTCCCTTTATTCCTTCTCTTGATTTGTATAATGCAAGAACTGATCAGACAAAGGCAAACCCTTTCCGGGACAGCAATGGAGGGAAAGAAAATACAAAAACCATCCTTAGCTCCAGGTGGAAGGGAAAGATGGAAACACTGTGTTCATAATATGTGCTCCCTCTCTTTTTAAAACTCCAATACTCTCAGAGACTCCAGGAAAACCACACTATCGACACACTGCCACCTCTTTCACTACTGATTGATTTGTCCCCCTTCCGTTTTATTTTTATGATTTCTGTATCTTTAACATGTTTATTGCACTTATGATAATATGTAGAATTTTTTTAAGTCTGCTTCTGCAGAAAAGTGTGAACTTTAGTCTATTTCTGTCGAAGAGTGTGAACTTTTTTTTTGGAGATTCATATTTTACTTACAAGCAAATGAAGACTGTCCCCTGTAATCTCTACTACAGCATGAGAGGAGCACCATGGAGAGGTTGCTGGTGGCTCCATCGTGATGTGTGAAAGGAGCTCATCCCACTGTTTCTCAAAGATTTTGTTATTAAGGAGGAGAAAAGAGCCACATGATTTCTTCATGTTGTACATGTGAAAGAGTTCAAAGGAAAAATAACTTTTCAAAATTCCACAGTCTCTAGTCAAATGTGAGGTAGCCAGGTGCCACGTTCATTCAGTGACAGCCCCTGCTCCCAAGAGTGACAGCCTATGAGCACACAAGTACCTGCACTAGGAAGGGAGAGGCCTTGATCTGTAAGAGCCTCAACTTTCAGCTTGTTGGCTTCCAGCTTGGTCTGCTTTTCTCCACTTTGTTCTTCTTGGATTTTTTCAATAGACATTGGCTGGAGGGGTATGTCACTCTCCTTTCCCGAGTCTATTTCTCCTAACAGAATCACATTTTCTCCTCTGAGCACAAAAATCCCTTGAGGAGTATCACAGTATTGCTGCCCACCTGACTATGCTCCACAGTCTAATAAATACTGCACTACAATAGCAAATTGATCAGTGCTTCTCAAAAAGCCTGTGAATGTCCTTCCATCTCGACGTAGGACCAGGTGCTCTTCCCAGACTTTGTCCAAAGAAGATGAGCAACCTACAGTTGGTGTCTTCAATGGGGCTGGTGGTGCTGTGCATACAGTTCATTTTGAGCTAAGGTGGCAATGTATAGAGGCAGAGGGACAGTGTGTCCAACACTTCCTTCCTCCTACTGTGGTTGCTGGTAGTCACTGCCTGCACAGGACTGGGACCAGAATCAGGACCAGGACCAGCACTTCTGTCCTGCCTGTCAGCAGCTGGGGCCTGCTGAGGAGACTGTGAATTTCTTAAATGAGGGGCTATATATTCTTAGTGTCTAGCACAGTTATAAGTACGTAATACATTCCCAGGTAACACTTAAGCGAAATATCTTTACAGGTTATTACCAATGAATTCCTTTTTGTTATGTTTCTTTAGAATCTACATGATAATAATTGCCCTGGCTGGTGTAGCTCAGTGGATGGAGCACCAGCCTATGAACCAAAGGGACACTAGTTCTATTCCCAGTCAGGACCTATGCCTGGGTTGCAGGCCAGGTCCCCAGTTGGGGGGTGCATGAGAGGCAACCACACATTGATGTTTCTCTCCCTCTCTTCCTCTCTGACTAAAAATAAATAAAATAAAATCTTTAAAAAAAGAATCTACATGATAATTGGAACTGTGGTATGCTAACTTTTAGAGTGACTAGCATATAATAGTTGCTCAATAAATGTTTATCAATAGAAAGGAGGAACTTATTTATTATAAAGATTTTATTTTTACAATATTTTTATTAAATATTTTATTTTTTTATTACAGTTGTCCCAGTATTCCCCCTCTGAGCTTGTGAATAATTAACCTCTGCAAATAGACTTTAAGGTCCTAAGTACAACTCACTGGAGACTTCTAAATATGAAATGAACCCCATACAGATTTCTAAATTATTCATATAATTAGTCAAATTCAAGCCAGATTTGCTTTTGACAATTTTAGTGGTCCGCACAGAAAATGACTTAACATCCCTTCACCTTTTTATTCCCCACGCAAAAATAGCAAAGATATTTAGATTCTCTCAAATGTATATGACACTGTGTCCTAAAGCATTTAAATTTCCGAGCAAATTAAAATACTGACATCAAGTGAAGGACTGTGTATAAAGGACCTGTGGACAAAAACAATTTGGGAGGGGGGTGATTGAATGTGGGAGGTGGGGTAGGTAGGGTAGGGGAGAGTAATGGGAAAAGATAGGGACAACTGTAACTGAACAACAATAAAAAAATAAAATACTGACATCAATGTAGGTGATTGCCCTTTTCTTTGTACCATGCTTCACTTCACATGTGATAGCTTTACTCCTTGGCTGCTGCCAAATAAAGACTGTGTTCCAGTTACAAAAACGAAGAGTAAGGAAGAGCACAGCAAGCAGAAGGAAGAACAAGGCAAAGTCATCGAAACAGAATAAGCTTGGGAAGGTCAGAGAAGAGAAAGGATGCCTGTGTGTTTCCTAGACAACAGTGTGAGTTTGACAGACAGGGGTAATTTGTGTAGGATCTTTAAGACTATGATCAGAAGTTTAACTTTATCCTATAATGTCATGGGAAGTTATTGAAGGGTCAGCAGGGTGTGAGTCATCAAGCAGGATCTACCCAAAGGGTGGAGCCTACAGTGAGGTTAGATTTTATGGGAAATATTGACTTAGACCCATGAATTGGGAGGGGGCTGAGATGGTATGAAAAGGTCCAATATACTTGGGGGCTATCATGTTTATAAAGGTATTCCTATTCATTTTTGTTTACATTTCCTATATCCACTTTTATTTCACACCCTTCCAAACACACACATTGATATAAGAAGCATGAGGAACTGACAAATGTATGTGTACGAATTCTGGCTTAAAGTCCCATGAAAGCATCTTATCAGCACCAACATACAAAGATTGACTAATTTGTATATCCTATCAATCTACAGCCAGAGATGAGGGACGAGCAGAGTCAAACATACAGTAATTATATTCACGCACTGAAACATACTGAACACTGAACACACTGAAATTAGCTAGTCAGCTCATAGCCAGTCACACCAAGGAAGTGAACATCAAAACCACTAGGGAACCAATGACAGGAAGAGAGTTCCTTACTACAAACTAAAAGAACCCTGAGCTTTCATGGGCTATTACTGTCTCCTACTACAGTGGTTCATGCCACCACTCTGCTCTTCTCACACTTGCTGGGGGCTCTGGGCTCTCCCTCAGAGCCCTTGAACTAGATATTTTCCACAGGCTTGGCACCGTGAAAGGAAAGCCACCATAGCTCCATGGTGACTAATGGACCATACAAGGTACCCACCAAGAGTTTAAAGTACTATGAATTTCTACTCCTCCTTCAAGAGGTGTATGTGTGGTATGTATATTAGTAAGAAAGTTAATTCTAGATACATTAAATAATACTGCACTGGATAGGGTTTTTTGTTGTCGTCGTCGTTGTTGTTGTTTTGGTAATGTTGAATAATCCTGTAAGTAATTAGGAAAGGTTACCTCTGGTCAGTTTCCATCTGCCACCTTGAAGCCAGTGCACTGTAGGTATTAAGATACCCTATATTTTTGGTAGTAATCTGCCCAAACTCTGTATCAGCTGGACTTTCCCAAAGTTTACTAGTTTCTGATAGAGGCTGCCAAAATCTCAGTTTGTACATCTGTTCTCTTACATCTTCAACTCTAAAAGCCATCTTTCAATTTCAATGGGAGCAATTTAGGAATTCGGTATATTAATTTTTTCCCTCTAACTTTTCCAACCAACTTTGAAGGGATAAAAGTATTTCATCTATGAAAGAATAATTTTTATACAGGAATGTGTCTTCCCACCAAATCTTAGTTCTGTTTATGTGGCATAAATGAACAAAATGTTGATTTTTATTTTCTAAATGCATGTACATATATCATGTGTTAATTAATTAGCAGGTCCTGTTCAGAACTAATAGTTCCCACAGGTTCTTTTAGGAAAGAAGCCTAAAAAAGAAAGGGTATGTTTATTTTGTTTACCCAGAATCCTGCTTATCTATTGTTAGCAGATTCCTCTTCATTTTCCCCATTAGACAGGATCAAGGAGCTGAAACTATATTATAATAAATCTCTTCCATCACCCTGCTCTTTCCTACTTTTATAAAGGATAACAAAATATCAAACTGCCAAAAGCCACGAAGCCTATTTTCTATGTAGAATGATGAATTCTTAGGACAGAGGCTCTGAATGCTCCCTTACAATAGCTGTACAAATGGATCAAGCTATTACATGGAAAGGTAGGTACATATTTTATTTTTAATTTCACATTTCCTCAATGCTTTTCAAAATGCTTTAAGTAGAAATAAGCTCCCAGAAACTGGTCTTTTATATTTCACAAAGTAAAACTGAAAAGACTCAGGAATGTAATCTTAGGCAACACTGTGAAGTCCTCAGCGGGGGTTGAATGGATCATGATGCTGTGCAGTTAGTGGAGTAGGAGAGGGCCGCAGAGACTACGGGCCATGGGCAACCTCAACTCACAGAGTTCCAGTTCCTCTCCAGCTCCTTCTGTTTCCAACAATTTAGATACTGATATTTAAAAAAACAGAAAACAGAATACTTCATGGCTATTATAGTTGTTAAGATAATCTGCCACCACTCTGTAGCCTTTAACATCCAAATCTTTACAACATTCCAAGGACTGCCTTAGATCACAGACATATCTATATGTTAGTTACAAGTTAAAGATAGGATATTGAGACTAAAATCTATTTCTCAATGAAAGAAAAGGAAGAAAGAACATATTCAAACTACTATTTCTATTTAATTTTTGATTGCTAGAACTCAGAAAAGTGAGTTAATTTTTAGTATTTTCTGAATTAATCTGACAGCAGGAAATGATTAATGGGCTCATTCTTGGGGATGATAATGCCAGTGCACTTGCTGGGCCTTCTTGGTATTATGAAATTAATGGCATCAAATAAACTCTTTTTGGATAGAGCAAGATCGAGGAGAAAGACATTGGGTTTGAAGCTAGTGAGGTGCACTGCTGAGCCCTGGGTCCTGGAACTCATGAACACACATCAAGACTGTGGTTTTGAGGGAAGTATGGCAATGGCAGTTTATTTTTCAAAGTGGGCAAACGAGTGTTCAGGGTGAAATAACAGTTCTATTCTTGAGAATCAACGCTGTGAGAAGACAGTCTTGTTGCAAGTCCTAGAGAAACAATTTTATATAATTTTCTACTAATTTCCATCAGTTTTGGAGATATATAATGCTAGTCACTTTTTGATGCTAACAATAATTTTTTCTTACCTGACCTGAAGTTTTAATGATTATACATGTTAAAATCATGTGTTGATATCTAAACATGAGAGCTAATTAGACTAAACATTATAGTTTCATATTGCTAGAAAGACAACTATGGTTTGACAGTATGTTATCAAAGTCTCTTTACAGATAATGTAGTTTCTTTTAAAGATTTTATTATTTATTTTTAGAGAGAGGGGAAGAGAAGGAGAAAGAGGGAGAGAAACATCATTGTGTGGCTACCTCTCATGCACCCCCTACTGGGAGCCCGGCCTGCAGCCCAGGCATGTTCCCTGACTGGGAATTGAACCGGCGATCCTTTGGTTCGCAGCCTGTGCTCAATCCACTGAGCTACATCAGCTAGGGTGATTTATAGCTTTTTAATTTTACAATAATTGCAATCGTCTGTTAGATCACATTTTAAGTACTAGTAATAGTTATTTAAGATGCAATTAACATTCAGAATGTGTCCTTATCATATACACATTGGCTCACATGTACTGCTTAATGCTTCAGTGCATGCATTCGTGTACTACTTACTGGTCTGCACAGGCTTACTATGAGTGGAAAATAAACTATTTTAATTCTAAATATATCTTTATATAATAAATACATACATAATAAATATATGCTATATCTAAATATGTATTAAATACTTACTATATCATAAAACATATTAAATAAGTATTTAAGCATTAACTTATTTAATCCCTATAGAAACCCCCTAAAATAGATAATGTTACCCCATTTCATAGATGAGAAACTGAAGCACATAGATGTTAAGTTGCCCAAAGTTATTTAACCAGCAAGTGGTAGGGCTGAGCTTTTACAATTCAGTAGGCTAGCTCTAGCATCCACAATTTTAATGGTAATACTATGTTTTTCAGGACACCATTATAGTTTTTCTTATAGACTTGGTTTCTATGATCCTCATAGCTGTAGGATATGTGTTTCAAACTATTTCAGAAACAGCACAGCCACAGAAGAACTCCTTGTATATATCCTCAAATCATTCCTTATCTCTTTCTTCCAAACAGGTAATCATTATTCTGACTTTAAACACCAGAGATTAGTTTAACTGCTTTTTAACTTTATATATGCACCTTGCACCTATCATATTTATCTATCTATTGTCTACAGCCATTCTACCCTGAACGCACTTGATCTTGTCTATCTACCTATTATGGATCGTTTTGTATGGTGGTTGCAGCAGCACCCTCTTCATTTTACTCCTTTTCCAATGCACGAACATATCTATTCCAATATGTGAACATACTATATTAAACAAATCCTCGCTACTATTGATGAGTTATTTGGGTTATTTTCAAATATATTAGATACAACAAATAATGTTGATATGAACTATATGAGTTTCCTCGTGCCAGACACTGAGTGGCTTAAAACCGAAATTACTTATCTCACAGTTCTGACAGCTATCAGTAGGGCCATGCTCCCCAGAAACCTCTAGGGGAATCCTTCCTTGCCCTCTCCTCACTTTGGTGGTGCGTGGGCCATCTCTGGCATTGCATGCCCTGTGGAGGCATCAATCACTCCATTTCTGCGCACATTCATATCATTGTCCTTCTGTGCATGACTGCCTCTGGGTTCAGATTCCCCCCTTTTTTATAAGAAAACCAGTTATATTGGATTGGGCCCACCCCACTGACACCACTCTAACTTGATTACCAGTGCAAAGAGCCTATTTTCAAATAAAGTCACATTCTGAAGTACTAGGAGGTAGAGGAGTTTGAATTTTTTTTAATGAGATATTATTCAACTCATAACAAAATTATTGTATATGTCACATCTTCTCTTTTCTTTCCTCTTATCTATCTATCATCTATCTATCTATATTTATCTATGTATCTATCTTTAGTGGCCATCTTTTCAAATCCATTGCAATGTTACATGTAAGTGCATTTTCTTAAAATGTGGACTTTGGCCTGAATGGGTGGCTCAGTTGGTTGGAGCATCATCCCACACACCAAAAGGTTGCAGGTTTGATCCCCAGCTTGAGCACATACCTGGGCTGTAGGTTCAATCCCCAGTCAGGGCACACATGGGAGGCAACCAATCAGTATTTCTCTCTCACGTGAATATTTTTTTTTCTCTCTCTCTTCTTCCCCCTCCCTCCCTCCCCATCCCTCTGTTTAAAATCAATAAACATTTTAAAAATAAATAAATAAAATATTGACTTCAGGTCCAGGTATCTTGCTAAATTCACTTATTAATCTAATAAATATTTTTGTAGATTCTTTTGTCCTGTCTTCATATACTTTGATTTCATCTTTTATTCTAAACTCTTGACATTTTTTTTTTTTTTTCATTTATCCACTGGATAGTCCCTCCAGTACAATGTGGAACAGAAGTGGCTATAATAGCATCTGTGCCTTGCTCCTCTTCTTATGGGTAAGTAGTGAGCATGTCATCATTAAGTATCATGTCAGAAATACCTTGCTAGATTGGGAAAAAATCTTTCATATTACTAGTTTAAGAGTTTTATTTAATTATGAAGAAATGCTGATTTTGATCAAATTTCTTTTCTGTATTTATTGAGATGAACATCTCATTTCTTTTACTTTGCAAATATGATAACTTCTAATGATTTAATTTAGAATCTTGCATCATTGTAGTAACCCTAACTAGATCACAATGCATTATCCAGCTTATAAATCCTGGAATCTGGTTCCCTAATACATTGCATAAGGGTTTTATATTTGTGTAATGAAAAATACTCTGTTATGATCTTTCTTGTCATGTCCCTGTCATATTTTGATCAGACTCGATGAAAGCCATTTTATAGTCCACTCTCACATTATTTATCATAGACTCAAAGTCAGGGAATGTTTTTCAATGACATTACAGTCTTCCAGATTATAAAAATTAATCACCTACAGAATTTTATGAAGATTGACATCATTCCAGAAAGCTGGAATGCTCTTTTACAAGTTCATGGTCCTTGACTTTCCAAGTGAACAATATATGGCACCACCATGTGTTCCTTTCCAAGCTCTTGCTGTGCTTTCTATACCTTCTAAGCACTTATCATCAACTAATATATGTGTATTTGTTTGGATGCTTATTAATTCTGCTTTCCTCTACTGCAATATAAGCTTTACGAAGTAGGGTCTTTAGTTTACTCCAGTGCTTTAAACAGTGATTGGCACAGACTGAACATTTAACAAATGTTTCTTGAATGAATGAATTCATTAATCTGATACTATATACTCTAGCTTGTCTATGTGTATGTATATTGTATCAAGATCACAACGTGTACGCTGAATTCAGTTGTTTACTTGATTGCTTTTTTCAGTTGTGGAAAACAAGTACTTTTGACCAACAAAATGCAAATGCTACATAAAATAGCATTTTGAGTTGACAGCCAATGTATTAACCTCCTCATTACTTCACCATGGCATGGCCTTCAGCTCCCATCCTCCACAAGGGGCGCAACCCTGCCATTCATGTGTCATCTGACTCTGGCTGTCAGAACAAAACAAAGAATTGCCAGTCAACAGTGTATAATATGTAGTGTATGGGTATGGATGAATAAGAATTCAAAGAAATAAAGCAGTCTTCTTTTGAGAGTTTTTTTAAATCCTCACCTGAGGATATGTTTATTTAAATTTTTAAAGAGAGAGGAAGGAAGGGAGGAAGGAAGAGCAGGGAGAGACTGAGAGAGAGAGAGAGAGAGAGAGGGAAACATCGATATGAGAAACATCAATCGGGTGCCTCCCATACTAGGGATCAAACCCACAGCCTAGGTACGTGACTGGGAATTGAACCTGCAATCTTTTTTGTGCACAGGACAATATTCCAACCAACCAAGCCACCAGGCCAGGTCTTCTTTAGAGAATCTTAATGTGACATTCTTGTTCTTTACTATTTGTTCCACTAAGTAATATCATAACTTAACATGACTGTGGAGAACTATTTATAAGTTATGAAATGCAACACCCAAAGGAGGCCCTACATTAAGTAATAGTCAGGGAAATATCTGCGTTTCTGTATGTTTCTTTTTACTGTTTGCCGGGAGAACAAAGCATAACAATGGATTAGCTTAGTTAAGATGCATGATACTGATGAAGCCAGGAGCAGGACAGTCAGCTTTGCTCTTTCCCTTGCTAAGTGCACCTCCCATTCCTTCAGCTCTGCCTGCTCATCTCCGCGATGTAAATGCCTCCTGTCTTTGTTGGTCATTAGACTGACTGAAGGGACGAGTAGACGGACTTGCTTCCATCCAAAGCTATTGCTACAGCACCGTGGTGTCATTTTTACACAGCAAGGAACACCATAGTAGTTTGCAATTACACAATAATGTACATAGCTTACTGAGGCCAATTCATGGTTTTAGGGAAAAACTTCCAAAACCATTCTGATTAAAATATTCATAACTACCATGTATATTTCTTAATATATGCTGAACAGATCCCTATTTCATATTTATCACTTCCTTTTTTGATACCTTACCACCCTATTTCATTTCTTAAAAAAATAAAAAACTCCACAGCTCCCTGGACATATTAATTAAACTGGGCCATAAATAACATTTCCTTGAGAAATTCTTTAAAATATTTCTGTCTGCAAAAAAAAAAAAAAAAAATTCTGTCTGACTATAAGAGATGGAGTTGCATTCCTAGGAGGGTGAGGCTTTCTGAAGACAGTAAGCTGAGGTATGACAGGGAGCAACCTGTTTTCTTGCCTTGAAGTAAAATCTGTGACTGACTTAGAAGCAGCAGATGATTTCTTCAGGCAATGTCACTGAGATTTTCTTTCAAACAGGTCTCTGTGAGAAAGACCCTTGGAGATGGGAAGAAATAACCTCATAGAAGGGAGGGGAAAATCCAGTTACCCCTTCATTAAATTGTCACTTTCCCTTTCCGTGATATGAAGTTATTTTTTACCACTTGGCATTATTCTGCTTTATAGTCAAGCTCAAATAATAGTGCATTTTTAGATAATAAAAAATAATGTATATTTGCTTTCTGAAATTCTTTTAAAATGGATTTGCATATACATATCTTTGATCTAATTTATGAACACTTTAAGCTGTGTCAAAAATGCACTTAAATAACTTCAGTGCACCAGTTTTTTGTCTTACATACTTTTTCTTAATAATTAAATATATCTTAAATATTGTCTTCTTCACATTCCAGAATGGAAAGAAAATCTTGTATTTATGCAAAGGACTAAGAGAACAGTTAGCAGTTACCCCCGGAATGCCTATGGAAATGCCTTATTTGGAAAACAAACTATCTGTTTTTCTCTGTGTCTGGCTGTCTGTCTATGAGCAAAGAGGCTCCCTCTCTTTTCACATGGCTCAGCAGGCTTGGCATTGCCCCACAAAGTCAAGGGTTGCTAGTCTGAGACATAGGCCTCAGTTGTGGGTTCAGCACTGGGTCAGGGAATCAACAGATAGATGTTCTTCTCACACATGGATGTTTCTCTCCCTCTCTTACTCTCGTCCTTCCCTCTTTCTAAAATTAAATAAATAAAATCTTCAACAAAAAGAATCTACCTCTCATGAGCCATTTGGATATTTTAAAATAGTATGTAACATGTCAACACAAAAAGAATTGAGTATAATGGATCATAATGCCAATACAAATTTGAAAAATGTCCTTGTGATCAATTGTGCTGTAAATAATACATGAATGAAAAG
The DNA here is from genome assembly GCA_039655065.1 of Glossophaga mutica. NCBI lineage: Eukaryota > Metazoa > Chordata > Mammalia > Chiroptera > Phyllostomidae > Glossophaga > Glossophaga mutica. The sequence goes on from CM077306.1 coordinate 55,566,118, forward strand.
CAGTGTTGAGTTTATATTATAACTCTGTAACTCCCATTTACTTCCTTTGACACCTCATATCTATTAGACCATCCATTTCCTGCAATGATCCTTTGAGTCAATATTTCCATTCATATCCACGTCAGAGATTTGGATGTGGAGGTGAAGGAAAATTAGGTAACTTTAAGGTCACTCCACTAATAATCAGAAAAGTTGAGTTTTTAATTTAAGATGATCTGACTTCAACAACCCCTACTCATAGTTTTCCTCTTCTTTATATTGGGTGAATTTTGATTCTATTAAATAGATTAAGGACTGGCCACCATTACCATTCAAAATATTTCCTCTCCCCACCCCCAGATCTAGGGTGAAATATCTATTTTTTCTAAACTAGAATGTCATAGAACTTTCAGACGGCAAAGAAAAAAAATCTGCCACAAGACACAACGATTGTAAGTTCTTACAAGAAAAAAAAAACATTCAAAGTAGTATAAATTTTAGTCTTTTCTGAACAGCAGAATGATTACTTCACTGAGACCCAGAACCTACATTTTTATTCTATTTATTTTTAGTTCACCCTCTTTAATAAATAGCTGAAGCACTGCAATAAGGGTATTCTATGATTATCTCCTGATATTTTGGGTTTTTTTAAATCACCATTTTAAATAGAAAGAGATTAAAAAAACCCCATAAGACTCTTGGATCCTAGTAATGAATTTCTCATATAACTCATTTAGGTTAACTATGTTTTAGAAAGCCCCTCTCTTTCAGTTTGACTTTCCTTAGACATACTAAAGATGGAACAATTAAGTGTCTCAGACCTGAGTAAGGCAGAGCTTTAGAAAGGGCAGCACAGCCCAAAGCTCAGCTTGTCTTCTTAGTTCAGCTTCTCTGGGTTTGGTAGGCCTTGCCAAAGGCATGAACTACAGTCTTAAAATGTCAGGTCTGATCTTACAAATACTTCCTGTCTTCTCGGTAAACTTTCAATGAATTACCCCACACCTCTTGTTTCTCACTTTCTAAGGAGCGCAAATCAAATCTCTGTATTACTCAGAGTTTATTCTTAGTAGTATCAATATAGTTGGTCTTAGACTTGCCATTTTCTTATCTTTTCCTGTTTTTTTCCCCCTATTACCCAGAGTTTGTGGTGAGAATTATATGACTAATCCATGTAAAATATGTGGAATAGTGATTAGCATTGTTAAGCACTAAATTAAATACTACTAACATATAATGAGTATTATTAGGGGGAGCTGACTGTATAGGCCCATGTACAGAACCGCTCTAATAAGCTTTAAAAGAGGTTGTATACTACTATGTTCCTAAAGATGGTGGGGCTATGGAGTCAAAAATAAGGTAAAAGATTCTGATCTTACGGATCTTAAAATTCAGTGAAGGTAAGGTTGTAGTGAGAGAACAGTGAAGTTCTAGTTTTGCCACAATGAATTTAAGTATAATAGACACCAGAAAAAAACAAATAAACTAGGGCAAGTCATTAGGGAGAGAAGCCATAAGTTCTGCCTTGAGGGAAAGGCTTATAGTGTCTTCCATGAGAGAAAGTCGAAAATGAATTCCATTCACAAGTAAATCTGCATTCATTTATTAACATGCTAAAAAATTCTGAGGCAAAATGTCATAGAACAAATTTATACGGTACTTATCCTGTTGCCATTTGAAAGTTTGTTACCTTAATAAGGTACTTCCTTTAATATCCTTTAATAAAATATTAGAGAGAAAACGTGGGCAGAAAGGGTTTAATTTGTATTTATTTTTAAGTATATAGTATACTATATAAGCAGTATACTATATATAGTATACTTCATACTATAGTATTTATATTATATACACATATTTTGTCTCACTATAGTAGTGAGATAAAGATTACTATGAGAAAAGCTTACATAGAAGGAACCCTTAGTATGGTGAACAGGAATCAGCCAACAGGAGCTAAATGCATTTAAATGATTATTATTCCTGTTTTTCACTGAAGTTAATGACACAAAATTACACCACCCTTTGGATATCAGACAGTTTTCAACTCCTCTCTTCCCTTCAGTGCCCAAATGCAATTCATGAGGTATATTAAGACAGATGGATACATCTGCCAATTTTAAGGGATAAAATGATTTGGTTATGGAAAAGTGGAGTAGACGGATTTTCTCTCTTAACAGAATAGTATAGGCAGCCCAGAGAAAGAATAAAGGTTCAGAAGGCTTATTATATACAGCATTTTCTCTCATTAACTTTGAGTCAGCGGTAAGCATGGGGAGTGGTTAGCAGCTTTCACACTTTCTGGCAGAGCCCAAGTGTGTGCTCGATCTGTCTCACAACAGCTCACAAGAGCTGCTTGTTAACTTTTCAGGATTGTTGTAAAACAGTGGTTAAAAGTGGCCATTATTAAACATCAAATTATATAATTTAAAATTGAATGCATTATATTAAAAACAATGGCATGAAATGCTCAAAACTTATCAATTTCTAATTACTATATTTTTACTATATGCTCTTGAGGTTATTTGCATTTTTACTATATCTTTGTGGTTGAAATACTACATAATGCTGCACTGTGTATCTTGCCCAACTCCATCTATAAGAATGTCACATCAATAGCTTGACATCTGCTAGGGGGAGGAAGGAGGTATACTATGTACACCACGGAGATGAGCAAACTATAAACGAGAGCAGTTTGTCCCAGCATAGCTAATTGTTAAGCATTTTATATTGCAACCCAGTAGCACATGCATATTTATACATGTGTAGATACGCATTTGAATCAAAGTTTCACATTGCTGCACTCTACAATCTATTTTGTTCTGTTCTTTATATTAAATCTAATATGCTTTAAAAATCTGGTCACAATTAAATAAAGTAACTTCTATAATTACCTAAAAGACTCTCAATTCAAAGTGTGAAAAATAAGCCAATCCAAATAGATAAGAATTTATCTCACGTAAAATATACCCTCACAAATGATATTCTACAACTTTAAATGACTAAACAGTGCTTTTGAAAATTTTTCACTATCGCATAAATATACTTTCTATACTTTGTGTGTGGTTTACTTTATGGCTATATGTATAATGCATTTCACACCTTTCCAAAAAATTAGTAGCTGTGTAGTTTGAGGATTTGTCTCCAGTTCTAAATGTAGCCTCTGGTTCATCAAAAACAGTGGTTCTCAAGTTTTAGTGCACAGAGAATCTCCTGGAGGGCTTGATGAGACAAAGATTGGTGGGGCCCTCCCTTAGAGTTTTCTAATTCAATGAGTCTAGAATGAAGCCCAACAAATTACATTTCTAATAAATTCCCAGGTACTATTGATATTGCTGGCTTGAGGATCACACTCTGAAAACTGCTGGGCTAAGTTACTCAGGGTAATTCCAGGCTACTTGCCCCTGTGATTCATTTAAGAGGGACCCCTTAAAGCAGTTGATTTATATGATGATTTACTAAAATATAATCAGGGCTATTCCCCTGGCAAAAAGGATTTGCTCAAGGAATAGGTGGATGATGGATTTCAGACCAAAGACGGGCAAGGCAGGTTTGATGATGGCCCTTGGGAAAGCGACTTCACTTATGGGCCAGATTTTCCGTCACTCTCCTCTGCCTTTGATCTACTTATACATGTGAAACAAGGAGTACAAGGGCCACCTCGTAGAGTCAGATGATGAAACCTGTCCACAGAGGAGGCAGAGCCACAGAGGAAAAGAGAAATGAACTTGCTTTCTGAACCACCTCTGAATTTATTCAGTTAATAGAAACCCCCAGAATTCTCAATATTTTTTAAGCTGGTTTGAATTGAATTTTCTTCTCCTTACAGCAAAAGCCATCTTAGTTAATATAACTTTATTCTTAATGAAGCAAAGTATTTAACAATCCCTATAAATATTTCTAAAACCATTATCCTTTTCACAATAATCTCCATGAACTGAGATATTGCTGGAGGGAGACTTCATAAGTGTATGCAAAACTGATATTTTGTCTTGCTGACAGTAAGAAAAAGTATGCATATCACATTCAAATTAGGAATCTGCATTCTGCATCCCAAGAAAAAAAAACCCACAAGGTTATCTTGAATAATTAAAATCCCCCCAAATAAATGAAAATTTAAGTATTACATACTCTTAACAAGACAACTTAACCCCTGACTGTTGCAATGCTGATTTCTTAAGCTATGTCCTGACCTATGCTGATCATATATTCATTTGAAAGGGAAAATCTGCTAATTTCCCAACATGAACAGACTGATCATAAATTTAGTAATGTTGGAAATTTGAGGAGGTATTTTATTATTTTCTTGAGGTACCTGATAGGCTTATATTTGATAAGCCAGCCCTGTAAACTATAGCCCACAGGCCAAATATATATTTATATGGCCTCCTCCCAGGCTGTGTCTTGTCTTTTCATTCTTTTCATGGTATATTTTGGTGAATTAAAGTTCTTAGTCTTAATAAAATCCTATTTGTTATTTTTTATTTCTTTACTATTGGCACTTTTGTTTCTTGTTTAAGAAATCCTTGCCTATTCTATGGTTAGGAAGACGCTTTGTTTTCTTCTGAGAGTTTTATTGTTTTACCTATCAAATAAATCTGGTATTATCTGCAGTTGATGCATATGTATGCTATGAGTTAGGGGTTAGATTCATTTGTCTTACATCTAATTGATGATTTATCAAAAAATCACCTTTTCTCCACTGGTCTCTATTATAAATGAGGTGATCATATACATGTTGGGTGGATCTTATTTTTAAGGGAATGTGACTCTATGCTGTACTCTATGGTTCCGTAGATATTAAGAGCATGGCTTTCACAGTAATCCGTTAAGAGAAAAGGACTGAATTCTGCCTCAAGATGATGGAGCAATGGTGTTATTATTTTGTTCCCCTATCTTGAAGCCAACCAAAAATCAACAAAACTAAAAAATATATACATATTATATACATATACATACATAAAATAACAAACTAAGGAACTTGCCTTATTCCCCAAATAATGTTAGGTGCATTTTTAAAATTTTTAAATGTGCTGAAATTTGGATTTAAATCTGGGAAAATAACCTTGGCCTAGTTAGAACTTTCCCTAAAAGCAAACACCATCATTCTGTATGTCAAATGTGTGTGGCCATGTTTTAGAGGCTCTCAATCTAAGGGAATCTAGGGACACAGAACCAGTATGGAATGTTCTCTTCATGGAGCCCCATGTGTGGGTAAGTTTTGACTTGAAAATAATAAACTTTTGTACCTGAAATTCTTGCAAATGGAGTTATTAAGTTGAAACAAAGGCTTGGCATTCTGAAACATGTTCTTCAGGGGGTGAACTTGCTGCCCTTGACTTGGTATTAGGTACAGAAATGCATAATCCGCAGGAGCCTGTATGTGCCTCTGGATCCTCAGGTGAGTGAAGCTTGAACATGAATGTGGCCTGGAAAGTGGCAGGAATTCAATATCTGTATGTTAAATTGGTTGTTTTCAGCACAGTATAAACTAACACTTATTAACCCTAATTTTCTCATCGGGAAACCTGGTATTACAGTAACAACACTTCAGAATGATGTTCTGAGTAGCAAATGAGATAACAGATGGGAGTTTTGTTTATTGTTATAAAATCCTATTCAAAGGAGTTATTATTTCTAACATTGCTTTCTTCTCTTAGCATATTCAGTTTTCTAGAAGAACATGATTGACACTTAAATAAGCAGATGATATTTACTTGAGGCATAAGTCCAAATCGCATCTTTCCTGCTGTATCAATTATATTTGAGAAATTGACTTTCAACTTTTAAAGCATTTTTTCTTCTATATAGCTCCACGGATTCCTTTTTCTTTTCCTTTTCATTTCCTGAACCAATGTTGATTTTGGGCCTTCCAGGGCCAGCGAGTAATGGAGTGAAGAATGCTGGGGAAGGCTGGGATGGAAGAGCTGTGATGGTTAATTTTATGTGTCAACTTGACTGGATCACAGAGTGCCCAGACACTGGGCTAACCATTATTTCTGGGTGTGTCTGTGAAGGTATTTCCAGTTGGGATTAGTATTTGAATTGGTGGACTGAGGAAAGCAGGTTGCCTCCCCAGATGTGGGCGGGCATCATGCAATCTGTTGAGAACTTACATAGAACAAAAGGTAGAGGAGGGGAGAACTTGCTTTTTCAGCCTGACTGCTTGAGCAATGCCATCAGTCTTCTCCTGCCTACTTGCTGGGACTTATGTCATCTGCTCCCCTGGTTCTTGGGTCTTTGCATTTGGGCTGAATCACACCACTAGTTTTCCTGATCCTTAGCTTGCAGACTGCAGATCATGGGACATTTCAGCTCCATAATCACACCAGGCAGCTCCTTCACATGTATGTGTCTTTACTGCGCTAAAAATAATCAATTTAACATACATATATTAAATACCTGCCACTTTCCAGGCCATGTTCAGGCCTTACCCATCCCCAAGGCTCCATATATTTTAGTTTTGTTGATTTTGGTGGGCTTCAAGATAGGGGAGCAAAATAATGATGCCATCGCTCCATCATATGTATACAGTACTAGTTCTGTTCTCTCAAGAAACCTGATTAACACACTACCTATTCTGAGCTAAACTGCTCTATGTTATAGCTTATCTAGAGGGTCAATCCTGACATCCCAAGCCAAGGTAACATTCTCCTCACAGATTGTTGGTTCTGAGTAGTTTACAGAAACACAAACACATCCACACAATATTCCTGTTATTATTATATCTAATAACTTTGGTTCATCTGCAGTTGTGTTGAGCATATACAAATATAACATAGACATGGTTGTGATATGAATAAAAATTCAGTGCACAGATACAAAAATCTTAGATAATTTTGGATAAGTCTCTGGTGTGGATAAATAAAACTCTAACCATGCAAGATTCTAGTCTAGATGACTTTTTAAAAATCTGTAATGTGTCCTGGCCAGTGTGGCTTAGTTGCTTGGGCATCATCCCATAGACCAAAGGTCACAGGTACAATTCCTAGTCAGGGCATATATCTAGGTGTTGGGTTCAGTTCCTGGTTGGGGTATGTGCAAGAGCAACCAGTTGATGTTTTTCTCTCATTGATGTTTCTCTCCCTTCCTTCCGCTCTCTCTAAACCCTTTCTTCTTCCTCCCTTTCTAAAAACAGTGAAAAAAATGTCCTCGGGTGAAGATAAAAAAAAAATTCTGTAATCTGTATGGCAAACAAGTAGAAGCTGAAGCTCATTTAAAGTCAAGGTAAATTACAGATGTTATTTCAAAGGATATATCTGTTCCATCATTCTGACAGAGAGGAAAATTAGTCTGACAAAACCTCACTAAGAGATCCTGATTATGACCTCCTTCCTTTTACATGTTCTCAAAATGACATGTTGTTCCAATTTCCATTGAGTTTATTATAGTAAAAGTTTACCTCTCAAAAAAGAATAAGTCTTGGTCAACCATTTGCCCACTCAGAATAGAAAGTCAGTTAAAGACTGTTGGCACTTTTCCCTTTTCAAGTTGAAGTGCCTTTGTAAATATAATTTCGATTTTATGTTAAGCACTTTTTCCTAAATGACAAAAAAGTAGTATTGTTCCTAAATCAAAATATCTCTACTCAATCTCATTTCAGCTTTGTCTTAATTATGACAGTCCTTGCATTAGCTTTGTGAAAATTAGCAGAATATGTACCTTGCATTCATCTAATTGCTATTCATCTAATTGATACTGGACAAATAATTTAGGAAATATGAAGTCAGCAGCCCTGTCCAACAATTTGGAAATAAGGCTTACTCTCTAAGGAAGAAACTTAAAAGCAGGAAATATAACAGGAAATAATACATACATAACCCACCCTATGGCATAAACTATGAAGTGAACCATGGTGGAGATGCTGGGACATTCACTTTCAATCAAGGGGATGAAGAATTTTATGGATCTCGAGATAGACAATTAAGGTAATCATGAAAAAGTAAATAAAGTGAAAGCCTTTGAGTGAAGTTGTTTTAAAGAATAAAGGATAATAATGAAGGTGGAAAAGTCTGCCTTAGTGTGGAAAATGAGAACCCGGAAGGCAAGGATTCTTCATTTGGAGGATGGCCATGAAGAGCCTACCTGCGTACCTGCCTCCCTGGCAAGTGTGTCCTCAGGCAAAGGTGTACCCATCAGGCTTGATTAGGACAGTGACTCATGTTACTTAACCTCTTCTCTTGTGATTCTACATTCCCCAACTCAGCCACCAACTTCCAACTGGCTTCCTATGTACACATCTCTTCAGAAAAGAAAATGTGCTGATCAACTAGTATTTGATCTACTTGGCTTTATAATAAAATGTCAATGTAAATCAGTGATCATTAACATGTTTGTGTATTAGAATCACCTGGGAAATTTGCACAAGTACTGATGTGAGAACCATTACAGACCAATTAAATCATAATTCCCGGAATTGGGTCTAAATCCTGAAACTGTTTTTTGTTTTGTTTTGTTTTGTTTTGTTTTTTAAGAAGCTGTTTATTTCCATCAACCTTATTTGCACTCTGATGAAGAGTTTATGGAAGAACAATTTAAGGCACTCGGTGGTTGTTCCTACCCATTCAGTGGCTGGAGCAGTGGCAGGCTGAGAGCCCCAGGCTTAAGCAGAAAACTGCTGAGCAAACACAGAGGACAGCTTCTCCTTCAGACCAGTCTGCAACCTCAGGTTGCTCAGCAGTGAACTCAGGAGCCAGAGAAGTCCATTCACCCTGAAATGCCTCCTCCTCCTCGGCCACAGCAGTGGCCTGCTCTTCCTTTTCAGTCTCTCAAAGATCTCTGTAGAAGCAGAGATCAGGCATGACCTTCCATGAGTGTTCACGGGAGATGGTGCTTTGCATGTGCAGTCCCTCCCTGGCCAGCATCCACCACATCAGACCCACTCTGTGAACCGCCTCATTGTCGCAAGGGATGGTGAGGTCCACATAGGGCAGAGGAGAGTCTATGTTACACAGCGCGGTGGTGGGCAGGTTAACATAAAACACCTTTGTGGGAGGCTGGGGGTCAGCTCTGGAATCAGTAGCCACCAGAAGTCGCAGATCCTACAAGACTGTCAGCGCCTGGTTACTGAAGATTCCAGGAGTGAAGTGGCAAGTGGCAGCAGCAAACTTTGGCACTGCTCCCTGGCTGCTGCTGCTGGATGATATGACACTGAGAGAAGCAGGGTTTACAATGACAACCATGGCACAAGCTGCCAGCAGAAGCTTCCCCCAGGTTCTCTTCAGATTTACGATATAGATGCCATCACTCTTCCTTGTGTAGGTGTGCTATTCCATTTGGAAATCAAGGTTGGTATCACCAAGGTGGGTTCCTGTGGCAAGGAATTTGAGGACATCCTCCTCCTTCATTTTACAGGATATCAAGGGCTCTGGACATTGTGAAAGTTTTCCCTTAAGTTATGTGGGAACCAACAACAGTGCTGCATGGGCCCCTCTCAGGATAGCGTGGAGAAGGGCAAAACCATGAAATTCTATAAGTGATTCTTATGGCACTCAGGGTTAACAACCAGCACCATAATCAAATGAGCGATTTGGTTTATACATCAGTCTCTTGTCTCTTTGGTTGTTGTGTGCCATCTTTTCATGATCAAATTCTATGCAAGTTGGCAAAATTGAGATTTTGGATTTGCAAAGCTGAAGTTCAGCCTCTAGACTTCTTGCTTCTTGAAGTGCGGTTTACGAAACCAACAACTGTGGCATTATCTGGAAGCTTTTCAGAAATTTAGACTCTTAGGGCAGTGCTAAGACCTACTGTAACAAAATCTATATTTTAACAAGATATTTGATTGACTGTTTTCCTATTAAAGTTTGAGAGGCACTGGGCTTCACTGTTTCTCAAAGTACAATTCTTAAACCTGTGTATAGGAATGATGCTACAAACGTACAATACTAGACTTCACTCAGACTGAACACAATAACCATGCAGCTAGGCAGCTTACCACTGTGACTTCTTTGTCACTTCTGTCTCTTTCATCATCAATAAATATTTTAAATAGTCCTTTGAGAGCCACAGATGATGTGATCATGAATTGTTTACAAAATATAAACTATTTTAAAATTAATCATCTAGTCCAAAAATATTAGAAGAATGGTAGAGCTCTCTCTGATACATTTATGCTGTGATTCTACCACTTAAAAACCAGAATGGCAATGAAAAATTACTAAAACAACTTAAAATATTTTTAAAAATATTTTTGAAAATATATCTTATATTTAAAAATTCTGTCATTGAATTATATTATTCATGCAGCTGGTAGGGGCTCTATTTAGAAGAAAATAAGTCATGTAGCATTCATATGGAATTGGTCATTTCACCACAGCATTCTGAATAATGTATGAGGCATCCAGCAAAGATTAATTTGAACGAATATTCTGAATAACTTTCACTTTTTAATTTACATCAAAATTGCAAACAATATTACTGCTAAATCATTCATTTATTTTTGTTTACATTCTGAAGGTCGCATGGCTGGGAGTCTCTCCCAGGAAAAGGATGAAGTGCTTTAGAAATGAGATTACTCAGTCAGTACATGTTCATTTTTCTTTCTTCTTTGGTAAATAACAAGTCCTTATATTTTCATGCTCTTAGAGAGCAAGGGAATAAAAAAATCCTTCCATTATTTTGGGGAGAAGTTAAAGGTGGGAAACACTGAGTCATCAATAAGAGTCCAAGATCCTGACCCATGAAGTGCTTCAGGAAAACAGAGCTACAGTCTGAGAATGATTTCAAAATAAGCTTTGTGGATATGATTTCCCTGAAAAACAACTGCTTGGTAACAGAATAATTGTGTATAGGGTGCCATACCATGACCTTTTCCCAGTATAATTCCCATCTTAAATTTTACCTTTAATGTTTTTTTTTGTTTTAATGAATTATAAGATGCATATATGATGATGGGTCAGTGCCATTATTTGCTAGCAGCATCAAAAAATGATTCTCTTGACCTTATACACTCTGGCATCCTCCCTCATTTGAGTAGGATGAAAGCAACTGACTGAATATTTTGATCTGAATTCAGGAAGCAGAGGCAAAGGAGCTGATATCCTTCCCAAGTATTCCTGCTGCTGCATGTGTTATCTTGGCAGATTTTCAGCGTCTCCAGTAAAAGTTAAAGAATGTGAGACACGAGATATAAATAGAAATATATCTTACTTCAGTAATTTACAAGTAGTTTAGAGAAGTAGATATCAAAAATCATAATTCTTCCAAATTATTTCATAAATATTACAAGATACTCTACATTTAAAAAAAGATGTATCTCCTTTTTAATAATCAAATATCTAAATTCAATAATCTGGTCACAGAAACCAGAAGGGCATTTGACTATGCTTGCTCTTTCCAAACCCACTGAAATGTTAAAATGAAAATAAAAGCAAGAATTAATCCAGTATTGTAATGGTGGTTAACAGAAAAGGGTGTCCTCATAGCAAATGCTGAAGAATTCCTGGAAGATAACCCTACAATATAATATTAGTGGATATACCATGCAGAATTTAAGGACTCACAATACTATGAAAACAGAACTGCCAAAAAGGAAACTTGTTCAGAAGACCCTCTTATCAAACACAAGACCCGAGACAGCGGGAACTGGGGCACTCAGTGGGCTCACTAATAAAAACCTGTTTCATTCTCCTGTTTCCAGAATTATTGGCTATATAGTTTGAACCAATTAAAGATGAAAGAACAACCCTTTAAAGTAAACAATCTGCTACCAGAGGATCATTCTGTGGGTGACAGGATCAAAGCCAAAAGTGGAGTCATGGGCCAGGCAACTCCCGGATCTCTTCATGAACCTTGAAACGTAACTACTCATGTCATGTAATACCAGAGTGCATTTGATCAAACAAATTCTCATCCAACCCACAACAGCCAGAGATTCTAGATTGATTCATTGTCCTTCAGGGCCATTAGAGGTAAACTCTGTCTAGCAACTAGTACAGACCAACCTAGACGCTATGCTTTGTGATATCAACGACCAATCGTGTTTAATTATAATTCTCAAAAATTAACCATGATTATTTTTATTTTTTTAAATTTTATTTATATAATTTTTATTTTATTGTGCTTTTCCATGACATTTATCCCCTATACCCTTTTCCACCTCCACCCACCTACTTCCCCCTATAATTACCACACTGTTATCTGTACAGATATGTTGTTGAAAGAAATTGTAACAGGGTGCAGAGTTGGGCAGGGCTCCACCAAAATTCCCCACAGCCCTTGGCTGGGGGATGAGGGAAAGAAAATGAAGCAACTTAAGATACTTTGCATACTTATGGCAAGTTGATAGCTAATTAATAGTTGGGCTACCATGCCAGGCGAAAGGACTATGTGACTTTAAGAACATTCAGGGACTCATGACATAGCCAGGAGAGGCAGAAGCTCCTGTGACATGGGACCTCTTGCTCTAACTAAAGATAGCAGTGGGAAGAATGTAAAAGATATAGAGGAACCGGCAAATGTAGCACACCATGGGAGGAGCCAGGGATGAGGTCAGGTAGAAAGCTCCAGGTCAGCATTTAAAATAAAGGCAGGCAGAGAGAGGGGGAGAGCAGATCCACCATGGGGTAGTGAGGAAGCAACGAGCAGCCCTGCTGGTCTGTAGTGAAGAGTGTGGCCATGTGAGAGGCAGTCATGAGAAGGGAAGCAGCAAGCAGCTATGCAGTTTGTAGTCAGGTTTCCGCCATGCAGCCTGGTGTAGTAAGTAAGGAGGCGTGCTGGTCTGTAGAGAGCAGAAGCTGAAGTAGGAAAGGGGAGACCCACCAGGAAACTTGCCTGGAAAATACAGCGGCAGAGCTGATGGAGCTGAAAATGGTGGGAATCTGCCGAACTGAGCACAGATTTATGGGAGATGCCTGGAATGCTGAACTGTGACTGGGGATGCTGGCTACAGCTTCCCTAAAGGACGTGCAGAGAAAACACTCTCTTGGGACTCGTGCCTTCCTGGACTCTACCATGATCCAGTGTAACACAGCACATGTTTTCCTACTACTACTCCGAGATTGAGGACAACATACTCCAGATCCTGAAGGAGAGAGCTGCTGCGAGAGGACGGCAACTCTGAAACCCACAAGGGCACCTTCCAGAGGGGATGGAGATCTGCTTGCACAGCTGGCTTAAGAACAGATAAGGGGATGGGGAACTATTGGGCTTGGGTTTGGCTTTCAGCCTGGTGGGGAGAAAGGGAAGTTCTAAGTCTCATGGGAGAATACAGCCCCAAGCAGGAATGCTCTAAGCCTCACCAAGGTTTGAATCCTGTAAGTGAAAACCTGTTTCCTTCAACACAAAGTGTTGGGTCATGCATCAAGGCACTGCATGCACAGCCCCAGTTTGCTTGGTTACAAAATGACAGGCCCCAAATGGGGTCACCTGCCCCAACAACAGCAAATCAAGACTTAACTGAAACTTCACCCTCTCCCAGATATGTGACTTTTATTTTTGTTTATTTTTATATTCATTTCTTTTAATTTTTTAAAGACTTTTTTTATTGTTATTCTACTATAAATATCCAAGTTTGTCAAACTGCACAGATCACTATGAGACAATACTTGGTTATCTATTTAACAAAAATAAAAATAAAGGAGTTCAAATGCTAATATAGTCAATAATATCACATATTTAAGAAAACAAAACAACACAATCTTAGCTCTTTCAATATTGAGAACACTTGATTTTCTTTTTTTCAAACCTAATCAAAGTTTATTTCTCTTTTTTAATTATTGTATTCTATTACACTTGTCCCAAGTTTTCCCCCTTTGCCCTCCTCCACCCAGCTCACTCTACCCTTAGCTCCCACAGTGAATCTCCATACCATGGTCCATGTCCATGGGTCATTCATTCATACATGTTCTTTAACTAGTTCCTTCCCCTTCTTTCCACAGTTATCCTCCTCCCCCTTCCCTCTGGTTGCTATCAGTCTGTTTTATCTTTCCATTTCTCTGGTTCTATTTTGTTCATTAGTTTATTGTGTTCATTAGATTCCTCTTATAAGCACAATCATATGGTATTCATCTTTTACCAACTGGTTTATTTTACTTAGCATCATACTCTCCAGTTCCATCCACACTGTCGCAAAAGGTAGGAGTTCCTTTTTTCTTTGTGTAAATGTACCACATTTTTTTAATCCATTCATCTACTGCTGGGCTCTTTCCAGCACTTGGCTATTGTAAATAGCACTGCTATGAACATAGAAGTGCACAGGTTCTTCTGCATTGGTAATTTGGGATTTTCACAGTATATTCCCAGCAACAAAATTGCTGGGTAAAAAGGCAGATCCACTTTTAGTTTTTCAAGGAAATTCCATACTGTTTTCCACAGTGGCTGCACCAGCTTGCATTCCCACCATCAGTGCACTAGGATTCTCTTTCTCCTCATTCTTGTCAGCACTTGTTGTTTGTTGATGCATTAATGATGGCCATTCTGACTGGTATGAGGTGGTATCTCACAGTGGTTTTAATTTGCTTCTCTCTGATGGCTAAAGATGTTTAGCATTCCTATTCCTAAAGACTTTAGATGTTATGTCTATGGGCCATCTGTATGTCCTCCCTGAAGAAGTATCTACAGGAATAACCTTAACCAAGGAGGTAAGACCTATACTCAAAAAACTATAGAACACTGAAGAAAGAAATTAAGGAAGATACAAATAAGTGGAAGCATAGATAATGTTCACAGATTGGAAGAATTAACATCATTAAAATGTTCATACTACCCAAAGCAATCTACAGATTCAATGCAATTCTTATTAAAATATCAATGGCATATTTTATATAGAAAAAATACTTCAAAAATTTATATGGAACCAAAAAAGACCCTGAATAGCCTCAGCAATCTTGAGAAAGAACAAAGTTGGAGGGATCACAATACCTGATATCAAATATATTACAAGGCCACTGTAATCATAACAGTCTGGTAATGGCATAAGAAGAGACACATAGATCAATGGAACAGAATAGAGAGCCCCCAAATAAATCCATGTCTCTATGGTCAATTAGTGTTTGATAAAGGGGACATGAGCATACAATGGAGTAAAAATGGCCTCTTCAATAAATGCTATTGGGAGAACTGAACTGGTCCAGGCAAAAAAAAAAAAAAAAAGAAAAGAAAAGAAACTAGACCACAAACTTACACCATATGCCAGAAAAAATTCATAGTGGATAAGAGACTGAAATATAAGTCTGACACCATAAAAATCCTAGAGAAAAACATAGGCAGTGAAATTTCAGATACCCCACATAGCAATATATTTGTTGATATATCTGCTAGGGCAAGGAAAACAAAGGAAAGAATAAACAAATGGGACTACAACAAATTAATAAGCTTCTGGCACAGCTAAAGAAACCATCAAAATGAAAAGGGGACAGACTGTATGGGAGAACATATTTGCCAATGATACACCAGACAATGGTTTGATCTCAAAAATATATAAAGAATTCATAGGACTCAACATCTGGAAAACAAACAATCCAATTAAAATATGACTTTTAAATAATCCACCTGAAATTTCCTGATTAGCAATAGTGAGGTAATCTGTATGATAAAACCCTTGCCTTTTCCTTTCCCCCCAAAGAAAATGACCTGGCCTGAAATAATCCTTTCTTTTCTTTTGCTAATGACTTCCTTCCCCCAAACTACCTTCTGCACATAATACCCTTCTATTTTGTACAATTCCTGGGAGTCTCTCTCTTCTTGCTCAATGGGAGGCTGCTCAATTCATTAATCAATAAAACCTTCTCCATCTTTAAAGTTACTTGGTTGAATTTTTGCACTTTAACAACCATTAAAAACCCACAGGTAGTATTTATTACCTGTGAAATAGAATAAGATGGTAGAAATAAAACACAAAACATATCTGTAATTCTAAATATTGATACTCAGATTGGGGAAAGTATAAACATATACACCCCAATACAGCAACCAAGTAAAAAATAACATGTAAGTATGAAATAAAAAGAAAATGTAAAATTACCGTATAGAAAAATGTTAATAGAAATAAAGCTGAGTTGATAACATTCCTATGAAAATTAGTATTCAAAGATATTAAAGTGGCTTAAAACAATGTAATAACCACAAACCTTTATGTATCAAACAACACAACCTTAAAGTACAGAGTGTAAAACCTGTTTGTACAGGCAAAAACTGACAAAACAATGATCATATTGAATTTAACATTATTATCTCAGGTATCAGAACCTGAAAACAAAAACCTATTTAGTATGCAAAGGACTTGAATAACTAGGTGGATACAGATTTAAAAACATATATAAAATGGGTCAAAAGAAGGCAACCTTTTTTTTTTCCATGACTACCTCTAAAAATTCACTCTGTGGGGTTAAGTCTTTCCTCATCCTTGGATAAAATCTCAGGCAGATCTCATCTTTCATTTGCTCACTTTTAGATAATACAAAGTCCTTCTGTATGTTCTGCAGACAGAAACATGTCAGACGGAAAGGGGGACGCAGTGCTTCTCTGTTGCCCCCATCTGAAGCTATGGTCTCTCTCTACCAATTCACTAGACTGTCAATCCTCTTGGAAGTCTGAAAGATGATGGAAAGAAGTAAGGAGCAGAGAACAACTTTCTAAACTGAGAGTTGTAAGCTGGAGTCAATATTCTCTTAACATGCTATATGTTAAATGCTGACTTTTCACTCCTCATTGTGCTTTGTGGTTCCATGAAAAATACTCACTGCTTTGAATCTCTGGGTGAAATTCTCCGACACACTTTCCAGCTGGCTGCTTGTAATAACACATCCCCCCACACACAAACACACTACAGATTTTGGTTCTCAACAGTGTGAGCCCATCCAAGAAGCTCTCTTGAAATTCCACCAAATCTTAAGGATGCACCCTTAGGAATACTCCCAACAAGACAACCCTGGGCAACTTCCTTCCCTCTTCTGTTGTACTGGGGATTTTCCACAGCATTTGAACAACTTTTACAAAAAAATTTTCTCTGCAAACTCCAATTTGCTTTCATCCTTTCTATCCATTTTTATTGATGGTTAATCATATAGCAGTTGAAAATCAAATCCTTTGCATTGTTATGTGTAGGTGGTCTAACACCTTACCTTACAACACGGGAGAAATTGTCACCTATTGTTTTCTGTGTCAGTTTGGCCTCACTAGAAGCTTGGACCAACAGCCACTTCACATCCTGTTACACAGTGAGTCGGCATTGAGGGCAACAGGCCTATGCTTGCAGACTATAGTTTTCCATAGTCTATGAGAGATCAGACATCAGCAATGAAGATGTGACTTTATCCGGCTCAGGTCATGGAAACTGTTCTTACGAGAGTACTGGCAATCTGGGAGTCAGTGGTAACAAAATACTCTTAAAAAGAAATGGCTGAGTATTGGGGGGTTTAGCTGTGAATATGCGACACCAGGAAAACCTTCATTGCCTCTCTCACTTCAGGTGATAAAGAGGAAGAGCAAAAGCTATTTGAACAGACCACACCCACTTTCAATCCTTAAAATGTTCTTAAATAAGGTCTGGTTCTATCAGCTGAAAGTCAGAGAACACAACTAGCTTCACTCCAGGAATATCTCCTTAATTTTGAGAACATTTCATGATAATTCAGTATACCTAAATGGGGATAAAAATTTCAAAACTAACCCAGACAACAATCCCCTCTAAAGACTATCAGCTGATTTCTCAAAAGAAATCAGGCAAGAAGGGGCTAGAAGGAAGTTTTCAGTCATGAAAGGCAAGGACCTACATACAAGATTATTCTATCCAGCAAAGCTATCATTTAGAATGGAAGGGCAGATAAAGTGCTTCCCAGATAAGGTCAAGTTAAAGGAGTCCATCATCACCAAGCCCTTATTAGATGAAATGTTAAAGGGACTTGTCTAAGAAAAAGAAGATGATAAAAAATATGAACAGTAAAATGACAACAAACTCACAATGATCAATTGAACATAAAAAGAAAACAAACTAAGCAAACAACTAGAACAGGAACAGAATCACGGAAATGGAGATCACATGGAGGTTTATCAGCAGGGAGGAGGAGGAGGGAGAATGGGAGAAAAGGTACAGGGAATAAGAAACATAAATGGTAGGTACAAAATAGACAGGGGGAGGTTAAGAACAGTATGGGGAATAGAGAAGCCAAAGAACTTACTTAAGTAGTTCATGGACATGAACTAAGAGGGGTGAGGGGATGCTGGTGGGAGTGGAGGTGGCAGGTGGAGTGAAATAAAGGAGAGAAAACAATGGGACAATTGTAATAGCATAATCAATAAAATACACTTAAAAAATAGAAAATTTGTGCCTGCTGCTTCTAGAAGAATGTTCTGCCTACACAGGCAGCTTAACTCGAAGACAATTCAAACAGAAGTATTGGAACTGGTGTTCATAGACCTTTGTTTTCAACTGGCAAATATACTTGCAGTGGCAGAACACTTCACTGTTTAGGCCCAACTTATCCCACCCAGATCAGAGGGCTCAAATGGATGCTCACTTTTCACTGTAGGAGTTTCTGACTCAGTTGGGGGTGGGGTGGGACTTTCAGAACCCCTTGATGTGGAAAGTGCTCCATCTAGTGGGAGTTCAGAAATCCAGAAACGTCCATCCCTCAACAAGAGAGACCCTCAAAAAGGGAGATTTGATGAAAACCTACTAAATATCTTGGTGATACATTCTCCAAGAAAAAGAGGCATATCAGGTGTTCTCCCATAATACCCCCAGAACTATGCCTCTGTTCTTCCCTCTGTTTTTCACATTGGGAAACATAACTCCAAGTCCCATTTCTCTCCATATAGTGTGAGTGATGGAAATTATAATCCAAAAACCAGTATGCAGCCAACCTCAGGGATGAATTTCATGAACAATACCTCTCAGTATCAATATAGAAGTTAGGCTACTTAACCAATAGTACCAAACTAGAATGAATGCTCCTGAATTGGGAACGGCAGTGTAAGAGCAAAATGGGTAACTACTAGAAGCCCACACCATATCTCATAGGGTGGTAAGATTTTATCTGTATGAAAAGTGGGAGATTTGAGTAGGTCACATTCATTAACTAAATACCGAGTACATGTGTTGTTTTAGAATTTGGTGATACTGCAATCTAGTTCATATTTCAGTGAAGGGAGATAGATAATAAGCAAACACATTAAATAAACAATAAATATGATAAAAATGCAATGTTCCGAGTGTTCCCCTGAATAAGAACACAATTGTAGAGACCTAAAAGAGATGAGAGCCCATAATAAACACATGGGGAAAAGCATAGCAGAGGTGGGTAGTACATGCAGACCCCTGACATGAGACTATAATTGGCAGGCTGAAGTTAGGTCAAGGAAGCCAGTATGAGTGGAGCAGGTAGCAAAAGGAGAAAACTAGTAGGAAAGGTCAAAGAGGTCATTGAGGGCCAAATGGTATGTCATTCTAGGCGTTGATAAGCACTTTAAATTTTATTTTGAGATGAAGTTCTGAGAAGAGAAGTGACATGACATGAATCATTTTCCAAAGTATTATTCTGACCCTGTAGAATACAGGGGTCAAGTGCTGGGCAGGTACGTTAGTTAAGTGCTACTGTGGTAGTCAAGATGAGACTTATATAATGGTGACTTGACTGGGGGGGGGCATGTGTGTGCATGTGTGTGCCCACGTGCACCCACCCACCTACATGCATGTGGAGGGTAGAGATGGAGAAAGACAGAGAAGCAATTCAGTGAAGTAAACATTAAAAAGAGACCAAGACAGAAGGGCAGAGGAATTCATACTCATCAAACGGAGACTACATATTCTTTCCAAGCAACTGTGAGACATTTACAAAAATAAACCATTTACTAGGATATCAATTAAAAATCAATTTTAAAAAGCAGAATGGAAACAGGCAACATTCTTTAATCGCAACAAAACTAAACTCAACATTAACAATGATAAACTAGACAAATGTAACCCATTCAGAATATTTTAAAGTCTTCTGTATAGCTTTTAGCTTACTACCTGACAGTCCATTTTAAATTAAGATTTAGGTGGCCATTCCTCTTGTTTGCCCAGGCTTAGAGTAAGAATGCAAAATTAGGAGGCTTAAATTTCTCAGAAGTATGTCTCAGAGCATTTTTTTTTCTGTGTATCTAGGACTTACAATTTTTCACCACATCCTATCTCCCAGCATTTTTAAAAGTATCTCCCTCTCCCTCCCTCTCTCCCTCTCTCTCTCTCCCCCCCTCTCTCCCCCCTCTCTCCCCCTCTCTCTCCCTCTCTCCCCCTCCCTCTCCCTCCCTCTCTCTCTCCCCCTCCCCCTCCCTCCCTCCTCCCTCCCTCTCTCTCTCTCTCTCTCTCTCTCTTTCTCTCTCTCTCTCTCTCGGTAAGTATATCTTTTGGTAATGCTTTTCCTGTGTTCTTCCTAGTTTACACGTTACTCCAGTTCAGTTTTCTTGTGCACACCAAGGGTGGAGCTCAACTGAGCACCCCACCGCCCAACAGTGATCACAGAGCTGGTGCTGCTCTGCAATGTGAAACTCCTCATACTTTTTAAAGATAAATTATCAATAAAGGTTTCTCAGCAATGATTACAGACAAAAAATTTTTCTACAATGTGTTCTTTGAAGTGAATAAAGGTTAGCTGTGTGGCTGACATCTCCCCATATTTATTATTTTTACACAGCTTTTCCACCCTGTGTGAACTCTCTGGTGTCTATGCAGATGCACAGTCTGGATGACAGCTTATCCACATTCATTTATAGGGTTTCTTGCCAGTGTGAAGTTTCTGAGGTTGTCTGAGGACAGAGAATGCATTGAAGGCTTTCCCACACAGAGACTCAAACTGGTTTTCCTCCAGTGTGATTTCACGGTGTCACTTGAGGGATGAATGCCTACTGAAGTCTCTATCACACTGATTACACATGCAGACTTTCTCATGCGAGTTTCAACAAGGAGAGGGAATCGTCTTGGAGAACACCATGTCATTCATGCTGGAGAAGCAATTCAGTGAAGTAAACATGGAAAATCCATCAGTCATAGCACAACACTTATAAAACATGTGAGGATTCACACTTTATAAAACACTCTCAGTGTCATGAGAATACAGCAATCCTAAGGTAAAGGGGGGCAAAGTGCACTTGGAATTCACACCAGAATATTCATACAGGGAAGATACTCAGTAAAGAATCCCTTAGCACCCTAATGAGCCAAAAAATTAGACTTTCACCGAATGACCTATTATTGAAAAAGAAAAGGAGGATATATATACATGTTGAGTCTAGAATCTGGTAACAAATAATAAATAACCAGATGAATCCTCTTAAATATACTTTTACTTGTGATTAATATTAGGCAAAAGTTACTGAAAAAAATTTAAAAGTACATACCTTTTAAAATTTGCTTTTAGTTTCCTAAACTTTGCTTTTCTAATTATCTATCTACTTTGAGTATGAAGAAGTAATATGTTGACTATCCACTATGAAAGAACAAAATCACTTTAATATGGCTTTATTGAAGTCATGTAGGAATATAGACTCATTCATACATTATATATCTTTGCTTTTTAGAACAAGTCATGATATTTTCATTTTTACTTTGTAAAGTAACTTGTAATTTTATGACTTAATTCTGTTTTTATCACCAGTTCTATATCATATTTTTGATTTGAGATTATTTTAATAGATTCAGTTGTTTGCTTGCACTTCAGGAAAGATACATGGATGATAACATTTTTTATTTCACAAATAAATGATTAGTTGACTAGATTTAGAATTTTTGGCCCTGGCTGGTGTAGCTCAGTGGATTGAGCGCGGGCCTGCGAACCAGAGGATCGCGGTTCGATTCCCAGTCAGGGCACATGCCTGGGTTGCAGGCCAGTTCCTGGCAGGGGACACATGAGAGGCAACCATACATTGATGTTTCTCTCCCTCTCCCTCTCTCCTACCCTTCCCCTCTAAAGATAAATAAATAAATAAATTCTTAAAAATAATAATAATAAAAGTCACTTAAAAAAAAAGAATTTTTAAATTACAGTGTTTTCTCCTCAAACTCTGTATAGAATGGGGAAATAACTATTTTCTCAACAAATACAATTGTAAAGGAAAAAGAATGGGGGGACATTTACAGATTAAATTATACTTTAGAGACTTAATCAACCAAACAATTTGTGAATGTATTCAGGGTCCTGATTTGAACAAACCAAAAGTAAATATATAGAATTGCGGAAGATTAATATATTGATTAGCTGTTGAAAGTTTTCTTTCCAGGTTTGGTAATGGTTTGTAGCTATGCTTTTTAAGAGCCCTTATATTTAGAGATTATGAGTTGACTATTTATGAAGGAAGTGATACAGATTGTAATTGCTTCCAAGAGTGGGGTAAAGAGGGAGTGGATGGAGATATAGATGAAACCAGGTTGGCATAAATTAAATGTTGAGCTATGAATGGGTCCATAAGGGTTTATTGTATGTCTCCCTACTTCCATACACATATAAAATTTCCATAATAGAACAGGAAGAAGAAATGGTTATTGCTTATTCTTATCTATAATTGTGGAAGAGAGATCTAAGAATACAGTTGCATTGGCAAGAAAAGTAATATTTACTCACTATTTCTTGCTGGAATGCCTGTTGCATGCATTTTAAAATTAATTCTATAAATTTGGATAGTTTTCAAATTATGTTTACCTGTGAAATGTTTTCACTTATTATGTTTTAATATCATCTTAATATGTTCTGATTTCTTCAGCAATTCTATGTTGTTTCTCATATTCCTTTTTTTCCAGCTCAATTAAATCTTTGTTGTTATTTGAATTCTGAGATCTATAACACTCGTTCAATTTTCTGTTGAATACTTTCTGCTATTAACTGGTTCTAAAGCACTTTAAAATTCTTCCATACCATCATAACCTTACTTTTTTACATTACCAATTTTTCTTTAAATTTCTGTTTGTCTCTCAGACAGCTCCATTTTAATAATCTTTTTTTTACCTTTCATCTCTTGCCTTATATAGTCTGTTTTATTTCTTTGTCAAAAGAACAAAACAAATCGAATCTGAAATTTCTTGCTGTATATATAAAATCTTTTTAAAGAATATTATTTTTAAAGTTACAATTGGTACCACAAGAGTAAAAAGGATTGGTAAGAAATTACTACAAACAGCTATATGCCAAGAAATTGGACAACCTGAACAAAATGGACAAACTTCTAGAAATATACCAGCTTCCAAAACTGAATCAAGAAGAAGCAGAAAGCGTGAATAGACTGATAACAACTAATGAAATTGAAGTAGTAATCAAAACGGTAGGCACAAAATAGACAGGGGGAGGTTAAGAATAGTATAGGAAATGGAGAAAGCAAAGAACTTACCTGTACGACCCATGGACATGAACTAAGTGAGGGAGGAATGCTGGAGAGTGGGAGTGTGGGGGTGTGATTCAGATAGGCAGGGGATAAAGGGAAAAAATATTGAGACAACTTTAATAGCATAATCAATAAAATATACTTAAAAAAAAAACAAACCTCTTGGCACAGAAAAGCCCTGGACCTGATAACTTCATATGCATATTTTACCAAACATTTAAAGAAGAAGGCACTCCTATCTTCTTAAACTATTTCAAACAATTCAAGAAGAGGGAAGACTCCTAAACCCTTTTTACAAGGCCAGTGTTATCCTAATTCCAAAATCAAGTAAAGACACAACAAAGAAAGAAAACTACAGGCCAATATCCCTGATGAACACAGACGCTAAAACCCTCAACAATATATTAGCAAACTGGATCCAGCAATACATCAAAAAGATCATACCCCATGATCAAATGGGACTTATTCCAAAAATTCAAGGATGATACAACATTTCCAAATCAATAAATACGATTTACCACATCAACAAAAGGAAGGATAAAAACCACATGATGATATCAATCGATGCAGAAAAAGCTTTTGATAAAATTCAGCACCCATTTATGATAAAAACTCTCAGCAAACTGGGAATAGAGAGAGCATACCTCAACATAATAAAGGCATATACAAGAAACCTAGAGCTGATATCATACTCAACAGGCAAACTAAAAGCTTTCCCACTAAGAGCAGGAACAAGACAAGGGTGTCTACTTTCATCACTTTTATTCAACATAGTACAGGAAGTTCTAGCCACAGCGATCAGACAAGGAAAGAAATAAAAAGCATCCAAATTGGAAAGGAGGAAGTAAACCTGTCACTCTTTGCAGATGATATGATAGTGCACAGAGAAAGCCCTATAGACTCCACCAAAAAGCTGCTTGACCTAATAAATGAATCTGGCAAAACAGAGGGATACAAAGTCAATATTCAGAAATTGTAGGCATTTTTGTATACCAACAATAAAATATCAGAAACAGAAATCAGGAAAAAAATTCCATTTGCTATAGCAACAAGAAAAATAAAGTACCTAGGAATAAACGTAACCAAGGAGGTAAAAGACCTGTACTCAAAGAACTATAGAACACTGAAGAAAGAAATTAAAGAAGATACAAATAAATGGAAGCATATACCATGTTCATGGGTTAGAAGAATTAACATCATTAAAATATCCATACTACCCAAAGCAATCTATAGATTCAACACAACTCCTGTTAAAACTAGCAATGATATATTTCACTGATCTGGAACAAATACTCTAGAAATTATATGGAACAAAAAAGAGGCCAAAAAGCCACAGCAATCTTGAGAAAGAAGAATTAAGTTGGAGGGATCAAAATACCTGATGTAAAACTATACTATAAAATATTCTGGTACTGGCATAAGAAGAGACACATAGATCAATGGAACAGAATGGAGAGCCCAGAAATAAACCCATGTCTCTACGGTCAATTAATATTTGACAGAGGGGCACATGTATATAATGGAATAAAAATAGTCTCTTTAATAAACGGTGTTGGGACATTTGGAATGGTACATGCAAAAAAAAAGAAAAAGAAAAAGAAAAGAAAAAAGAAACCAGACCTCCAAATTACAACATACACCAGAATAAACTGAAAATGGATAAAAGACTTAAGCATAAACTGTGATACCATAAAGTACTATAGGAAAACATAGGCAGTAAAATTTCAGATATCCCACACAGTAACATTTTCACTGATATGTCCTCTAGGGCAAGGTAAATAATGGAAAGAATAAGCAAATGGGACTACATCAAATTTAAAAGCTTTTGCATGGCTAAAGAAACCATTATCAAAATGAAAAGGAAATAGAATGTATGGGGAAACATATTTACCAATAATACATCAGACAAGGGTTTGAGCTCCAAAATATATAAAGAACTCATATGATTCAACACCAGGAAGACAAACAATCCAATGAAACATCGGTGAAGGACCTGAACAGACACTTCTCTAAGAAGGACATACAGAGGTCCCAGAGACATATGAAACGATGCCCAGCATCACCAGCCATCAAAGAGATGCAAATTAAAACCACAATGAGATACCACTTCACACCAGTCAGAATGGCCATCATAAACAAATCAACAAATAGCAAGTGCTGGCAAGAATGTGGAGAAAAAGGGAACCCTAGTACATGTTGGTGGTAATGCAGACTGGTGCAGCCACTGTGGAAAACAGTATAGAATTTCCTCACAAAACTAAAAATGGAACTGCCTTTTGACTCAACAATTCCACTGCTGGGATTATACCCTAAAAATCCTGAGTTAACAATTCAAAAGAATTTATGTACCCCAATGTTCATAGCAGCATTGTTTACAATAGCCAAGTGCTGGAAACAGCCTAAGTGCCCATCAGTAAACAAGTGGATCAGAAAGCTGGTACACAATGGAATACTACACAGCAAAAAGTAATAAGGAACTCTTACTCTTACCTTTTGGGATAGCACAGATGGGACTGGAGAATATTATGCTAAGTGAAATACGCCATTCGGTGAAAGACAAATACCATATGATCTCACCTATAAGAGGAACCTAATGAACAAAAACAAACTAATGAGCACAATAGAATCACAGGCATATAATCATGGAAGAGTCTGACAGCAACCAGAGGGGTGAGGGGCAGGGGGTAATGGTGGAAAGAAGGGGAAGAGACTCATCAAAGAATATGTATGAATGACCCATGGACAACAGTGTGGGGACTGACTGTGGGAGCAAGGTGGGGCTGGACTGGGTGGAGGAGGGCAAAGGGTGAACAATTGGGACAACTGTAATATAAAAACAATAAATATTTTAACAAAGAGTATTCTTTTGGATGCTTATAGCCATTTTATTCATAATCACCCAAACTGGAAGCAACCAAGAATATCCCTCAGCAGGTAAATGGATAAAATGTGCTAGATCAAACAATGGAATATTATTCAGCACTATAATTAAGTGAGCTATCAACTACGGAAATAGATGGAGAAAATTTTAATGTATATTAAATTAGCAAGTAAAAGAAGCCAATCTGAAAGTCCTACATAGTATTTGAGTCTAATTTCATGAAATTCAGGAAACAGCAATACTGTGGAGACAGCAAGAAGATCAGTGGTTGCGGGGAGGAGGAGAAGCATGGTGAGGGATGACAGCAGAGAGAATTTTAGGGTAGTGGAAATACTCTGTATAATACTGTAATAATGAATATATGTCACTATACATTTCTACAAACCCATAGTATGTTCAACACCAAGAGTGAATCATAATGTAAACTATGGACCTTGGGTGGTGATGATGTGTTAATGCAGGTACATTGGGACAAATGCATCATTTTAATTTGGGGTGGTGTTAGGTGGGGGAGGATATACATGGGTGAGGGCAGTGGATATACAGGAAATCTCAATTTTTGCACAATTTTGCTCTTCAAAAAAGTCAATTTCTCTAAAATGTTTTTCCTCTGCCTCTTGAATGCTTTATGCTTCATTATATTCTAAAGTCTTTTATTTTACACTTTTATTTTTCAAAATTGAAAACTGTATCTAATGCCTAGTACTTAAAGGGTTTCTTCTTAAGCTTATTCATTTTCTACTTGTTTGCTGTGAGGGAAATTTGTTTAAAGCTCAAGTTGGAGGGCTTGCTGCTAATTGTTGATATAACGTGTATGCTGAATGGGTCCACTAAGGCTAAAATGACCTTACCAGGCCAACTCCATTTCTTCACGCTTTCTTCACTGTCACTGCAGAAATAAAGCTGGCCTGCTAGGCTCATTTTTAGCCTCAGTGGCCCCCACTCCTCATATTCACTATGAGTCAGTAGCTATATTTGATGACACCCAGCTTTCTTCCAGGCAGATGAACAGTTTGATTTCTTTGGATGAATCTTATTAACTTTATAGTCAACAAAGCCTCCCACTCAGCATCAGGATACCACTAGCCCACATCAATAGCTCCTGGAGTCCCAATCCAGTTTCATCTTGGAAGTCACCTGCATGTTGAGACAACTCACTACAGTCATCGATACTGCAGCTTTTCTGTTCCTTTTACTTTTCTGAGTTCCAAGCTCCAGTGTCACTACCATGTATGGAATTTCTGCTGATCCATGACTCAACGGGGCTGTACAGGAATTTGCCTGCTCAGCCTTTCAGCTCAGTCCTGAAAGCGCAGGAAGGCTTATATCCTCCAAGAGATCAACTCCATACCTCCTGTAAGACAACCCTCCTCTCTGGGCTAGTGATTTACAAGTATATTCTTCATTCATGCCCATCTACATTGATTCTAGCAGAACATATTTGAAGTTGGTAGTATTTTATAGTTTCCCTAGTTTCCAGTGTTGTTGCACATTTCTCCCCATTTTTATATTTTTTAGATAATTTTCTTAAAATGGGTGAGAATACTCTTCTCCAAAAATATTCAAGCAATCATCTCTTCCAGAAATGTTGACCAAATTTCAGATAATAATTTTAAATAGCCTAAAAGATCAGTGGGCTTTGCCCATCTTTTCTTAGCAGGTATCCTAATGACTTGGAACTGCCTTTGGCCAATTGACATGCAAACACCTTTAAAATAACAGTAAATAGACAATTGCCAATGATGTATTTCTATTATCTCAAAGACAAGTTTCAATAGACAACTGAACATGGTGTCCAATTATTGTCTAGAAAAATGACTTAAAGACTAATATTCTAGAAGCAAAACACAGTGTCTATTTGAAGATGTCCTCTAACACTGTATTGTCTTGTAATGATGACATCTTAATCCACTTAGCTATCTGGAGATGCATTTTTGCAATTTCATTAGTCTTGCAGATTTCACCAAGCAGCATATTATTTTAAAATTAAAACTCTCATGGGCCCATTAATAAAATTGTTTTATGGTAGGTGTTTGGTAATACTGCTTTGAAATTTTTTTAGGCTGAAGTTACTAGAGCAATGCTTCATGGAAAATAACTTGAAGGCCTTTATTTTCCCATTTGTCTAAGTACTGTTTTCTAAGGAAAATACTTACCCCAACTGTTTACTCCCTCACCTTCCTCTTTCTGAAGGAGGGATGACTACCTGATCAACTACAAGTCTTTTTTTTTTTTTTAATTTTCATTGTAGATAGTTAATGATACTATCCACTCAATTGGTTTTCAAAGTACATGAATTTTCCCTAGGCGGCATAAAGAACATGACAATTTCATGCCAAAGAATTCTCTGTTGTCCAAATATTATCAGCACTGCAGTTACAAGAAATAAATGGAAGATTGCCTGGAGGATAAGCAATTCATTAATTTCTCCGAACATCCTAAGCTTCACCCGTGCTTTACTTAGACCATCAACAATCCCCACACTTACACTGCATTCTCTCAGATCCTCGCTGCAGTGCTTTCTCGGAGTGACATTCGGGAGGTATGCCATTACTTTGCTCTGAGGGAAATGGTGTTAACAATAACAGGGATAATGATGCTGATGTTCTCTGTAAAAATGGTTGCTCCTCTAATCTTCCCTTAGTACCGCTCTAACTTTATCCCTCTTTTCATTTGCTCAGACCACAAACTTTGAGTCCATCACTGCCTCTTTTCCTCTGATCTTCCACGTGTAGTCCTTCATCACTTTTTGTCTCTAATCTCAAAGAAAGAGTAATAATAGAGATGCTGACTAGTTTTTGCTACCTCCCTTGCTACCATCATGATGATGCAAGCTACTGTTGTTACTCGCCTGGGTAAATCCAAGGGCCTCCTCACAGACAAATCAGATGACCTCATTAAAATGTAAGTCCGATGATATCACTCTTCTGCTCAAATTCTCCAGTAGCCCCCACGGCACATAATAAGAAGGCAATAAGGGGGTTTACAAGGTCCTACTGGGCCTGGCCCCTCATTAGCTCTCTGACCTCATCTCCTGTCACTCTTGTCATTCCATAGTTGTAGCCAGACCCTAGTTGTAGTCCATTTGTCTTTCCTTAAACACTTGTGAGCAGACAGGCTGCTCCGTCTGGCAAGTTTTCCTTCAGATATATGTATGCATTCTCTCTAAAGCTTCCAGAGAGTCCTCCCCCAGCTACGAGTCAAAATCGCAACCACCCTCACTCACTCTTGGCACTGTTTATCCTCATTCCTATTTTTTTTTTTTTACCACAGCATTGATGGTCTTCTAAATACTCTGTTGTCTGCCTTCTCGTAGTATAATTCAAACTTTTTGCAGGCAGAAATTTTGATTTGTTTTGCTCACAGTTGCATCCCAGTGTCTAGAGTGGTATTGTGCATATAGCAAGCACTCAATGAATGTCTGTCAAACAAATAATTATGAAGAATAATGACAATATTACAGGCTAATATAAATTGCCTTTCTGTATTGGCCAGGCCTTGTCTTTACAGGAATTATTTATGCTCACAATCCTATGAAGTTGGTGTTCTTCCATTTTTTGTTTTCTCCACGGGAGGAACCTGAGGCACTCCGGTGGGAGTGCCTTAACTGAGGCACTTAACTGAGGGAGAAAACTTAACTGAGGTTACACAGGTGGCAGTGGCAGAACTGAAACGCAAACCCAGTCTCTGTCCCCTAAGTCTCTGCTTCCTTAATCGTAATCTTGCACTTGCTTTCATCAGAAGCTCATATGACATTTGTTGCATGGGTTTTATGCTTTCTTTTTAAAGTAGAAGACACTGTTCACTATTTGAGAGAGTTTCTCCTTTATGTAGATCCATGGAAGAAATTCTCTCAGGTCTCAAGAACAGATAGTTATATTTCTCTAGCTACCTGGCTTAATTTTATCTTTTTGGACACTGTGAAGTGTCTAAAGATTTTTGTTGCCATCTGGGTTCCTCTCTAGGATACTCAGCGAGAAATTTTGAACTGAGCTTACCATTCAATGTTAGGTGCTAATCTTGATCTTGACTTGTACTAGATCAAGATCTATAGATGCCCCCATTCCCATACACTAAACTTCCTTTATAATGTTTTATCTTTTGTAGTGTGTAGTATTTGTGTCAACACCCTAATTCCCCTTTGGGAGGAAATGGCATGGAGATAAATACACTTATTTATAAATTAAATCAAAGAGTAGGCTTCTTGTACCATATTGCTTCAACCTCATATAAAACCACATATTTCTCAACTGTCCCTTACCGTTACATTCTCAGCCTGCACCGTGGGTGAGATACTGTTGGGCACAGCCGTGAGATAAAAAGAGCATGCAAGTTATTTTGTGCTTTTATTTTCCAGATGCCTATATCCTTAAAATAGCATACAGGAGATCTGTGGACAATGGAAAGGGAAGGCAGAGGCTTTTATGGACGAAGAGGGGGTGATGATGGGGGAATGAATGAAACCAAAGAACAGCCAATGAGACTCAGAGCAGTTGAGATGAACCCTGACTCTGGCAGCCCTACTAGGAGGTGGCCAGACCTTTCTCTGTGTAGTGTCTAGGCAGGCTAGACTACAGTCAGTCCCACAGGAAACCTCTGGGTCCTCAGCTCAGCCCAGATGTAATGGGAAACTGAGGAGTTATATAGCAGGGACAGCACAGCTTCCCTGAAACCTATTTAGGATGATGACCTGTAGAAGAATCGCCATGGCATCCTGAACCACACTGGAGCTGTGGACCCATCCTGGGGATGAGTAAGAATGCGGAAAGCTTTAACAGGAATCTAATCAACAAAACAAACAAGCAAAATATAACCAAAGACACTGAAATTGAGAACAGGCTGACAGTGACCAGAGAGGAGAGGGGAGGGAATTTCAGGGGAAGAGGGGAAGGGTTTGAAGGAACTAGTATAAGGGACACATGGGCAAAAACAAGGAGGGGTGGAGATGGGAGGGAGGTGGGGAGGACTGGGGTGGTGGGCTGAGTTGGGGGTAAAGGGCAGAAAACTGTACTTGAACAAGTAAAAGAAAAAAAATTTAAAAAGAATGAGGAAAGCATTTGAGGTTAATTTTTTCTGCCAGTTCCTGGGGGATCAGAGTCAGAAACTGAGTTGAGTCAGAGAAAATAATGTTGTAAAAAGTGACATTTTGCAAAGTTGAGCCTGTGGACCTACATATATATAAGATGCCTCAAGTTCCTTTTGGAACCAAGCACAGTCCAAACTAACCAATCAACCAACAAAAATAAATACATTAACTAAGAAGAAAACATGTAAATAAAATGATATGAATGAAAGATAAAGAATTTAGGGTTTGAATTATATTATGTTCAAGGTTTGAAGCATAATATTTAAATGATATTGAAATAATCTCTAGTGATACCCTGAAGGCTGAATTAAAATCGGTTCTATCAAATTTCTCTTTCCTGCAAGACAGCTTATACATTGTTATGCATAACATGAGGAATGACCAACAATTTAACATGAAGTATTTTATTAGGTTACGATTTTGGTAAATAGTTGTTGCTATTATTAATTATATATTTTCATCTCTGTACTCTGAATTTTGAAACAGTCTTGAGGCACTGTTTCCCTTCATTTGCTAATTTTTTTTTTATTTCTTTTTTTGTTGCTGTTCAAGTACAGTTGTCTCCATTTTTCTCAGACCACTTGCCCACCCCAGCCACCCCCTCCCACCCTCAATCCTGCCCCCCTTTCGGTTTTGTCCATGTGTCTTTTATACATGTTCCTGAAAACCCTGCTTACAATATAAGGGCAACTTAAAATAATGAGTTTATCATGTTCTAAGTTAACATACATTTTGCCATTAAAGTAGTCACATAAACCTTTGTCTCCTATATGTGTAGAACAAATACAACTTGTAAACTCATTATACCCCTTCTTAGTGTTCCCAACTCTACTTCCACTACAATTTTGGGATGTTACGTCTGAAATCTGGACCATTTCCATCAAGTAGGAAGAGTGCATTCCCAGAATGGAGGGTCACAGATAAAATATGTTTTTTTCCCACTGGTTCTACCAGGAAAATCTGTCCTTCTTCCTTGAGCTCACGTAGGGTTGTGGGATGGGAAAATGGAATTATGATGATACTGTTCTGTTACTGGTGCCTATAATTCTTTTTTTGTTTTAAAGGAAAGCCTTTGTTCTAATAGTTCTTGTATTTTTTTAAGATTTTTATTTATTTATCTTTAGAGGGGAAGGGTAGGACAGAGGGAGAGGGAGAGAAATATCAATGTATGGTTGCCTCTTGTGTGTCCCATGCTGGGAACTGGCCTGCAACCCAGGCATGCGCTCTGACTGGGAATCGAACTGTGATCCTTTGGTTCTCAGGCCCGCGCTCAATTCACTGAGCTACACCAGCCAGGGCTGGTGCCTATAATTCTTTAAAAAGCAAAGATCCAGTGCCTTGTACAGTACTTCTAAAATATCTTGTGCTGATTTCCAGTTTACAAGTATCAAAATAAAAAGACTTTCAAGTGGAGTTTTGGTGTCATTTTAAAATTTAATTTTCTTTCATTAAACAGCTCAACTAAAAAACTAATTAATGTTATATACAGGTTTATAAAAACATAGAAATTGGTTACAGTTTTAGGGCTAAATTCTCCTATTTATGTACAGAAATTCTAGAGGAGCTTTCCAGTGGAAAACTGCATTTCTGTTTGTAGCTTTCACAGTATGTGCCTTTTTAAAATGTTAGCATTTATAATGTCATAGTACATATTGTTGACATTCAAAAATAAGTAGAAATTCACACCAAAAGGGAAAA
The DNA here is from genome assembly GCA_039655065.1 of Glossophaga mutica. Taxonomy (NCBI): domain Eukaryota; kingdom Metazoa; phylum Chordata; class Mammalia; order Chiroptera; family Phyllostomidae; genus Glossophaga; species Glossophaga mutica. The sequence goes on from CM077306.1 coordinate 55,599,045, forward strand.
AGTGAAAATCATTAGGTTAAGGTCAATCTGTAACCTCATGAAAGTTTCTGATAAAATTTTCAATAACTCAGAGATGGAAATTTTTGTTCATGGTGGGTGTTTCAACCCACTGTTTCCTGCCAGTTAAACCCAATCTGTTTCCCTTGGGCTGCAGCATCAGAATCTTATGGATATTTGTTGAGAAGGAAGGTTATAGGGTCTAATGTCAATTTATTAATTCCAACCTTAGGTTCTTATTCTAATGCACTAATTTCAATCTTTCCTCAAGATCTCTACTGGTACAGCCTTCTGAGCAAAAACACAAATCATTTATTTTGCACTCAATTTCACTCATAGCAGAATCAGTAAACGCTACTACGCAACAGACCGATCCTATTCACCCCACTGCAGCTAGACTGAAGAGGAAATAAAGTTGAAAAACTAAGCAGTATTATGGTATGAATAGCCACATGGCTTCAAAGAAGAAACCTGGAGTGAGACCAGGAGTAAGGGTTGAGCATTTCCCCTTAACTTTATCGACAGGAGAAAACCTTAGGGATAACACACAGTATTGCAGAGAGCCAAGGCTGGCACTGCTGGCCTTTAGAACTCATGTCTAAACTTGGGCAATTCCTCTGGGTCTCAATAGCTTCCTGTGGATAGTGACCTAAAGAGCAGGAATAGGTGACTATTGATTTTAATACATTACAAATCCAACATTAAAAAGAATCATGATGCCTTGATTAGTATTAGTTATCAAAAAAAAAAAAAAAAAAAAAAAACCTCATTAGCGATCTGTTGCTAGTGCTACACTATAGGTAACAACACCATACTGTAGATTTGAAAGTTGCTATGAAATAAAATCTTCAAAGTCCTCATCACAAAAACATTGTAACTGAGGCAATAAATATATTAACCAAACTTATTGCAGTGAACATTTCCCACTATGTACTTATATCAAATTGTATATGTCATTATGCTGTGCACCTTAAATTTATACAATGTTATACATCAATTACACCTCAGTAAAGCTGGGGGGTGCTATTTTTTCCGACTCTTTCAGGGGGAAGTTTGTGATTAATTTACTATCCAACTGCTTTAAATAGATTCTGGTTACTATAAGTTTGATTGAACTTTCTACTTGTTTTATCTTTTACTGTGATACATGTGATATTTAGAGAAGAGTATGGAGAGTTTAATAAGTAATACAAAGTAATCATTAATGTAACAATCAAGTGAAGATGTAGGACGTGACCGATACCCGGATCTCCTCCCCACCCCATGTATCCTTCTCCAATCACAGTTCTTTCTTTCCCATAGAAGTAGCCCTGTCCTGACTTTATAGGACTACTTTTCTTATTGTCATAGTTGTGTTGTCCCTGTATACTTTATCTAAGCTAAGAATAGGTTTGCCTAGTTTTGAACTTTGAATAAATGTATTTTGTGTTACTTTGTGCTTTTCAGGTTTTAATGTTTGGAAAATTCAGCCATAGCACACCTTTCATTTTAATTGTTGTGTACTATTTTACTAAATGACTATACCACATTCACCCATTCCACTAATGGGAACATTTAATTTGGATACAGTTTAAGGATATGCTAAGCAATACTGTTATGAACATGTCTTTTTCTTGTCTTCTGCAGCACATAACCATGCATTTCGCTCAAATATATACCTAGCCATGGGATGCAAAGTCATGGGGTATGCATATCTTCAACTTGAAGTGCTATACCATCTTCAAAGTGGTTTTGTCAATTTACATGATGATCAGCCATGCATGAGCATCCCTGAGAACTGTCACTACCTAATTGTGTAAATTTTTCAGGTTACTTAGTTTATTATACTAATTCAGTCACCCATCCATTCATTCATTTAATAATTTAAGATTTTCTACGTGCCAATCGGTGCGCTAGTGATGCGGACTCCAACCAGCAGTGTCTGCAGTGTTGTGGATGTGATGAATAAATTCACACAGAATATTCACACAGAATACAGCAGTCCTGTGGAGAAAAGGGACGGCATGGCCACTCTCTGAGTGAGAGAGTGCCCTAACCCCTGCCTGGACAGGCTTTTATTACTTTCTAGTAGCATTACATCAAAGAAGGTTCTCATTCACTATGCTCAGGTTTGTTTTAGGTGATTACCTTTTACAGATAACAAAGGAAAGAATGTTGCTGATTACTGCTTACAGATAACAAAGAAAAAAACTATTGCAAATGCAAGGGAATAAGTGGTTGAACTGGTTATACTCCATCCTTGGGAGATTTAGCACAGATTTTAGGAAGTTACTTTAGAGATATGCAGTAAACATTTGCTGTCTCAATTCAGGGTGAGGGAGTTTTAGCAAAAGCAAGTCTCAAAGCAGCCCAGGTACAACGCAGGCCTGGTTCCCCATGGGAAAGCTGATCTGTGGGCCTGGCTCCTGTGTGCCACCTCACACCTGCCCATTTTCCAAATCAGGCCTAGGCTACATTTGCCACTGCCATGCAGATCAGTTTCCTATATGGTAGGCACTGTGAGCACAAAAGAGAAAACAATAGACACTGACTCTCTCACTGTGTCCATTATAAATGGTGAAGTAATGATAAACCAATCCTGAGTGCCCCTCAGGATGCAAATTTCTATCAGCACTCCAGGGGTCCAATAAACTAGGAACATGATTTTTCAGAAAAGTATCCTACTGCAAGGTATAAAAACAAACAAACAAACAAAAAACACCTAATTTATCATATTAGTAATAGTGAGAGACCATATTCAACAGCAGTTCATGTTGCTTCTTCTATTCTGTTGGTTTGATATGTGCATCTTATATGGGGAATATTTTTCTTTCATGTCACAAGACACAATTCCTGGATTGTTGCTTTTGAGATCATAGGTTACACATCTTAGCCTGACAATTTGCTGATAGAATGAAGAGAAGTTGCCTCAAAGCAGCAACAAATGGTATGCTATGCTTCATGTCAGAATATTTAGTCAGTTCAGTTTTTAAATAGGAATCCTGACTTCATTTAAATTCAATGAACACACTTTTCTGAGTGCCGCTGGTCTGGCACACGCATATCTGCTGCGCTCATAATTACAAAATTAGTGCATATAAATCATATACAAAGGCACTGAATCATTATAGCTCTGGTACTCAGATACAAATATACATTTGTGTGCATAAGTAAAAAATTAAAAGAAAAAATAAAGAACCTGAGCAAATCTGACACCGAATGAATATCAAGTAAAAGACTACACAGTATAGTAATTCTCTTATTCCCATACTAATTTTCCAGAGGACTTAATTCTGATAACCCAAGTCTGGCAGTGGTCTGCACAGCATGCAACTGGAGAATTATATGTCATCTGAAGATGTATGAAAAAGTGATTTTTCTCAACTGTGTTATCGCACTGTTTTTAATCCTTTCAAACTCATATTATTTAAGATAAATGCTTCTTTTATTTTTTTCTTTTTGGTGAGATTTGTTAATTTTTTAATAAATTACTTTATTGTTGTTCAATTTGTTCTTAATATTCCTTGGTAGGCATTTAAACCTGTGCAGAATCTCTGGATTATTATATGGCACATGCCATTGTATCACATCAAAGAAATGTGAACAATGTATGGACCATATACAAATCAAAGCAGTTGTAAAACTCAAAATTAGTTTAGAGTGGTAGGCAGCAATTGCCAATGGGATGTGTGAAGCTCAAGGTTTAGGGATTGCAGGACACCAGCAGCAGCCTCTGTCCGCCCTGCACAAATAACAACTGCAGGCTTCCTTAAGTGCCCATCACCCAGAGAGGTTGCCAGCACTGTTTATAGTCACAGATACAAATTACTTACTGTGGCATATTAAGTAATAGGGTAGATTTATAGTAGCAGGAGAGGCTGATAAAACCACTGGCAAGATGTAGCTTGAAGAAGTAAACACATTAACCAGAAGGAGCAGCTGGAAAAAAAAAAAGTACAGGCATATGGATGTGCATTTGGTTAAAATGCAATGTTGACTTCAAAATGATGGGAAAATAATTCTCTTCCTTCTCCTATGTTCACCCCAAGGCTCAGAATCTAAACAGGATAGTTTCAAACTCCGTTGTCTGCCTGCTGCTAGAAACTGGGTGTAGTGTATGTAAGTCTTGTATTATTGCTCCAAGTCCACAATCCTTCACAACAATCCCTTTGGCTAGAAAGGGAAATGGCTGTTACAAAAGTATATATTCTCATTGTCAGCTGTAGAAAATGAGTAGAAGATGGGAGAGCCCTAGGACTTACAGACCTGCCTCCATCTAAATATGGCTTCCAAACTATTTTTGCTTCATTTTGGAAATCAATACACACCCACGTTACTGTAAGAGAACACTTCTGAAAATTTCAAGTTAGGGGAAAAGGCTCTTCCTCAGATTACATAATTTTAATTATGTCTTCCTTCTGGCATTTTAGCAGGTGGCATTTCAGTGATCAACGAAGCTCCAGCATCTGGCTTCTTTGTATTATATTATGCTAGTCTGCCAGTCCACTGATCTAGAATTACATTATTGTCACCATAATTTTTAGATGCCTATAAAAACCAGATCTTCGGGCACCTTTCCTCGGTTTGTAGCATAAGAATTATCATGAATTTCCTTATATTTTATACTTAGGGAGACATTTTTTTTTGTTCCAAACTTTCTTTTTCTTTACCTCTTTGGTTCCTTTGAAAACCCTTTCACTTATGGCATGTGTAGTACTCAAAACAAATTGCAATAGACACATCAAAGCACAAACCCTAATATCTTAGGCAGTAAATAAATTGTAACTGAATGATTAGAGATGCCAAATGTGCCTAGGAAAGATGGCATCTGGGCATTTCAACACACTTTCATCTTGTGTAATGATACTTTGTATATACTTCTGACTTTGATGTAGTGCTTAAAATATGTTGTCATGTTTACCACCTCATTTGATCTTTACAGTATTCTTGTGAGCTAGGCAGGAAAGGCATTCATTCAATATTTATTGAGCATCTCCTATGTGCCAGGCACTGTTCTTGGCACTAGAAATGGAGATAAATAAAGGAAACTTCCCTGTTTTGAGAGAAGGGGATTATCTTCTGGAGATTCTCACTGCCCATCTGCCAATGTGAAAAAGGAAGTATCAGGATTTAAAAGCTGGCCCCGAGTAAGCAGTGGCAGGGACACAATTAGTAATGAGGTCTTTGGGTGCTGCTCTTGGGTCTCAGGTTGCTTGCAGCGCCTCTTTAGATAGGTACTAATTGCTGCAAAGAATGATGATGACGAACCCTGAGCAGATGTATTCAGTTTGTTTATTTGCATGGAAATGCTCAGCTTGAATCTTGACAATATATCATGAGCATTTTAAAAGGCTCTTTACCCTACAGTATTTCAAATCATTAATTGTATTGGATAGAAATATTTTTGGTATATGTATCTGTTTTACTGCATAAACTGGTCCTGGTGGACTATGAACAGAAAGCCAATAGATTCTTTCTCACCAAGTCCTCTTCAACCATCTGTATAAAATTGCCTTTCTTCAGGTTTCCAAAGTTGCTTTCTGGTATTTCAAAGATCATCCAATTTCATGTAACCAGTTATCCAGTTGAAAGTTTCTCCCTCCTCCCAGCTGAGTCTGGACTCAATGTCTCCCTGAGGACAGCAGGTATAGTTAACTTCTTTACTCATCACCCTTGGCTCTTCTAGGCTTTTTCCTTATTCATGGTGCTGCCTCTTGATCCCATAGGTTGGAGTGGGTAGACAAAGAAGCAGAAAAAAGTAGCTAGGTCTCACTTGATTCATATAGGTCAAAGCTACTATTGGTACCTTATACATTCTGCTGTCCAGATACTGCTTTTTCTCTTTTGGGGTGCTTTTGAGGGATTTTCAGACTTCTGTTGCTGGGGGTTTTCCAGGTGCAGCACTCCAACATGAGTGATGTGTCTTCAGGCTGATACTTCTGTGCCTTCCCTCAGTATTTTTCAGTGGGTATGTTACAGGCACACTCCAGGATTTCATTGGTTGCCAATTCTGTCCTTTGAAACAATGGATGGCACAGAACTAATACTGGTGCTGATGCATAGAAATCATACATAAATTATGACTCGTTTCTAACTCTCCAATATATACGGCCCGTTAGATTGCTATGAAAAAACTTCAGTTTGATTTAGAGCTTCACTTTGGAGTTATGCTCCAAGGAATGAAGAGAAACCAGATTATCAGTTTGCTGGGACTAATTTTTTAGGAGGTAATCTATCAAGCTGATATTTAATGTCTTATAAATGCCCAGTACAAATTCCAAAGGAAAAATATATTTTGCTATTCCGATTACACCAGCCCACACTGATAACATCATATGATGTAGTATTGTTGGAATCTGCTCAGAAATAACATTATTATCAGACTCACTGGTTTTAACACAATCAGGCCCATGGAAGTATCTCTGACTAACATTGGTGAAAAGTCAACAGCCGATGAAAACAACAAGTACAATAATCATTATGTACTTTCAGAGTTGAGGAGGCCATCAGAATGCACCTTAGTGCATTAAAGCACATTAACTCAGGTATGACTTAGAATTCTTCATTCTCTGAGTATGAACAATGATATGAGTAAAGGCATTCTATCTCAGATTCACCCTGTAGACTACCCTAGCTACTTTACCTTGCATCAGTCTTTTACATGTCCTGAATTCCAATGGTACTCATTGCTAATATCCATGGCAATTTAATGATGTCTTCTATTATCATTGCTCACATACAGACTCTACTTTTGGATGGGGACATGCCTCACACATTTCCTATATTTTCCATGGTGTGCCTAGCATGGTGCTAGGTAAATAGAAGGTATCTCATAAATACCTGTGTATCACTAGTAAGGATAATGCCAACCACTGCTGGGAAGGAGAAACTACATTAAATGTTGTTATATTTTATGGGCAGTGAATAAGCACTAACACCTCATTTACTCAGGAAAGGTACTGCATACTTTAAAAAGCTTTGCAATTTTCCTTTTTTTGTGATATTATTTTAAAGCACAGTGGCTCCCAGTAGACTAAATTCTGGGGCATATTTATTAGTTCTTTATTTGATAAGACTATGCATCTCCTTCCTCAGCTATGGTTGAGCTATTTTTTCACTTCATTGTAGTATCCTGAAACCAGGGGCATAAAATCATTTTCTTATTGACTTCTTTCCTGGAAAAATATGAACCACCTCGTTCCTGTTGTAGGACACTAACAAAAGCAACCACAGCACCCTGAGGCCAGGTGGTATCTGAGCCACTAATCGAAACCCAACGCACAGTACTCTCCAGCGGAGTAAGAGCCACCATAGCAGCTTCAAGCCTCAGTCAAGCATCCTGCGTCTCCTCACTCAGATGAGTGGGAAAAAAAAGAAAATAAGGTGGAAAAAAGGAAGAAATTGGAAAAGTGGCTTCAGCTGTAACCTTTGGCAAACTAACAGTCCTATTTATGAGGAAAGACTGGGAAACGACTACAGAGTACAGACTCCATCCTACAATTGCCTGTAGGGCACAGGTGGCAAACACAAGGCCCACTGCCGAATCTGGCCCTCCACCTTGTTTTATCCAGCCGGCACCTTGTTTCTACTCAGCAGCAGTGCTGAGCTCTCGCTTAACTGTTAAGGAGTAGTTACATTTACACAGTCCTAAAATTACATTCAGCCCTTTAAAGGTCACCACGAGGCTGATGTGGCCCCTGGTGAAAATGAGTTTGACACCCCCCGCTGCAGGGTTATTGGGGTCTATGGAAGAAGCTCTGCAATATTATTTAAGGTATTGGAAGATAATAGAAAATTGGTTTTCTACAGCACTGAGGCAATTAGCTTTTCCACTGATACATTTCCATCAACCACCATAGGAAAAAAAAATCCCTCAAAACATTAGCTTTCCTTTTTCATCATCCTTTCCCCACACTCATGCCTTACACCCGACCTCTGCTTCCCTGGAGGTAGCAATTTTCAGCTGGTGTGCCGCAACTGGTACACCGCCAAGTGCGCCACGAGAATGTTTAATACGTGTGTTGTCTATGTAGTCAGGGGCACAGACCTCTTTTTCCTTAAACTGTAAAATAAGAAAACGACAACATCCAACACAACGACAGCTGTTGGGTGTGAATGAAACAAATTTATATCTATTTTTTGTCAGATTGGCAAAACTTATATTTTTTTGGTGTGCTCCAGAATTTTAGGAATTAGTTTATATGTGCCATGAGATGAAAAAAGTTGAAAATCACTGCCCTGAGGTATTGAGGACATTAGGCTTTGCATCAAGCTTTTTCCCTAGGTAAGTTAAAGCTTTTGTATCCACACCCAAAGAGAGAAAGTGAAAGAAAGTAAGGATAGTCATTAATTCACAGACTTGTAGAGCTCTGAGCTTTCCAGGACTGCACGGGTAGCATGGGGACTGAGAGCTGCGTGCCGCTTTGGGCAGTGGCGTGATGGAAACAAATGTGATTCCTGAAATTGCTTTCAATCAAAGGAACATAAAGTGGTCACAAGGTGGGAGGTCCAAGTAAAAATAAGTCACATGCAAACCCTGAGTAAATGTCAAACTGTGACCAAAATCAGCCATTTTCAAGAGCTAAGAAACTCTTTTAAACTATAAAATACAGTGCAAGTTGTGCAATACGATGTAAAGTGCTTAACATCATAAAAGCCTCGGGAACTACTGTCGCAATACAACTAAGTGATTATGCCATGAAATTAATATTGAGCAAGTATTGGATCAACATACACACAATGCTCATTAGAGCATCCGAGTCACCACTGCAATAGGAAAACTGTCATTTTGCCAGAACACTTAGTGTTGGTTTTAGCAGTATTCTCCGTTGGCGTATATTCCAAGACCCGCCCCACCAGGGGTTGCCTAAAAGTATGAATTGTACCAAGCCCTATATGTACTTTTTCATATACACACATACCTAAGATAAAGTTTAACTTATTTTTATTGTTTATTCTATTAGAGTTGTCCCAATTTTTGATAAAGTTTAATTTATGAACTAGGCACAGTGAGAGATTAAAACAAAAACTAATAATGAAATAGAACAATGATAACAATACATTATAATAAAAGTTAAGTGAATGTGGTCTCTCTCTCTCTCTCAAAATATCTTACAGTATTCACTCACCCTTCTCTTGGAGATGATCTAAAGCCCGCATCACGAGATGGAGTGAGGTGAGTGATGTAGGCACTGTGACTGAGCACCAGTCTACCACTGACTTTCTGACAATATATCAGAAGGAAAATCAAAATTGGCAAAAATTTATTTTTCTTGCTTCACAATTTTACAGTTAAAAGATTTGTTGTTAACATAGATCTTAGTGATCTCAGCATATGACATTTTCCCCCTCCTTATTAAGAACTTGTACCTTGTCACTCAAAGGAAGCACTATACAGCTTTTCTTTGGCCAATCTGAATTGTCCGCACCTTGGAGCCATTACCAGGTAAACGAATGGTTATGCGAACACAGCACTGTGATACTGCCACAGTTAACCTGATAACCAAGACGGCTACTACCCGACTAATGAGTGGTGTGAGGGGGGTGTATACATCATGGACACGCTGGAGAAATGGATGACTCATGTATTACAGGAAGGAGCAGGTCACGAGATTTCATCGCACTATTTAGAATGGTGCACAGTTTAAAACTAATGAATTGTTTATTTCCAGAATTTTTCATTTAGTATTTTTGGACCGGGGTTGACCATCAATAGCTGAAATCACAGAGTGAAACTACTGGTAAAGGGGGTCTACTGTACTTTCAATAACCTATGCTAATTTAACAGGTTGAGTGAAATCATGAAACTATTCACTTGCAGACTCACCATTCTTCCTGAGGCCACCTCTCAATGGTGGTTCAATGAGTCCTAAAAATTTCAAAAACAAGCAAATAAAAAAAAACCCTAAATAATATTACTTTCCTTTACTTCTTAGGAGAGCAGAGATCTTGACTTGGGAATTGAGTGACCTAGTAAATTTGGCCAAGTGACATAACCACCATGAGATGCAGTTTCTAATCTGCAAAGGGGAGGAGAGGATAAAATGTATCCATCTCATTGAGCTGCTATAAAATTCAATGAGATAGTGCATGTAAGACATGTAACGAACACTCAGTAAACATGAATTTCCTTCTCACTAAAAAGCATTAAATGTATATTATTTTGAATAATGTCTATTAAAATTTAAAACAAAAGTCCAGGCTGTGCATTCAGAGAATGTACCTCATACTCCTCACAGTGACAGCTGCGGAGATTGTTCAAACAATGCTTGTGAAAGCCTGGGGAGTGAGGAAAACATACTTGAATTAACCCATAGCACTGTCAGCTTATTAGTGTGGTTAAAAAGAGTTGTTGACTCATGGCTTCCGACAGTGTTTACAGTGGGTGTTACCCTAGGTTCATTACAGTCAACATGCATTCATTTGAAATGTAATAAATCTTTATCATAACTTATCTTTTTAAGCTTCTACACTTCATATAAATGGCTCTTGTGGACAAGCCCAGTTTACTTACATTAACTGAAATCTATGATTTGACACCTTTAATTTATTATGGTTCTTACAAAAAGCACTGAATGAGGAAGAAGACATGTGATTTATTATGCAGCACTCTAGCAGAAATGTAACATAAAGTGAATAAAAATGACTTTCATAAGGTGAGCATTATAACCTAATTGGTTACCTCCACATTATAAATTTGAGCTAATTAGCAAAGCAAAAACCAACCAAACAAAAAATTTGTATCTCAGAGTAGTTATGCCGGTTGGCCAGAATGACATGGTCAGTCAACTCTCAAGATTTAAGCTCATTTTCTTGATTCAAAGTTAATACTCATTCTATTTGCTGTGTTCTCTCAAGAAGTATATTTGGGATTTTCATGGAAATTTCTAGGGTCAGTGATCCAATACTGGGTAAAAAAGTAGTCTTCACTGTTTGTATTATCTATATAAAAAGCAAAGTTCTTTGAAAACTTGAATCCCTTTTTCTTCATTCCTTCTATTTAGTAAAGCAGTTTTTTTGTTTAACCTATTTTGATGAGTATTTTAAAATTAATCAGTAGAGAAAATTTTTAATCATTCATGTTAAAAAAATCTTAAAACAAGTATGATAGGAACACTGGCCAATTGAAACTGATAGCAGCTGTGTATCACAAGCACTACAGAGTGACTGATAAAAACTTTACTTGTTCTGAATTTCAATTGTTACCAGTTCCTAAATTCAATAAGTTATAGGTAGAGCAATAACCTATTGGGTAAAAATAAGATTTAAAAGTAATGCTGCTTCTTTTTTACAGCTGAGTAGCATTTCATTGTGTAAACGTCTCATAGCTGTTTTATTCACTCATCTACTGATACACACTTAGGCTGCTTCCACATCTAGACAATTGTAAATAACTCTGCAATGAACATAGAGGTGTTTATGTTCTTTCAAATTAGTATTTCACCCTTTGTGACAGTATGGATGGACATGGAGAAAATTATGCTAAGTGAAATAAGCCAGTCAGAGAAAGACAAATAGCATGTGATTTCACTCGTATGTGGGATCTAATGGACAAACTGAACTAACAAGCAAAACAGAGACAGGCTCATAGATGGAGAGCAGGATGGCAGCTATGGGGTTAGGGAGTGGAGGGATTGAGCAAAAAGGAAAAAGGACTCATGGACACGGACAACAGTGTGGTGACTGTGGAGGAATGGGGGTATAAGGGGGCTAAATAGTAATGGAAGAAATACAATAAAAATAAATAATTAAAAATAAATAAATAAAAGTAATGTTGCAAAATTAGAAAGCAATGGAAGCATATGCTTATGTATCAGCAGTAAGTCTTTCTCACTTCCTTTTCATCAAAATTACCCTTTAACCTAAATAACCACTTGCTTCCATTAAGCACTACCCATTACACATGAGGAGGTTGGCTATATCTTTCTGACTCTGTCAGATCATTGATACAGGTATTTGTTCCATAAAGAAACATAAGAAGTAAAACTATTCTAATTTTTAATAATTTTTTTCTTTGCCTCTTTTGAAACTATTTCCAGAGATTAAAATAACATCATAACGCTTGGAATGTCTACAACTCAGTTAAAGAAATATAGCAGATTCTTCGTTGAGATATTTGTATCATAAGTTTTATGTGCAAATGCTCTTCAATTATTCTGAGAACCACTCCCTGCTGGGTGTGTGGCTCAGTAAATACCTGAATAAAAATAATATTGGTAAAGCACAGCAGCAGAGAAATAAACTGAAGACTTAAAAGAAATATGCCAACTTTTTAAAAGGGCTTATAAAGTGAACTGGTGGCTTTTAACATTGTTGATCAGCAGCCACAATAAGAAATACATCTCACATATCAATCCAGTATACACATACATCAATTTTAAATCGCAAAACAATACTTTCTCTCAAGTTAAATTTTGTGTCTTGTTAGGGGAGATACATTAATTGATATGTTAAACACAACAATAGAGGTAAATAAACTAAATATGGTTCTTAGGATTATGTCAATTAAAAAAATAAACAAAGTTAGAACACATAACTTTTAAAACACATAACTTTAAAATTTTTTGAGGGTTTTAAAAAAACCCTCAAAAATTTGAACTGTTCTAAGAAAGCAAAAACAAATAAAAATGAAGCAAAATCATAGTACAGAAAGTTTTGACCCAGCGATTCCACTTCTGGGAATATATCCAAAGAATCCTGAAGCACCAATTGAAAAGAATATATGTACCCCTATGTCCACAGCAGCATTATTTACAATAGCCAATATTTGGAAAAAGCCTAAGTGATCATCAGTAAATGGGTGGATAAAAAAGCTGTGGTGGCCCTGGTGGGTTTGACTCAGTTGTTTGGAGCATCAACCTGTAACTGAAAGGTTGCAGGTTTGATCCCTGGTCCAGGTGCATAGAGTCCCTGGTCCTGGTGCACACTGAGAGGCAACAAACTGATGCTTCTCTCTCTCATCAATGTTTCTATATTTGCCTTCTTCTCTCCTGCCCTCTCTAAAAGCAATGAAAATGTCCCTGGGTGAGGATAAAAAAAAATAATAACTTAAAAAAACAGCTGTGGTACATATACACAATAGAATATTATGCAGTAGTTAAAAAAAAAAAAAAAAAGCTAATCCTTACTTTAGCATGGATGGAACTGGAGACTACTATACTAAGTGAAATAAGCCAGTCAATGAAACATGAGTATGATATGATTTTACTTATAACTGGAAGCTAATGAACAAAATAAATGAACAAGCAAAATAGAATCAGAGGCACAGAAACATGGAATAGACTGACAGCTATAGAGGGGAGAGGGGAAGTGGGGACTGATTGAAAGAAGTTGAAGGGATTAGACAAAGAGCATATATGCATGATCAAGGAAATGGACAACATTGTGGGGACTAACTATGGGAATGCGGGGCAGGCTCGGTAGATAGGGGCAAAGGGGGAAAATGGGGGCAACCATAATAGCATAAACAATAAAAAAGACTAAAATAATTTTAAAAAGAAAGTTGAGAATGCAGACAAGAAGACAAAGAAAATTCCTAATAAAACAGCAATTACAATATATGCAAATATATTGTAATATATACCCTAATATAATACCCTAAAAGACAGAGAAATTATATTTATAGAATGTAAATAGATATATCAGGCAACTATGAACCCAAAGAAAGCTCCAGTAATATTAACATTTGAAAATAGAACTTAAGGAACAAAGAAAGATATTATATACTTCAAAAATTAGCAACAGATGAACAAGATACATTCATCATAAATATATATGCATCCAACAAGATATCTTCAAAACATATAAAATATTATCTATAGAACAAGAGAAAGTGGTGATAAATAAGTATATTGGATTGAAGATTTTATCATGCCCTTTTTAGACAATAGAAGTTACACAAAAAGAAACCAGTGATATAAAAAACCTCAACAAAACTACTTTACAACAATTTCTGGTTTGAGCCTTAAAACAAGAAACTCTGTTTCTCAAATCGTAATATATAATACGTTTAAGCACATGTAAAAACTTACAAAATGGGCCATTTATTAAGTCAAAAAGAAAGTATCAATAAATTCCAAAGGATCAATACGATGCTGTTTCCTACAATTCTTTTCAATGCCCATCTATTCTTTCTCTCGTGCTCTCTCTCTCCCTGCTCCCTCCATCTGAACATTTTATTGTGGCACAATCTATGTATAATAGAAAGGTACACAAATAATAGATGGCACACTCAATGCTCACAAAGTGAGCATTATTATAGACTAATATTATAATTAGTCTTCCAACCAAGGAACAGAATAGTACTGGAATCCACAAAGACCCTTCTTGTTTTCTTTTAGATGTTATCATTCCTCATCTCTAATACATTAAATTATATGTGTGTATGATGTCTTTTGTTCAATGCCATGCTTGTGAGATCCACCCAGTTTATAGCTTTCTCATTTATTTTTTTTCATTTACTTCTCATTTTTGTAAGGCATTCAAATCCAACCCAGTATGTTTATGGCCATCTGAGTTCTCTGTAGCCATATGGTGAAGAGATATACAAATTTCTTTTGGCCCTATTGTAGTTACATGTGTTATGCAGTTGCTGAGTTATAAGGAATACAAATACAAACTTTAGTAATATTACCAAACAGTTTTCCAAAGTAGTTGTACTTACACATTCATTACAAATGTATGAGAATTTAGGTGCTTTTCTTTTTTATAGTAGCCATTTGGTATGTTGCAAATTCAATTTTTATTTCTATAATTAAGTTGAACCCATTTTTGTATTTCAGCTGGTCACTTGGATATCCTCTTTTATAAAGTGCTAGTTCAAGACTTTTGCCTACTTCTATATCTGATTGTATTTTGATTATTGTTTTATAGAAATTCTTTACATATTGTGAGTACAAGTGCTTTGCTAGATCAAGATAATGCAAATCTATTCTTCAAGTTTAGGACTTTTCTTTTTTTACTACTTAATGATATCATTTGATAAACAGAAATTTGTACTTAAAATGTAACTTAGTTTACTTCTCTTCTTTATTTTTCTTCTGTTTATCCTATGTGGTTAGTTCTTTTTAAAACACTATTTGTGTAACCTTTGCCAAACCATGTCATGAAAAGATTCCCATATGATTTGTTTTTACAAGCTTTTTGATTTGCCTTTCACATTTGTTTCTACGATCCATCTGCAGTTGCTTTTTGTATGTAGTATACACTCAATATACATCTTTAAAAAAAATCTTTTCTGAAGTTAGATCAATAATGTATTTATTTATCTATATTTATTTAAAGATTTTATTTATTTAGAGAGAGGGGAAGGTAGGGAGGAAGAGAGGGAGAGAAACCTCAGTGTGAGAGAGAAATATGAACTGGTTGCTTCATTGCTTGCCTCCCGTGTGTGCCCCAACCCAGGCATGTGCCCTGATTGGAAATCAAACGGTGACTTTTCGCTTTGCAGAACAAAGCCCAACCCACTGAGCCACACCAGGCAGGGCAGATCGGAGGTTTACATTTTACCTCCAGTTGGGAGGCAAATACTGCTTGGTGCCATCAATTAAAAAAAAAAAAAAAAAACTTAAAAAATAGTTTAACACCTGGAAATGACCTCAGGAAATTCGATATTCCTTGAACAATGATGACTTGCTGTAGTGTGTTAGAAGAGAAAGCAGGTGATCTTTTCATCTACCACAGCTCTCAAAGTGAAAGCAAACTATTTTCTGGATATTCTTCGCAACTATAACATGCGTGGTTTCTGATCCAGGTTCCTGCTTAGATATCCCCTTCCAGTTCTAATATTATCCCTCCTTAAATACTTTCATGCCATCCTGGTTAAAGGCAAGGAACTGCATCAGTTAAAATGATTAATTTAAAATATTTCAATTATTTAAAAACTTGAAAATATTTCCCCAAATATCATCCATCCTTACAGCTGCTTTATTTACAATATTTCTATCCACTATTTTACTTCATTTCTTTCTACTTACTTATTAACATATGTTTACATAATTCATTTAGTCAATCATATTTTTAATATAATTCCGCTATTTGTGTCTTTAGCATGTATAAGTCACTATGTCCCTAGACATAGTCTCTAGATAATAATCAAATTTGTTTATTTCATGATTCTTTAGAAATTCAAATTAAATCATAGCCAAAAGCAAAATAAGGTTTAAAATAAATGAGACTGACTCAAGCCACACAATATAGTTAAAATTTTACATTTCACATTACAAAGGGAAGGAATGAAGAATCAAATTATTAAGCAATTCTATAGTTTCAAATGCATACCTGTGAAGAAAACCCTTTGTCAGATAATGTAACAAAGCAGTCAGATTCTCTTTATTTTGATCTCATTCCACTTTTAACATGAGCTTAAAAATTAACTCTTTATAAGGAATAATACTAGCCCTGCTTCTGACCCATTCTGACCCAACAATAACACTAAAGTAAACTGACTCATTATAATAAAAAAGATTGCTATAAATATTGTATTTGGAAAACAATTATTACACTGTAATAGCTAAACTTAACAACCTTCAGAAATTCAATATATTTTAAGCATTCCTTATATAACAGAATGGATATATTTAGGATTACTAAAAGGCATTATTAAAATGCATAAATGATAGTAATTATTTAATAATACAGATATATAATTAAATATTTGTTCTTGATATAAGCAAATGCTACTCTGTAACTACAGATATTTAAATAACTGCATTTGTAAACTGGTTGACCTATTAAAAAAAAACTCATGGCTTAAAACTGAGGTCATGCTGAAAACACTCACGAAACGTAGCCATCCTCCCTGTTTAAGGAGCAGAACAAATGCCCCTTTGGTAGGAGTGAGCACGAAACAATTAAAACATTGACTTATTGACATTCAGAAATTTTGTCCTGTGCTCGTAATAGCAAAAGTGAGTTTATAAATTACCTGTATATGTAACACACATGATTTGAAAGCTGCTCTTTAGCTGCCAGAACCCAGTGGAAATAAGAGGACAACAGTTAAACAAGCATCTTAATTATCTTAAACTCTGAGAAATAGAGAGACAGAGTGCCAGGAAGCATCCATTCATTTTCATGCCAGAATGTGCTTTATTTAAGCATGGGACAAATCACCAAAACATTTGAAATCTATGCAAAGGTAAGACATTAATAGAGATGTCCCTGAGCAAATTGCACTGAGTGAAGAATGACTGCACCACCTAACATCAATTCTCACTATGAAGAAAGGATTTACATTATAATAAACATATTTATACTGAGTGCAATGCATCATCACAATTTCAAATTAATTAGTCAACTTGGGCACATCAGCCAAAACTACGAGACAAACAAGTTGTATTGAACAGTGAAGAAGCAAAACAACAAAAACAGAACAACCTGTTAATTAATTACAATTTTTCTCTAGTTTAATCCTTGAATAATCACTAATCTGAAAGTAGTTCAATGTATTTTTGTCAACTCTGTGACAAAGTACTTCTTCATATTGTCCTGAAACCTTTTTATTTACATCCATCTGTCCTTGCATTTTGGCATCAAGCAAAAAAAAAAAAAAAAAAAAAAAAAATTCTACTCCCTTTTTACAAACATATCTTAACCTTTACATTATACCCCAAAATATCTTGACCTCTAATTTTCTTTTCCACACTTTATAAGGTAATGACAACTATTCTTTATCAACCTGGTTTCAGGTTCTTTCTACGTTGCATTGTCTCCCTCAGGAATGTGTCCTATTTGTCCATCATTGTGTGCGGAATTCCAATCCGATCATTTCAGTCCAGATTGTACCAGGGTTCTTATTCCCTGGGTCTACCAGTTCTTCATACAGCAATAATCACATAGCTTCCGAGCCTCACCCTGACTCAACTAAAACTATGTTTGTGCTAAAACACAAGTCTTTTTTTTTTAAACATGCTTTTTAAAACATGCTTATATTTAGCCAGATCTTATTATTTATAGGCACATGTAACGTGTGCTAGGTCTTCCCATTATTCCATATTGTGCTCATTAGAAATTTTTGAATATTAGTTGCACTATCAAAATTGTATTGTTAAGTGTTTCCTAATATCTTCCAACCATCTTCCAAACTCTGATGCCACAGATATGTGACTAGCTTGGAAACTTCAGGAATCTTATTTTATAACCCCTATGTGTTAGCCAACTAAAACATCATAACTCTCACTTTTCACAGAAAGTTCATGAGAAGAGTTGCTATTAAGATGAGCAGAACTCTGGCACCAGATAACTTGATTTTTAATTCAAGTCTGGCTACTTATTAGTTGCATGATCTTGAGGAATTAAACTCCTTATGCCTTATTTCTTTACCTTTATAATGGAAATGATAATAATACCTACCTTTGAGGGTTTGTGTGTGTATGTGTATGTGGACTCATTTAATTAAAATACACTAGTTACTAAGAAATCACCAAGTATGTAGTAAGCCTTAAAAGGAACTGTTAACTTGCAAACAATTTGTCAGAATTGAGACCCAAATAGTGGTCAAGTACTATGTTCCATCAGGCAGTAGTTTTTCAAAATTTATTATGCTTATGAATCACCTTTCTTAGATGCATATTTCTAGGTTATACCTGATTTGTTAGGTCTTTTGACAGTTTTTTAAAGTACAGTATACAAGCACATAAGATAAGTAACAGAATTTGGTTTTATTTTTATTATTTAACTCCGAACCAATTCTTACTCAGGTATATACTATCTGAATTTTTTAAAAATTTCATTCTCAGCTTTCACTCAGAAACATTTACCTCCAAATCAGTCACTATCTCAAACCATTTATTGGTAACAACTCACTCATTTCCATTGAATTCCTTGCTTTTAATGAAATTCTACTTTAGTTACAGAATTCAAACTTAAGTAATCTTCCTTAGTTCACAGAGTTTTCCATGAGTACAATCACTCAAACTTGTCCTTAATTCTGTGTCCTAAGAAGTATTAACAGGTGCACAACATGCTGTTCAAATACAACTTCTCCCTCCGCAGTTTCGGCTGAGGTCTGAAGGCCATTGGTGATGTTGGTCAAAGAGAGTTCTGAGAGCTACCATCCCCATAACTGATGAAACCTGAGAGGAAGAGTCCCTTGAAGAGAACTGGAGTGGGAGTCCATCCCCTAAGGCAGAAGGGTCATCTTCTAGTCTCAGGCAAAAGCAACAGGGAATTCTATGGATTACTCAGAGAACTTGAAGTGCAGCCCCTGCAGTTGTGGATGCACTTCAGTGCCTGAGTGAGCGGGCACTGGGAGAGAATCCTGCTAAAGGATACAGCCTGCCAGGGCAAAAGGACCCCAAATAGTAAGCTTTGTGTAGGGACGGAAGTTAGGGGCCTCTGGAGAAGCCTGGCGAAGGAAAGGCAATGCCCACCTCAAGACAGTCACAGGGAGAGGGAACCATAGGGGGATTCTGCACAGATTCACATAAGTCTGAATGAGATAGTTTTAAACATCTGCTAAACTCAGAGAATAAATACATGATCATCATCATCCTTCTCTTGCTTTCTTCCAGGTCCAGTTATGCTGAAAACTGAGGTTATCCTGCTGAGAGAAGAGCAAGAAAATATGGAAGATAAATTTTTAAATAATGTTTGTCATTTTTATAGTACCTGGAATCAAGCAATTTTTGGTAATTTAAAGTGTCTCTTGGTTTGCCCTGGCCACTGTGGCTCAGCTGGTTGAGGAGTGGTCCTGTAAACCTAAAAGGCACAGGTTTAATTCCCAGTCAGGGCACATACCTAGGTTGAGGGTTTGGTCCCCAGTTGGGGCATGTAGAGGAGATAACCAATCAATGTTTGTCTCTCAAATTGAGGTTTCACTCCCTCTCTCTCCCCCTCCCTTTGTCTCTCTCTAAAATCTGGTGAGGATTTTTTTTTTTAAAAAGTGACTCTTGGTTTGGCTTTGGCTTTTCCATAGGCAGGAACACACACAATCACTTATTAAGCAGATATAAAGGGACTGTGGAACACAAAATAATGATTTCTAATTATACCATATGAGACCTGCCTACTCAAACTGATTGGATACATGCATGAAAAACAGAGAACAAAAAAATTAGACTGAAGCAAAATAAAATTCAAAGCCTCTATCACTGGCAAGTCTGTTAGGAGTTCTAGCTACTGCGTTGAATATGAAAACTTTCTATTTAATTCAGGTCTGTGGAAGTTTAGGTTGCAGTTTCTGGTTCCTATCTGTGAAGGCAACCTTTTGGGATAGATTTCCTACACAAAGCCAGATTTTTTAGTAGGCTCTTCATCCAATTAAGCTATTGAAAATGTGCATCCTGTTCAGTTCAAGATGGCAAAATTGCTACTCAAGTTTTCCCTCCAGCCCTTTCCAAATCTCTCTGAATGACAGTGAAGATGCACAAAGGAAAGTATTAATCTACCACAGTGAAGAAAATAGAATGAGTTTAAAACAAATTTCTGAAAATGGCATATCTCCAAGATCTAGTCAGAGTACAGGATCCTGTACCAACGATGCCCCAATTAAAAAGTCCTAACAGAGATGACCCTAGAAAAGCTGATAGGAGGCAGATAGGAAGGTGCTGATGGATAAAACACAACAGTAGAATTTATAGCAAGATGTAAAAGGTGGAAATGTGAGCGAAATATAAAAAAGAAATAAAGGCTTCATTTAAGAGATCAGAGATCCAACGATTTCAAAAAAAAGGACGGAAGAAATTATCAAAGATGTGACAAAAATTTACACAGCAGAAGAAAGTAAGTCCTTAGATTAAAATGGCTCATCTACTTCCAAACAGAATGAAAGAGGCAAGTCCTGTCCTAACACGTATCTATGAAATTTTACAACTCTAAAGAGAAAGAGAAAATCCCTGAAACTTAGAGAACATAAAAATCAGATCACCTGTAAAAGAACAAGAGCTCTGGCTGGTGTGGCTCAGTGGACTGAGCGCCGGCACATGAAATAAAGGGTTGACAGTTCGATTCCCAGTCAAGGCACATGCCTGGGTTGCAGGCCAGCTCCCCAGTTGGGCATGTGTGGGATTGATGTTTCTCTCCCTCTCTTTCTCCCTCCCTTCCCCTATGTCTAAGTATAAAAAAATAAAATCTTAAAATTAAAAAAAAGATAATAAAATTTAAAAAAACAGAATAATCACTCTGTTGTCAGACTTCTGATGAACAAAAATAAATATTAAATAATATTGGAGTGATATGTGTTCAAATTTTAAAAGAAAATAATTTTGGATTCAGAGTTTCAAGTCCAATGAAGTACTGATCAATACTAAAGTTACGATAAACACACTCTATGGTATGCAACTATTAACTTTTATTTCTTTACTCTTCAATTCCTGCTTCTGGGAAACCAACTTGTGTATATATTCTAGCAACATGTGGGTCCAACAAAATAGGAACCATAGAATCCCGGAAAACAATGCCTCTAATACAGAAATACATTTAGGAGAAGACAACTGTGAAGCATGCCTAGAAAACAAATATTTGATAGTACAGCAGAAGATCAAGGACTATGGAAAGGATCTCACTGGGAGGAAAAAGAAATTATTATATAATTGGAAAACTGAATAATTTAAAAGAATAAAAAAGGAATATATTATTTTTATGAACCAACAAAAATAAAGGCAATAAAAATATCTCAGGAATCCCTGGCTGGTGTAGTTCAGTGGATTGATCATTGGGCCTGTGAACCAAAGGGCCTCTGGTTCGATTCCAAGTCAGGGCACATACCTGGGTTGCAGGTCAGGTCCCCAGTAGGGGTCATGCAAGAGGCAACCACAAATTGATTTTTCTCTCCCTCTCTTTCTCCTTCTCTTCTCCTCTCTCTTAATAAAAAAAAATCTTTAAAAACATAAAAATATCTCAGGAAAACATAAAAGCAAAACAGTGAATGTTAAAATATAAAACAAATGCATCACAATTTTAAACAACTGAAAATAAAAGAAAATAGAATGAAGAGGGGAGAGAGAGAGAATGAGAGAGAGAGAGAGAATCAGATAGGCCAACTGGCTTCAATGTTAAAAATTGGTACTTTTAAGAGGCACAGGTGTTATTACATTAGACTTACAGTGCTTCATTTATACTTTTGAGGGGAAAAAGGAGTGATGTTTAAACTTTAACAAATACTATTTTTAAAAGGTTTTATTTATTTAGGACTTCCGGCCAAGATGGAGGCATAAGTGGACACACTGTGCCTCCTCTCACAACCAAAATTAAGGACAACAAATATTTAGAAACAAGAAACCAACCAGAACTTATAGAAAATTGAACTGTACAGAAGTCCAACAACCATTCATCCAGACTGGTAAGGGGGCGGAGTCGCGGTGGGAGAAGGTGGAGGTGCGGGAGCACAAGCAGCATCGGCGGGCAGTTCCCAGGTGCACAGGTGGCGGCTGGCGGTCCCTGGGCCCACAGGCAGCAGCTGGCGGTCCCCGGGCACAGGGGGGCAACTGTGCAGACCCAGTGAGGCCGCACAAGGCGGCTGGCTGACCAGGTGGTCCCACATTCTCGCGCGCAGACGGTCCAGGCAGAGGGGAAGTGGCGGAGGGGACTGAATCCAGGAGAGAGCGGAGAGGGCGCCATTGTTCCCTCTCAGACCCCGCCCCCACATACAGAGTCACAACCCAGCGACTGGGCTGCCCCGCACTGAGGAGCGCCAGGGGCTCCACTCCTCACTACGTAACAGCACGCACGTGTGCACAGATAATCCATGTGAAGGGGAAGCGGTGGAAAGGACTGGAGTCCAGGAGAGAGTGGAGCAGGCGCCATTGTTCCCTCTCGGACCCCGCCCCCACCTATAGCGTCACAACCCAGTGACTGGGCTGCCCCGCCCTGAGGAATATCTAAGGCTCCATCCCTCATACGTAATAGCTGCAACCAGACTAAAACCAAACCAAAACAAAACAAAACAAAAAACCCACCAAAAATGGCTCAAACCGGAGAACCAATCAAAACCTCAGAGCCAATTCCTCTAAGCAGTGAAGAGATAGCCAACCTATCAGATGCACAGCTCAAACCACTGGTCATCAAAATGCTCACAGAATTGGTTGATTTTGCTCACAAATTAGATGAAAAAATGCAGGCTACAATACGTGAAATGAAGGAAGATGCATGGGGAACTGATAGAGATGGAAGGAAAACTGGGACTCAAATCAATGGAGTGGACCAGAAGGAAGAAACTAACAACCAAACAGAAAACGAGGAAGAAACAAGAATTCAGAAAAATTAGGAGAGGCTTAGGAACCTCCGGGACATCGTTAAACGTCCCAACATCCGAATTATAGGGGTACCAGAAGGGGAAGAAGAAGAGCAACAAGTGGAAAACTTATTTGAACAAATAATAAAGGAGAACTTCCCCAATCTGGCAAAGGAAATAGACTACCAGGACGTCCAGGAAGCTCAGAGAGTCCCAAAGAAGTTGGACCCAAGGAGGAACACACCAAGGCACATCGTAATTACATTAGCCAAGATTAAAATGAAGAAGAGAATTCTAGAAGCAGCAAGGGATAAGGGGACAGTTACCTACAAAGGAGTTCCCATCAGACTGTCAGCTGATTTCTCAAAAGAGACCTTGCAGGCAAGAAGGGGCTGGAAAGAAATATTTGAAATCTTGAAAAGCAGGGACCTACATCCAAAATTGCTGTATCCAGCAAAGCTGTCATTTAGAATGGATGGACAGATAAAGTGCTTCTCAGATAAGGTCAAGTTCAAGGAGTTCATCATCACCAAGCCCTTATTATATGAAATGTTAAAGGGACTTATCTAAGAAAAAGAAGATAAAAATATGACAGTGAAAAGACAGCAAACTCACAGCTATTAAGAACCATACCTAAAACAAAAGCAAACTAAGCAAACAGCTAGAACAGGAACAGAACCACAGAAATGGAGATCATATGGAGGGTTAGCAACAGGGCTGTGGGAGGAGGAGAGAGGGGGAAAAGGTACAGAGAATAAGTAGCATAGACGGTGGGTAGAAAATAGACAGGGGGAGGGCAAGAATAGTATGGGAAATGTAGAAGCTAAAGAACTTATGACACATGGACATGAACTAAAGGGGGGGATGTGGGTGGGAGAGGGTGTGTAGGGTGGAGGGGAATGATGGGGGAGAAATGGGACAACTGTAATAGCATAATCAATAAAATATATTTAAAAAAAGGTTTTATTTATTTATTGTCAGAGAGAGGGGAAGAGGGAAAGAGAGGGAGAGAAACACGGATGTGCAGACAGAGACATTAATCAGTTGCCACTTGCATATCCCCACCCAGGGACCTGTCCCACAACCCAGGCATTTGCCCTGAGCAGGAATCAAACTGGCCACCTTTTGTTTTGCAGGACAATGCCCAACCAACTAAGCCACATGGGTCGGGGCTAAATTAACAAATATTTTCTGAGACACTTGTCTTTTATTTTGAAAATTATTCCTTAAGGGAGGTTGTCAACTCATCTACTAATGTGTGCTGTTTCTGCTGACCCATGTGTTTCCAGAATTCAGAGGGTGTGGCTGTGTTCTGTAACACCTGCACCACTACTGCCCAAGCCATCTCACTGAAATGAGAAGTCTGCCCCATAATGGCTGTAAAAACGCTTCTGCTAGACATGGCCACGGCAGTCTGCCACATCTAGAGCTGCTTCATGCTGGGAGCTGTGAACCCCATCAAGCGACTGCAGTCGGTAAAGTCTTAGCATTTGAAGGTCTGTGCTGGCAGATGCCTCCTGAGCATTAGACATAATGGTGTCAGAATGCAGATCCTGGAGGACAAAGCTCCAGCAGAGAAATGCAATACCCACTAAGGTCACAGGCTGTGATGGATGAAAACTAAGTTTCCTTTGTTTTGTGGCTAAAACTATTCATATAACTATTGATATACAGTAGGCACCTAAGATATGTTTGCTGAATGAAAAAGGGGAGGCATAGGCCTAGCTGGTGTAGCTCAGTGCACTGAGTGTGGGCCTGCGAATGGAAGGATCCTGGTTCGATTACCAGTCAGGGCACATGACAGGCAACCACACATTGACATTTCTCTCCCTCTCTCCTTCCCTTCCCGTCTAAAGATAAATAAATAAAATCATAAAGAAAAGAAAGAAAAAGGGAGGCATAAATTAAATAAGTAATTGAGTAAATGATATTCTGACCAGTTGGTTTAGTTAGACATAGTCTTAGTGGATATTTCTCTCATGTTCCTCTCATGATTGGTTAACACTTTAAAATATATATTGGACACATGGACAAAACCAAAGGTGGGTAGGATCAAGGGTGGGAAGTGGGGATGGCTGGAGTAGGGGGATTGGTGGGGGAAAATTGAGACAACTGTACTTGAACAACAATAAAAAATGTGACAAAGAAAAAATATATATATATTGAAGTTTTTTGTATTACTTCAAAATAAAGCAATTGCTTTGTTCTCCATTTTACCATTCCTTCAAATCTAAGTAAGATTCATGCAGATTTATATCTGACATTCAGTAAACACTCAGTTAACATTATCTGTTAACTACTATGATTTTTTAAGAGTTGGAGAATAATAGAGAGGTAGACATAGAAATAAAGATAGGTAGAACTAAAGAGATATAACATTAGCAGTAGAGGGAAGGAAGGGGAAAGGGACAGAGTGAAGAGAACTAAAAAGGCAAAATTGAACTTTCTCTCATTGTATAAGGGAATGTGTAACTGCCAAGCCTAGATTAACAATATGATGATACAAGACTTTTGGTCATTACTTGGAACCTGATCCATTCAATTGCAGAACTACTAACGGCTAACTTGAATTGACTTTGATTATACCCACAAATACTGAGCCATACACTATGTTCAAGTTAGTGAATAAAATACATTATTTATAGTTACAAGCCAGTGAACTGAATTTCAAACACAAGAGTATAGTAGTATTTCCTTACCCACAGTTTCACTTTCTACAGTCTGTTACCCACTGTCAACTGCAACATTACATGAAAAATTCCAGAAATAATTCATAGTTTTAAAGTTTAAGTTTTAAATTGCTTGCTATTCTAAATAGCATGATAAAATCTTGTGTGGTCCTGCTCTATCCTGCCTAGAATGTAAACCATCCCTTTGTCCAGTGTCTCCATGGTATATATGCTCCTGCCCATTAGTCACTTGGAAGCCACCTGTGATATCAGATGCACTGACGTGGTATCTCAGTGCTTGTGTTCAAGTAACCCCTGTTTTACTTGAAAGGTGCCAAAGCACAATAGTAATGATGCTGGCAGTCAGGATATGCCAAAGAGAAGCTGTAAAGTGCTTCCTTTAAGTCACAGGTGGCAAACACAAGGCCTGCAGGCTGAATCGGGCCCTCCACCTTGTTTTAAACAGCCTAGCACCTTGTTTCTATTCGGCATCAGTGCCAAGCTCTGGCTTAACTGTTAAGGAGTAATTACACTTATACAGTCCTAAAATTACATTCGGCTCTTTGAAGCAACCACGAGGCTGATGTAGCCCCCAGTGAAAATGAGTGTGTGTGTATATATATGGTTTTGTACCCATTGGAGATCTTGGGGCATATCTCCCATGAATAAGGGGGGAGTACTGTATATCAAAATGTTTATTGTTATTATTTTGTATGTGTAATAAATATTAATTGCTCCACAACACTTGGGGTGCAAAAGAAGTGTAATACTATTTTGCTTTTGCACAAATCAAATAAAAGCTAGGACTGAAACCATCCACCTAATTTAATATGAAGTCTAATTTCAAAGTTTCTTGCCTTCTTCTTTAGATTGTGGCAGAACCTAGGATATCACTACCTGAAAAATGGGAGAGGGAACACTCTGCTTATTGATCTGCTGTCTTTAATTGATGTAGATGTTCATGGATAGAACACAGGTAAATTCCATCCACCCATGGGACAAAAACATCCACAACCTGAGTACAAAAAGCCATGCAGAAGGAAATCACTTTTTATTCTTTAGGTGATAAATCTATACTATGAAAAAAGACAGGACACCAATATATTTAATACTTATTTGTTGGCATATGTAATATGAAACATTTCAGTAGAAAATTATCATTTCCCCTTAATTCCCTTACATTCATTTTCTTAACTGGCCAAGAGTATCTTTGCACTGAGGGCTGGTCAGTACAGTTAGAGAGCCAGTGAGAATAAGATGCACCAAGAGATTTTCAAACTGTATTAGTGACATTCCCCTATAGTGCCTTCTGAGCTGAGAAGATTTCCCCCTCACCTCTTTAAAAACTTAAGAATCATTTAAAAGTATTCTTCATATTTTCCCCAGAGAATGGACTCAGCATTTTAGATTCAATTTTGATTTGTCCTGTTATGTAGTAAAAGGAAGGAGGGGATAGAAGAAAGGGGAAAAAAGGACAGGAAGGAGGGGAGGAAGTAAGGAAGGAAAGAACAAAGGTAAGGAGGAAAGGAAGAAGACAGGATGGGAGGAAGGGGTAAAAAGATGGGGAAAAAAGAAAAAGAGGAAAGAAGGCATGAAGAAATCTCAACCTAAATAAGAGATAATTAATGATACAACAATCGGATTTTACCTAGGATTCTAAAAAAAAACAAAACTTATTCTAAATATCATATCACCTTTAAAAAGTTTCAACAAACAAACAAGCATAATATAAACAAAGACACTGAATTTGAGAACAGCCTGACAGTGTCCAGAGGGGGAGGGGAGGGAATTTCAGGGGAAAAGGGGAACGGTTTAGAGCAACAAGTATAAAGGACTCATGGACAAAAACTATGGGGGGTGGAAATGGGAGGAAGGTGGGGAGGGCTGGGGTGGTGGGCTGGGGCGGGGTAAAAGACAGAAAACTGTACAATATCAACAATTAAAAAATACTGATTAAAAATAAAATAAAAAAAGATTAAAAAATAATAATAAAAAAATAAATAAAAAGTTTCAATTTCAATCCCTTTTAGGAAGTCTTGGATTTGACAAGATTTGCCAGATTCTGATTAAACTTGTTTTATTAAAACTTTACTTTGGCTTTACACAATTGGTCAATATAAATGCTCTTTATTTGAAAAATCCTGTAAAAATGATTGTAGTAATGACCATAGGATGCTGTTGAGGACTTCTTCATTGCATTAGAGCACGCCATTTTCATAAGAAACTTCCAAAAGAACTTTTTCACTTTACTGTAACAAGACTAGTTGTATTTTTCCTTTTTGTTCATACATACTAAATCATGTCAGTGGTGACATCACTCTTTTATGCAGAACCATACAAAAGTTCACATCCATTCCTATGACTCTCCTTGGACATATTGTGGTACACTCAGGTTTTACAATTTCAACAGGCTTGTTCTTATGTTCTTGTGCTTTAGCCCAGGAAATTATTGCTAATATAGTATCACTGAGGAAAAGTGAATTTATATTCCATATATTATTTAGAAATCACAAATAAGTATGATTTACATAAGAGTTTCCTGATGCATTGTTTAAAATAAAAATCAAACATGTAAATATATATATATGTAGGAAATAGATATAGATACAAATAGTACTCAATGGGCAAAAACTAAAAACTTTCCCACTAAGATCAGGAACAAGAAAAGGTTGTCCACTTTCATCATTTCTATTCAACATAGTATTGGAAGTCTTAGCCACAGCAATCAGACAAGAAAAGGAGATAAAAGGCATCCAAATCAGAAAGGGGGAAACAAAACTGTCACTGTTTGCAGATGACATGATAGAGTACACAGAAAATCCTATAGATTCCACCAAAAAAACTGCTCAACCTAGTAAATAAATTTGGCAAAATCAGTGGGAAACAAAGTCAATATTCAGAAATCAAAGGCATTTTTGTATACCAACAATGAAATATCAGAAACAGAAATCAAGAAAAAAATTCCATTTGATATAACAACAACAAAAGTAAAATACCTAGAAATAAACCTAACCATGGAGGTAAAAGACCTGTACTCAGAAAACTACATAACACTGAAGAAAGAAATTAAGGAAGACACAAATAAATGGAAACATATACCATGTTCATGGGTTAGAAGAATTAACATCATCAAAATGCCCATATTTCCCAAAGCAATTTATAGATTCAGTGAAATCCCTATTAAAGTACCAGTGACATATTTTACAGATACAGAACAAACATTTTAAAAATTTATATGGAACTATAAATGACCCCAAATAGCTGCAGCAATTTTGAGAAAGAAGAATGAATTAGGAGGGATCACAATACCTGATATCAAACTGTATTACAAGGCCGCTGTAATCAAAACAGTCTGGTACTGGCATAAGAACAGACACATAGATCAATGGAACAGAATAGTGTACCCAGAAATAAACCCAAGTCTCTACAGTCAAGTAATATTTGACAAAGGGGCAGCAGCATAAAATGGAGCAAAAATAGCCTCTTCGACAAATGGTGTTGGGAGAGCTGAACAGCTATATTAAAAAAATGAAACTCGATCACCAACTTACACTATACACAAAAATAAATTTGAGGTGAATAAAAGACTTAAATATAAGTCACGACACTATAAAAGTCATATAGGAGACAATAGGCAGGAAAATCTCAGATATTCCATGCAGCAATATTTTCATTGATATGTCCCCTAGAGCAAGGTATATAAAGGAAAGAATAAACAAATGGGATCTCATCAAAATAAAAGGCTTCTGCAGGACCAAAGAAAACAGCATTAAAATGAAAAGAGAATCAACCATATGGGAAAACATTTTTGCCAATGATACCTCAGACAAGGGCTTGATCTCCAGATTATATAAAGAACTCACATGACTCCATTCTAAGAAGACAAGCAACCTAATTAAAAATGGGCAAAGGAGCCCTGGCTGGTGTAGCTCAGTGGATTAAGTGTGGGCCTGCAAACCAAAGTGTTGCCAGTTCTATTCCCAGTCAGGGCACATGCCTGGGTTACGGGCCAGGTCCCCCAGTAGGGGGCACACAAGAGGCAAGCACATATTGATGTTTCTCTCCCCCTCTTTCTCGCTCCCTTCCCCTCTCTCTAAAAATAAATAAAATCGTAAACAAATGGGCAAAGGACTTGAACAGATACTTTTCCAAGGAGGACATACAAAGGGTCCAGAGACATATGAAACAATGCTTAGCATCACTAGCCATCAGAGAGATGCACATAAAAACACAATAAGATACTGCTTCACACCGGTGAGAATGGCTATCATAAATAAATCAACAAACAACAAGTGTTGGAGAGGCTGTGGAGAAAAGGGAACCTTAGTATGCTGTTGTTGGAATTGCAGACTGGTGCAACCACTATGGAAAATAGTATGGAATTTCCTCAGAAAACTAAAAATGGAACAGTCTTTTGACCTGGCAAGGATTATAACTTTTGACCACTGCTAGGATTATACCCTAAGAACCCTGAAACACCAATCCAAAAGAACCTATGTACCTCGATGTTCAGAGCAGCACAATTTACAATAGTCAAGGGCTGGAAGCAACCTAGGTGCCCATCAGTAAATGAGTGGATCAAAAAACTATGGTATATTTACATAATGGAATACACCCAGCAGAAAGAAAGAAGGAGCTCCTACTCTTTGCAACAGCATGGATGGAACTGGAGAGCATTATGCTAAGTGAAATAAGCCAGGCAGTGAAGACAAATACCATATGATCTCACCTTTAACAGGAATCTAATCAACAAAACAAACAAGCAAGCAAAATATAACTAAAGATATTGAAATTGGGAACAAGTTGACAGTAACCAGAAGGGAGAGAGGAGGGGATAATGGGGGGACAGGGTGAAGGGTTTACAAGAACAACTATAAAGGACACATGGGCAATAACAAGGGGGGCATGGAAACCGGGGAGGGAGCTGGGGAAGGCTGGGGTGGTGGTGGAGGAAAAGGCAGAAATCTGTACTTGAACAACAATAAAAATCAAAAGTATTTTTAAAAATATAGATACAAATACACACACACACACACACACACACACATCTCCAGAAAATGTTTCAAGCTGGAACAACTTATTTTTCTGAGAGTTCCTGGTGGTAAAGATTTTAGTCTACTTTCTAAAGTAAGTTCTTTGTTCTTCCAAAGGCTCATTCTATTTAGTAAGCATTCCAATATATAGAGTACAGCAAAACAAGAAATATACTGGAGCATAATATAAATGATGTACAGGCTTTTGGCATGACTAATCTTAAGATGAAGAAACTTTTAAATGCATAATCATCAACTCTGTTTTCCTGTTTCCATTAAACTATTTTCCATAAGAAATTCAAATCAAATTATACTGAAAAGCAATTACATATAAATTTTTTAGAGGAATTATTTGTTATTTATTTTTAGCAGTAAAAGCCAAGGCTTCATAAAAGTCAATAATTAGTGTATCTTTTGTCTCAGCAGGGAAACTAAGAATTGCAGCCCTTGAACTTTATTTAACCTTCAGGAGGGTCTCTGCAGGTGGAGGTTGGTGACACAGGAGAGAGAATATCCCAGAAAACCGAGATGAAAATGTTCTTTTTTTCACTCCCTCCCTCCCTCCCTCCCTCCCTCCCTCCCTCCCTTTCTCTCCCTTCCTCCCTCCCTTCCTCCCTTCCTCCCTTCCTCCCTTCCTTCCTTCCTTCCTTCCTTCCTTCCTTCTCTTTCTCTTTCTTCCCCCCCTCCCCCTCCCTCTTTTTCTTTCTTTTGTTCTTTCTTCTTTCTTGAGGGGTACTAGATAAAATGTAAAGAGATTATCCAAAAATTGTCTTTGGTGCAAGTTTTTGAGATACCAGCTTTGTCAAACTGTAAAATTCCTCTTCATTATTATCCAGTAATGTGTGCAACAGACATTTCTGACCTTTACTTCA
Organism: Glossophaga mutica; assembly: GCA_039655065.1. NCBI lineage: Eukaryota > Metazoa > Chordata > Mammalia > Chiroptera > Phyllostomidae > Glossophaga > Glossophaga mutica. The sequence continues at coordinate 55,630,765 of CM077306.1, forward strand.
TCTCCCACTTCTACGCTCATTACATGGTTTTATTTTCTGTATTTGTTTGAATTTTTTCAGGAAGTATGCATTTAATATCCAAGGAATCATTAGTTTTGCACCAGAGTCAATCATTATACAACAGTTTCATATAGATTCTCTGTATTAGTGTCCTATGGCTATTGCAACAAATTACTACAACTTAATGGCATAAAACAACATGAACTTTCTTTGAATTCTGGAGATCAGAACTCTGAAATCAATTTCATTGGGATGTCAGCAGGGCTTCATTCTTTCTGGAAGTTCTAAGGGGAAACTGGTTTCCTTGCCTACCCAGCTTCTTGCTGCCACTTGTATTCCTTGGCAGGCAGCCTCTTCCTCCATCTTCAAAACATGTTATTGCAGAGTTAGCCACCGTGATCGCATCACTTTGTCCTCCAAGTCTGGCTCCTCCTGTGACTCTTACGTGAAGCCTTGTGATTAGCTCAGGCCACCCAGATAATCAGGATAATCTATTTTCAAAATCCGTAACTTGGTTACTTCCAAAAGTTCCTTTTGCCTTGTAAAGTAACCTTCATAAGTTTCAGGAACTAAGACACGGGCATATCTGTCATTATTAAGATTCACATCCATCCCATATGCAAAATACATTCACCCCATCCTAATGTCCCCCAGATTTTTAACCCATTGGAGCACAAGCTCAAAGTAAAAGCTCTATTCTAAAAACCATCAGCTCAAAAGTCCCAAATCTCATCATCTAAGCTGTGTGTGGACGAGACTCTGGGTATCAGCCAATCAGGGGCAAAATTCTTCCCTATCTGTGGATTTGTAAAATTGGAGAATAAATGATCTGCTCTTAAAATACAATAGCGGAACAGCGTAGGTTAATAGTTACAGACATTCCATTCTGAAGAGAAGACAGTGGAAGGAAGAAAGGAATCACTGGTCCTAAACAATGTCAAATCCAACTGGGTAAACTCCATTAGGTTTCAGTGCCTGGGAGTAATCCTCTGTGGTCGGTAGTTCTGGCCTCTGGGACTTGACCCCACCCCTAAACTACTTCATTCTCAAGTTCTATTGTCAGGGGAGTAGGAAGTATTGGGGGGAATGTGTCTCAGGGTTGGAGGGGAAAATATCTATCTGCCTAGTGCTTGGTAATCAAACACTGAAAATAATGGTCTGGGTTTTAAAAATATATATAATATACAAAAATGTCCTCACATCAAATTGCTTCTTCCTGAAAACACTACTTCAAAGCAACTGCAAAATAAAATAATAAAATAAAATAAAACAAAATAACCCTTGCTTCAATGGGGCTGTGTCAAACTGCATTATCAAAACAACACATACATATCTGGAGTAATATGTTTTAAGAATTCTGTTTCCACAGTGACCTGTACTATTTCAGAAATAGAGCAGAGCACATCCTGTATAATAAACATTTTGGTTATGGAGGTTGGGTTTCTGAACTAAATGCAGTGATCACCTTGGGATAATCTGCCTTTGGTAATGGCCAATGAAGTGTAGAGAAACCTCCAAATCTCTTCTGCACAGACATAGAAAACTAAATGTATTTGACCTAAAACTATGAGTGTTTAAATCAATAAAAGTGGTTAGTTTTAATTTTTTCTCCTGGCCCCAAATTTTTGTACCATACAACCTCATTGGGAATCTTAATAATTCAGAGGTAAATGGAGAATTCATTATTAAAAAGTACACAATAAGGCAGCAATTTGTCTTGGTACTTAATATGGATTAGTTTCACAGCTAAAATTGAAAAGAAAGTATTGTTTCTTTATTTTAGGTAAAAATTCTAACTAGAACAAAGTTGTGATGTCTTTGGACTGTAATCTTCACCTCTAATTCAGCAGGCTAGCTCTGACAACGCCGAAGGAAATTTAACCAGATGACAAATGCAGAGTAATAATTTGTATAAATTAAATGCTTATATTTAAATATAATGATAACAAATGTCATTCATTCCATGTCAAATTTAGTATAAATCAAAGCAGTCAGATAAAAGGATAACAGTTCTAAACATGAGGTGCATTTTGCTCCATTTATGGCCTTAAACTCCCGCCTATGTAATGAGTGACATGTAGGCCTGCAGTTGAAAAAAAATACATTTTGTTGAACGATTGTGTTGAGATGATCTCCAAAATGGTACACAGTGGATTTGGGTCTCATTGAAAGCAGGACATCTTTACTGAGTGGGATAGAATAATTTCTAATTTCAAAAAGGAATGTAGGAAGTTAAATGTTTTTCCTATCATTTATAACCCCTTTGAAAAGTTTTGTAGAGTTGCATTATTTTTAAGGAAAAAAATAAGGGCTATGTAGATTGACCTTCGGTTGTTTCATTTTCTACCATGTCATTGTTTTAAATGACATTGTCATTGTGTGAGTCTGTTAGGGGAGAGCAGAATGTGAAAAAGATCCTCGCTACCTTCAAAGCCCCCCTCCAATGCCAGAACCCCCACTCTCAGCATCCGTACTCTCCCTGCCCTTGAGCATTATGGTGTTGCCAAAATCTGCTTTAGTGAACTTTGGTGCTTGGGTGGTTTCCACCAGATCACAGATGTGGTTATAAAACCAACGAAACACAAAAACTACCAATAGAAATATTTATTACTAGCTCACTTCAACCCAGAAATGTATAAGTTTTTCAGAAGTGTTAATTCTAAAGGAGGGTGTGTTATGATATATCTGTAGATATCATATAGGTGATAAATTGCTTTGGCATGACTGATTTTTGTTGAATTAAAATAAAAATATTTTGAGTCAAGTAAGTGTATTAAAATGCTGTTTCGGTTATTATCTTTGTGCTATAATGTTCCTTTGTGCTTTATGCTGTTTTCCAAAAGACTCAAGTTCTCTAAGACACAGTAGTACTTAAAATATTTCTTAACCAAGTAATTTTAATTATATCTAACTTGATTTTACAAATACTTCAGCTATGAAAGAACAATACAGCTTAAGGTTTCAAAAATTAAAATGATTATGTTAATTCTGACCTTTCCTACTATGGATAATATTAAAGCCATGACAATTGAGAGGTTTTTTGTTTGTTTGTTTGTTTGTTTGTTTGTTTGTTTTTACCATGAGTTGAGCATCAAAAGGTACCTGGAGTCGTTTGAGATAGAACAAATGACACCCTTTTACCCAAAGAGCTTAGATTCTAAACAAGAGAGATGAAAGAAGCAAATCAATAGGCTGCAAAGAAATACATGCCCCTAAAAGAACACCATCTTTGGGGGACTTTTCTTTTTCTTTTCTTGGCTTGACCTTTTTTCAGATTCTGTCATATTCCCAACCCTTTATGCTTAAGAGAATACTTCCCAAGTTAGATAATTGTTAAAGGTTTACAGAGATAATTTGGAAAGTCAGTTTGCAAAACAGGGAGGAAGAGGTATTTCTTGTCTAGTTTACTTGTAAGACCCAGGGGAAAGAAGAAAGGAGAAAGAAGATCACAGGAAAGTAACCACAGGGGTCCACCTGGGCAGCTCAAATACCACCACAGAATATTTCACACATAGAACTGGTGAAGACCATGGAATTCTCCAGAGACCACAAGTCACGTTTGCTAAGTTAGTAGGATAGATTCAATATTTAATCACTTTTAAAATGTGTGCACTTGTTAGTCAGATTCACCCTCACCTTATTCAAAGTGGTATGGTTGTTAAGGTTACATTATTTAATGATGTAACAGGTATGTACTGCATGCTTTTAATGCCCTAGGCTCCTCTTTAGGTGCCAGAGATCAAAAGAGGAGACACAGTAGACAACCTGCTCTCCTTCGATAAGTTACAGTGCATTTGTAGTAGAATGAAAAATAAATCACAAAAACTGGGATGGAGATTAAGTTCTCATAGGCAAAGAACCAAAAAATGTAATGGCAGTTGGGAGGCCAATGCTCATATATTATTGATCCTCCGAAACCAGGAATCTTTGAAAGCTCACATTTGCCATAAAAATCTATTAGATGTGGTTGATCCAGATTGAGCTTAAACAAATTACACCTCCCTAATGAAAGTTATCATTAAAATATACTCTCATCAATTATTCCCATGATTCATACAAGTGTTTTTCACCAACTGATTTATTAGGCCTAAAGCCAATATTACAAGGTAATTCTAAGTCTTATCAAAGCAGAAAAACCATTATGTAAAAGTTTCTGAGTAATAAGTGAACTATAATAAAGGAACAAAAACCAAGTTCCAGGGAGCTCACAAAGTTAAAGAAAGAATCATGATATACTAACCTTGGAACTATATTTAAAACTGCCACATAAATGTACTGCTATCCAGTTCATTTACTCATCTGGATAGCACTGCTGTCTTCTGAGGAGATGAACTTTCTGTAGTATAATAAAACTAGTCACACCAATGATGGTGGATAACAGGACTAAGAGTATAATCTTCATCTCAAGAAAGCCAACAAACCAGATTTCTTCACATGGCAGCTACGCTCTTCCCCCTTCAACAATATGAGGAGATGGAGGTGATAAATTTTCTCTCGAATCAATTTTTATAGTATATTTTGGAATAAACATCTTCCTATATCTAGAGACATTTAAAATAAGAATAGTGGTTAAGAGGTCATTAAAAATAAATAGATGATAGATAGATGATAGACAGGCAGATTTGGAATCTTTATGTTGTGGTTGTAAAAGCAGGAAGAAAAATCAATGAATGTGTGGAATTAAAAAAGGAAGATATAAGTGGAATCACTCATTCATTCATTTAGAGAGTTACTAAATGCTTTCTTTGCTTCAGACGTCGATTCTTCCTACATAGAAATCAGTAGCATGGTTCACCTCCTCTCAGAGAATACATGAAACACGTAATTACGAGCATCTGAATGACATGGAAGAAGGATCTTAAATAGAATATTTCTGCATTTTGTCTAGGACCTAGGCAGGGGTTACTGAGGAACGAGAAGGAAAGGACATACTCAGAATTTTCAGGAAAATACAGAGATTAAGAGAAGTTATTGATATGTTTAGTTTGAGAAAAGCTCCAAAGATGATGCATACTCCAATTGATCACCGCTGCTTGGAGCCTAGGCCAAAGTCTGAGAGCTTTAAGAGACAACCTTCTGCTTGCAATATATCTGGTGTTCCATCTCCAATGGTAAGAAGGAGAGAAGGGCACTGATCAGTGTGGCTCCATTGGTTGGGTATAGTCCCCCAAAGTACAAGGTCGCTGGTTCCAACCCCATCAGGGCACATGCCTAGGTTGTGGTTGGAATGCATGTGAGAGGCAACCGATTGATGTTATTCTCACATCGATGTTTGTCTCCCTTCCTCTTTTTCTCCCGTCCCTTCTCTCTAAAAATAAATAAATAAAATCTTTTTAAAAAGTAAAGAAAGTAGGAGGGAAAGAAGTAAATTATTTTGGCAGGTGAGAATGAGATTATTTTCTTACAAGAAGTGTGGTGGACCACTGTTGGCAATTTCTGGAAGTAGCAAGATTGTGTATGCTGGAAGCAACTCCATCAGCTCTGGCCTCATTTATTCTTTATCTCATTCAAGTCTTCTGTACCCCTAGACTTGAATAAACCATTTATCCTCACCTGTACACCAGCCTAGCTTTTGTCAGAACAGAAAATAGTCAAACAGCCTTAGTCTTATCTTCTACTGAGGCTTGGAGGCCATTGACGGAGTGCGCCATGGCTCAGTCTGGGAGCCTACTTGGCTGATATTTCACCCTCCTTCCTCCACAATGGCCCAGTGTATACTTCTGGGCTTCTGCCTTGATCCTTCCTTAATATGGCTGTTATCCCTCTCAGAATGCAGCCGTTTCTAGAAACTTTTCTATTTTTTTTTCCTCCCTTGTTAACTCACCTGATTATCACCTATTCCCATAGGTGGCTGGACTTTGCTTCTCATATCACTGGTTTTTAAATAAGAAAAAGCAAATTTCCCACACTACCATGTAACTTTAGTTCCCTGTACAATAACCTAGACTTTCCAATTTTGGGGTCCTGTTAATGCATGAGATATTTATGGTTCCCTCTTCATGCTTGAAGTATTTAGTTGACCTCAATCAAGGTAGCATCAGGAAGCTAATTAATTCACACTATCTACAACAGACACTCCTGATGGTGGTTCTTCTTATTTTTAGGGTAGTCATTTCCTACATGCATGCCAGCTACTCAAATTGACACTGAAATAAAAATGGTACCAAGTTACTAAAAATCACCTAGATCTCATCAATGCTTGCTTCACTGACATTTTTTTTCTTAGCCTTCTACTGAATGAAACTGCTAAGGTCTATATATCTGAATTAATTCTCTGGCTTGCAAATAGGAGAACTAGAATACTGAACGTAGACAAAATCTCAAATACCTCGTATCCAATGCTTATGGCTATGGGAAAAAATAACCTAAGACTTGCCTTAACCATCAGAAATATTCATAGGCACACCAGAATCACAGAATTAAGTCTATGACAAGATGTTCTTCTTATATAATATACTGGCTCTCTCTGTAACCAGATTGTTACTTCTTTCTGCCAGCCAAAAAGCTGATATATTCTTGGAAATGTCTCTTCCAGACTTTTTTTAAAAAGATAATTTACACTCTAGGAAATTATTTTGCCCATAAAAGAAACAGATGAATCCAACCATAAGGGACAAGGCCTCCCTGTCCTCCTATTTACAGAAATCAAATTTGTCAATATTAGTGTGTGTGTATATCTATATCTATATATTTATATATAAATAATTTATATATATATATAAATTATATATATATAATTGAGAGATAGCTCTTCTTGTTTCTACAGTAATTATTGTTCTTGCATTCTTAAAACAGTTCTTGAGACTGGTTGCACATTAAATCACCAGCAGAATTCTTAACAATTCTGATGCTTTGCATCATCTCCCTGGGACTTTGAAACTGACCTGAGGTGGGACACAGGTACTGGAATCTTTTTCAAGGCTCCACATTCAATCCTACTGTGTAGCTAGAGTCTAGACCATGGCTACATCAGTTTGTCTCTTTTTTCTTCTTATTGAGCACTGGAGCCCAGACAGAATATTGACCTTAGGTGTTTTCACTTTCTAATTCCCAGGTATGACCTTCAAGTCTGGCTACGTTGAGATCAATAGTGAACTTGAGTGAAGACACAGAGAATCATCAGTTGCAATGTGACTATCCTCCTACTCCAAAACCCGGGAGAGTTCCTGGAGATTTCCTCAGTCTCTCTCCTTCTCATGCATTGGAGCAGATGGGTTGTCTTAACAAAACTTCTTGCTATTTTTAACTTGTTTGATGATTTAAGGCCAGATTCTCCCCTCAGACTGCATAGAAGCCTTCAGTGGGTTTCAAGGCAATCTTAAATCCTACCAGGTAAAGCTTATTCTACTCTCCTGCATGAATTATATAGCCCCAAATCTATTCTCTTTTTATTCTGTGTTATCTATTTATCTCATTATATTGCACATCCCAATAAATGCAGGATTTAGTACTATAATGCTTCAAAAGGTCTCCTCCATCTAAAATGCTCCTTCTAAAATTTATATTTAATACCGCTGACAGGAAAGCTATCTCCTGCCAATGTCACCTGCTATTCATGATATTCAGTATTTGTTCTACATTTTTATTCAAGTTTTGCTCTTTAGGAAATGCCACTAGTGATGTAATAGGTGGCATCCCATTAAGTTACATATGTTCTTTTCAAATATGCTTCAGTGCTATCATAAAGTAAAGAAAATTGAATTTTGAAATGCAATATTCATATTCTGTCAGCTGCAGAAAATAAGGCATTATTAGCTTTTTGGTGGTGGGTTGGCAGTTGAGATTTACATTATCCTGTTTTTTCCTTTTCCAAATAAAATGTCTACATTATATATGGTTTAGAGCTAAATGCATGTAAATCAATAGATCCTGTGATTTAACTAGTAAATAAGTGTATCTGAAAATAAAATGCGTAAGTTTAATGATAACTTAAATTGAATCAGTCTGTCAGTCTGTCTTTGGAAGTTTTTAAGGCAAGTGTAGTACTTGCTAAAGTAAAAAGACAACACTGAGTTAAATGGTTTGGTTTTCTTGACCATTACCATTTCTTATTGTAATACTTCTTAGTCCTTCTTTGACTGAAGGGAAGGGGACTCAACTAATTTCTATGTTTTGTAGTTGAATAAATACAAAAGAACCCCCCACTCCTAGATTTCATATGATGGGACACCATGTCATCTCTTCTACAGAGCCCTATCCAGATCCAATTTTACAATTGTGAAACTCATTATATTACTCTACTTAATTAATACATATGATTTTATTAGATTTTTCCCAACTGACAAAAATATGGTTCCTTTAATCGGATAATGAAACTAATTTAATGTTACAAATACTTTTCCATTTATTTAGCAATCATAAATCAGAGTTTAGGAATGGTGTGTTCTTGATCAAAATGTTAACGAGACAATGGCAGCCCATTATACCCTGTAATGTCCACTCTTGGCAGAGGTAAACATTTACAATAAGGACAAGTCCACTGGACTGGCAGTAAGGGCTCCTGTTTGAACAGTGGTTTCCAAGGCAAGCCACTTCGCTTCACTAGGCCTCATTTTCTTCACCTGTGCCATGAAATGCTTAGCCTCCCAGTGGTCAACAACCATGGAGCCCTAAGAGAATCAGGCAAGTCACTCAAGGCCCAGAGGAAGTGGGAGGCCCTTAAGCAGCCCTCGTGTCATCCAGTTGGTCTCCTTTTTCATCTAGTTTATAGTCAGGGCTGCTTTTTTTAAGGAAAAAAAAAAAACAGTTTCAGTTTTAAAAACTAGTTTGAGATGCCAAATATTGTCCAATTCCTGAAGTGTAAGAACAGTTTACAATAGGAGCTAAACTCCCACATGATGTATCTCAAGCCTCTGATGGCCATGTAAGGCTATTAACATGGTTTGAGACTATCGCTCTGACTTGTAATCCAGGGTAGTACACATCAGAATTACTTGAAAAGCTTTTAGAAAAAAAAAAAAAATTCAATACCTGGCAACATCCCAGGCATACTAAGTCAGAATTTGGAGGGCATGGGAGATGGCTGTGTTAGAAATGAGACATGTATTTGAAATCGTATCCCCAAGTTACTTTGCTGCTCACCCTCAATTAAGAACCTTTATTTTAACTATTGCTTTATGTGTTTTCACTCGTTAGTTTTCCATTTGATTTCCCACCATAAAATTAATAACACAATTTGCAGTAATCTAATCAACTGGGCTTGGGAAGTAGAATTTTCGTTTTGCACTAAAGAACTTTATTCACAAAGAGTGAGCAGTGAGATCCTACACAAAATGGCCTGCCCAGGGAGCCAGAGAGCTTGCAAATGCCAGCTGAACTTTGTTAGTAGCTTAAGGAGCAATAGTGCTAGGTTTCTGCTGAAGAAAAGAAACCTGGACTCCCCACTGTGCATCTATTTCAATTCTAGTCTATGTCAATTAGCAAAAGCCACTAAAGACTTAAGAGTCTGTAGGCAACCAACCTGCTTTGACTTAACAGCTGCAGCCTTTTAAGACTAATGAAGGAAAAGAAGAGACCTAAGAAACAGAGTTTTATTTGCTTTACGTGGAGTATGTTCCCCCAAAATATAAATGAAAATTTGCGAACAGTCCTCTTTCCAATGATTACTGTGTTTGCAGAACAGAAATTTTAAGAGATGGGTTGATAAAACTCTTGTAATAGTCATCCCCCCAGAAACTGGAGATTAGCCTGTAAAGCAGAATTCCATAGTAGTGAACGAGTTGTCTTGGACTGATTTCCAAATCTGTGCCAGCGATGTTCATCAAAACAACGATTTTGATGAAAAGAAAGCAGTGGTTACACAATCTCGTCTTTAATCCCAGTTTATGTTATTTGCCAGCAGAGTAGCTTTGGGAATCTCCTACAACCCCTCTGGCACGGGAAGGTGGAATTTGGACAGACTCTTACAGGGATCAGTTTGAAATTGGCAGGTAGAGGAGATGAAGTAGTGGGTAAGAGCTCTGGCTCTGAGGCCTCGGTGGTTCTGAATTAGGGTTCTGTTTCCCAGGTTTTATGGAACTTCTCCAGACCTCAATTTCCTCATCCTCATCACCACTGTGCTTGACTGTGGTAAAGATTAAATGAGATGCTCTGGTTCTCAGCACAATGCTTGGCATATGGTAAGTTGCTACTGTGGTGGTAGTGAGATGATGATATTGAAGATGACTTAGAGGAATATAGAGCTGGAAAAGTATGAAGAGAATCAATGGTCCTTAGGAATTTTGGCTCAGCTAGTGAATAGCATCTCACTACAGAAACTGGTGAGATGGATGTTTCATACGTGGGTGAGAGGCGTGAAGCATGGATGATGGTTTGAATGAAAGAAAGGCCAGCTACTCAGAGGAAAGACCAGGGGTATGGTAACTGAATATAGGAAAGAGATGCAAAGGGCTGACCCACGAGCAGTGCCCATGCACATGGAGACAGTGAGATGTGACAGATATTTCGGAGAAACAGGGTGAATGGCAGCACGTGGAGAGGAAAGGGATACAAATCAGAGGTTTCCAGGTTTGGCAGCTGACTGGACAATGACTTCCGAGAAGTTCATCAGGGAATATGGGTGTGAGTGGTGGAATAAGTGGGTAGGGGTCAAGAGAGGATTTTTTAAAAAATCCTCACCCAGGGATATATTTATTTATTTTCAGAGAAAGAGGAAGAGAGAGACAGAAAGAGAGAGAGAGAAACATCTATGTGAGAGAGAAACATCGCTCAGTTGCCTCCTATACACACCCTGACTGGGGATCGAACCCGAGACCTAGCAATATGTCCTGATCAGGAATCAAACCTGCAATATTTTGGTGTATGGGATGACACTTCAACCAACCTAGCTGCCCAGCAAGGGAGACAGAGGGTTTTAATAAAATTTCAGAATTTAAACTATGCAAATGTCCTATAGGATCCCCTTTGCATCCCTGAGAGAGCATATACGTATATCACAAAATATGTCAGTTTCCTCAAGGAAAAGTTCAGTGTGTCTGTTAACAAAATTTATCCGGAACTTATCTGTACTATCCAGGGAGGAGATCCTTTCTGTTAAATAGTGCTGGTCTGAATCTTCAAGGATCCAGAAAAGATCATCACACAGCACTATTTTACTATCATGGTGTGTGGTCTTTATGGTTTTCAAACTTTTCCAAATTCATCATCTCATCAAGCTATACCACATCCCATCCATTAAAGGGATCAGATTTTGTCACTGCCATTTCAATACTAAAATGGAGAGGTTTGCTCAAGTCCAAATAGCTGGGTTGCTGCAGGAGCTGATGGTCTTTACACCAATTCATTCTGTTTCTAACCATAGCTATGTATTTAGCATAAGTGGAAGTATGTATATATAACTATTTTTTATTTTAAAAGTATGATACTATTTTTAAAGCATTATAGTAATGTTTTATTACATTTCAAAACATACAATAAAAACTTTAGCCATACAATGTAAACCTTAATCATAAAACTTGAAATCTGAGGGAAGCTGCATTACAAAAATATTGAGAAAAGCTTCACCAACATCAGTGAATGAAGGTTTGTAATGGAAACAGCCATGAAGCACGTGGCTCCCAGCAGCACTGAGGTGGCCACTAGCTGACAGGAACTGTGCACAGTTTTGCCACCCAGATGGAATACCTGGATACTCAAACATTTGCATTTAAAAGATTATTATGCATTTAAAATGTGTTTTATAGTATAGTATATACTGGTGTTTCAAACCTTAAGAATATGATCCCCAATCCTTGTCCAGTGGAGGAGTGAAAATGGTACAAATATTATTGTAGCAGCGTGTGCCACTTGCTATGATGGGGGAAATTCAGAGGAATAGTTCCTAACTCAGGCTCGAGAGCTAGGGCAGAACCCCAGAGGAGGTGACCTGAGTATGACAGAAGTGTAGCAGTTAACCAGGGTAACAGCGGGCAAGCGTATGATTGACCAGTGGAACAGTCGAGCTATGCCCCCCATTCTTTGCAAACACCCTGCTTCCTGGACAGATCTCTGATTTGGACCCTTCACATTGACTTACTCTGGGGCTCCATTCCTAAACAGCTGTTTCATTGGAAATTACTCAGAACTGAACCAGAGTTAGCCCTGTCTTCTGGTGGCAAGTGGGTAACAAATTAATTCTAGGAAAAATAAGGCACTGCACATAGAATTATAAAATGCTAAAGCTGGAAGGGAGTTGAATCCAACCCTTTTAGTGTACATATAAGGAACCTGGGAATGTAGAACGTGTATTGAGTCAGATGCAACTGTCCCTGATAACTTGTTAAAAGCACTGGTCATATCAATCACACATGCAAATTCCGACATGACTTGTTCCCCCACCCGTCAGCCCACTCTTCCTTCACTTCACCTGCAAAGAAGGTTGGATAGCTTCACATGTTCGTTTTCACCAAGTTTAATTTCTAGGTGTGTAGTTTGCAACTTCATTTGCCTGTTATATTTCTAACAGTGATTGTTTTTTAAAACCACTGACTGCCATCCTAAAGTAAAGCCCCATTTAGCTCTGGAATGATCCTCATAGAGGAGTTCTGCATAAACATGTTGAGGTATGGAGAAAGACAGGAAGGACGTAAAGAAAGGAGGAGGAGGGAGAAAAGGAGAGGCAGAAACCCAGCTCAGACACAATTTTTAACCATAAGTGGTATCCTTGACTGAAGAAAAAAGTAATGGAAAGATATTTAAGAGGATAAGAGAGGGTTCATTAAAAATCTTTAGGGAAAAAACAGCAAAGAAAAGAGAACAATTCTCACACAGCAGGAGAGAATGGAAATGAGAAGAGCTTTAATGCCATAACTATGATTGGGACACCAATTCTCAGTAACAGTAATGAAGTTTTGCCACATGAGAGAAAATTATGTAAGGGTGGAATCATGAGCATTATGCAAATGGGACTGAAACATAACTTGGTAAGTCTCTAAATGGAGATATGGGAAAATGACATCCTGTAACTTTAAAATGAATAGCCTGAATTTAAGCCCAATAACTTATATTTGCTACTGTTGTTACAACCAGCTATCTTTGGTTCACACCATCAACTGCCAATAAAACACAATTGGCAGCACTAGTTACTGGGGTAACGGGCTATGCCCAACAAACTTAATCCAAATTTAAAAGGATCCTGCTGTATATATCACTGGAGTAAGAAAGATAAATTAATCAAAATCATAGGGAAATAAACCATTAAATAAGATGTTGGTCGCCAATTTTGTAGTCTCAACACCACACAGGCTTTTATGGATCCTTAAAAGAACAGTGCCTCTCTGGTTAACAGTTGGTATTACTTGTTCCCCATAGGCTCCTACTGTATAATGCCTAATACACCTTCATAAAGTTGGCAATGATACATCAGATATTCCTGGTTAAAACTCAGCATCATTTACATAAATTTCCCTCAAACCTAGAGTCAGAAGTGTAATCCTGTTGTGACCAGACCCTGAAAGGGAGGTCACGACTCAGTCTTTCCAAAAAGTCAGCCCCTGATTCTCCGCTGAAGCCATAGGGTGTGGGTGAATGAGAAACAAAGGCGCTGGGTAGTCTGGAACACCTCAGCCTTTCCAGATGTGAGACCCAGAATCCCCCTTACCCAAAACCCAGGAATAACAGTGGTCCAAAACAGGTAACTATGACATTCTTAGTTTATTAATGCAAGTTTCACACACAAATTCATTTTAACTTAACATTTAATCAGTCCTAACTTAACATTACTAAACACTCAGCAAATCAAGACCACAACACACAAGAGAGGGCAGAGCCCATTAACAAACCCAAGTCCAACAGTCTTAGTGGCATTGGATCCAGGAGACAGAGACAAGTGTCAGCATCTTACAAGGAAGAGTCTGAGGTGTCCTCGTCCAGTAGTTGGTTAGGCAGAGCCTCTGGCAGCAGGTGCCATCAGAGTAGCAGAGGGCAGCATTCCCATGTAGGAGATCAGCTGTCTCTTTGGTGGCTCTGAAGTCCACCATAATTATACCCAAATTTTCGGCACCTGATTGAGCTGGGAAATTCCATGGCTTGAGGCCAGGAGTCCCCTATGTCTCTATCAGCAGGTGTGTCCTCTGCTCAGACATATCTGTGGGCTGATATCTTGGGTGTGATGCCCTTGCAGGCACTTACTTAGCAGGGCATCGGGCATGGCTTCAGTAGTTTTTCCTTCTTGAATCAAAGTTTCATGGCTGACCACAGACATCTTGGTTGACATAAGTGACAGTATTTTATTTTACATACTTAATTCTATGTTGACTGGACCAATGCCATTTTATTGGTCTTGTTCTCCACAAACACATCATGTAAATATCATTTAGTAAATTGGTTCTCAACTCTGACAGCACATTATAATCACCAAAAAACTTTCAAATAAAACTGATATCGCAGAACCTTTACCCCAATTATTGTGGTCAGGGATACACCTGAGCATTGATGTTTTCAAAATGATTTCAGTATGCAGCCGGTATTGAGAATAACTGGATTAGATAGTTCTGATAAGTCAGAGTATAATTTGGAAAAAATTAGATTAAAATAAAAGCATTTATAAGTCAACACCTGAATGCTAATTTTATCATTAGTTTGATTGCTTAAACCATGATGATAATAAGCTCCTTCTTTTATGAAGTATCTGTTCAAGGTTTTTGCTTCCCTATTTATTTGTCATTGTGTTTCTTGGTGATTTGTTGAAATTATTTATATAGTCTGGATAGAAGTCCTTTCTTTGATGTATATGAGGTCTGTCTGGAAAAAGTCCTGCCATTATTAATACAGTAAAAATGCTTTGCACGACATCGATGTAACCAGGCAGCCAAAGAGAATGGACTAGAATGCACATGTGTGAACAATGATGACTTCACTGTACTAGTCAGTGAGGGTGGGAGATGCCACTGAGTAAGCATGTGTACTGTGTGGCTATTGCATTCAAAATGCCTGAGTGAGTAGAGCAATGAATTTGCATCAGATTTTGTGTTAAGCTTGAACATTCCTCTGCGTAATCTATTCAGTTGATTCAGAAGGCTCTAGCTATGGGAAACAGGTGATTGCAGCTTCATCGTAACAACCTGCTCATGTTTTGTGCAGAGTTTTTCGGTGAAACATCAAATCACCCAGTTGATTCAGCCCCCATACAGCCCAGACTTGGTGCCCTGAGACTTCTGCCTTTTCCCAAAACTAAAATCACTTTTCAAAGGAAAGAGATTTCAGACCGTCAATGAAATTCAGGAAAATATGACAGGGCAGCTGATGGTGAGTGGGAGAATTGTGTGAGATCCGAAGGTGTCCACTTCGTATTTTTTATATTTTATCTACTTTATTAAATTATATGCATATTTTTTATTGTTGTTCAAGTAAAGTTTTCTCCTTTTACCCCTCACAACTTTCTCACACCCCAAACACCCCCACCTCCCACCCTCAAACCTACCCTCTTCGGTTTAGTCCATAGATCCTTTACACATGTTCCTTGATGACCCTTCTCCTACTTCCCCCCATTATCCTCCTTCCCTGCCCCTCTGGATACTGTCTGTTCTTTATTTCAATGTCTTTGGTTATATTTTGCTTGCTTGTTTGTTTTGTTGACTGGGTTCCAGTTAAAGGTGAGATCATATGGTATTTGCCTTTCACCTCCTGGCTTATTTCACTTAGCATATGCTCTCCAGTTCCATCCATGCTGTTGCAAAGGGTAGGAGCTCCTTCTTTCTTTCTGCTAGGTGTATTCCATTATGTAAATGTACCATAGATTTTTGATCCACTCATTTACTAATGGGTACTTAGGTTGCTTCCAGCACTTGTCTATTGTAAATTGTGCTGCTATGAACATAGGGGTGCATAAGTTCTTTTGATTTTTCAGGATTCCAAGGGTATAATCCCAGCAGTGGAATTGCCAGGTCAAAAGGCAGTTCCATCTTTAGTTACTCGAGGAAATTCCACTGTTTTTCATAGTGGCTGCACCAGCCTGCATTCCCATCAACAGTGTGCTAGGGTTCCCTTTTCTCCAAAACCTCTCTAGCACTTGTCATTTGTTACTTTGTTTATGATGGTCATTCTGACTGGTGTGAAGTGGTAACTCATTGTGGTTTTAATTTGCATCTCTCTGATGGCTACCGATGCTGAGTATCCTTTCATATGTCTCTGGGCCTTCTGTATGTCTTCTTTGGAAAAGTGTCTGTTCAGGCCCTTTGCCCATTTTTTTAATTGGATTGTTTGTCTTCCTGGAGTGGAGTCACATGAGTTCTTTATATATTTTGGAGATCAAACTCTTGTCTGAGGTATCATTGGCAAATATATTTTCCCACACAGTTGATCCCCTTTGCATTTTGATGAAGTCCCATTTGTTTATTCTTTCCTTTATGTCCCTTGCTCTAGGGGACATATCGGTGAAAATATTATTGCATGGAATATCTGAGATTTTTCTCCCTATGCTCTCCTCTAGGACTTTTATGTTGTTGCAACTTATATTTAAGTTTTCATCCATCTTGAGCTTATTTTTCTGTATGATGTAAGTTGGTCAAGTTTCATTTTATTGCATGTAGCTGTCCAGATCTCCCAACACCATTTGTTGAAGAGGCTATTTTTAGTCTATTTTATGTTGCTGCCCCCTTTGTCAAATATTAATTGACCATAAAGACTTGGGTTTATTTATGGGGTCTCTATTCTGTTCCATTGATCTGTTTCTGTTCTTATGCCAGAATCAGGCTATTTTGATTACAGAGGTCTTACAATATAGTTTGATGCCAGATATGCGATCCCTCCTACATTGTTTTGTTTTGTTTTGTTTTGTTTTCAACGTTACTGTGGCTATTCAGGGTCATTTATGGTTCTGTATAAATTTTTGAAATGTTTGTTCTTTATCTGTGAAATATGCCATTGGTATTTTAATAGGGATTGTATTGAATCTATAAACTACTTTGGGTAATATGGATATTTTGATGATGTTAATTCTTCTAACCCATGAACATGGTATATGCTTCCATTTATTTGTGTCTTCCCTAATTTCTTTCTTTAGTGTTATGTAGTTTTCTGAGTACAGGTCTTTTACTTCCTTGGTTAGGTTTATTCCTAAGTACTTTACTTTTCTTGTTGCTATATAGCAAGTGAGATTCTTTTCCCCTGATTTCTGTTTCTGATATTTCATTGTTGGTGTACAAAAATGCCTTTGATTTCTGCATATTGACTTTGTATCCCCTGCTTTGCCAAATTCACTTATTAGGTCAAGTAGATTTTTGGTGGAGTCGATACGGTTTTTTATGTACACTATCACGTCATCTGCAAACAATGACAGGTTTACTTCCTCCTTTCTGATTTGGATGCCTTTTATTTCTTTTTCTTGTCTGACTGCTGTGGCTAGAAGCCCCAATGCTGTTGAATAGAGGTGGTGAAAGTGGACATCCTTATGTTATTCCTGATATTAGTGAGAATGCTTTTAGTTTCTGCCCATTGAGTATGATGTTGGCTATAGGTTTTTTATATATGGCCTTTATGCTGTTGAAGTATGTTCCCTCTACTCCCAGTTTGTTGAGTGTTTTTATCATAAAGGGATGCTGTACTTTATTAAATGCTTTTTTTGCATCTATTGATATCCTCATGTGATTTTTGTCTTTCCTTTCATTTATGTGATGCATTACATTTATTGATTTGCGAATATTGTACTATCCTTGCATCCCTGGGATGAATCCCACTTGATCATGGTGTATGATCTTTTTAATGTATTGCTGGATCTCATTTGCCAATACTTTGTTAAGGATTTTACCATCTATATTCAACAGCAATATTGGACTGTAGTTTTCTTACTTTGTTGTTTCTTTATTTGGTTTTGGGATTAGGATCATGCTGGCCTCATAAAAAGAGTTTGGGAGTCTTCCTTCTTCTTGGATTTTTTGGAATAGTCTGAGAATGAAAGGGGTTAGATCTTCCTTAAATATTTTGTAAAATTCTCCTGTGAAGCCATCCAGTCCAGGGCTTTTGTGTGCTGGGAGTATTTTTATTAGTACTTCAATTTCGCCAGCTATTATCAGGCTGTTCAGGCTTTCTGCTGCTTCTTGATTCAGTTTTGGAGGATAATATTTTTCTAGACATTTGTCCATTTCACCCAGGTTGTTATATTTCTTGGCATACAGTTGTTCATAGTAATTTCTTACAATCCTTTGTATTTCTGTGGTATCTGTTGTAATTTCTCCTCTTTCATTTCTGATTCTATTTACTTGGATCTTCTTTTTCTTCTTGGTGAGTCTGCTTAAAGGCTTGCCAATTTTCTATATTTCTCAAAGAACCCAGTTCCTAGATTTATCGATCCTTTGAATTGTTCTTTTAGTGTCTATGTCATTTAATTCTACCCTGATCTTGATTATTTTCTTCCTTCTACTCTTTCTCAGCTGTGTTTGTTGTTGTTCCTCCAGTTCTTGTAGATGTAGGGTTAGGTTGTTTATTTGAAATATTTCTGTCTTCTTTAGGTAGGCCTGTATTGCTATGAACTTCCCTCTTAGGACTGCCTTCATTGTGTCCCAAAGGTTTTGGACTGTTGTTTGTTCATTTTCATTTGTTTCCAGAAACTTTTTGATTTCTTCCTTGAGCTCATTATTAACCCATTTGTTGTTTAACAGCATTCTACTCAGTCTTCAAGAGTTTGAATGTTTTTGAGTTTTTTTTCTTGAGGTTGGTTTCTAGTTTCAAGCTCTTGTGTTCTGAGGAAATGCTTGATATTATTTCAATTTTCTTGAATTTGTTGAGGCTTGTTTTGTGTCCTATCATATGGTCTATCTTTGAAAATGTTCCATGTGCATTTGAAAAGAATGTGTATTTTGCTTCTTTGGAATGAAGGGTTATATATAAAATCAGTGAAGTCCATTTGATCTAATGCATCATTCAGTTCCACAATATCTTCAATATTTTGTTTGGAAGATCTATCCATTGTTGACAGTGGGGTGTTAAAAAATCCCCTAATGTAATTGTGTTGCTATCTATTTCTTTCTTGATGTCCTTCAAGATTTTACATATATATTTGGGTGCCCCTATATTGGGTGCATATATGTTTACAATATTTATGCCTTCTTGATGGATTCTTCCTTTTAGTATTATGAAGTGTCCTTCTGTGTCTTTTTATGGCCTTTGTTTTGAAGTCTACCTTGTCTGATATAAGTATTGCTACCATGGCTTTTTTTCCCTGTCTGTCTGCTTGGAATATTTTTTTCCTGCCCTTCACTTTCAGTCTGTGTAGGTCTTTTTTCCTGAAGTAGGACTTTTGTAAGCACCATATGTGCAGGTCATGTTTATTTGTTTGTTTGTTTGTTTTTTAATCCATTCCACTACCCCATGTCTTTTGACTAGAGCATTTAATCCATTTATATTTAAGGTTATTGTTGATAGGTACTTATTCATTGCCATTTTACTGGCCTTGTACCAGTATTCCTCTCTTTCTCACTCTTTTTTTTTTTTCTTCCTTCTTCTTAAAGCAGTCCCTCTAGCATATCTTTCAGTGCTGTTTTGGTGAAGGTATATTCTTTCAATCTTCTTTTGTCTTGGAAACTCCTCAGGCATCACTGTCCTATTTACAATGTTTCTTGTATCTTGTTCTTGTATCTTGCATCTTCTTCAATAAATGTCTCTACTTTTCATACTGTGTGGCTGGGTACCTTCTGGACAGATCTTCTATATTGATTTCTTTGATATGTGTATCCAGAATATTTTCTCCCAGTCTATGGCTTAGTGTTGTATTTTTTCTTTCAAAGAGCAGATGTTTTAAATTTAGATGAAGTCTACTTTATTATGTCCTTGTATGGTTTGTGCTTTGTGTCAAAACACAAACTTTTAAGTATATTATTCTGTATTTTCTTCTAGAAGCTTCAAATTGGTCAGTTTTTAAATTTAGGTTTATAAACCATTTTGAATTAGTTTTTGCTTTGATGTTTATCAAAGTCAGTGCTCATTTCCCCCTAAACTTGTCCAATTGTTTCAAAATTATTTCTTGAAAAGATGTTCTTTTCACAATGGAATTACCTTAGAACGTTATTCAAATATCAATTAGTCACAATGTGTAGGTCTTTCTGTACCATTCTTGAACCAACAATGGGTTCTGTACCATTTCCCACTGATGTATTTATCTACTATTATGTTATCAGTATTCTGTCTTTATTACTATGCCTTTACAGTGTATCTTGAAATCAGACAGTATACATCTTATAACTTTCTTCTTTTGAAAAATTGATTTTGCTATTCTAGGTCAGATCATTTGTAATTCCATATACATTTTCACACTCAAATTTCTACAAACAAGTCTGTTGTGAGATTGTGACTGGGATTGTGCTGAATCTGTAAATCAGTTTGAGAACTGACACCATAACAAAAATGAGTTGTCCAAACCACAGACATGATATAGCTATCCTTTTCAGGTCTTCTTTAATCCTTTTCAGCAATGTTTTATAGTTTTTAGTTTACAGGGTTTTCACATCTTTTGTTAATTTTTTTCTAAGTATTTTTGCTTTGAAATTATTGTAAATGACTTTGTAATATTTCATTTTTTGTTTACTTTTGATATACAGAATTATAACTGATTTTTATATATTTACTTGTTAAACTGTGATCTTGCTTAATTTATTTATTAATTTTAGAAGTTATTCTTTAGGATTCTCTTAAGAAACAATCATGTTTTCCTTACTTCTTCATCTCTGCTCTTTTAGTCCTTTTATTATATTTCTTCCCTATCTTACTAACCTGAACCTCCACAAAAGTTAGAGTAGAAGTTGTTAGAGTGGGCTTCTTTGTTTTGTTCCCAAGCCTACAGAAACCCTTTAGCACTTTGGTGCTGTATGATGTTAATTACAAGTTTTTCATAGATGCCCTTTACAGGTTTGAGGGTGCTTCCATTTAGTTTCAGTTTGCTGACAGGTTTTTTTAAAACTCTAAGTTGATGTTTAATTTGGTCAAATGCTTTTTCTGCATCTATTGGTCATAATTTTTTCTCCTTTTTTCTGTAAAAACAGTGAATTACAAGAAATGATTTTTGGATGTTAAATTACCTAGTCATGTTTTACCTTTTTATGTACTGCTGGATTCAATTTGCTCACATTTTGATGTTTTTTATAATCTATGTTCATGAGGATGATTAGTTTATAATTTTCCTTTCTTTTAAAGATTTGGTCATGGTTTATTATGAAACTTATGCTGTCTTCATAAAAGATTAAAATAGCTTGTGGAAAATTGGTATTATTAATTTTTTTAAATGCACAAGATATTTAACCAATAAACCTATCCAGAACTCATGGATAGTTTTTATGAACAAATTAATTTCTTTAATACATATAGCTCTATTCAAAAATTTTTAATTTGTCATTTCAATTATGTTTTAACCAGATTTTTATAGATGACTAATTTTGAAAAAACATTGAAAATATATTTATGTCTTCAAGTTAGATGATCAAATCCACTTTATTTTATGTTAGCAAATGTTTTATGTTAGCAAATTTTCTAAAAATTTCATCTCATTAGAAATTTTAGAAATAATCTGAAAATACTGTCTAAATATTTCTTCTCTTATTAGATTCAGAATTAAACCATAATAACTTATCAAAAAAACATTATTTTATTTCCCCTCTTAAAAGCATACATAGTTTGACAATTCATAATTTCTACCCTCCTTTAGTTTTCTAACTTGCAAATAAAGAGATTGGATTAGATAATCTTTAAGAATTCACCCAACTACAATAGACTATTAATTTAAAGTTATGCTACTACCTTATTCCGATAAGGTATTAAATGTTTCAACTAAAGTTTGAATATATTTGCTCTTATGATAATTTTAATGAAATCTATTTTGGGGAGTTTCTAAAGTACTTCACAAGAACATTTTAGGCAATTTTGGACTTTCTCATTGTATATGGAAATTTAGTATTATCTATCTAACCACATTGCTATTAGTAGTCAAACAAGATCTTTTAAGAAGCAAACATTGCCCTTTCAAGCAATATACACTCTTTAGTACAGGCATATGGTTATTAAATTTTTAAAGAAATTAAAGATGTGTGATTTATAAAGACTATAGAATTTTATGACATACTATGACAACATTAAGAATTATTTTTGAGGACATACTATGTACAAGGTATCAAAGATTTAGCAGTGAACAAAATACACATGCAGAAAAACTCTGCCTTCATAGAGCAAATATTCTTCTGAATGCAAACAAGAGGAATAAGACCAGTGAATTAACTCAGACCATCTTGACTCACAGTAGAAATTTTGCAATAGGCCTTTCCATTGATTACCATGATTTCTTATTGTTCCTTTCTCTACTACATCACTGTTGCCCTGCTCCCTGGGCATCGATGCGGTTATTAAATGTGCAAAATTTATTTTTTGTAATTCATCATTGATGAGCAAATTTCATTATTTTTATGCAACTGATGAAAAGGTATTTTCTTTTATTTAAAAAATGTAACACCATGGAAATAGGGTCCAACCAAATAATTAGAATATTACCAAGTAATTATATCTACCCATGTTTTCCATTCCCTTACCCCACACACCTCAATAAATGCCCTTTCATCAGAAGTAGCCATCCTTTAACTCTCTATTTCCCCCAGGAGACTAATCTTCCCACCTCAGAATCACTAAATGGAGTCTGAGTTTAGTATGTTCTACTGGAGGTTACATTGTATCTTCTTCATTTTCTTCCCACAGGGCTGATACAGAGTATATGTTTAGTTACTGTTTGGTCAATGCATATTATAGGAACTCTTTTTTCTGCCGTTCAGTCCCTGCAGACATTGCCATTCAGTACAATACATACCTCAGCAAGAAATATGCTTGACAAAATGAACTATCATGTGCACTGTCTCAGTGGTTAAATGGATACAATCTTGGCCTTTTAAGAGATGGGAAACTAAACTATTTTGTATATATGGTAATGAGGTATTTGCATAATCATTGTAAAGTATATTAAAATCTCATAATACAAGCAATGGAATGCACTAACATTTGTATAGCAATAGAAACTTTGGCTTAAAAAAACTGACACTAACTTGCTTTGCATTTAATTACAGTTAATTTCAACCATCATTGCTTCCATTATAAAGAAAGAAAAAGAAAACCCTAATAAACAAAATAAAACTATAGAGGATTACAAAGTCTCAGTGATGATACAAAGTCTTCCGATTTATTTTGTTAATTGAACTGGCACACACACACACACACAAAAAAAAACCCATCTGGCACCTTCCAAAAATAAATAAATAAATACATACATACATATAAAAGAATACCATAAAAATATTCTTTTTTATCTGCACTATGTTGACTTTCACTTTGCTCATTGGCAATTCTGCTTAGATGTGATCCTGCTAAAACATCCTCTAAAACTTGGTTCTTACTTAATCATAGCCACCATTATAGTTAATATCACATATCCCTTTCCTTGGTGGCTGCTACACATGCTGTCTTGGAGCTAAAAGCAATCCTGTTCCAGACCTACAAAGTCACCTGAGCCTCATTTCCTCCACTTAATGTTCTCCAATCTATGCTTGGATGGTTAAAATAAAATTGAGTATTACTACCACTACCTTTGTAAGGTACATATTTTTACTCAACTTTTTCACAGCTCAGTTGAGTTGATGTCAAATATTTTGCAATCCCTAGTTTAATCAATGCAATATTTCAGACTTTAAGCTTGTCTGTTATCATTCAAACTTCACTTATCTTTCACATGACTAATAAATACAAAATATGCAAACACTATCTTAGCAACTTTTGATTTGATCTCCCTACACTGTGGTTCAAAGTTACAGAATACCATACTACTCATTTTCTCCCATTATCCCAAATATGAAAATAGTTAAAAATGTGCAGCCTCCAAAATGACTTCACTCGATTCTGTGATACACATCAGCACATGGAGGCTTCACTGTGCAAAGCTAGGCATGTACCAAACAGGCTAATCTCTGTCCTGTTCCAAGATACCGAGTCACACACACATACATACATGTACAGGTTGTATATAACCAATACAAAAATTCACATTACTTTGCATTGAAAAAGTTTTGTGATAAACAGTAAAGCTAATTCCTTGTAAATAACTCAGATACTGATTAATTTCCTCATTTTAAACTATCTGCTTCCCATTCATCTACTGTCTTCATACCGTGGGGCAGGGTGGGGAAGAGAAGCAATAACCGAAACACAGCAGTCTGCACTGAGGCCAAAGAGAAACGGGCATCCTAGAACCAAAACAGTGTGGACTCACTGAAGGCTTGTCAATAGCAAGAAAGACAGGAAGGATGACATTGATTTGGACCCACACCAGTTTAAATTTAGAGACTTAATTGTGAATCATAAAGTTTTAATTAACACTTCCTAATCAGATGTGTTAGGTAAGCCTGATTCCTCTCTGTAAACTGCTTCCCTGGGAGCAACGGAAGTGTCAGACTTTTGCAGAACTGAAAAATGAGGGTTGGCTGAATCATGTGAGGCAAATGCTGCCCGAGAATTGTATTTTATTTACATGATTTCCATATAACCATGAAATGACCCAGCAGCCTTGGCTACTCCTGCCATCTCGGGAACCAGGTAGAGGCCGCAGCTACGAGGCACAAGAAAACCCTGGGGTGGTGACAGGGCTGTGAAGGCTTCTGAAATGTAAATAGAATCCTCAGGATCTATGTGTCAGTGCAATTAACAACTTGACAGAATTTCATTTTTTCTTAATACTTCCTGGACTTACATGGCATGCTGCTTACATTCCTAAGGAAGGTGATAAAGAAAACAAATGGAACAAAACTTCCAGGCACCTATCAGTGCAACTGGTGTGAACTCAAGCACCCTGGTCACATGCTCCAGAAGACATTTTTTCCCTCAAATTAACTTTTTTCCTTGGCTCCCATTTAACTGCTTCTAGAATCTTCACATGTTCTGGTCTACAGGTTACTTGAAATAAAGGTCACATACTTTTCCTCATTCTTAGAAAAAAGTGTCCCTGATGGCTATTTTGTCCTCTTGCTGTTTAGCCTGGCTGCTAAACGAAGGAGAGGTCATAGCCGAGCGCTACAGCTCAGAGTTGTTCGCCAGCAGAACATTCCTCTTCATGCTCATGAGATTGGTAGGAGTATAAATGAAAAAAGGCTCCCTTTTGAAGTCCTGTTATATTTAATTTACTATCCTCTGAAACACTCCAGAGAGTCTTATTTATGATTTAAAGAATGACTAGACTAGTGTAAGGGGATGTTATCGAGGGAGACATAGTATTTGATAAACAGCCCATGAAGGAGTCTAGTCTCACTCAGGGGAGAGTTGGGTAGTTTTTTATTTAGCTGGCAAATAAGTGTTCAAATTATTGATCAAACTTCTTCAGGGCCACTCCATATGTTTAACTGGAAACTACTATTTCTTTGCCTTTCCCGAAGGTAAAGTTGGGGACAATAGTTGATTTTTCAATTCTTAATAGAATTATAGGTTCCTTTTGCTGAAGAGAACTGAACACATAACACACAAGCCTCCACCTCATAGCTAAGATATCTTATTAGCTTACTCTTCAAAAGTGTGTCCTTAAGGAAATAGAAGTGGTCTCTCAAAGGTAACGCATGAATGGCAGGCTATTCTCTTGGCTCTATATCCAGCAGAGAATTCTGGAAAATATCAAACACTTTCCCAAGGAAGATCCAAAAACTAACCAATCCTAACCGAAAAGATCTAATTAAAGTAAGATTACCAAACCACTAAAAGAAAAAAAATAGTTAAGATATTTTAGATTCCTTTTCAAATTACAGTGGACTCTTTTACCTGGCTCATTGGAGGAAGCAAAGCATATTTTCTGAAATTTATTTTTGTAAATAACTAAAATTTATTTTTATAAATACCTGGCTTGTTGGAAATCTCTTAAAAAATGTATGCTATCTCTGTGTCCTTTTTAATCAGAATACTCTAAATTCTATGAGATGTAACAATCATTTTCATCAGTGGCCTCAATAGACAAAACTTCCCATTATATATGCAATGTGTAGTCCCTTCCCTTTGAGTCTGGACGAGGCCTGTGACTAGTTTTACACAATAGAATGTGGCAAACTTGATACTGTGCCAGCTATAGCCCAAAGACTTAAGAAGGCCTCATAGCCTCTGCTTCGGGCACTCAATAATAAGTCCAATTATCCCAAGCTTCGTGGAGAGCCCACAAGGAGGTCTGATGTTTTTGCCTGACAGCTCCAGATAACTTTGCAGCCAACAGCAAAAACTGTCTTGGCAGGCACACGAGTGAAACAAACACCTTCTGAGTGGATCCTCCCGCCCCAGCTGAACCGAGCCCGCAGACATCCTGTGGAGCACAGACGAACTACCCCATAGAGTCACACCCAAATTGCAGACACATGAACAAACAAATGATTGCTATTGTTCTAAGCCACTATGCTTTAAGATACTACAGTGAACTGAACCACTGTTCTTGAACTTTTCTGAAGGGGACCATGGTCATGATATTTTGTGAAAAGCACAGTAGATATTAGAAAACCTAGATTCTTGTTCCAGGTCCACCATTCATGGTATGGTTCCTAGGCTGTTCATATTCTCAATTTTCATGTGTATGAATCCTGACTATCCCACAGGGTGGTTGTGTAAATTGAGCGACATAAATCGCAGTGCCTTTGGAACTATTCTATATGTCTGAACCTATTCACTGTTAGCATAATACCTTTAACTTCCAATTTCAATTTCTTTTCTATTACTTCTCATATAAAAGCAAAGTTTTAGAGCCAAAGGGGTAACTTACTTTTTTTTGCATCAATACACTTGATTTTGTACATGATTTTCAGTTGGTGAGCCACCGTTGCCAGCAGTGTGAACACTGCATAAACAAGATGTTGCTATACTTATACACACAGTGGGCTAATTTACAGTTAAAGAAGCAATTACAAACTATTTCCAAATCATGAGTCTTTCAAAAATTTTTCTCCAGCTTTACAGTGTGTCTTTGATAATGCAATTCCCAATACTGTTCTCTGCAAGCCATTTTCCTCTTTCTTCCGATGCTTTCCAAATTGATAGATGAAAGGAACACAGGAATCTTCCGTATGTGTAGCCTTTGGCCATGACTTAATCATTTTGAGCTTCAGTTTCTGCCCGCATAAACTGGGGTAACTATTTCTGCTCACCTGTTTTGTGTAAGTACTTACTGTCACACTCATTACAAAGGCATTTGAGACATGGTGGTCGAGAGTTGTTGTCACTACTATCACCCTGATGTCTTTTGTGTGCCACAGTAGTAGGTTTGCCTTCATTTTCATGGTTTAGATTTTAGGGCAATCTATTTTTATAGTCGCACTCAGAAGAGATAATATGAAGATCCCAAGAGATTCAAAAATAGCAAAACGAGGCAGCTTTTTTTCCTCCCTGAGAATTTGGCAAAAGACATTTTATATGTGTGTGTATGTGTTTATATCATATTATGGATATGAGCTCCCAAAGAAAAGAGAGCTGATCTTCTTATATCTTCTGTTCAACTTCTTGCAAACTACGATGAAAGAAAATATCATCATGGCAGTAGCAATAGCAAAAACAACAGACAACAAGGACAGATTTGCAAGGGCCAGTATCTTCCTTTCATAGTGGAATAAACTCTTCAAATTTTAGCGAGAATAGATGACATATAACCTGAAGTGTCACAACTAGATTGTGAAGTCGGGTTTCCAGGCAGCTTTACCAAATGCTCCAAACAGAAAGGGCAGGAAGAACACAGTTCTTCCAGATCTCCTCCCATCCGACTGTTGTGAGACTTCAGTTCCTGATCCATGAAGGGAGATGGGCCGAGATTCTAAATGCAAGTCTACAGTTTTAACCCTTGAACTCTAATTCATTCTCTGAAGCCCCAGAAACTACCTATACCGGGAAATTTCAAAACTGTTTCATAGTCTGTATTGAGCTAAAACTAGGAAATCAGACACGGTGCGTTACCCATCTGAAAAGTGAATCCCTACAGCTCACATTTTGTTGCTGCTGGTACATTTCAGATACTTAAAGCCCAAGGAAAATTTCCCATCGACTAATGAGACATTTTTAAGAAGTGATTTAAAGCCATCTAGATTGTTTATCAAAATAATACCCAACGCTCCCAGAAACAACAGTGGGTTTTAAGAGGATATCATGCATAGTTTGATTCTACCTAGTCTAGAAGTATACATGGATTGCAACCAGGAAAGGAGAAATGAAGTGATGAGCTAGTAACCACACTCATGATAAATACAAAGCACAACTGCTCACCAAGTGTACGTGTGTGTAAAAAAGGGAGCACCTAGCTGTGTAAGTGGATTCCAGTCTTTAGCACACCCCAGCGTCACTCCCAGTTGCCTTGGTGAAAATGTGAGGAGCAACAAACAGATGGGCCAGAAGTAGAGTGGGGTAGATATTCATCCATTTTTCAGAGCAGGCAAAATTATAAATTTACTCAATGTTTATTCTTTCATTTAGCAAAACAGTTTTAAGAACTAATACAGTGAGGGGCAAAGGGTTTACAGTTGTGGGTACACAAAACAGTTTATCCCTGTATTATTATTTATTAATTATTATATTATTTCCCGTACGAACAACTATAAACTTCCTTTTGCCCCACCCTGCATCTACTAGATCTTAGGATTTTGGGAGTTGAGATAGTAATCTTGCCATTAAAAATGACAAAAAAAGAGTCAAATGAAACACGAGTTGGAAATAATAAGTGCATGGACCATAGAGGATGGGAGGAAAAGGTATCTAGAGTATGGGTGAGGAAATACACTTTGATTTGGTTCCACAAGCATTTATTAAGTTCCTTTTGTGAGCCAGGCACTGGGCATACAAAAACAAGTATGACTCACAGAGAAGACAGGCTACTCCTTGCAAAACAACAGTAGAGGGAGTAGGAAATCCTACTGTATATGGACTTGAAAATTTAACAAAAGAAGCATAGGACTTTAAGAGAGAGAAGGGGAGAGAGTCAAAAAATTGAGAAATGATGTCTATTTTGCAAGTGTTTGTGTGCGTGTGACACTCTTCTAATAGCACAGAACACCAAGACAGGGCTTGAGGAAAGAAAAGAAAATGAGGCAAGTGTGAAAGTGCTATGAACAAGAATGAATAAAATCATCATCACCAAGCACTGAGGGCTCAGCTGACGATGGACAGGACACATTTCAGAGATATGAGTCAAAAGTCATTGTGCATGCTTTTTTTTTTTTTTTTGGTGGGCAAAAATCATGCCTTAATTATCTTGCTGTGATGAGTATACATTTAGAAGTTTGCATGTGGTGTGCATTCTTCTCAGGACATTAACTATTTTACTGAAAAAGAATGAAAAGAAGAAGAAAATGAAAGAGAAAAAAATTACAGTTAGAAGGTGCTCACAAGGGTGATCAAGCCAGTTAAGTAATTCCCAACGAAAAGAGGGGGACAGACCACAATAGGGACAGACAAAGGGATGGGGATGAAAGAGAACAGGGATGTGAACAAACAAACCTAAATGAATCAAAAAATGAGTATGTGAATGAGCAAATGAGACAACAAATCAAAAAAGGATCTTATATTCAAGTTTTAGGGAAAATGCTCATTTTAAAACAGAAAAGTTGGAAGAGGGCAAAGCAAAGAACAAGGAACATGAAGCAAAAAATGAAAGGTAACATCCTAGAGTTACAAGAAGTAAATGTGTACCATTCTCAGAAGAAAGGAGAATGAGAAAAGAGAATAAAGGAAAACAGAAAAAAAAAAAAAGAGGGAAATACAGACCTGTGTCACAGCAACAAATATTTTTTTCTTTTTATTCTTATGTATCACTGTATCTTTATTAGCGATTATGAATCACTGATTCACAAGACAATACATGTCTGTCATGGAATGCCTACAGACATTTTAGAGTCAAAAGTGGAAATAGTTTATTTAATGTAAATAAAGGAGGATTTATTTATAAATGCATATATCGATATATAAAAGGATGATTTACAATGAATCATATAGCTTAAACTGTGGCCTACGTGTTTATTTTCGTTAATAATCTCTGCTACAGGGACAGGTAATTTTCTTAGAATCTCAATCTCTGGTTTGGGACAAAGAAGGCTTTAGAATAAAAAACAAAGGAGGGAGAAAAGCAAACAGGAATAAGGGTTGATTGGTGCTGGTTGTCAGCATGTTGACAAGAAGGAAACAGATGAATAGTCAGCAAGAATGCTAAGCAGAAAGAGGCTCTAGCACGGGCTAGGCAGAGGGATTTTTTTCTTTCCATTTGTCCTTTCAAAGTGTTGTTCATGGATCATAATCTGCTGTGTGTACGGAAGCACCACGATTGCCAGTACCCTGACTAACACCTGACTTGAATCTCTGTTCCATTTGCCTCTTTGCTTTCCACACTACTGTGCAATGCCAGTTTTTGCTAGATCATTTGATTTTTCCCCCCTTAATGAAAAATTTTCTCTGTATCATTTAAGAAAGATGATGCATAGAGAATTTTCTTGGTTTCTTATGGTACAACTGGTGATACACGCCCCATCATAAGGAATACCTCCAGACAGTGATTCTCAAACAAACATGCATCAGGAGCACTTGGCCTCACCTGCAGTTTCTGCTTCAGTAGGTCTTAAATGAGCCCTGGAATGTGCAGTTCTGAGAAGTTTCAAGGTGATGAGGATGCTGATGATTGGTGACTACACTTTGAGAACCACTGATGTAAATAATTCTGCCTAAATACATCTTCTCAAAAGACATAGTCCTATATCTACAATAACAGCAAATGAACTTAAGGTCCCTTGATTAGCAATTATGTTCCCTGCTCAAATCATTAAGAATGCTTAAAATACTCCTCACTACTTTTAATAGCAAAATAGTCACCTACTACACATATCTATTTGTCTGGCAGAATATAATAGTTGCTAACCAACTGTATGTCAAAATATGTAAAAAAAGAATCAACATTTTATACTTCATGGATTGAGCGCAGGCCTGCGAATCAAAGGATCTCGGTTCGATTCCCAGTCAGGGCACATGCCTGGGTTGCAGGCCAGTTCCCCAGTGGGGGACAGATGAGAGGCAACCATAGATTGATATTTCTCTCCCTCTCCCTCTCTCCTACCCTTCCCCTCTAAAGATAAATAAAATAAAAATCTTTAAAAAAAGATATTAAAAAAAACATTTTACACTTCACAATATATTTCCTCATATATGGCCCTCTAATATTCCAGTTGATGTTGGCTTAAATAAAAGAAAACTTTTGTATTACACATGAGCCACTGTCTGGATGTTTTAACTCATTTTCTGATATTCTGTAATTATAAGAAAAGGCGACATGCATGGGGAAAGTAGATAGAAACCCCATTAGAAATTTGAAAGAAAACTTGGAGTGCTTCTTTATGGTAGTATTTGATTATTATACAATAATTCATTTTAAAATGTAAGCTTCCTAATAAAATTTTAACACTATCACTATTTTTGTTTCCCACTCTGTCATAAAACTCACTTTTTTTTTACCACTGAAATTAGGAGAATGTAGTGTTTTCTTGGTTTAACAAGGCAAATGTTACAGTATAAAGAGGTAAAGATGACAAAGATGTATAAACCAATAAGTGTATTTATTATGATAAATTTAGCCAAACTCTTTTGGAAGTGTGTACAGATGGTTTTTCCTGAGTGGGCAAAGGGAAAAGTGCTAAGTGTTCAAAGTGAAATCTTTCCCATTGTTACCCACCCAGAGACACTATTGGAACCAGAGAGCTTAGCTGACCTTTGTAGCCAGCACTGTAATGTCCTCGAAATGTGGTCTTTGGATCTCTTGTGTCAGAATTACACTGAACATATGTGACAATGTGTACGTAGAAGGCACACTGTGTCAGGAATGACATTTTTAAACTCTACCTAAAAGTTTGCCCCCGAAACTTTCAGAATCACTTCAGTTGTGGGTAATAGCCAAGGAGATTTATTACTGTGGGCACCATGGAAGAGAGCAGTATGAGGTTAGTATTTTGTATTTTGGAAGGGTGCTAAATACAAATTCAACAGATTGCCTTCACGTATTCTAAAATCCATTGTATGGACCCAGCATGCAATTAAAGATGACAATAATGTCAATAACACTGATGGCAATAACAAAACTTTTTGAGCTACTTTAATTTACAAGAATGATATTTTTAATAGATGTTTGCATGTAAAGTGTGAATTACAATGATATGATTGTTGCTAAAACAATTCTTTGTTACCTTGCTTAGTTAATAAGATTTGCAGTGTCTAGTTTACTACAAATTAGCTGCCATATAAGTAAAGGTTATTAAAATCCTGTCAAATAATGGTGGATGTGATTTAAATATCACATCAACATAAAGGGTTGTTAATATAATGATTTAATTAGTATAAGGTTTGACAATTTCAAATTGAGCCATTCATTAAATACTCAAGTTAAATAGTCACCAGCATGTTCTACAAAATTAGATAGATTTTCTTAGCTTTATTCATAATTTTAAAACTGTGATAAAAATATCTTTACATATACTATCTCTAACAAAACCCAAACAAAATCCACCAGGTAGAATGTGCCTGAAGTTTCACTCTTATGCCAGCTTAATCTGAGTGTGCACCTCTAAGGAAGACCCCATAAAGGTTAAGTTCTAAACTTCAGTGCTGCTCATTAAAATCTCCCAGAAGCCTTTTTCCCCCACACGCCTTTTAAAATTGCATTTGCTCCCCATCACATATGTTCTATTTCTAGGACTCTGGGTTAAGGACTTATGTTGGTTCCCCTGCCTTGATCTTGGCTCGAAGGCAACTGGCTCAGACTCAGTTTCTGATCACCTTAGCTTTGCTTCCCAGCATTCTCCAAATGATCAGCGTTATCTATGGATTTTTGCCCATCCTTTGCAAAAAAAAAAAAAAAAAAAAAGTTGATAGCAATTTTGATATCAAATAAGTAGGCTTCTTAAAGACAGGCATCTACATTTTAAATCTTGTTCAAAATACAGAAATTTTGAAGATAAACCCAAACCAATCCATCCAAATTCACTTGATCACACATTCACAATGCTCTTAGTGTGATATCCCAGGGTTTCTGCAAATGTTAAAAATGAAACTTGGATTCAAATTAGTTAATCATTTTACCTATCATTTATATTGCGGTTTAAAAAGATGAATGGTCAATATTTTATTAGAAAACCATGAACTGTATACAAACAGATATAAAGAAATGTTGAAATAGGTTCCATGAGGAAAATGTATGGCTTTTATTTTCTGAATAGCAACTTCAATAAATTAAAGTGCTCAATTTTGCACCAGCAGGTGTCAGAAATGAACAGTGAACCTGCCAGCAGAAATGTTTTCAATTTCTTAAGCACCATCCTGGTCTCTGATAGAATTGATTGGCTTTTTGAAGAAAGTTGTCATGGCAGGGATTTAAAAAAGAAGAAAATTCCTCTTTAACAAATGACCAGAGGGACAAACTGTATCCAAATGTAACTCAATACACCAATATTCTACTTTAGTGAAGCAAAGATGAATAGCAGCACTATTATATTTAGGCCTTTAAAACAACAACATTGAAATGACTTTGCAAAAGAAAAAAATTGATTAATTAAATATTTGGCTTTCTTTTCTTTAGGCCTTGTCATTACCTCCTTTATTAAATTTATTTTTTGTTATTATTGACACTATCACAGATGTCCCACACTTTCCTCTTTGACTTTCTTTTCTTAATCACAAAATTCTCTCCTGTACCTGCAACATAAATTAGTTAAACATTCTGTACTTATTCTACTTAAAAAAAATTAGTACAAGAGAAGACAAGTTAATTCAAGAGACTTGGAAAAATACAAAGAATTGTCAAGAAAGATATTAAAATACATATTGAAAATGGTATTAAACATAAATATGGCTGTACATTTATACTGTTATATAACTTGTATTCAAAGCAAAGTTCTAGAAGCACTAGAAAAGTAATTCAGTACACAGTTATATGTTTATGGTCATACATATATACATATACACACAACTTAAGCTGGGGAAATTATTTGCAAGTTGTGTTAAGCATGATGTTAATGGTGTGTCTATTTTTCATTTAGTATTTTTTATGGTTTTCTTATATTTAAATTGTGACTCAATTTGAGAATTATTATTTGGAAAATAGCAATATGTTGATATATATGAGGTCTGTCCAGAAAAAGTCCAAACATTGTTAACATAACAAGAATCGTTTGCATGACATTGATGTAATCTGGCAACCAAGGAGAGTGGACTGGAATGCACATGCATGAACATTGACAACTTCACTGTACTAGTCAGTGGGGATGGTAGATGCCATTGAGTGAGCATGTGTACTGTGTGGTCGTTGCATTCTAAATGACTGAATGAGTCAAGCAACAAATCTGCATCAAATTTTGCATTAAGCTTGAACATTCCTCTGTGGAAACTATTTGGATGATTCAGAAGGCCACAGCTATGGGCAACTAGGCTTGGTAGCTTCATCACCATAATGTGCCTGCTCAGGCGTTATGTCTTGTTTGGAGTTTTTTGGTGAAACATCAAACCACTCAGGTGACTCGGCCCCCGCTACAGCACAGATTTGATGCCATGTGACTTCTGGCTTTTCCCAAAACCAAAATCACCTTTGAAAGGGTGGTTTCAGACCTTTAGTGAAATTCAGGAAAATATGATGGGGTGGCTGATGGTGGTTGGGAGAACTATGTGAGGTCCCAAGGTGCCTACTGTGAAGGGTACTGAGATGTCATTGTCCTATGTACAATGTGTCTTGGATCTTCTCCAGTTAATGTCTCTATTTTTCATAGCATGTGGCTAAATACTTTTTGGACAGATCATTTATACACACATACACACACACACACACACGTGTGTATGACTATACACATTTCATTAAAACTAAACTTTAGCAATTATGTTAGAGCCAGGGTTTAACCAAATCCATTAGAGAATTATAAAATTCTAAAAATAAATAATACTGGAACCACTAAGATCTAACTCTAGGACACATTAAATTATATTTCAGATTATCAAAAACTGTACTTTATAAAAGGATCCAAACTAGTTTTACTTAATATGATTCCCAGTAGTATGTAGTATTTGTTTACACATCCCTACCTATTTGCAGTGTTGCAAGTGCAGAAATTTAAAATTAGTATGATAGAAGAAAGGGTTTTAATTTCCTACAATTATATTAATACATTTATGTATACTATGAAAATCCTATACCTTATGCTACACTTTAAAGACACAGATACTTTAAAAATTCAAATATATCATTCTAATCTACATCCCCATCCACCCTTCATTCCCCCAAATTGGCCAAGGACATACATGTGTTTTCAGGGTCCATTTCATTTTCATTAGTGGGTGTAGTCAGTATAAAAGCAAAGTAACAATAGTCTGAGGTACATGCACAATATGTCCATTTCACACTACTGTTCATTATTATAAATGAACTATCGACCTTACCACCAAATTGAAGGCAATGTCTTCAGTGAGCCAAGGAGAGGAATTAGGTAATAACTCTGCTGTGGGGGGAGACCTGACTAATCTTGAGCTTCATACTCCACCAGTTGTGCTTAGTTCTCATTTTCCCTGGAAAACTTGATACACTCAGTTGCTATAAGCATTACTGTAGCGCACTTGGAAACACTGCCTTGTATGATCTTTTTCTTCCATAATGAAAACAAAAATACCCTCCCACCCTTACTACCCCAAATGCACATCTCAGTATCTTTATTATGAGTTATCCTTTTAAAGAAAAGAATAGCTCTGAATGTTCATTTTCTACTTGTTATTATATTAAAAATGTCTATCATTGATACCTAGGATTCAGTACACATGTTCAAACTAATTGCACACAATTTGAACTCAGTAGTTGAAAAAAATCATTTGAATCAAAAAACATAATAGATCAAAAAGTCATTCTAAGTAGTAGCCTTGTAATACATTTTGGTATCAGGTATTGCTCCATATAAATTTTTGAAGTGTTTGTTCTATGTCTGTGAAATATGCCATTGGTACTTTAATATGTATTGCATTGAATTTGTAAATTGCTTTGGGTAGTGTTGACATTTTGATTATGTTAATTCTTCTGATCCATGAACACAGTATATGTTTCCATTTGTTTGCGTCTTCCTTGATTTCTTTCTTCGGTGTTGTGTAGTTTTCTGCATACAGGTCTTTTATCTCCTTGGTTAGGTTTATTCCTAGGTATAGACACTTCTTCAAGGAGGACATACAGAAGATCCAGAGACACATGAAAAGATGCTCAGTATAACTAGCTATCAGAGAGATGCAAATTAAAACCACAATGAGATACCACTTCCCACCTGTCAGAATGGCCATCATAAACAAAGCAACAAACAACAAGTGTTGGAGAGGTTGTGGAGAAAAGGGGACCCTAGTGCATTGTTGGTAGGAATGCAGACTGGTACAGCCACTATGAAAAACAGTACGGAATTTTCTAAGAAAACGAAAAATGGATCTACCTTTTGACCCAGCAGTTCCACTGCTAGGATTATGTCCTAAGAACCCTGAAAAACCAATCCAAAAGAACCTGTGCACCCCAATGTTCATAGCAGCACAATTTACAATAGCCAAGTGCTGGAAGCAACCTAGGTGCCCATCAGTAAATGAGTGGATCAAAAAACTGTGGTACATTTATACAATGGAATTCTATGCAGCAGAAAGGAAGAAGGAGCTCCTACCCTTTGCTACAGCATGGATGGAACTGGAGAGCATTATGCTAAGCAAAACAAGCCAGGTGGTGAAAGACAAATACCATATGATCTCACCTTTAACAGGAACCTAATCAACAAAACAAACAAACAAGCAAAATATAACCAAAGACACTGAAATTGAGAACAGGCTGACAGTGACCAGAAGGGAGAGGGGAGGGAATTTCAGGGGGAAAGGGGAAGGGTTTAGAGCAACAAGTATAAAGGACACATGGACAAAAACTACAGGGCGTGGAAATGGGAGGGAGGTGGGGAGGACTGAGGTTGTGGGCTGGGATGGGAGTAAAAGACAGAAAACTGTACAAGAACAACAATTAAAATAAAAAAAATTTTAAAAGTCATTCTAAGCAAAGGTGTTCTGTATTTCAGAAGTACAAAAACAAGGGCAAGGACTATTTTTAATAAATAGTTTAATAAATATTTTTCATGAAAGATAAATGGTAGAAGGCTAATGTTAAACAGTAAATCTAGGGGCATACAAAGGCATTATGTTAAATACACATAGCTCAGATTACTTGAAAGCAAAATACTAGTGTTTTTCAACAATAGTCTGCATTTGTTGACACTGTAAAGTTGTTCAATAAAATGCATGGGAATACGTATGACAATTACTTACCAAATTCAGCCTCAGAAGAGCACTGAGTCCACTTAGCCTTCACTTCCTCACTTACGTAATGCAATTTTAATCAATCCAGTTTCCACTTTTAGACTTACTGTGATTTGCAAATTACTTGTAGGGTTCTGATAGCCTTCAAAAGACCTTGGGCTAAGTTAAACTGGAAATACTTTATCATCTTGAGGCATATGTTTAGAAGAGGGGAGGTAAAGAAACTCATACTTGTGGAGCACTTTCTACACAACAAAGTCAGCTACTCTCCTACATTATTTTATTGAAAGTGTATTACGATTGTAGCTGTTGTTGGGCCAGCATTAATAAATTTAGCAAAACTTTATGGGGGAGATAAAACTTGAAGTTGGCCATGAAAAAAAAATTAGATGCTTTAGGAAGAGAAAGAAGTATTGAATAGGCAAAAGCAGTCCATGATTAGAGTCCAGGCTCTGCATGGCATGTTCTGGTGAATCACTTTGCTGGAAATAAACGGTTGGTGTAATGACATCATGAGAAATAAAGATGGCAAAATAAGTTAGAATTAGAATGCACAGGCAGACAGGAAAGTGGTACTGGCAATGGGAGATACCCAGAGGATTTTGAAATACAGAATAACTTGCATGAAACATTGTGATAGACTGAAGTATACTTAGTAGTCCTGTTAATGGGCTCCTAATAAACTGTGTACTAAGTACAAGGGTCTTAGCCTTGGTCAAAGGAAGTGGAAAGAAAAGAACAGACACAAACTATTTGACAAAGACATAAACAACTGTTCTTGTTGATGTGTTACTATGAGAGGGAAGAAATAAGAAAAGTTGGCTATAACTTGATGAGGCTTTAGCTATTTTAAAGAAAAGATGATACTATGGCTTGATAAAAAGTCAGGAAAAGATGCGTACAAAACTAAGAGCTATTCTACAACTTGGCACCTTGGGTGGGGCATTGTTCTGGAATGTGCCCATCACCCAAAGGAGACACACAGGGGTGAGCAGAAGCTTCTTCCTGCCTTACATCCGGAGGCTGTGTGCTGAAACGATAGCATCTTTTCAAAACACGACAAGTGTTAGAGAGTTATATTGGTATCTACATCTCATGCGTTTATGAATTGAACTAGTTCTAGAGGACTTCACTGCTATTATCGATGAAGCATATTTTACAACAATATCATTCTTTATTATCACAAGAAATCAAAAGAGACTTGGCATTCCATTATTCAAAAGTGAAACACTAAATTCTTTCCCTAACTCCCTAGGAGGTATCAGATACACAACAAACACAGCATCTGTTAGGCAGGTATTAGATATTTCAAGTGATTCAGCCAGGTACAATACAATGAAAACACAAGATATTGAAGAATCATACAAATCTCCAAAATTAATATATTTCAATATGATTTCAGAATATAGAGCTTATACTGCTAATTATTTATATGCTGTACTTGAATTCTGCAATGACACAAACTACACTAATAAAAATATGATCCCTCATGATACTCATAGTTGTTCTGTTAGCCAAGATATGTACACATGTTGAATGAATAAGACACACCAAGACCTTAGAAAATGTCCTACCTAACAACATTTGAGCAGTGTTTAAATAAAAATAGCTGAACATTACAAAAATACCCATTTGTCCACTTAAAATAATTATTGAAAAAATAGCATTAAAGTTCAACTTTAAACAATATTTGAAAACCCTATGAAATAGTAAGTCACAGGACACCTAACTTGCACAATGGCTTGAGTTTTAGTTGAAACTACACTTGGAACCCTGGCCAATAATCCTCTACCTAAAATTCACCACTTCAAGACCAACAAATCACCAACCCCAAATAAAATTCTAGAAAAATCACTATTTTCCACCCATCTCATGTACATTTGGTTTTCTTCCTTAAGAGTGACAGGAAATAAAGGAGGCAGAACTACTTTTTACCTTATTACCATTTGAGTGAAAACCTAGGCTCTTGAATAAAACTTGTTTATTAGGGTTTATCAAGAATGATAAACCAGTGAAAATTTTACATACTTATACAACACAGAAACACAACCTATGTCATTTCTGCTTCCTTACCCTTAACTTCTCTGCTGAAGGCTTCTTTTTTTAAAATCTCCTCTACCAATACTCCCTTGGCACCCAAAATCCCACTGGGTTTACTATTTAAAGTATTGTATCTCATTATCAGAATATGTATTATAATTACTGTCCTAAGACTTGCTCTTCCACAAGATGGGAGATATCTGCTCAATAGTCAGTTCTCCTTTTGACTGTTGGGTAATTCACACCTTGCAAAGGTTCAGATTCTCTGTACCAGGTTATTTATTGAGTGTGACCACTGGTGTTTATTATTCCACTAGTCCGTCCTCTTCTCAGTACTGCTTCTACATTTCCTGAACTATGCACATACTCCAGATCTACTCAGATGAACAAACTCTATAGATCTGTCTATGCCAAACAGAAACAAACTACTCACATATTTCTTTTTCTTTTTAATTTAATATTTCCCCCATCATCATTTATCCCCTCATACCCTCTTCTACCTTCACCACTCCCTGCAATCATACTGTTGTCTATGTCCTTGAGTTCTTTCTCTTTTTTTCCTTTTTTGTAGTAAATTAATAATGTAGAGAAGCAAATAGTAATACACTTTTAAAAATACAAAGCCTCCTCATGTCACAGATTTGGGAGATTCTGCCAACTCTTCTAATTCATAACCATATCGACATATTCACTGTGTCAAAGGTATAAATCAAAGAGTGGTGGCTGTGTATGTCTTTGTAGTGGTGTTAGTGTACCTAGACGATGCTTTAAAACTTGTGTGCTTTCTCTGACTTGCCAAACCAAATCTTTTTCCACAAAGCTAAGTCTATTTTCCAAGGCAGAACTGCTTTTTATTTCTCATGCCATAAGTAGGAATTAACACAAAATTCCTATAAAGGCTGATTTCTATTGTCACAGGGTATATTTTATTTTTGCTGTAGAAGAAATTACACGAGTAGCATCCTTATCTGCAACAACATGGAGAAGTTGTAACACAGCTCCAGGATGACAACAAAAGTTACATTGATAAGGGCTCAGTATGTGGTCAGGCTGTAATCCCAGGTGGAGTATAACATGAGAATGGCCAAGGCTGAAAGGCAGATAAGTACCACCCAAGGCAGAAACCACTGCATGATTCAAGGTCACTGAGAACAGACAATATTCATATTGGGCTCAAGTGGTACAGTGTTAATTTTATAGCAAGAGGAGAAAGAGAGAGTACACAAAATCCAGCCTGTTGCATTCATCGGTCTGCCATGGCTGGTGGATTCGCTCTGCAGTCAAGTGGGAAGTGCAGCTGCAGCACCCTGCTTCCTGCTGCCATAGAAGCACCCTGACCCTTGCCCCACGGGGTCTGAAAAACAGAAAGTTAGGAGCATCCCTGAGAACCACAGAAGCACAAAGAGCAAAGCAACTCCAAGAAAAAATTACATGTGCCTGATACAGAGGGAAGAGGAATGTGTATGTGCTTTGCTCCCTGCACTCTGAGTTCTTTGTATACGACACGATTTGTGAGCGTGCCAGCATATTCTTTACCAAACGCAGGGTCCTTGGGAACAGAGGGGACGTGTTCACCCGTGCTTAGGCCCTACTTGCGTGATATGAAAAATTTTTAAAAGACTGCAAACCAGTATTATGATTAACAATAATAATGATATCTTTATAAGCAATGCAAAGATTAAAAAATTCCTTTGTTTATGCTATCACATTTGATCTCAACAACCTGCAGAGTAGGCAGACCATGTGCTATCATCCTCACTTTCAAATGAAGAATACACTGTAATTCAAAGAGATTTAGGAATCTACCAAAACACCGACTGTAAATGAGCAGTGAGTGAACTAACTTAGAGTTATGATTCTGGTCACTTTGACTTGCATTTACAATTGTTTTCAACTACCATGTCCTACTTAAGGTTTAAAACACTGGGAAATAATAATGCTTTGTTATCTGCATGAAAATGCTGATTAGTCCTTATTGGCAATTACAAGTATGAAGATACATTTAAAGTTCTTTGCATTGATATCAGACCTTTTATGAAATGCATTTTATAAATGGAGTTCTATTTTTTGTATCCCACTTATGGAATACATTGATTGGAATTAAGGTTTAATTGTGAATTTCAGTTCTTCGATATTATTTATAGAGGAAAATGAAAAGAGTTCATTTTAAAGACAAACTGTTATGCATATGAGTATGGCATGCTTCACTGAAACTTCATAAAAGAAGTAGTTGCAGGCTGTGTCTTTATAGAATACTGAGTTATCCATCTCATCACCTGTCATTTAGTATGATATACTTCAACACCTATATCCTGAACTTAAAAATCTGAATTATGACCAGTTCAACAAATATGTACAGTATGTCTACATGGTGTAAGGCCTTTTGCTCACTGCTACAGGGACACAAAGATTAATCAAGCATGGATCCAACTTTCAAGAAGCTTTTAATATAATAAGAAAGATAAGACATGGGGAATATGATTATATTGCAATGCAGAAAGACAGGTACTATAAAATCTCTGTAGAAAAATCACAATGGGGTTTAAAGAAAGAGCAAGTGATTTTAGTAAGAGATCAGAAAAGGTTTCTTGGAATTGGTGACCTTGAGAAATGTTATTTAGATTGAATAAAATTCATACTGAGTGGGGTAGAAATGCCCTGTATCCTGAATGAATCAAAAATAATTTATGATACCAGAAACTGAAGCTTAGCCTGCATAAGAAGAAGCGAAGTAGAAGATAAGCTTGGGGAAGAAGAAATCAGTCCATAGAAGGCTTCGAATAACAGACTAGGAAGTTTGGGTTTAGGCCAATTAATGTGGTTAAGCATGCCAGGTTTTATTAATTGCTTCAATATTCTGGCAAATCCTAATCCCTAAGATCTTCATCAATACAATTTGTCTTAAGTTCTATCTATGCATGAAGGTATTCTATGCAATCAAAAGCAGACAGTAGTGCCCCTTCAGAATATAAAGAAATTAATTTATTGCCAAAACATGGCCTCAATGCAATCTCATGTGTCATATAATACAGAAGAAATGATAAAGGGCAGGGGAAAAGTAGGTTTACGGTTGTTCATATGGAAAATAGTACAATAATTAATAAATAATAATACAAGAATAAAATCTGTTTTGCATACTCACAACTGCAAACCTATGTTTGTCCCACCCTGTATAAGGTGATTCTAAAGGTATTGGGGGGAAAATGTAGATATATGTATGCATGTCAATGTGACTTAAATTTGTATTAAATTTACTGAAATTTTTGTCTTAAAAATCTATTACCATATCTAGTTAACAATATTATAACAGTTCACCTGTTCTAAGTATATATTACAT
Source organism: Glossophaga mutica (assembly GCA_039655065.1). Taxonomy (NCBI): domain Eukaryota; kingdom Metazoa; phylum Chordata; class Mammalia; order Chiroptera; family Phyllostomidae; genus Glossophaga; species Glossophaga mutica. The sequence continues at coordinate 55,673,405 of CM077306.1, forward strand.
GGCAGGTGGTATGCAAAATTTGGATTTACCTATGCTATCTTCGATCATCACAAAACTCTGTAATTCAGAATGACTAATACTATTTTAAAGAACAAAAAAATTAAGTTTGGAAAATGCCCAGGATCACACCGCGTAAAATAACTGTTGGACACAAGATGATGACCCAGGTCAGCCAAGCTACAACGTGTGGCTTCTTTTTACCACCTAAACACCGTCTAGTGTCTCTAAAGATAAACCCGGTTTCCAAAGATACTAATACATTTGGGTTTCCCAGATACTAATTCAACTGTTCCAGAATAAAAAGAAAATAAATAAATTTTAAATTTTCTTCTTTTACCTGGTCACAGAAATAAATGATACTTCTAAGGAGAAGCAGCAATCCCGTGGATACTAAAGCCAAGACAAGACAGAATCACAGATTCTGAAGGAATTCATTCTATCCACACACTTTTATATAAACCCATCTGGCACTGATACTGATGCTGAAAATCATCAAGCCAATTTCAAGTATAATCAGTTCTTGTGAATCCCAAGTCACACAATTTGAAGAGTGATAAAGTACACATAAAATTTAATTTTCCTATGTAAAGAAGGAAAAAACAGCCTGCTGATGCAGCTCCTCAGATACAATTCCTAGAAACCAGTGAGAAAGATGATCTGATAATCAGAGAGAGAACATAGGTCAGAATCTCTTCAGTAAAGGGCATTTCTCACCAAACTGAATTTGCTTTAGGGATTCCCTATGATCATTAAGGTAAAAGAAGCTTCATATAGTTTCACTTATTCAGGCTCATCATCATCCTCTTTGCTGAGCTAAGTCTCTTAGTAACGGTATTTGGAGGTGAGACCTTAGAACAGTGATTTTAACCACTGTGCTGCAAGAAGCACACCAGTGTGTACAAGAATTTTTAAAACATGTAATATCTGACTGTTTAGTCAGGGGTACTGACCTCTTTTCCCTTAGATTGTCAAATAAAAAAATGACAACTGTCAACACAACAAGAGCCACCCAGTGTGAATGAATCAAAATTATTCGTATATTTGTCAGATAAGCAATATATATATATCTTTGGTGTGCTACAGACTTTTAGTAATTAGTTTGTGCATGCCGTGAGATGAAAAGGGTTGAAAATCACTGCCTTGGAGAGATGATTATGAGGGTGGATCCCTCATGAATGAGAATGAATCACAAATAATAAGAGTGAATACTTTGAATACTTTATGAAACCCCAGAGAGCTCCTTCACACTCCTACCCTGTGAGAACACAGAAAGAGGACAGCTCTCTATGAACCAGGAAACAGACCCTCAGGAAATATTGAATATGCCAGCACCTTGATCTTGGACTTCCTAGTTTCCAGAACTGTAGGAAATAAATTTATGTTGTTTCTAGCCACAATGTATATGGTATTTTTGTTACAGAAGCCCAAATCAACTAAAACATAGGATAAACTACAATCAGATGGCTACATTATTTAAATTACATTGAGGGATCCCAAAGGTCTTTGACTTAATGACACTCTCCTGGCTGTGGTTTAAAATTGGTGATATCCCCCTATGAGCATTTTCACTGCAAAAATTCTATAATTAACAATACTTTTGTCTATATATTCTTAGAACAGAGGTGAGTAGTTCTATATATTTAGAACTCTATTTTAGGTAACTTAGAAGGTTTGTTTGAAATTATCAATGTTTCAGAAAAGGTCTTGTGATTAAATCCTAAGGTATGATGGGAATTTTGTATTTTTAACTACGTTACATTACTACTTTCTTATTAAAATTAACATTATCTTATTTTTGAAGTTGCTGTAAATATTTCAGGGAAGTTAAATTTCAATTGCTTTATTTGTTCAGATTCCTCCAAGTGAAATGTTAAGGTTCTCATTCTTTTCCAACCCATATTTATCATTCAAATATAATTTTTGAGGCAATTCTTTAAAGTATGTTAATAAATCTTAAACATATGCACTTTAAAAGTATTTAAATTTTTTTCCATTACAGTTGATATACACTATTATATTACTTTCAGGTATAATCATGTTCTTTGTTTTATGTTTATCAATTATAGAGAGAGAGGAAGGGGAAGACAAGGGGAGGAGAGTGAGAGAGTGAGCAAGAGGACGTGAGAGAGAGAAACATCCATTGGTTGCCTCCCATACATGCCCTGGCCAGGGATCAAAATTGAAACTTAGGCATGCACCCTGTCTAGGAATCAAACCTTCAACCTTTTGGTCTAAGGGACAATGCTCCAACCAACTGAGTCACACCAGCCAAGGCTAATCATGTATTCTTTTTAATCAATTTTGATACATGATATTTCCATGTCCCCTATTAAGGTTATAAAGCTTATAATTAATCTAGTAAGATTTGATTCTATGTTAAAGGGAAAAATGGTTCCATCCAACAAAGACAGAGTGTAAAACACTTGCCTAGACCCAGAAGTCTTTCTTCACTCACTTTTTTTTTTTTGTCAGAGCTCACTTTTTGATTTGTCATAATATCCATGAAGACCAAAAATATTTCTTTCTTTCTTTTGTACTTAGCATGTTTCTCTGCTCTAGATAGATTTACATCCCCAAGGAGAGTTTGTAAATTATCATTGCATTCATCCAACCAAAGCCTCAAGTTTAATTTCAGAGTGTTTGATTAGTAGGAAGAGGGAGGAAAAAACTTGATTATAAGCACATGATCAAAATAATGTATCAGCATAATAGGATGTTAAATGAATTTAAATGACACAAGATAGTTTCTCAATTATGCTGCTTTTCTTGTTCCTTCTCCTCTCTTCACTTCTGGAAGTGAAGGTGAGTTTATTTTGAGGTGAGTGGACAAGTTTCTTTTCTTTTTCTCCCAGCTTTATTGAAATACATTTGACATGCAATGTAGTATAAGTTTAAGGTACACAACATGCTGATTTCATACATCTAAAAACTGCAAAACAATTACCAGACCAGATTCTTTTTGATGATATGGGAGCAAACTGTGGCTGAATAGCTCATCTCATTTTTATAGGTTACATCCTTATTTGCGTTATTTTAGTTACATTAATGAATCGCATTATCTGTTACATTATTTTCTTATTTATTTATGGCACTCTGGAATTGAAATTTTTATGTATTATGTATTATTTTTGGAATGATTGTTTAAAATCAAGAAAGAGATGGAAATAACGATGATGAACATTTTAAATTGACTGCCTAAAAGCCACTCAATACTGTCTTCTTCCCTATCTTCCTCTACTATTGAGGCAAGGTTTAGAAACATGATCCAGCTTTGGCCAATGCAATGTAAGTACAAATCATGGGGTGTATGTGAGAGGAGGACTTGGACAAGCATTTTTTAAAGCACATCCTCTTAAACCCTTGGCCTCTTAGCTTCTTCCATCTTTCCCCTGCTAATCCAGCCCCCCCGTCCCCGCCCCAAAAGAGAACTGAAACCTTAAGACACAGAAGTCATTCTGCAATCACAAGGATGAAGCCATAAGGTGACCACATATTCATAATCCACATCTTTTTCCCCCCACCTAATAAAACACACTGAAGTTGAATTAATCTTGAGGTTCTGGGAGATGAATGTAATGACAACTGACAAGATTTCTCTATGTATATTGACTATGAAAAGGTGATGGGCAGAGCACCATGCTAGGTGCTCCTAGAAGAGTAATAGGAAGGAGGAAATGCCTTTCTTTTCTTATAATCATAAAAATGGCTGTTTTGCCCTGGCTGGTTTGGCTCAGTGAATTGAGTGCCAGACTGCGAACCAAAGGGTCACTGGTTCGATTCCCAGTCAGGGCACATTCCTGGGTTGCAGGCCAGGTCCCCAGTTGCAGGGGTGGGTCACAAGAGGCAACCACACATTGATGCTTCTCTCCCTCCCTATCTCTCTCCCCTCCTCTCTCTCTAAAAATAAATTTAAAAAATATTTTTAAAAATGGCTGTTTTTCTTAAGTCTGTAGCTGTAGTCTTTCCCTAAGTGTTTCAGATTGCCAAATTTAGAAAAAGACATTCAAACCAATGAATTCTTTTTATTTAACGTTGACTGTATCTCTTTACTGCTTTACAGTAAAAATACTCCTAAATTTTGAGTTTTAACGGAGGAAGTTATTCTCAGCATATCTGCAAAAACATGGATACATTAGACCAACACTTGCCTAACATCATAAAGCAGGTTTGCTCTTTTGCTCGTTCATTGCATACTGACTTCATTTTTCACTCAACCTGCTTTACCACTTCATATGAAAATGAAGCTATTGCTGGCCCTGGCCAGCTAGCTCAGTTGGTTACAGCATTGGCCCAAGATGCCGAAGTTGTGGGTTTGATCTCCAGTCAGGGCACATATGAGAAGCAAGCAGTGAATGCATCAATAAGTGGAGCAACAAATCAATGTTTCTCTCCATCTCATCAATCATAAGAGAAAAAAGAAAAGAAAAGAAAAGAAAAGAAAAGAAAAGAAAAGAAAAGAAAAGAAAGCTACTCTTACCATTATAGAACTTTCCCATTTATAATATTCTCAGATACTCAATATAGTGGGAAGAACAAGGAGCTTCTTTCAAGAAAGAAAATTCAATAAATTCTGAATGCTCTCTTGGGGTAATACATTTTTGGACCACCCTAAGAGCTCATTTGCTTTCGTTATTTTTTTGTCTCCTTTAAACACATTCTAGGAGCCCAGCAGTATAATTTTTTGAGGTGATGAAAAAGAAATAGTAAAAACAGGTGTTAAATACTGTGACAATTGCCATGGGAAAAAATGTGTCCCATTGCCAAGTGAACCCTTTATGTACAGCGTGCATACTAGGCTAATGTACCCTAGAATTGGGATTGGATTCCAAGGGATAGAAACCCGAAAAAAGAGATTACAAGGGGAGAAAACTGAAAAAGAGAACTAAATTGCCAGAGAATATGATATAGACTCATTCCCAGCAGTATTTTACAAGTTTTCTTCCTGTTGATAAACTCCATCCCATATTAAAAAATGTTGATTCTAAGAGCTTTTGTCTTTTCTTAAGCATTTTCAAGATGTCTTTTTTGTTGTTAATATTTATTTCATGTTATTCATTTTAATTGTCCTTGGAACCTTAGACTTTAGAAACCTTACAATTCTCTATTTCTTTTTTATTTTAATATATTTTATTGATCATGCTATTACAGTTGTCCAGTTCTTTTCTCCCTTTTTCCCCTCTCTGCCCTGTACTCCCCCTCCCACCATCATTCCCCCACCTTAGTTCGTGTCCATGGATCATACATATAAGTTCTTTGGCTTCTCCATTTTCCACACTATTCTTAACCTCCCCCTGTCTATTTTGTACCTACTATTTATTCCCTCTACCTTTTCCCCCATTCTCTCTCTTCCCCCTCCCTGCTGACAACCCTCCATATGATCTCCATTTCCGTGATTCTGTTCCTGTTCTAGTTGTTTGCTTAGTTCATTTTTGTTTATGTTTTTGTTCTTTTAGGTGCAGTTGTTGATAGTTGTGAGTTTGTTGTCATTTTACTTTTTGTATTTTTTATCTTCTTTTTCTTAGCTAATTCCCTTTAACATTTCATACAATAAGGGTTTGGTGATGATGAACACCTTTAACCTGACCTTATCTGGGAAGCACTCTGGCAGCCACCGCTTCGTCTGATCTGCCAGCTGCCACCTAGCCCATACCAGTCTTCCAGCTGCCACCTTGCTATGAGTCTCTCCGCCCCTGCTACCAGTCTGGATGAATATTTCTTCTTTAACTCCTTGGTTGTCAGACTTCCATACAGTTCAATTTTCTGGAAGTTCTGTTTACTTTTTGTTTTTAAATTTGTTGTTGTCCTTCTTTTGGTTGTGAGAGGTGGCATACTGTATCTACCTATGCCTCCATCTTGGCCAGAAGTATCTCTCAATTCTCTAATTCTTAAAGCAGTATCTTTCAGATGCTTTCAAGACTTTCTGACTTGATTATACTAATTACTTCTGCTAAGGCTCAATATAATTTTTATGTGGCTTGACCCTATATCACTGAGCTCAAGAAAAACTGGACCAAGAGATGATGATCGAGAGAGGAAAACATTATCCATCCACTTACTTAAACAACACCCCAATTTACTGGAATTTCAAAACAGTGTAGAAAATTTTAATTTTCAGAACTCCTGTCTGAATGAATACCCTATGTGATTGGGATGAATATTTTGATAAACTCTTTGGATAAGCCATGGGATCATAAAAGTCAAGGTCAAGTAACAACAAAGTCTGCTGAATATCCTCCTAAAGAAAGTTAATCTGATGAGATGAAGGACATTTCTAGAGTTGAGTGAAGAATGCACATTTAGAACCAGAGCTGAATTTTTCGCTACAGAGAAAAAACGCTGAGCAGTGATCTTTATCCTTGCTTTTCTTCTATCAGCTTCTCTTCCAAACAAATGGTGAACAAATATTTGAAGTGCATCAGGCTTCAAAACATTAGTCTGATCCAAACATCCTCACATCTCAGTGAAGCCCTGTAGTAAACCACTCTACCTAAAATAAAGAAAGAAACAAATTTTCAAAAGCCCACTATTCCTTTGCCCTTGTTGAATCCTTTTATGGGGTGGGATGGGGGTTGGGAGTCTTTTATTTGTCTCCATAGTCCAGAATATCCTCTCCTGTTAATCCATGTTATTTTATTCTGTTATTCGGTTTGGGCATTTTCTAAAGTTAATCAAACAAGTGATGCTCCTTCTGCAGTTCCTCCTTTCACATGTGTAAGAATTTTTCTGGAGTATATACCTAGAAGAAGAATTGATGGGTCAAAAGTTTTACACATCTTCAAAATAGGCAAATTGGTCTCTAAGGTGATAATATTAATTTAAATGCCATCCACATTTTATGGAAATTCCTGTTTCTCTATATTCTTACTAACACTAGACTACTTAGCCTTTATAATTTTGCCAATCTGATGGTATAAACTGGTATCTCATTTTGATATTTTTCATTTATATTATCTTATTAATTGAAGGAAAGTTTAATATATGCCAAATAGTAATGCTTTTTTGACTGTTTGTTTTGCAAAAACTTCTCAGGTTGTTTTTCTTCTTCCTTTTGTTTATTAGGTCTTTTAACACAGAGACATTTAAAACTGCAAAGTATCAACAAATCTATATAGGTGAGGTTATGCTCCATGAGCAAAAAATTCTCACAAGATGTTAGTGGCTTAAAATAATGTCTGATGACATATCAATCATTATGATATCACACCACAGAGATTTTCAACCAGTGTGCTGAAAAAATTTTTCATACATGTAATACCTAACTATTTAGTCAGGGACACTGCCCTCTTTTCCTCAGATTGTCAAATAAAAAAAAAATATGACAGTCGACACAATAATAGCTGCCCAGTGTGAATGCCCTGTCTTGAACCATAACTATATAGGTCATATAACAGGGTTGCATCTTATTGGTCACATTGCATAAGGTTGCATCTGATTAGTTAATTCATGGTACCAAAAATACTTATTGCATTATGCAAGTATAGATACCTGATTTTTAAAAAGGTCACTTTGAAGGAAAAAGGGTAATTAATTACTATTACTGTTTTGCAAATCAATCAAAACCATACCTATTTTTGATAGGCAAAATATATATATTTTTGGTGTGCTGCAGAATTTTAGACATTAGTTTATGTGTGCCATGAGATGAAAAAGGCTGAATCCCTGTCATACAGGATATTTTCACACCTCTAAAACTCCTCTGTGCTCTGCCTAGTCATCCCTTCCCACCTAATCTCTGGCAACCACTGATCATTTTAGTGTCTCTAATAGTGTTGTTTTTCACAGAATGTCATATATTATGTAACTTCATCAGACTGATTTCTTGCACTTAGAAATATGCATTTAAGATTCCTCCATGTCTTTTCATGGCTTGATAGCTCATTTCTTTTTAATGATGAATAATATGCCATTGTGTGGATGTATCAGTTTATTAATCTATTCGTCTACAGAAGGACGTATTCATTTGCTTCCAAGCTTTTGCAACTATATATAAAGCTGCTATAAACATCCATGCACACGTTTTTGTGTGGACATAAGATTTCAGTTCCTTTGAGTAAATACCAAGGAGAATGAATGCTGAATCACATGGTAAGAATATATTTAGTTTTATTAAAAAAAACACCAAACTCTATCAAAGTAGTGTACCATTTTGAATTCATACCAGCAGTGAATGAGCCTTCCTGTTGCTCCACATCCTCACATTTAGTGTTGTCCGTGTTCTGGATTTTGGCCATTCTAATAGGTGTGTAGTGGTATCTCATTATTGTTTAATTCACATTTCCCTTATGACATATAACAGGGAGCATCTTTTCATATGCTTATTTGCCATCTGTGTATCTTCTTTGATGAGGTGTCTGTTAAGGTCTTTGCCCATTTTTAATCAAGTTGTTTCTTTTCTTATTATTAAGATTTAAGGATTCATTGTATATTTTGGATAACAGTCCTTTATCAGCTTTGTTTTTTGTAAATATTTTTCCAGTCTTGACATTGTCTTTTTTAGAGCAGATGGTTTTAATTTTATTGAAGTTTAGCTTGTCAATTTTTTAATGAGTCATAACGTTGATATTGTATCTAAACAATCATCACCATACCCAAAGTCATATACATTTTCTCCCATGTTATCTTCCAAAGATATTAGGTTTTATATTATGTTTTACATTTAGATCTGTGATCGATTGGGGTAATTTTGGGGAAGGGTGTAAATTCTGTGTCTAGATTTTTATTTTTTTGCATGTCACTATCTAGTTCCAGCACTGTTTGATGAAAATGCTATCTCTGTTCCTTTGTGTTGCGTTTGCTCCTTTGTCAAATATCAGTTGACTATATGATATGGGTCTATTTCTGGGCTTTCTAGTTTGTTTCACTGATCTGCTTGTCTACTTGTTTACAAACACCACACTGTCTTGATTACTGCAGCTTTATAGTAAGACTTAAATTTGGGTAGCATTATTGCTCCAATTTTGTTCTTTTCCTTCAATATTATGTTGACTATTCTAAGTTTTTTGTCTCTCTATATAAACTTTAGAGTCAATTTGTTGATATCCACAAAATTACCTGCTAGGATTTTGATTGGGATTGCACTAAATCTACAGATCAAATTTAAAGTAACTGATAACATGGCAATATTGAGTCTTTCTATCCATGAATATGAAATTTTGGTTCTTCTTTGATTTCTTTCATTAGGATTTTGGAGTTTTTCTCCTATAGAAATTGTACATACTTCAGTAGTTTTATCTCTAAGTATTTCAAAATGATGTGTTTTTAATTCCAAATTCCACTTTTTCATTGCTAGTAAATAGGAAAGCAATTAACTTTTATATATTAACATTGTATCCTACGACCTTACTATAATCACTTATTACTTTCAGGAATTTTTTGGTTGACTTTTTGAGATTTTTAAAAATAGAAAATCATGTCATCTATGAAGAAGAAAGTTTTATTTCTTCTTTCCCAATCTGAATATCTTTTATTTCCTATTCCATCTTATTGCAGTAAGTAGAACTTCCAGTACAATGCTGAAAAGTAGTAGTGAAAGATGACATAAATGATATCTTTTTAATATTGAATATTTTAAACCCCCACTTATGGAGAAATGGAATTGATCACACAGCTACAGAGCGAGGGTGAGTGGAATGATTTTATTTTGCACATTGATTCATTCCCCCTACAAATTGATAAATACGGAGTATCTGCCAAGCTATGTATACCTGGGCCCAACACTAAGAGGACTATCTACTTGACCTTAACACTTTTGATGACTCCTGTATACTTTCTCATATGATCTAAGAAATGATAGGTTTTGTCTTCTGTGTGTAACCATTTCTTCCTTACTCAATTTTCTTGTAATAAAAAATAGGCCACTTCTTTCAAAAATATCTGCAAAATACACAATTTTATCATCTTTTCAGTCTATAACATTCAGTGGTTCCCTTATATATATAGAAGAACGCAACAAGAGTTGCTAGACCAATTGTATACTTGGGTTTCAGAGTTCTTCCCTCGTGACAGTGAAAGGGAAGCTGTACTATATACTTGAGAAGACTCTTCTAATTGATTTCTGGAAATCCAGAAAATCAGTTCAGTCAGGGTAATAACATTGATTATTCCTTATTAGTGGTAAACTGGGAAAACAAATTCATATGAATGATTGCTTCTTTCACTGACTACTTTTCATGCTTTTAGTAAGTATTAAAAAAGCCTTGGACTACAAATAAATATTAGTTTGTCTAAGGTTCATAACTGAAATACAGGTATCTAATGCAGAAACTATGCAACTAACAACACTGTGTCTAAGAATAAATTATTCAAAGAGAGGATTTCTAAAACCAAAAGGAGGTGCATTCTTTGCTATTTTTTAATTGTTAGCATGATACAAAATGAAAAACTCAAGTCTATTTCAGTAGTCTGAAAGAATTAATTGTTCCCCAAATGCTCAAGTTACTGCTAGAAAATAAATTATACAGAAAACCCAGCTGGTCAGATATTTCTTCACAAAGCCAATGTATTTTAGGAGAAGTTTTATTTTGGTGTGTATGTGTATGTGTGTGTCTGAGGGGTGTAGCACAGGAATGAATGATAGTGCTACACTATCCAGAAATAACTTTATGTGCTCTAATCCTCACAGCATATTACTTACAATTCCTCATAAATACATGCATTATAAGAGCCACAAATATGATATCCTTTACCTCTACTGTAGTGGAGCATATTTTTCAGTTAAAATTAAAGGATGACTTCACCTACAAATACAGTTCTGAACTTGGAGGTGAAGTCATCCTTTAATTTTAATACTGGTATTGTTCAACCTTCTGATCCTGCTTTAAAAATCTCTACCTGGCTTCTCTACATTCTAATTCTCACCATGGACAAGGGGCAGGGCAGCAAGGAAGGAGGGTAAACCGTGGAAAGCTGGAGGGAACTGTGAAAGTTCAGTACCGTTTTTTTCCGCCGAGCTGGACTGGGTGAGGAAAGGATTTCCAGGCATAGCACCGCTCCATTGTAGTTACATGCAGAGACTACAGTTGTCTGGGCCTCCTGGGTCAGATTCAGGACAAACTTCAGGATGGGCACTTGTGGGAAAGTTTAAAACTTTCTCAATGATTGCAGATTATGTATCGATTTAGAAAAACTGAATTTACTGCATAGCCTGCATCTACCAGCTTAGAGGCTTTATGGCATACCTGTAAAGAGCTAAAGAAAAAAGAAGAAATGACTACCAATAAGTATCTATGTTTTAAAAAGATAAAGAGTGGCCCTAACTTCTACACCTGTAAAAAAGACTAGAAAAAATTAACCACCAATCACCTGTCCAGCTCCAGGAAAAGAATGAAATGGAAAACAATAATCAGCCTGACTCACTGGAGTAACCTCACTGCTTTTCTGTAAGAACGCCCTAGTTCACCCAACACTGTGCCGCATGCAGTACAGCAGCAGTAACGTCTGCTAGAGATTAATTTGAATGCCAACTAGTTATGCAGTCTGATCTGCACCTTTTTTTGTTGATGACATCAATGCAAGTGCTTTCTGGATGTTTTCTGGTTAAATCCTAAAAGAATCAATCACCAAGCATGAATCCCAACGCCCACCTCCTAAAGGGAGGGAAAATGAATGTAATTTTTAAGGAGTCCATGATGCCTACTTGGATAGTGATTTTATACGGCCCAAAACAGTACGATTCAGACTGACATTGAGGAAACAGCTTCATCCTGTGAGTCACTGTAGCCATAAATGTGTGGAAGTGGAGCAAACTCTGTAAGGGTTTCTTTGGGGTTCACACCAGTATATTAGCAAACAGTCTATTGCCTGGCAAATACAATAGAACCATCTTGCCTTTAGATAAGGCAAGAACCAACAATATTATGTGCAAACTATCTAGTTTTTTTTTTTAAACCAAAACTTCTTATTCTCTTCTGACACTGTAGTGACCAATTAACTAACAAATAAATTAGAATTTTCTGTCACTTAGCTGGTGAATTCTGGCTAAAACTCCAAACTTCCCTATGTCCACATTTCCTCATTACCAAAATGAATATGATAAAATATTAGATAATTTTAAAACATCAATATAGCACTAACACCCTGTGTTTTTTAAAGATAAAATGGAATTATGTGCTTCCTATTGTGCCTATCTACTAAAAATGTAGGTAACTGCAGGCGAAGTAGAGAATGTTTACTGATAGTTATTAACAAAATGTTGAGCTGGGAGAAGTGGTAAGTACACTAAGAACTGGTTATCAGTATACCAATAAAACTTCTACATTAAATTAATAATGGTCAAAAATAGACCTGTTGTCATAAGAAAGATAAGCCAGTTCACTGTTTGGAATAAAATAAACTGTGTTGCTCTATTTTGTTGTGTTGTATTTTGTTTCATTTTGTTTTCCTTTTGAGAAGGTTTTGGAGGAAGATCAAGAACTAAAAGGTAAAGAGAAATATTTTAGGCTTTTAAAGAGAATGGAGCTTAATCTAGAGACCCAGCCATGTCAGCAAAGTTACGAATTATATCTAGAGTTAAAGTATAAAAGAGGACACGAAGAGAGTGCATAGCCTGGCAAGAGAGCAATAGCAGCAGTGGAGCATTGCAGAATATTTGAGAAATTAAGCAAGAATATGAACGAAGAACAGATACTGAAAAATAAAAATAAAACTACATAGTACAATCACTTCAGACAAAGAGAAAATAGACTTTAGACAATTATTTTGCCACAAAGAAAAGCAATCCCATGTTTATAACATACCATTTTTAAGAGATGATTCCAGAATCAGTACAAATAAACTTTTAATTACATTAAAATATTCTAAACTGTCAAAATATCTCTGCATTCCACCCAATTCACCATATTTTTTCTGTTTTGTAAATAAATTTTTAAATTCAGCATAAAGTATGGCACCATAAAATACTGTCCTTTTCCTTAAGAAAGAGGTGCTATGCTATCATCTTTCATGTAAGGATTGCAGGCTTCTTTTTATCGCCATTTTACCTTCCTCTTCCTTCAACAAGTATACAAGTAACAGCAGAGAATGTGTTTCACTATTAGTGTCTTGTGTACACACACACACACACACACACACACACACACACACAATTTCCCGAACAATTTTTGGTTCAAAGCTAGTTACAGAGGGAATTATAAGCCTGAATGAATCAGTTCATGACCTCCTTTAAAACTAACTTCAGAAATGACTGTTTCATGCTTCATCAGCTGTCTTTAACATAATGAATTAAAAAGCATGGTCAAATTACCTTGCAGGGACTATTTAAAAGTGAATAGAGTCCCTTTACTTTCCAACTTATTATTCCTCTATAAGGAAGATTAGGAAGAGATACCAGATGGTTAGCATCCATCCATACTAATCTTAAAGGCAGTCAAATATCAAATGACCCATACTATCATTAAATTATTTTGTGCATAGTATATAAGGCATTTTGAGGGTCATTAGTAGGCAAGTAACTAAAATACTTGTTTAATTGCATCGTATTATATTTGTTATCTAATATAAATAGGGTCATATGCTTAACTATTTAATTATAATATGATAATAATGACAATTGACATGAGTAATAAAATACAAATAAGCACCCAAATGAAAGTTTTAGTAAGCAATTATCTGCCAAGTAAGACAATGATGAGACAAAAAGTACAATACTGTCAACACCACCAAGATTTTTTTTTTTAAAAAAGCTCCTTAAACCTTAAATAAGAAGGATTCTCAGTGCTACCAAACACTACTGAGAAGAGAGGCTGTTTTTAAACCTTAAATATATCCTCATCCTTCCTTTCCTGGTAACTTCACCAGTGTTTGGTTGCTAACCTAGTTTACTTCCTCTCTAAATATTGCAATAACTTAAATAATTTCCCTTCCTACAATCTAAATCCCTTGTAGTTCACTCTATAATACTAACCAATTATTTTTCATGACACTGTCCAGCACCACAGTCTTGAGTTGCATGTCCCATTAGGTACCTGCATACCCAAAGCACTTCATGTCAGAATCATTCTGGATTATCAGGTGGTTTCAAAATACGTAGAAAGAAATCCAGAATTCACTTCTAACAAAGCCTCTAACTTACAAGGTATCTGAGCTTGAGGAAAGTACCTTAGGCTCATAGCTCAAATACCAATCTAACACTGCATTTCAGATGATAAAATTCTGCATCTGTATAGTGCTTCAGCAGGCATAAAGCGGAAGATCTGAGGATTTAACTTACTTTTAAACAGAATTTTGACCACTTCTCCTGGTTTTAGCCCTGCCTTACGCTTACTATCAGAGGTACCACTTAGCACCAATTGAAGACTTTTAGAGGACTATGAAGTAAGCTACACAGCTTTTTAGCTTTCATGTAATTATGTTAGAACATAACTTATTTAGAACTGAGAAGTTAGCTACCACTTGTCCATCAACTTTTTGGTTTCCAAAATTGTGTTACTGTTATCTCCTCTTCTAGTTCTTTGCCCTTGTGGGTTCATGCCCTTTTAAAAGTTAACCTTACTATCATTTTAACAGGATTTCAGAAAGAGTGAAAGTAAATGCATGTGTCCAATTTGCCATCACTACCTCAGATTAAATTTTCTTAAACTTGTTTCAGGAAAGTTATGCTGTGAGGGCTAATTCCAGGAGACTTGAAATTGGCCTTCACTATATTACTAAAGTAAGAAAAGTATTTGCGTAGACTGATACCTGGTTAAGGCATGGAATATGACAAAGTCTGTCCAAAAAAGTCCAGCCATTTGTTAACATAACAAGAATGGTTTGCATGACATCGATGTAACCTGGCAGCCAAGGAGAGTGGACTGGAATGCACATATGTGAACAATGACTTCACTGTACTAGTCAGTGGGGGTGGGGGTGGTAGACACTGTTGAATGAGCATGTGTACCATGTGGTGGTTGCATGCAAAATGATTGAGCAAGTAGAACAACGAATATGCATGAAATTTTGAAGTAAGCTTGAACATGCCTCTGTGGAAACTATTCAGATGATTCAGAAGGCGTCAGGTATAGGGAAATGGTGACTGGCAGCTTCATCATGACAACATGCCTGCTGGTGCATCATATCTTGTGCCGAGTTTTTTGGTGAAACATCAGATCACCCAGGTGATTCAGCCCCCTTACAGCTTAGACTTGGAACTCTGTGACTTCTGGCTTTTCCCAAAACTAAAATCACCTTTGAAAGGGAAGAGATTTTAGACTGTTGATGAGATTCAGGAAAACACAATGGGACAGTTGATGGTGATTGAGAGAACTGTGTGAGATCACAAGGTGTCTCTTTGAAGGGTACTGAGGCATCATTGTCCTGCGTACAACGTTTCTTGTATCTTAGGTCTTCTTCAATAAATGTCTCTATTTTTCATATTGCATGGCTGGATACATTCAGGACAGACCTCTGTCTGGAAACATACTGATTAAACATACTGATTAATAGTGTTTTATCACCTTATATCCAAAGAATTTGAGGGAGGTTTGTACCAGCTAGTCAGAATTTTTTTGTTGGTAACAGTGAGATTGATGATTTGCATTTTGTCTCCATGAGACACTTAGAGGACCTGCAGTTGGGGTTTGCTATGTAGCAGAAATCTGCCTACCTGACCAGTAGAGTTACCTGGACTGAGACTCCATTTCGGGATCCCTGGTTCTAAGGAATTTCAATCCAAGAGGTGTTGAAGGAGGTCATGGAGAAGGTGTGATGGCTTGTTGATCTGGGAGATGAATTAGATCTGTCAGAGCCTCCTCACATGACCTCCCCTTTCCTTGGAATGTACATTTGTCCACCATTGAGCTCTAGGAGTCACTTTCAAGGACGCAACCTTGAGAGAATAATGTGTTGTTGAGACCATCTGGATGGTACACATGACTGAACCCAAATAAGCCCTCTATAAAAACCTGAAGATTCTAGTGGGAGAATGAGGAGAACTACTGTCTTGCAGCGCCCAAGACAAGCCTTATATGTAAGTTTCCTTTTAAAAATTGCCACCTATCATTCTAGAGTGGTCTGCTTTTTTCTGTAGTCTCTTCTTGCCCTCTATGTATGGGATGGGCGAAGCAGTTTCAGATTTTACCCAGGGTGCTCCCAGGATTAGAAACCAATAAGAAAGAAAGTGTATCTAGTATGGTCTCTATTAGGGGAGCAGTTGGAGGTAGTGATTTTCCCTTTGTTGAGCCCTTGCTGTGCAACAGCCTTTGGATGAAATGCATATACTTAATAACATGCTATTACTGTATTTCATCATGTTTCCCATAGATTTGTATCACTTTGAGTCTTCTGGCAACCTAACACTATTTAATTGCCCCTGTTAATGCAATAGGTAACCATATAATTTTACATTTTCATAACATTGCTTCAGGAATTTTTGCACAACAAATTTGTGTTATATTTACTAGGCAAATTATTCTTGTTTTTTCAGGTCCTAATATAATAAAAGCTTCAGTAAAAATCAGTAAATCAAAATATGCCATTTGCTAATCACAAACAACAAACAAACAGAAACTTAGAAAGAATAACAAATACAAGTCAGCATGGCAGCAAAATTAAGCATATATTTTGGTGCCATGTGGACAAGCTATAAATTATTGATCACTCATAATTACTACCCTGACATTCTATCATTTACCATAAAGTAATGTGCTTTGTATTACAAACTTAATGTCATGAACTAAAGCAGTCAGGACAGAGAATTCCACAGATCAAGATTTTCCATCTACACTCCTGGAAGTTTCACCAAAGTACTAGTGTTAATTTCAGCCACTGGCTAATACACAGAGGAAAAAATGACTAGTGTGGTAATTCTGGCCCATATCTGTAGGAATTTCGAAATCTATAGTAGTAACTTGAATTGAATTTTGAATCAACTTTAGGGTTCACTCTGAAGCAGAGTACTAACTAGTGCATTTCCAGCCAGAATAGTGCAGCCAAATCTTGCACCTGCTGAACCACCACTCATCAATCAGAGTTAACTGTGAGCTATGAAGTAATAAGCCACCATGGAGAATATCGGTGGCCTGGATTGCTTCTATCAAGCTCCCACTAGCAAGACGGGATCAATGGCCATATTTCAAAAAGGAATGGGGCAACTGAGTCAACGTTAAATTCTGGGCTCAGAATGTAACTATGGAGCACTAAGTCCCAAATGCTAAGGCAAAGAACATGTACAGCTTCCCAAATAAAGAAAAGGAAAACCTAAAGTGTTTGTGTACAAAATGTGAAGCATGGAGCTAAGTATTTTATACCCAGAATCTGATGAGAAAAATATAATTGTTCCCATTTTGTGAATGAGAAGACTGTGGTTCAGTTTTATGAATGAAAAAAAAAACAGATTATAATGCTTGAAATGCTCACTGCTGGAAATGCCATGAGAAGAATATGAACATAGGTGTGTGTTGCTGTAATGTACTTTCTCTTGCATCACATTTTGCCCTAAAATAACTCTATTAGTCTTTCATCCTCTGTAAGTACATGCTCACTGTTAACATTCCCTCTGCATTTCCCAAGTTTAATGTGGCTGCCTATTTTGCTCAGTTATTTAGTCTCCTAATGTGTGGCATTTTGACAAAGCATTCATTCATTCATTCATTCATTCATTCAATGACACATGCATTAACCAAATACTGTCTGAGCACAAACCAATTCAAAGTGACAGAACAAATGTAGTCGTATTCACAAGCAAGAATACAGAGGCCTTGACCAATGACTTTCTAGAACAGAAACCAACTTGCATTAATATGTACTATTTTATCACCTATAACAAATCTTTCACATACCCAACATGCATGCCACATATAGTTGTACTCCTTATATACTCACACTCAGATTTTCTTTCCTTTGTTAAATTATGACCTTTGTAATATTACCTGGTGAACAAATATTTCATGCTATTGAACATGGGATGAACTGCTTGACTGTTTGCCTGGCAGTGCTCTCACACAAATACACTTTTGCCTATGCAGCGATTATTGTTTGAGCAATTATAGTAATGCTTTTTTGCTCTTTGCCTTTATTTCATGAAAAATGGCCAGAAAGTAGAAAACGAAGCCATTGTTTGGAAATAATACAATTGAGTAAATGGAAATGGTTAGTCATGCCAAAAGTGAAGAATCCTAAGCTAATTAACTCCATTTTCAATGGTGAGAAAAAGTAACACAAATCAAAATCTCAAAAAAGAATCACCAGTTTTCTATGACTGGAAATTTTGTTTGAAAGCCTCCATCTAGCAATAGATTATATAAATAAGCATTTAAAATTGTAAATTTAAAAATCAAGGTTAAAGAGTTGCCAGTCATTTGGATTCAGAGAGAAACAGGTAGAATAAAATGTTTCCAAAAATTGCTCCACCGAGTTAAGTCTTGCCAGAATTATGGCAGTCATCAACAGCCAGTTATAAGACAATGGTCCAGGAACTGCCCTGCCTCCTTTCAAGTTTGTTTTTCAGATCGAAAGCCAAGACACAAACCACAGAGATGAACTCAATATGCGGTTAAGAAAGTCCCTTCCTGCGTTCCATAATAAATGCTACACAATCCCAGAATGCCTCGCTTCACTAATGTGAACCTGGACATCTGTGCCCCCCCCCCCCAAAAGGAAAAGCTGGCTAACCTACGCCCTGACTGGTTATCCCAGCAACTTTCACGTTCCCAAGCGATAAAAAGCCCCAAGCACCACACCTGGGGCACAGAACCTGGGGCCCGGTCTCAGTGTTCTCGCCTCTGCAAGGCTTCAGTTAATCTGCCTTTGCTTTTATCAGTGTCGCTGGTCTAATTTTTTTTTTCTATCAGGAGACAAGAACCCTATTTTTGTCAGTAACAAGAGAACTTCACAATTCTATAGCACTGTGGCTTCACAGTTGTTACAGGCTCCTTTAGCAAGAGAAGAACACTTGGAGTTCAACTTCAACTTTCTTTTCACAGGTTCTTCAAGGAAGTTGATAACCTATCGAGGTGAGCACCAGAGTCTCTTATTCTTCTCTTTGCAAAACCATCATCAAATACTTGTCAATAACCAAATAATTTATTTTAATTTTCCTCAATGTCATTCAAAAAGCTGTGAAGTTATCAAGCATGTTAATTTAAAAAAATATGACACATTCATTCCTTTACAGAAGGGGATCAGATAAACTGTTACTTTAGACATGTATTTATCTATATTTAGTGTTAAATCTAGTTTTAATTTTTTTAATTTTATAAATTCTAGTATTTATAGCATAATTATGGATTTTATCTTTTTAACTACCAGAGATTTGAATCTCATTTGTGAGATTCTACTGTTTTCTTTCAAATATTCAACTACTCAACTATTTTCAGGAATGTTCAATTGTAAGGTAGGAGAAAGCTTGTATCAGGATAATCCCTTTAAATATATGTTGGGAAGAACTTTTCATAGAAATTGGTAGTAATTTAATAATAAGTATTTATCTTCATAGAAATTAGGCAATAAATTTAACCCTTAATTTTAGACATTCAAATAACCAGATCTTAACTTTTCTGAGAATATACACCTTTGTTTCACATAGTAAATATGCAGAAGCAAGTCCCACCTTTACTACCTGATCAGGAGCAAGTGGAGCACTGGCTGGAATCTTGAAGCCATTCAAATTTTAATACTGAAAAAATTAGATTCCCCTGCCCCAGAAATAGTCATTTCTCAAACGAACTATTCCTGTAATTTGTCATTCAATATCAGGATTCTATTTTAATTAAAAAACTTATAACTATTAAATAGTACATAGTTTGAACTTATAAAAACACTAAGTTATCCTCAGATAACTTAATCTAATAGAATTTACCATAGGACTTTGTTACATTAGAGTCGTTAGGCTCGATTCTTTACAGGTAACTGTTTTTCTTTATGGACAAACATCTCTGGACACAGGATAACTCTGTTCATGGATGGGGTAGAGAGATAATAATTAAATCTTTTTTAGTACACATACAAAATTAAATTTGAAACAACTGAAAGAGGGAAACAACAGCTTCCTTGATAATTTATTCAGTGTTTCTTTTGTTGTTTTAAAGTCTTTTACAATACAGTCGCTTAATAGCTTTGCATGCCAGTCCTCTCGCAGAGAATGCAATCCTATAAAATGGTATTTTATTATCCTTTAACGACGTAAATGTGTGACAGGCAATTAGACAGACATGAGCAGAGCAAGGACCATAGGCCAGATACGGAAGTGCAGCAGGGTGGAAAGCCCCAGGTGCCTAGCAAGGGGCAAAACTGGAAAAGCAATAACCTTGCCCCCAGGTAACCTTTCCTCCCCTAGCATAATGCTGGGTATGCAGCTTAGACCCCCTGGCCTTTCATATCACTTTTCACGAGGCTTGGACCCTCCCCTGACCTTTCCTCCCCTGACCTTTCCTCCCCTGGCATGTCACTAGTCAT
Source organism: Glossophaga mutica (assembly GCA_039655065.1). NCBI lineage: Eukaryota > Metazoa > Chordata > Mammalia > Chiroptera > Phyllostomidae > Glossophaga > Glossophaga mutica. The sequence goes on from CM077306.1 coordinate 55,693,772, forward strand.
ATGGGTTAGACCCCCTTAGAGGAGGTACAAACACAGGGGCTGAAGAATAGTCCTTAAGCTTTAAACCCCCAGGACAATGAGGTTCCGACCCACATCAGACACATCTAAGTCTCAGCTAATGTGTATATAAAACCTGTGAAATTATCTATCATGTTATAGGAAAAATATAGCACATTGATGCTTTTAAAATGTTTTTAAACGCCAGATTTTGAGGCACATGCTCTGGGCAAGATGTACCCCCCAAATATATATATCTAGGCAAATATATATATCTAGGCAAGATGTACTACCCAAATATATATATATATATATTCATTCCTGATATTTCAAGGAACTTACCGAACACAGAACCATGAAAAAGACCTTGTTGTGAGGTAGATACTTAAATATTAATAAATGTCAATGAAAGAAATGTCCAAACCTGCAGAGAAATTTTTATTTTTTAATTGATTTTAGAGAGAGAGAGAGAGAGAGGAAGGGAGGGAGAGAGGGAGGGAGGAAGTGACAGGGGAAGGGGAGAGAGAGAGAGACAGAGAAACATCGATTTGTTGTTCTACTTCTTTATGCCCTGTAACCTTGGCATATTGGGTTGACAACTTAACCAACTGAGCTACCTGGCCCGGGCTCAAACCTGTAGAGAATAATTAAGAGTTTATTTGAGCCCAGCTGATGACAATTGCCTGGGAAGCAAAATCTCAATTAATTGAGAAAATGCTCCAAAAAATATCAGTTTTACCACTTACTTTATAGGTCAGAATCAAAGGGGAGGACATAAGGAGGTTACTGGAAATCCATTGGTGATAGATTAGGGAGGCAAGAGAAAGTAAAATGGGGAAATCTCTGAGATTAAATAAAAGAAAGAGGGAGAGACATGTACTTCTTTTACATTGGGGGGTGACAATTAACACAATAACACTGAAAATGAAGGGCTCCGTGGTCTGGGCTCTGGTGCAGTAATTGTGCCCTGAGGGCTCTAGAAAAGAGAAATTACCCCAACATTACAAAGGTATCTTATTATAGATGCAAAAAAGACAAAAGACTGGCTTGGTTAAGGCAATCATGGAAAAAAAAAAGAGAAAATTGGAAGCATCACACTTCCTGGTTTCAAACTACACTTCAAAGCTATGAAAATTGAAGAAGTATGGCACTGGCATAAATATAGACATACAGACCAATGGAAACAGAATCAAGAACCCAGAAACAAACCCCCACATCCACTGTCAACTAATATTTAATAAGGGAATCCATGATATTTAATGTGAAATGAGTAGTCTCTTCCATAAATTTTGGGAAAACTAGATAATGACACGCAGAAAAATGGAACTGGATCCTATTTTATACCACTCGGAATGAGTTAAGGATTTCAATGAGAGTTTGAAAGCCATGAAATTGCTAGGAGAAAACACAGGGGAAAATCTCTCTTTCAATTTCAAATTGTTGCCACAGGTTGTGGCAACAACTTTTTTTTTTTGGATATGACAACAAAAGCACAAGCAACAAGACAAAAATCAGCAAGTCAAACTACTCCAAATTACACATTGTCTGCACAGCAAAAGAAACAAACAGCAAAATGGAAGTGCAATCTATAAAATGTGAGAAAGCATTTGCAAATCATATTTTAAAAAGGGTTAATACCTATGATATATAAAGTATTCATGAACATCAGTAACAAAACAGCAAAAAATCTAATTTAAAAATGGACAGAGGAACTGAGTAGACATTTTTTCAAAAAAGACATACAGATGGCCAGCAAGTATATGAAAAGGTGCTTAATGTCATTAATCATTAGGGAAATGCAAATCAAAACCACAATAAGCTATCACCTCACATCTGTCAGAAGGGCTATCATCCAAAAAGACAAAGGTCAACAATAGTTGGTAAGAATATAGAGAGAGGGGAACCCTTGTGCACTGTCGGTAGCAATGTAAATTGGTTCATCCACAATGGAAAACAATACGGAGATTCCTCAAAAAATTAAAAATAGAACTGCTCTATGATCCAGCAATTCCACTTCCAGATTTATATCCAAAATTTTTTTTTAAACCCAGGATATCAAAGACATCTCTACACTACCATGTTTATTGCAGCACTGGTCACAATAGCCAAGATTGAAAACAACCTAATTGTCTATCAATGGATGAATGGAAAGAACGCTATAAGAAAGAACAAAATTGTGTCATTTGTGACGATATGGATGGCTTATGATACCATTATGCTACGTGAAACTAGTCAGGCAGAGAAAGATAAATACTGTATGACCTTACTTACACATGGAATCTAAAAGAGCCAAACTCATAGAAACAGAAAGTAGAATGGTAGTAACCAGGGACTGGGGGTTGGGGGAAATGGGGAGATATTGGTAGAAGAGTACAGATGTCCAGTTAAAAGAAGAACTTCCAATGCACAGCATTGTCATTATAGATAAAAGCACTGTGCTATATATTCAGAGTTGCTAAGAGAGTAGATCTTAAATGTCCTCACCACAAAAAAGAAGTAGAAATTTTGTATATGATAGAGGTGTTGGCTAACATTCTGGTGGTAATCATATTGCAATATATGAGTGTATCAAATCAACACGGTGAATAACTGAAAGTGACACAATGTCATATGTCAATTACATTTCAATAAAGTTTGAAAGAAAAAACAAGAAAAATCAAGTGAGTTAGAAGACAAGCCACAGACTGGGAGAAAATATTTGTGTAAGACACATCTGATAAAGCATGGCTATAGAAAATATACAAAGAGTTCTTATAACTCAACAATAAGGAAACAAACAACTCAACTTAAAAATGGGCCAATGTCCTTGACTGATGCTTCACTGAAGAAAATATACAGATGGTGAATGAACATATAAAACGATGCTCTGCATCATATGCCATCAGGGAAATGCAAACTAAAAGAATGAGAGACCACTACCACCTGTGAGAACGGCCACACTCCGAATCACTGACACTCAGTGCTGGCCAGGACATGGAGCAATGGGACCTCTCATTCACTGCTGCGGGGGGACTTGAAACAGTAGGGACACTTTGGAAAACATTTCGGCAGTTCTTTACAGGACCAAACATCCTCCTACCATATGACTCAGTAATCATGCTCTTTGGCACTTACCCAAAGGCACAGAAAACATATGTCCACACAAAAGCCTGCATGCGCATGTTTATAACAACTTTATTCAGAAATGTCAAAACGTGAAAGCAAACCAAGATGTCCTTCAGTATATGAACGGACAAATTGTGGTACATCCAGAAAAATGGAATGCTATTGGGCTCTAAAAAAATGAGCTATAAAGCCATGAAAAGATAAGAAGGAACCTTAAGTGCATATTATTAAGTGGAAGAAGCAGTGTGAAAAAGGTTACATGCTATATTATTTCAACCTACTCCATTCTGGAACAGGCATATCTAAGGAAACTCTAAAAAGATCAGTGTTTGGGGGAGGAGGAGGTGATAAGAGCTGAACAGGCAGAGCACTGTGGGTTTTTAGGGCGTGAAAATGTTCTGCATGATATAATGATAGATACATGCCATTATACATTTGTCCAAACCCATAGAATGTACAACACCAAGAGTCAACCGTAATATAAACTATGGAGTATAGATGACCCTGGTGTGTCAATACAGGTTCATCCTGGGTACAAATATATGTCATCCTGGTGTGTGATGCTGATGATGGGGGAGGCTGAGTATGTGTGGGCACAGAGGGTATATGAGAAAATTCTTTACCATCCTCCCAATGTTGTTCTAAACTTAAAACTGCTCTAAAAAAAATAAACTCTTTTTAAAAAAGTAACATGGAGGCCTGGGCTTAATTTTATTCTTATACTATAGATTTAATATATTTTTAATGCACATTAGCTTTTTGATCTGGGTTCATTTTTCTTTTCAATCTTTGTAATGATTTCCTTTCTACCCCAATTACCGAAATTTCTTTAAAAGTTGTTATTTCCTATTTTTCATTGTTTAAGATATTTGAATGTAAAGATTACATTTTACGTGATTGATGGATTTCGAGTTAGAAATCTCCCTTTTAACATAAAAAGCAGACCTTAGGTGAACATTTTTCTTCAAGAGCCATTATATAGGCACAATGTCCACTCCTGAATTGCTCGATTTCTCATTTATCCACTTAAATGTTTTTAACTGATTTTTTAAAATTGTTGTTTTCTAAAAATATAGCCAAAGAACATCAGCTTCTAATCTATACAGGAAGCAGCCTTGAAATTTTTGAACAGAGGAAGAAAAAGAGATGATAGAGGAAATTGTGAAGCCTGGACCTACAGCATCACAGGCTGAGTCTCAAAAAATAGCCCAAGTTGCTGAACCGCATAAATTAAGAAGCACTTGAAAAATTCATAGTATCAGAACACACACTTACTGGGAAAAGGCAGGTATTACTGTGTTTCAAAAAGAGAGAGAGAGAGAGAGAGAGAGAGAGAGAGAGAGAGAGAGATAATAATCCAAAGGCTACAGACTTTCAGTTCTTCTAACTGAAAAGAAAAGCTTCTAGGGATGTAGTGTACAGCATGGAGACCGCGGTTAATCATACTGTGTTGTGCACTTGGTATTTCACAGATCTCTAGAGTTCACACCACACACACGAAAGATAGTGTCAATGGGAAGTGACGGATATGTCAATTAACGTGATTGTTGTAATCATTTTACAAAGTATCCATGTATTATGTCATGTTGTACACTTTTAAAAAAAGAAGACAGCAAATATCAAATAGTGATGAATCATGCCAACACAGGATTCTAATAGATCTGGGTGTAAATTATAATTTGATCATTTCTAAGGTATGATACCTAAGGCATGCACCCCAATCACTTACTATTGAGCCACCGTGTGTTCACCTGCCAACAGAGCTAATGCACTGATATCATAGCCTGTTGGGACCCAATGGGTAACCATAGCAAAGAGTCGAGCACAGGGCCTGGGCACGCAGCACACCCTTGGTGCATAAGCCAGTATTATTGATAATTAATAGACTTCTTTGCATGAGATTAAGTACCTGTATCTGAGGAATTAGCAACATCATATGTATCATGTCTCTTTATGTTCTTCTTTTAAATGATAGGCAGGTAAGTTTCTTAAGGTCCAAATGAAGAAAATATGCTTTTATTTTGGTCCTTCATATCAAAAAGTAATTAAGCCAGTGGTGTTATTCTTGTAAGAGAATTCTTAGAAAAGTCCAGCATGTGACTTACAGAGATTCTCTATGCTCTTCTATGTTCTCATTACAGTGGCCACTGTTGATAGAAATTTTATGATCACTTGTATCTTTGCACAGGTATTTGACAACTGAAAACCATTCCAGCCTTTTTGCTGCATTTGTGCATGAGTGCCATTCCAAATCTTCATTAGGTCAAAAGACTGTTTTCGAAATGTTTGTATGTTGACATGCATATTGTAGAAATGAGATCAAGGGCATGGATTTTAATGGTCACTTTGCATCTAATGTGCTCCAAACAGACAACATAAGCAAAAAGGTCAACCTTTTAGTTTGCCCTAACCGTTATTATTTCTCTCAAAAACTCCTAAAGCTGATCACAAAGCGAGGCAATGGTGTCTAATGCTGAATTCTCTAATGCCTATTTGACCTCTCCATGCCACCTCCGGAAGTCACCCTTTTCTACGGCTATAAAAAGAAGTCACTCAAGCTTCTTCCAGAGCAAAGGTAACCGGAAAAGGTGCTCTTGCCAGGAAATGGCACCGTGCATGCTCCAGCGGGCCAGACCGTCCCAGCTTCCCAGAGACTGCTTTCTGTGGCTGGTTTTCAGCCTGTCAAGAGACTTTTTCTCAGCCTCTGTGCAGACAGGAGTCCATCCAGCTGAGCACGTCTCCCAGGGAACTGGCGGGAAGCCCAGGCACCTCAGGGAATCCAGGAGGTTGGAGAAGGACTTTTATCTTTTCCTCAGCTGAGGATTGCTGTTGGTTTGCTATTCTGAACCCAAATGGATAATTAAGATCAACAAATAATAAACTTAAATTATGAAATTTTAATAAACTTTAAAAAAATCTTTTGTAGAAAATAAGTGAAGAAACATAAGTTGGATATTTTTTACCCTTCTGAAACATCCAGTTTCTCAATGGCCTAATTGGCAAACAGAACCAATGGAAGAAATCTGACTCACTCATTTTTGTCTTAAAAATAATAAGAAAATCCTATTTTATATTTAGACTTGCTTAGAGAATGAAACTTGGGTAAATGTCTGCTACTATGTAAGCTTCAGCAGTATTTTTTTCTAATGTAAGCCTCAGAATACTAAAGTTGCAAAAATATTGAACATATAGAATAATTTTGACATTGGGATTTTGAGTATACTCACAAAATTTCTATCAAGTTTATTGAGCTTCTTATAATGATTTTAGGTCTTTATATTGGAATTGAGTCTATCTGCAATGTGAAAACTTACCTTCTAGCAATTCTGCAAATAAGTTTTCCCATTTTTAATGAAATAATTTCAAGAGTTAAATTCTGCATTTTAAAAAAACCCTCTCTAGGTACAAGAAGCAGCAAACTTTTCCATAAAAATCAAACAATGCATTGACATATGTTACTATACTTGTTATACCAAAAGTTATCTTTATCTGACTTTTGATTTTTTAAAGCAATTTGTGTATAGGCTGGCTAGCAAATATGAAATATATATATATATATCCGCTCAATGCTGCAGTGCTACTAAAGGATAGCACTAACATTTCTTTTGGAAATTCAAATAAGAGGGTAGGCATTTTTTTATTATGGTTGTATGAAGTGCACCAGACTACCTCAGTCTGATGCTCAGGAGGTTCACGAGCTTTTAAATGCATTCTCAAATCACCTCCAGGAACAATGAGACTGTAATCTGTGGGCTTTTCCTTCACACCGGCAGGCACTGGAGGCAGACAGATTTCTAGCAGCCTATGATTCCATTTAAAGCTTGATTTGTCCATTCTTTTGTCTGTCTGACTGCCATACCATGGAGCTCAGGCTGATTATCCAGACTCTCTAACATTGTCGGCAATGTTCATTTGTGTTTTGATCAATGCTGGAACAACCCACATGTTTCAGTCTACTTTCTGACACATGCACATTATTTATGTAGCCTTCTAAATGCCTAAAGTGCTTCACAGTGAAATAATTGAGCTGTTCTCTTTATTTGTTTATTCCTCTTATCCTAAGATATCCACCTGACTCAATTCTTGTGGTTTGGGGAAATGAACTGGTTACATTACCAATTCTCACAGGAAATTGATAAAATAAATAAACATAAAACTTGATTAGCAGATCTCTTCAGTAATTGTGCTATAGTTTTTCCCTAATTAGTCTCCTCAGAATTTTGTGGAAGGTGGTAATGTTAGTGTGGATTCCCTTAGAATCAGACCCTATGAGGAGGATTTGAGGGCAAGTAGCCTATTTGGGAGATCATCTCAGGAAGCACCGCAAAAGGGATGCAAAGGCAAGATAAAGGGTAGAAGCCAATGACGGGAGTGTCTTGCAGTAAGTTACTGCTTCAGGTAGCTAGGGAATGCTGGGAGAGAACCGAGAATATAACTCAGGTTTATCCTACCTGGGAGCAAAGAAGGTGGGTATTAAACCTCCAGCTTTAATAGGTTATTAGCTCAGGATGTCCCTGGGGGTAGCAACCTCTGGGCTTGTCCAACCTGTGCTGCATGGGGTCTGAAAGCCCTCTGTTGGAGAGTGACAAGATTTGCAGCAAGGACATGCACCACTATGGCCAATGCTGACTGTGCACAGGCAGAAATAAAATAAAGGGTGAATACTACTTTTTTTTACATAGCAAATGTGATGCCAAAATATTTTAAGTCACACGTTAAGTGATAATAGCAAGATTGCTATTCATGCAATAATTATTTTTCAATTGCCTACTATAGGCCAGGAAGCAGTGAGCTATGCAAGAACCTTATGGTAAAGGGTTTTGGAAATGAAATGCCCATTCCCATTCAGGTTTTTTTGTTCTTTTTATCCACACATTTTGATAGTTTAGGTGTATATGAAGCATTCTTTACCATTTCCTCCCAAGAAATAGAAAAAGTTCTAAAGAGGTTGGTATAGCATCTTTTGCACAAAATATTCTAGCTTCTCCTTCCCACTCATCCATCTCTATCAGTCCTCAGCCTCTTGGTAAAAATACAACCTTGCTAGAAATTCAGCAATTTTTTAAAAAATTTTATCTCCAGGGCCTGCTTAAATATGGAAGAATATCCTGTTCAATTGTCTTTTTTATTTTCTCTCATGCTATTAGGAATTATATAAATATGTAAAGGGCTAGGTGTTGGAAAAAATCTTGTATTTTATTAATAGATTAAAAGTTTTTAAAGATTTTTAAATATGATATAATAGACAGAAATACTTCAAAATACAGTCTATCACGTGCAGTCAATGGAACATTTTCTCTAACTGCGTAGAAACCAAACTATCATTACATTTCCTAAAGACCTCTCAGCACACACCTGCCGCCTTAGAAGGAAACAGGAAGGCTGCGAGTCAGGTCTGCGGGGAGGCGTTAATTCTGCTCAAACTACTGAGCTATAATAGAATTATGTTTGGCAATGGGTGGATAAGAGATGGGGAGGAAAGACATTTTGAATTTCATAGTGATTATAAAGTATTAAGTCAGCCTAAGCTTTCCGGATACAAATATGTCAATTTACTCTCATAAAACTTTTAAAATCTAGGCGAGGTGCTACTTCCTTCCATTTTCCAGATAGAAAACAGGAGGGACAGTGAAGATGCCCCTGCAAGCCCTGGCAAAAATAAAGAACCGGAAGGTGGGGGATAATGAGGTTGGAAGTAGTTGCTGTTACTCACCCGGTGACACAGAGAATCAAACATTATGCCACAGGCCACTGGGCAACACACTCTGAAAGAATCCCACCGAGACTGAAGAAGTTCAGTGTTTCCTGCTGAAATACAAACACGATGAATCTATAGGAAAGAAAACTCTCCCTTCCTTTTGTATCTAGATTGGCAATGGTTTGAGGAGCCTCTTCAGAGTGGGTGGGTTTATACTTACTATGATATTAAACAGGGATTTTTAAATACAGGTTGATATGTAACAAAAAGCACAGTTAATTATTTTCAGATTTTTTATTACATACAACAAGCTTTTCATTTTTAAAAGCTTAACTAATATTTTGATTAAGTTTTAAGAGTCAATGGATGTATACCACTATCACCACTAACTATAACAGAGTTCTTACTAAAGATGCATGATTTATTTTTATAATATTTAAGAGATAATTTAAGTATTCCTGTTCTGAAGATATTTTGCAGTATCAATCAAGTCATAAAACAGCTCTCTAATTAGAAATGGAGAATCAATATTTAACAACCCATTTACGTAAGTTTAAGAGAGTTCTATTAAGATATGAGATTACACATCCATATAAATTATGTAAAATATCTCTTATGACTTTTATTTGTGAGAAAAGTGAGGTCCAGAATTTTAAAGTGTTTCCAGATACAAAATTGAAGCATTAATTTAGTCATTATAAATGTACCAAAACATTTAAGTACCCAAGTTAACAGCATTACCATACTCAGAGAAAAAAATGTGTCCATATAAAAATGTATTGTATTTGCATGCAAGACAAAATATGGATATTTAATAAAAATGACAATTTAAAAGGATAAATAAATCACCATTAGTAGTTTTAAATATTTTGGTGTACAAAAATAGCAAACTAAATCTACAGTGTGCTCCCACACAAACAATTAATTTGGTATAACCAGAATGACACATCAACTCCTGGAACAAATTATGTCTTTATGAGAGGAGCTGGTGAACATCCCGAACACTTGTTAAGGAACACGTTGGCAAGATACCAATTAGCTTATAATGTTCATACAATTTAAAGTAAAATTGCTTTTGCTGGTCACGGCAACAGGCTGAGTCTGGCACTGGTTGAAAGCCAGGTTAAATTATCATAGGACAAAGATACTATTGGAGCAATTTTGTCTTTCTTCCCAAGGGACTCAGATTCCTCAGTAGCTAGGCTAATTTTCCCCAAACCTCTTTTCTAAAAAATGTTATTCTTTCACATTTTAAATCTAGAAACCAATGCCAAGCAGCATTTACACATACATGAGTAGGGAGTATTATTAAATAAATGTTCACTATTACATTCAGTTCAAAAGAACACCTGGCTAATATTGTTGACAATGTAATTTTTTGTGAAGAATTAGGATCCTCCAATCTCCTAGTCACTGATGCTCATAAAAAAACATGATCTTACTGGGCATTTTAACCTAATGAAAAGCCATGTTACTCTTAGTGGGTGCAGCATGAGAAAGGATGTTCTTATTATACTTTCAAGGTTTAAGAAATGCAATCAAAAGACACAAGAGCACTCACTTTTCTTTGGTCAAAGAGATACAATGATAAAGAGAATCTAAATGGTTATGTGTGACCTGGGTTTTGACAAGTCTACAAAGAAAGGATACTTTTTGTTACATAGACTAACTTGTTGCACATTTATCAGATGCACATTTCAATTGTCATCTGATAATTATCAATAAATTAATATTTTCTCAATAATTGACTGACAGAAATAGTTCTAGAGACCACCTTCCACAAAAAGATAGTCCAAAATCAGGAAATTCCAAATGACAGCATCCAAATGTGCTAAACAGAGAAATTTTTTCTCATTTTGCCTTAACCAGGTTAAAAAACAAACAAACAAACAAACAAAACCAATTGAATGCTTCTCATTAAAAGGGGATTATAACTAGCCTCTTATGCTAGGGTCCAGAGTCCCCAGAATACCATTGGATGGAGAGAGACAGCCTATATGTAAATCTTTAAAATACCTTTAATCTTTCTATATACAAACATATTTATGTTTTAATTATCAATGAAATAGTTACATTAAGTAATTTAACATATAGATCATGTCAAGTGGAGTCTGTCACCTTTTAGGTAAGCTTATTTAAGTTATACTGAGTCATTTAAGGGAACTAAATGGTAATGGAAAAAATACAATAAACTTTAAAAATTTTTAACTATAAAACATATAACTACATTACAACTGTATATCACAAACCTATATTAATTAAAAGAATATGGTATTTGCATAAAGCAGACACATAGATCAATGGAATAGGAGAAAGAACCCAGCAATAAACCCACACACATATGGTCAATTAATTTGTGACAATAAAGGAACCAAGAATATACAATGAAAAAGGGACAGTCTCTCCAATCACTGTGTTGGGAAAATTACACAGAAACATGAAAAAAAAAATGACACTGGACCACTACGTTACACAATAACCAAAAATTATTTCGAAATGGATTAAATATTTGAACTTAAGATCTGAAACCACAAAACTCCTACAAGAAATCACAGGCAGTAGGGTCCTTGACACAGGTATTGGCCATGATTTTTAAAAATCTAACACCAAAAGCAAAAGCAACAAAAGTGAAAATAAACAAGTGGGACTGCATTAGACAAAAAGTTAAAGATAAGCCTTCCACATGACTCAGCAATTCTGTGTCTGTGTGTTCATCCAAAATAAAAACAAAACAAAAACAAAAATGAAACACTAATAATACAGAAAGATACATGCAGCCCTTTGCTGACTGCAGCACTATTTAAGTAGGCAAGATATGGAAGCATTGCTAGTTGTTCATCGGTCAGTGAATGGATACAGAAGATACGCCATGTACATCCACAAAACATTACACAACAATAGAAAGAATGAAATCTTCACATCTGCAACAACATCAGTGGAAATACAGGGTATTATACCAAGTGAAATGTCAGAGAAAGACAAATACCTTATGATTTCTCAGAGTGGTAAGGGTAAGTGGGTGAAAAAAGTGAAGGGGAAATAAGAGGATCAAACCTCCAGTTACAAAATTAACATCATGGCAATGTAATGCATAGCACAGGGAATATAGTCAGATGGTTACTAGACATCATGGCGATATCATTGGAAGGTATATAATGTCAAATCACTATGTGGTTCACCTAAACATAATATTGTATGTTAACTACACTTTAAAAAAAATAAAAAAATCTTCTGCACAGCAAAGGAAACCATCAACGAAATGAAAAGGCAATCTACTGAATGGGAGAAAATATTTGCAAATCAAATGTCTGATAAGAGGCTAATACCTAAAATATAAAAAGAACTCATAAAAATGCAACAGCAAAATACAAACAATCTGATTAAAAGTGGGAAGAAGTTCCAAATAGACATTTTCCCAAAGAAGGCATGCAGATGACTAATGGGCACATGAAAAAGGGGCTCAGCATCACTAATCACCAAGGAAAGGCAAATCAAAACCACAACAAGGTGTCACCGAATGGCTATCATCAAAAATAAGTGTTGGTGAGGATCTGGAAAAATGGAAATTCTTGTGCACTGTTTGTGTGAAGGTAAATTGGTGCAGCCATTACAGAAGACTGTCTAAAGGTTCCTCAAAAATTTAAAAACAGAACTACCATATGACCCAGAAATTCCACTTCTGGATACTTATCCAAAAAAAATAAAAATACCAACTCAAAAAGATATGCATTCCTAGTTTGCTGAAGTATTATTTAAAATAACTAAGATATGAAAACCACTTAAGTGTCCATCAGTGGATGAATGAATAAGGAAATTTTGATACATATATATATTATATATATATAAATGGAATATTATTCATATTATTCAGCCATAGAAAAGAATGAAATCTTGCTATTTGTGACAACATTGATGAAGTGTGAGAGAGCATTATGCCAAGTGAAATAAGTCAGGTAGAAAAAGACAAATACCATATGATCTTTCTTGCATGTAGAATCTAAAAAACAAAAACAAGCCCTGGCCAGGTAGTTCAGTTGGTTGGTGTCGTCCTAATATACCAAGGGTGAGGGTTTGATCTCCATTCAGGGCACATACAAGGAGCAACCAGTGAACACATAATAAGTGGAACAACAAATCGATGTCTCTCTCTCTCTCCCCCTCCCTCCCCTCTCTTCTCCCTCCCTCCCTTCCCCTCTCTCTCTATAACCAATAAATAAAAACTTCAAAAAAATAACAAAAGCTCCCAAGCTCGTAGATACATAAAACAGATGGATGGTTGCCAGAGGCAGGGACAATGGATGGGGCAATGGATGAAGTGGTTTATTGTTTTAAATAAAATGAGTAATTTGTACTAAATTTAAAACACAGAGTTTTGTCAACTATAACCACCAGGCTGTACATTACACCCCCAGAACTCATTGATGTCATAACTAGAAGTTTGCACCCTTTGATCAATATCTCCCCATTTCCCCACCCCCTGCCCCTGGCAACCACACCCTACTTTCCCGTTTTATGAGTCCAGCTTTTTTTAGATCCTCCAACTTATCAAAGGATTATGCCTCTCCTCAGTCAACTTGAGGAACAAAAAACCCAATTTAACTTCATTTATCTTCCCCTTGACTCATATAATTTTTGTTGTGTATTTAATTCAACTCAATTTATTCAATTTCATTAGTATTTTATAAAGCCAAATTCCACTTAGATTTGTCTACAAATTTACCATCCTCCTTACTCTTTGTTTCCTGTGCCTGCTCTTACTCAAAGTAACTCTTTTAACGCAGGTTTGCTGTTGATAAAATCGGTTTCCCCTTGGCTTTTTTATTGTTGTTTAAAACTAGTTCTATTTCTCTTTGTTTAAGGTTATTTCTACTGAGTATAAGTATATATATAAATAAGCAGTTATTTTCATTCAATACACTGAATATAACACTTCACTTTTCTGGCATCCATTAGTGTTATGGATATTGCTCTAATCTAACAATTAATGAAAATATTTTTCCTCTTGCATTTCTGTTTTTGCAATATCACTATGATGCGTGTATGTGTGATTTATTTATTTACTTACTTGGGACTTTAAAATCTTTGGATTAAAAGTTCTAATCAGTTTGGCAATTTTTTCAGGAATTATTACTATAACTTTTGCTTATATCTTTCCTTTCCTTCTGGAACTCTAATTAGATGCATGTAAAGGTGCCCTACTGCCCCTTCTCCTAACCTCCTTTTATGTCTTCGTTACACATTCATGATGGTTTCTTTTGCCTCATCTCCCAGCTTCCTAAATCCCTCTCTTCTTGTGTCCAATTTGCTCTTATACTTATTCAGTAATTTCTTAGTCTCAAGTATTATATTTTAATTCATAATTTCAGTATGACTTTTTCAAATCTGCTATGTCACCTTTATATAAAATTTCAAACTTAGCCTTTCTATCTCAATGAAAAATATATATTTAATTTAGAGGTACTATGGGTTGCATTTGATAACTTAAGTATCTTAAGCCTGGTGGGCCTAATTTTTCTTTAGAACTTTTCATTTGGAAATTTCAAAATTACAGGTAATTTGTAGGAATAAAAGTAGTACAAAGAACACCCATATAACTTTTCCCTGATTCAAATATTGTTAACATTTTCCCCTTTGCTTTATCATTCTACCTATAAATATAAATATTATGTATACTTATATCTATATAAAATTATAGAGTATTTCTCTCTATATATAACATATATAAAATTCTTCTCTGAACAATCTGAGAATAAGTTGCACACATGGCCCTTTACCCACAACATCTTTAATGTTTAGTTTCTAAGGTAATGATATTACCTCATATAACCACAAGACAGTTAGCTAACATTGGTATAATACTGCAACAGACTGAGTGACTTTGTGCCCCCAGAATTCATGTGTTGAAAATCGCATCCCAGTGTGATGGCATTTGGAGGTGAGACCTTTGCAACATAATTGTATTATGAGGTAGAGTCCTCACGAATGAGACTGGTGCCCTTAAAAAAAAGAGGCCTAAGAACCAGTCAGCTCTTTCATCATGTAAGGACACAAGGAGAGGCCAATAGTCTTGCTTCAGCTTAGAGGAGGTCTTTCCCCAGCACCTGACCATGCTGGCCCCCTGATCTCAGACTTCCACCTTCAGAACTGTGAGAAATACATTTCTGTTGCTTATAAGCCACCCAGTCTGTGGTACTTTGTTGGAGTAGCCAAAACTAAGAAAAATAATGGCATCCTCCATTCAATATACTATTTTGGAAATCGAACCAATAATGTCATTTTTAGCATACTTTTCCCTCGAGTACAGAATCTAACTTAGGACCATGTATGTCATGTCTCTTTTGTTTCCTTTAACTTGGAACATTTTTGCATCCTTTCTTAGTCACTTATGACATTGACATATTTGAACATAGTCTCGCTGTCCTTCTTTTAAATAGATTAATCTCTTTAAGATTTATCTGTTGTTCCCCAATGGTTAGATTTAAATTATACATTCTCATACACTAACAATATTGTCTGCCTCTGAGGGCATAATCTCTGGAGACATAGAATAATATCTGCCCTTCCCTGACCAAGTTAATTTTGATCACTTGGTCAATGTATGTCTTGTTTGAATATATACTGGATATCATAAATAAAAAATTATTTGTAAATGCATTTCAAACCTAGGATGATGCATTTTCTCCAGAGATGCTTTTCATTTTCTTCTTTCAAGCACTTGAGGTACTAATTGGCTTGAACCACATTAACATGATTTCTAAGCTTGTGGTTTTCGAGAGTGCCCATGTGATGTGGAGGCGGGTTGCAAGTCCATGCAAAGACTAGTTTGCTTCTAACAAACTTACTCTTGAGATGCAGCTCTTTATAAGTCTGGTCCTATGTGGAGGATGGTTAGCCAGTAATGCCCTATGAAGTTCTTGGATTGCATCTAGACACACAAGACCACCAAAAGTGCAACTCAGCCTCTCAGTTGTTTCTTTTTGATAATAAAAACATCCTTAAATGCTGGACTTACCTCTATGGGTTTTGTTCTCTCCTGGATTTCAGCATTATAATTCTTCATGACCTTTGTTGCTTTTAAGAAAGTTTTATTTTTCTTTAAATTCCATCCAACTTTCCTTGTTGCTCTTGATGGAAAGCATGACTCAAACATTATTGGAAGCAATGTTTAACAGATGATGAGCATTCGTTGTTAGGTAATGGCCACTGAGCAATTTCGTATTCATCCAAATGACTCTAAAAACCTATTTAGAGTCATACCTCAGACTTTAAAAACCTTTTCTCACATAAGTTAGGCCAAAAATGTAGAGTGGCAGCTTCCAAGAAATCCAGAAAGCCTGGAATTTATTTCAAGTAAGTCAGTTGAAGTGGACGTAATTTCTTTTTCACTCCCCATTAACTTTCCTCAAGGTCATGATCAGCCCTTACATGGAGTTCCAGAAAAGAAATGCACAGACACGTGAGTGAGTCAGCACTCTCATTCTCCTGATCACGCTGATTGGGTTACATGACTCAAACGGTGACCTTTTCCAGAGTTATCTGTGGAGAACTTCACTCATTTTCTGGAGTCTTTATTTTGGAAGTTGCTTGTTTGGAAGGTGGGGTGGGAGGGAGGGTGAGGTGGGAGAAAGTGAGAGAAAAACTGCCTGAGAATGAAGCCACACAGAAGTTAGCCAGGATACAGTCCTGCAGGGTTGGAGAATACCCTTGCATCGTAGGCTGCAACCTTTGATCCTGATACACCTGAATTTACACCCTGGATCGCTCAGTTCTAAGCTATTTTGCACTGGGCTTCTGTGTCTTGCAACTAAGAGTCTGAACTGATTGAAAAGTTTTAAAATATATGTACAAAATAAAAGTCTGTGTATAACACAGAGTAACTCTCCTCGCAATACTTGTAGGTCAGTGAGCAATAACCAAATGAGAAGGAGAAAGCATATAAAATGAGAATACTGTAATAGGAATTAAATCTGAGGAGAAGATGGAAATGCTAATGAATACATTTAATTTTCATGTAGTCAAATCTTCTACTGCTTTTATTATTGATAAGTTGCCTTAGGAAACATAAAATGCACAGACATGAAAAGTATACAATACTGATTCCAAATGAGTTCACAGAACCTTGGTTTCTTCCATTAGCCTTGTGTAACATGTACAATGAGAAATGAGAGATCTGCAAACACGATGTTTCATTTTCAGAAGTGTTTGAACACAGCTGAAGAGTTCTGTTCCATGCCTCCAAGGATGCCATTATCTCTCATCTAGCTCTCAGAAGTAAGCTCTAACTCATTTCCAAGCAGGCTCACTTTTTTTCCTATTGTCAATCCTATGCATGACAACCAGAAAACACATCACCCACCTTCCCAGTCAAAGCAAGTCAAGCCTTGACTTCAAACAAACTCTATACAATGAGTTCTACAGCCTAAAAGGGGCTCACTGGTGGGCCCTGGCTACCTCTCCAACTTCATCTCCTCTTCCTCACTCATTCCTTCCAGTAGCACTGAGTTGTTTGAAGTGTCTCTCACACACCAACCGGGCTCGTTCCTTCTACAGCACCTGGGACTGGAGGGTTCTTCCCCATAGTCACCTGAAGTGGGCCTTCATTTAATTCAGGTCTTTGCTCAAGTATTACATCTTCTGAAAAAACTTTAACCACCCTCCCTAAAACACACAGGCCACACTTCCACTGTCTTTATGTCCTTCCTCTGCCTGATTTTTATTCATGGCACTCATAGTACCTAACCCCTCCCCTTATTTATATATATTTATATTTATTATATATGTATTTATATATACAGCAGTGTTATTTATATTGTTTATCTGTTGTTGACACCCCCCCTTTCCTGTTGTCCATTCTCCTCTCCTTCCTTCTCTCCACCCCCATCCCTACTAAAACATGTGTCCATAAGAAAAGGTGTTTTTTTTTACTTCCGGCCAAGATGGAGGTGTAGGCGGACACACTGTGCCTCCTCTCACAACCAAAATTAAGGACAACAAATATTTAGAAACAAGAAAACAACCAGAACTTATAGAAAACTGAACTGTACGGAAGTCCAACAACCATTCATCCAGACCGGTAAGAGGGGCGGAGTCGCGGCAGGAGAAAGTGGAGGTGCGGACCCAGGAATGCAAGCAGCAGCGGCTGGCAGTTCCCAGGTGCACAGGCGGCGGCTGGCGGTCCCCGGGCCTACAGGCAGCAGCTGGCGGACCCTGGGCACTGGGGGACAACTGTGCAGACCCAGTGAGGCCGCACAAGGCGGCTGGCTGACTGACCAGGTAGTCTCACATTCGAGCGCGCAGACGGTCCAGGCGGAGGGGAAGTGGCGGAGGGGACTGAATCCAGGAGAGAGCGGAGCAGGCGCCATTGCTCCCTCTCAGGCCCCACCCCCACATACAGCGTCACAACCCAGTGACTGGACTGCCCTGCACTGGGGAGCGCCAGAGGCTCCACTCTTCACTACGCAACAGCACGCGTGCGTGCGCAGATAATCCAGGTGAAGGGGAAGCAGCGGAAAGGGCCAGAGTCCAGGAGAGAGCGGAGCAGGCGCCATTGCTCCTTCTCAGACCCCGCCCCGACCTATAGCGTCACAACCCAGCGACTGGGCTGCCCCGCCCTGAGGAACACCTAAGGCTCCACCCCCTCACTACGTAATAGCCGCGACCAGACTAAAACCAAAACAACAACAACAAAAAAACCCCACCAAAAATGGCTCAAACCGGAAAACAAATAAAAGCCCCAGAGCCAATTCCTCTAAGCAGTGAAGAGATAGCCAACCTGTCAGATGCACAGTTCAAAGCACTGGTCATCAAAATGCTCACAGAATTGGTTGATTTTGCTCACAAACTAGATGAAAAAATGCAGGCTACAATACGTGAAATGAAGGAAGATGCATGGGGAACTGATAGAGATGGAAGGAAAACTGGGACTCAAATCAATGGAGTGGACCAGAAGGAAGAAACTAACAACCAAACAGAAGACGAGGAAGAAACAAGAATTCAAAAAAATGAGGAGAGGCTTAGGAACCTCCGGGACATCGTTAAACGTCCCAATATCCGAATTATAGGGGTCCCAGAAGGGGAAGAAGAACAGCAATGAGTGGAAAACTTATTTGAACAAATAATAAAGGAGAACTTCCCCAATCTGGCAAAGGAAATAGACTACCAGGACGTCCAGGAAGCTCAGAGAGTCCCAAAGAAGTTGGACCCAAGGAGGAACACACCAAGGCACATCGTAATTACATTAGCCAAGATTAAAATGAAGCAGAGAATTCTAGAAGCAGCAAGGGATAAGGGGACAGTCGCCTACAAGGGAGTTCCCATCAGACTGTCAGCTGATTTCTCAAAAGAGACCTTACAGGCAAGAAGGGGCTGGAAAGAAATATTTGAAATCTTGAAAAGCAGGGATCTACATCCAAAATTGCTCTATCCAGCAAAGCTGTCATTTAGAATGGAAGGGAAGATAAAGTGCTTCTCAGATAAGGTCAAGTTCAAGGAGTTCATCATCACCAAGCCCTTATTCTATGAAATGTTAAAGGGACTTATCTAAGAAAAAGAAGATAAAACTAGGACAGTGAAAAGACAACAAATTCATAGCTATCAAGAACCACACCTAAAACAAAAGCAAACTAAGCAAACAGCTAGAACAGGAACAGAACCACAGAAATGGAGATCATATGGAGGGTTAGCAACAGGGGCGTGGGAGGAGGAGAGAGGGGGAAAAGGTACAGAGAATGAGTAGCATAGATAATGGGAAAAAAATAGACAGGGGGAGGGCAAGAATAGTATGGGAAATGTAGAAGCTAGAAAACTTATGACCCATGGACATGAACTAAAGCGGGGAATGTGGGTAGGGTGGAGGGGAATGATGGGGGAGAAACAGGACAACTGTAATAGTATAATCAATAAAATATTTAAAAAAATAAATAAATAAAGGATAACTTTGGTAAAAAAAAAAAAGAAAGAAAAGGTGTTTTATTTTCCTCACTGCTGTATTCCCAGTCCCTAGAACAGTACCGGGCATATCACAGGCACCAAAAAAATTATAGTTGAATAGATAATTGTAATGTAATTAAGGCTAAATATTTTTCAATTGATTCCTTTTAAGCTATCCCTACTTCCCCCCAAAAAGAAGCATAAATAAGCACTATATAAGGGAGATACTTGCTCACAAATGCAAATATAAGTTGCTTAGTGAAAATAACAAATTTCATTAAAAAAGTTAAATCATAAACAATATTGTACATTGCTAAAAGAGTTTGCTTTTCATGTCTACCCAGAACATCATTTATATATTCTTGGCTGGTGTTTTTGTAGTATGCACGTGACATTTCTGTTAAAGGTAGTAAGTACTGCATGTGTACAATATATAAATATTCACTCATCCTGTTAGTTATTAGTTTAGCTGAGTTGCAGTTTTTGCCTAGTTTGACATTATTTGCTATAAAACAAAATTTGAATAAAACATATAAGTAAGAGCTTTCTAAGTAGTTTCCTAATTGTGGAATATCTATTTGAAAAATTAAAATATATTAATTTTCCAAAATGTTTATTTTCTAATAATTTTTTTCAAAATTACCAACTTAAATTTGTTACAAATTATTATCATTTCCTCTTCCATTGTCAATGAACTATGCTCCTGGAATTATAATGTGATTTGACAGACATAAAAGAATGTAGATACTACATATTTTCTAAATCATTAGATGACTGAGATTAGGAAATAACCTGAATAATTTTAAGAAGTAGGGCAAAGTAGCTATAGAGTCCTACTAGATCTTGTAATTGTGCACACAGCATACAGTGGATCAGCCACACACACCCAAAATTTGTTTGTGAATAAAAGGAATACCAAAGAAGTAGGTATATAATTTTAAGATACATAAACTGTAAGTTTCCATTTTTCCTCCATTCATGTATTATCTACTTCTTCATTCACAGATATTCTAAAATCCTGCTACTTATTTGGGATTTTACAGTACATTAATTTAGTTTTTAACTAAAAATGGATATATAAAGAATAACTGAAAAGAAAGCAAAGCAAACGAGAGGAAAGGAAAACTGAGTAATAATGATTAATGTCCAATCTAACCTTTCCGCTCTAGAGTATCTAGCACCAAATATAGGCCACGTTACATTGAATAGTCTTCTTCAATCTTAAACTATAAGAAATCAGTTTCTTAAAATACAACATTAATGTATTTTGTAAAAATATCTAATGATTTTAACTCATGGTCCCTTGAATGTTAAACCAGATCCTGCTGAGTAAATCACTTTTGCAACTGATAAAGTTGTAGATACAAAGATGACAATGATATGGCTTTAAAATATCTAGCAACCAAGGCTTCAGGTTTAACTCCTCAGTTCAAACAGGAGTTAATCATTGAGTTGCTGAATACTGAAACAATCATTTTACATATTTTTTATTTCTAATAATTGTATATAGATGATAAAGATCAGCCATCATAAGTATTTGTGATAACACAGATGGCCTAATATAGTTCTTACATCCTGAGTTTTAGGGGAAGTTAAGTACAGGATGCCAATTTTCCACCATCAGCTAAAAAAAGGGAAATAAACTATCACCTTAAAATGGGCCTTAAAGAAATGTAATAATAGAAATGTACTCAACCCCTCATTCCAATTCCTACCCGACTCCCCCAAAAAGCTTTGGTTAGAAGCCAAATCTCTTCATTATATTTTAAATAGATTACATGGGAGGTTTTTTCAAATTTGATTTTAAAATTACATTTACTTCATTTCCCAATTTTTAAACTGAAATGTGAAATAATAAAGCATCATAGTAAACATATGACAAGAATATAAATAATACAGACAGAAATTATAGCCAAAGACTGAGGAAGATAGGGTAATTTTTCCAGTTACTAGACTATCCTGGGTCTGTTCAGTTGAAATCTCCTTTCTACTGATAGATACAGATAACACACACACACACACACACACACACACACAGATGTGTATACATCTGTGTATTTGAAATTTCACCACCTTCATTGAGTTGGTTCAGCAGAAGGGGGAAAGTTGACAATTCATTCACAGTACACCAAAAGCCAATAAAAAAAAGCAGTTCACTTTTTTGTTTGAGACTCTAGTGTTAAAATCTTGGCTCTATCAAAAACTCATTTTCGAACCTTGGAAATGTTACCTAACATACAACAAGGTCTGTCTAGAAGGTATCCAGCAATGTAATATGAAAAATAGACATGTATTGAAGATACAAGATACAAGAAATATTGTACATAGGACAATGACGCTTCAGTCCCCTTCAAAGTAGACACCTTCGGACCTCACACAGTTTTCTCAGTCACCATCAGCTGCCCCATCATATTTTCCTGATTCTTATCAATAGCCTGGGTCTGAAATCTCTTCCCTTTCAAAGGTGCTTTTAGTTTTGGGAAAAGCCAGAAATCACAGTGTGCCAAATCTGGGCTCTAGCAGGGCTGGGTCACCTGAGTGATTTGATGTTTCACCAAAAACTTCCGCACGGGACTTGATGCATGAGTGGGCACATTGTTATGATGAAGCTGTCAATCACCAGTTGCCCAGAGTTACAGCCTTCTGAATCATCCAAATAGTTTCCACAGAGGAGCTCAACACAAATTTTGATATAGACTTATTGCTCTACTTGCTTAGTCATTCTGAATGTGACAGCCACACAGTACACATGCTCACTCGATGGTGTCTATGGCCCCTACTGACTAGTACAGTGAAGTCCTCATTGCTCACACATGTGCATTGCAGTCCACTTTCCTTGGCTACCAGGTTACATCAATGTCACACAAACTGTTTTCATTATATTAATAATGTTTGGACTTTTCCTGGACAAGTCTCATATATCTTGTTCTCAGTTTCATTGTCTATGAAATGGAAGTATTAATAACACATCTCATAAGGTTTTGCTAAGTATTAAATCATATAATTTCCATAAAATGATTAGCAATTTTACATCTAACACTCCAAAAATTATTTACTGTTGTTATTGTTATATCAATAAAAGTTTAATGAGACAGGAATTATTGTCCCATTTACTAAAATTATATTTTAACTATTCAAATTTTATGTCAAAACTCATTCTTAATTATGAACTTAACATTTAACCATAAATCCAATTTTAAATGCATATGTTTTTAGAGTGTGAGAGGCTGTTGAAGATACCCACAAAGTTTTCAACCATCAATTGGTGATCATGTGGACTTTGGAATAGCTGCATGAAATATCTGAGTTCAACTAAGAAAAGACAAGGAAAGGCATTATTTCAGCAGTGACATCCCTAAAGCATACAGCGGAGAGCAGACAAGGACCTGTAGCACTACATAAGCAAAACAGGTAGATCCTTTAAAATATGACCCGGTGTCAGATGATTGTCCTGGGAGATCATGGACAGGGCGCTGTCCGAAACAAGTCCTGCAGACAGCTGCACCACTGTCTCCACGGTGACTTCAGCATGATCCTATCTCATCACTGATGCACTGTCTTAGATTATTAGGGAAAAATTCAAAATCCTCTCACTTGACTGGAAAGATAAGCAGATAGAACCTGTAAAAAGGTGCTTCATACACAAGATGACAGTCTTCTTACTGCAGTCTCTTTGAAATCAACTTGAACTTAATACTTTGAACCTAAAGTAATAATCAACTGGGCAAAGACAGCAAGATAGTCTATGATATAAAACATATTTCAATAGAGAGATAATGACACTGCATTCATTTTATGAATAGTAGAGAAAATACACACCTCACATTATTCCTTCCTTCTTCACTTCAAGTTAACAAATTAACTCATATGTTTAAAAACTTTTTTTCTAATTATATTTAGTAATTCGCTTCTTCTTAAAGATGAACAACTCCAATGGGCAATCTTACCTAGTGTCTATTACATGGTGTAAGTATGTTTATATTATGATTTTTGTCATGTTACTCATTTTCCCTGAGTATATTTTAATAAAACATGTAGAACTTAATAAAGAATTAGGAGACAGTCTGAGTGAGCTTAGTGTTTTTGAGATAGGGAAAGATCAGTATGATAAGAGCTTAGTTAGCAAAGGGGACAGTGTTACAAGATTAAGTTAGAGAAGTTGGCTAGAGGCAAAATATAAAAATAGAGAATGGTTCAAAATATTAGAATTTGTTCTTCCAAAAGAGAAAGAATATCTATCATGAGGAATGAGATTAAAAGAAGGTTCAGTGATTAAGATGTCTCACTATATAAAAGAGAACGAGAGAGAACTTTTGAAGATGTGGTGCATTGCTTTGCAAATTCTAGGGTGAACTCAGTTGTACAAAAAAAGAGAAGATGGAAACTCTCACATCACTAAATAGTAGCAAAGAAGTTAGAACCATCAAATTTGGACTGTTATATTCAGTCCAAATTATTAAAGGCAAAAGGAAAAATCTAGTTGTGTATTTTTTTCATTTTAAAATTTTGAAACGTCATAAAATATTATTGAAAACTAGAGATAAAAAGATAGGGAAAGTATCACCTATTATCTCACCATTTTTTTAGCACATTTATAATTTCAGTGTTCATATGTTTAAGTTTTTGCCTAGCTATGGTAGAACTTGTACATAAATGTGTAGCTCATTTTCCCCAAGAGCTATTATAGCTTATGTATTTTTATTTTATTATAATCCTTATATTTACTTTTAATGGTTACATATTATCCTCAAATGTATATGCCTCGGAGTATTATTGACCACATGAGTTGCTTCTGATTTTTATTACATATAACATATCCATCAACCTCTTTAAACATATGATCCTTTCCATATGTTATAGTATTTTTAGGATACATTCCCAGAAGGAATATTAATGGATCAGACAGTATGAATATTTTTATGTTTTTCTCTATATACTGACAAATTCCTTTTCAAAAGAGTTGTGCCAATTTTAATTGTGACGAACAGTTTCTGAAAGCTCCAGATTCCATGCATCCTTGCCAAAATGGGACATGATTATTTTTAATACTGTCATTTAGTAGATGAGTAACAAGTCCTCAATATTGTTCATATAATTTTTTAGCCTAGTGGACTAGAGGATCAGAAAGAAGAATATCTGAAGGTAAGGAACAATTTGACAAAAGCTCCTATTCCAGTGGCTATCTGTGTGGTCAAGATGGTTAAATAAATGCTGGAAGATCACCAAACAAGATGAGTTCACAAAAAAATTGCATACACACAAAGCATGCTGTCAGATAAGCGTGAACCTGGTCAGGGGTCCCTAGGGAAATGTCACAAATTCAAGCCTGATCCAATCCAATGCAGCACTATTAATCATGCAGCTGAAGACAAGGAAAGCAAGAAACTCAAATATGAAAATAAACTAAGACATATACACATTCAAATAATCCAACAAGTCTACTTCTAGGTCCAATAGACTCTTGCACACATGGTATAATGTGAATAAGTTGGCATTATATCATGTGTGCAAGAATAGTCATGGCAACATTGGTTGTATTACCCCAAATAATTGAAAAAATATATATAATAGTTCATCAGAAGGGGGCTGCCAAATAATAAGTTATAGTACTTTCAACAAACATAATACCATGCAGTTGTAAAAATCCTTACGTATCAACTTTGACACTCCTCCAAAATTGTTGAGTTTTAAAAGCAGTAAGAAAAACATGTATATAAAATGTTAGTGTTTATATAAAAATAGAGAAACAAGTTTAAAAGTGTACTGCTTTGTATAGCCAACAGACTACACATCCCGTGAGTGACAAGAAGGCGATGGCTATTAGAGGGAATCAATTTTCTTCCTCCTTTTCTGTTTTTTCCAATAGTTGCATTATTTATTCAAGTATAATTTATGAGACCATCAAAATCACTCTGTACAGAACTCAGCCAATATGCCAGAGTAAACTGTTCTCAAAAATGTGTTACAATAACAATGCATTTATGCTTCCAGGAAAATTCCACCCATTTCTATATGTAGATGACTTTGTTCTTTGGAAGTTATTTTTGAGCTGTAAGTATGAACCAAGAGAAATAAAATATTCAAAACAGTCAGCCATACTTATTTTCTGATTTATATAAGGTAGCATCATTTTCTACATTATAATAACCAAATTTAACAGAACCTTTCATTGTATTCAATAAATTACTGGGCCAGGCCATATATAATAGCTCATGTTTCAATTTCATCCTGAGCTAATGAGAATTAGCAGGGTAAGTGATGAGGTACATACACATATCAATACATGTAATTATTTTTATTCTTTTTAACCTGCCACACCAATAATAATCCTTTAGTTGAGCCATAAAATTCAAGTACGTCTAAATTCTATTATATTGAGATAAAGATTTAAAAAAGCAAAGTCCAAAATGACTCCTGAAAACTATTTCAGGTAGGAAATGGGTAAAATTTTGTTTGATATACAGTAACAATGTGGAAAAAGGAATATTGTACAATTAGCTCCTTTCCTTCCAAAATTAAGTATATCAGTCCAATGTTTTGCTTCCAATATAGTTGCCTGAATGCCAAAGGCACTATCATTTCCCCAGTCATTCTTTCCCTTTGTTTGTTTTAATAAAGGTTTTTATATGATTATAGTAGTGCCTGTTCCTGGCAAAAACTATTTTATATTCTTAAAAAATAAAACCTCCATAATCTCACTGTCTCCCTCAAATATTAATATTTTATCAAAGCCTTTTGTATATGTGAATGCAAGTTCCTTCATATTAAATCCTGTCTTCTAGATTATTCATTATTATTTCATCAGCATTTTCCAATGTTATTACCAACCTTTAAAAATCATGTTTTTATGGTATATATCATAATGTAATTATTTCCCTATCATTGGCCAAATAGATTATTTTTACTATCAAACTACTACAAACGACATTTTAATAAAACTGTGTGCATTTCTGATTAATTGCATGTAATTATTTTCTAGAAGCGGGGTTACTAAAACAAAGCGAATATTTCAAAGTTTTTGATACACACAGCATCCATCTTCCCTTCTGCTGGTAACAGTCCCTGATTTCCCTTTCAATATGATCTTGCAAGAGTGGCAGTCCAGGTGCCCCAGTGACCCATCGACTAAAAGCATGGGCATGAAACCTGTCTAGGGCAGTCTTACTTGTCATTCCAGAAACATGGGTCTGGAACAAATTGACACACGGTCAGAAAGGGGCCAATGCTGATTCATCTCAATGATGGTATCGGGCAAAGACTTCATCAGCTTTTCCCATGATTTCTGTAGGTATTCTGTTTCCTCTCCTTTTCTTTCTAATTCTGTAAGCTACAAATAACTTCTGTTTGTTGTGGATCTTATTCTTTAAGTTAGTCATAATTAATTTCTGTAGCACACAACAGAAGAGTTCTGTAAACACCAACGAATAACCTTTCCAAAAGATTAGAAGAATCTGCAGTTCACCTCATCTTTATCATCGCCATCAATTTTGTAAATGACTCAACCTTCACTTATAATCTTTGCTATTATGTTCAAAAGTGCTAACATTTAAAATTTTTTTCTGTACTGTTTATCATTAATATAAAATTTTACATGCTTATTGGTCATGTATTTCTGGGTTTTTAGATTATTTATTTCTTTTTCTATTTTTCTGTTGGTATACTTATAATTTTCTAGTAGCTAACTAATGCCTATGGCTTCTCAATTATGTTCAAAGAACTTTAAAGTCCAAATAAATAAATAAATAATCCTGTTTTATAGTTACTAGTAAATATTTAAAAGAAATTCTATAGACATCATGGCTGAATTAAGTACAAATATTTTACTTGCAAACTTACCTCTGGCTCTGTAAATCTTAGATGACATCTCTCAATGAGTCCAAATTTATCATTTTCTTGATCTCGACATAATATTAATACAATGCAATATTATGAGTATGTCAGATAATAAAATAGACACATGTACAAATTGGTACATATAGTCACTTCTTCTTACATTATCAGTTTACGAAATGCATCGCTAAATCACAGGCTATCCGTTTGGGATTAACCTAGTAGATAATAAACAATGTTTCTAGATCTGACCCTCCTTTCAACTGACTTTGGATAATTAATATCAACTTTCTGGAATAAAATTCTTCCTTATACAAAGAGGAGGTTGGACAAATGACCTGGGTTCTTCCCAGCTCCAAATATCTGATTCCCATTTAGCTTTCTTCTAAGAGTTTCATAATCAGCAACAGGTGACTTTGTACACTGCATATGGTACTAGTTGGTGGTAACAGTTGGTTTATTTGCTTTTTAAAAACTCTGTTCTCCTAAAGTTTTGCATTTGGGGTACAAAGGAGAAAAAACAGGCAGAAAAAAGGTTAAGGCTTAACTGGGTGGTGCATGCATTCTTGAATCTGGATAAGTAAAATATTGAGATGTCATTATCAGAAGGCTTTCCCATCTCCTGGATTGTATAGCAACAGTCTCGAAGATTTTTCTTGAAAGGGAAATCCATTCAGAAACGACTGTTAGCACTGTGTACCCTGCATTAATACCTTGTAATAAGAAAACTTGTGAATAAGTTGGCATTAATTCGTTATGTGCTATGTGCCTTCTTGGGAGTCCAGTTTTAGCTCTCCTCAAAATATACTTCACAAACCAACTTCTGAAAGTCAAGCTACTTTTCATTCTTCACACGAGAGTAAAAAAGATTGCAATTCTTTTCAGATGTAAGCTAAAGACCCTAAATAATGAAATGGAAAGAGCAGAAAATGAAACTGGAATCATAATTGCACACTGTTTTATGCATAAGAGAATAGAATGTGGGAAAATATCACAAGTTTTTATCCACCATTGGACTGACTGGATAACCAAGTTGATTTTTAATTAAAGACAAACTTATTTTGAAATTTTGAAACTGTTTTAGAATTTTTTTATTAGGAGAGCATATCATGAAAACTTTAGGGAAACTTTGACCTCAGACCCTAGAGTTTTGGATCAGCTTTCACAGAGGTACATAAATATGTCTCTCTGAATGTGGAAAAAGCAGAATGTTTCTCATTAAAATTACATTTTTAGACCCTTCCTTACTACCTCTAATTCACTTATTCCCTTTAAATGAGGTTCTGTAGATTCAACCCTTGGATAGTCACAAATGCCTTTTAAACTGCTGTCAATTTGAAACAAATGCATTGAGAGTATCAATGTTTCCCACTTTGGCTCCTCTGAAAAATGTTATAATTTGGTTTTAAAGATTTCTTTAAAAAGCAATATATTTTCATTTCATTGCTTAATCATCTTTGAATCCCTCTCCTGCCTTTAGTCCTTACCATACATAGTGCTGCAGTTCAGATAGTAGCTTCAGGACTAACATATACTAGATTATCACCATAAATACCTTCCCTTTTTAGGTTAATTTGTGTCTATTTGTGTGGGTGTGAATAGATAGTATTAACTGGAGAGAAACTGAAATGGAAAGAGAACATGGGATTGATGGTGAGGGGGGATTAGAAAACACAGGTTAGTATAGTTATTTATTACGCTTTTTGTTTATGATATACCATATTTTTAGGACTATAAGATGCACCAGACCTTAAGACACACCTAAGTTTTAGAGGAGGAAAATAGGAAAAAAAATTTGAAGCAAAAATTGTAATAAAATATTTAATAACCTGTGACCCTGCTCCACCACTGCACCCCCCCCCCCCCCCCCAGCGAGCCAGGTAAGCTACATTCGGACTATAAGACAGACCCCCATTTCCTCCAAAATTTGAGAGGTGCATCTTATAGTCCAAAAAATATTGTATTTCACCCCAATAAAATATAATCTTCATGAGGGCAGAGGTCTTTGACTGATTCACTCTCTGATATACTCAGAACAACTAAAATAGCGTCTTGCACGTGGTAGGAACACAGCACAACTGGTTAAATTTTATTTGAATAAGCCATAATTATTTAGTAATAGATTACTTAAGAAGATGATAATTTTGCTTTATAAAGTACAGTCATCATTTGGGATGGATTGTTGAATTTGTTTCAAATGCAGAGTGGTTATATTCCTTCTGAGAGCCTTTCCCAGGTCGGGGATCGAAAATGAATTTCAGACTTAATAAACTGCCTGAGGTTTTTAATTCTCCTAAATGTGTTAGTTTACACACATACACACAATGAATTCATCAATGATTAAATGAAAACAAATTAATATTAAGATAAAAGAAACCTCACTATCTTACCTAACAATGTAGAAACTCTAATCATGACCACTTGACAAAATAAATATTTTATTTAATAAGATCATGTTATTTATTGCATCACTATTCAAAAAGGAATATTTTTTCAAAAGTTATGCAGCACTGAAATTAAAATCTGGGATAGGTCTAAAAGTGAATTTAGTGGCCCAGAGTCTTGACAAGTTGACATTTACCTGAGTTACTAAAATCCACCTAGAAAATTTGGCCATCTGGGCTCCTGGGCTGCCCTGCAGCAAACAAGTCTAAACTGAAGTAAATCTGCAGAACTGGCAGAACTTGAACTGCTTTCATAAACTAAGTGGTTAGCACTGTCTGTTCCTCCCCTCAGCCTGTGCCCCACCCCCTTGCACATGGGCTCTCTTTTCTGCTTTTAGGTGAACACAAACCCTACTGCTTTATCATAATATTTATGCTCATTGACACATTTCTCTGTACTTGATTATAGTTTGTCCTGATGGCTTTGAACGCATATTTAATTATCTGGGAAAAAATTTTCCAAAGTAAAAGTCCCTCCTTCTCCAGAAAAAACAAATCCATAAATGAATAAAAAGGACCTGTTTCTGCTAAAAGACTTGCGGCTTACCTAAGTACATAGTGTGGTGGATTTACAACATGTTACTTGATAGCGATGTGAAAAATCACGTCCTTAGCCAAGCATTTAAAAATTTCCTTAGATATTCCACTTTTATTATTGGCTGTTACTGGTAACTTAGTTTTAATTTAAAGTTATTTGAAAAGTATTGGTTAATAATGCATAACACATTTTTAAAAGATTTTTATTTTATTTATTTTGAGAGAGAGGAGCAGGGAGGGAGAAAGAGAGGAAGAGAAAGATTGATGTGAGAGAGAAATATCAATCAGGTGCTTCTCCTACTGGTCCTGTCTGGGGAAGGAACCTGCAACCCCAAGTACGTGCCCAGATGAGGAATTGAACTGGTGACCTTGAATGATGGGCCCAATCAACTGAGCCACGAAGGTCAAGAAATGCACAACACATTTTAATCCTATTTTCCCCATATGAACCCGTTGGGGAAAACAGTATTTTTACTGGCTAATAGCATTGCATAAGTGAAACACAAAACTAAAATCCACCCCTTAATGTATTTAATAATCTTAATAAAGTCCTGAAAGTTACAACTAAACTACTGCAATTATTAAAATAACCACATGGCAGCAGATACATTTTGAATGGGAATGTAACAGCCACCACTGCAAGCTATACTCTAATTCTGTCAGAAAACTAGACTTTTAAACCAGATATGACTGCTACGAAGAATATATTTACTACCACTTTTCTACTAACCCAAATGCAATGTACAAGTGTTCAACTAAAATAGTGCTAAAAAATTCCATTTACAACTCATGAATTAACTGATGAAAAATGCACAACTATCTTCGGACACAAAACTAACATCACTGCTGCTTTACCAGTAAGTTAGTCATCCACTTCCGAATAATTTATATTTCTAAATTGGGAGAAAATGGAAACTTTACTTAAAAACAAAACAAAACGAACAAACAAAACAAACAAACAAACAAAAAAAACGCCTAAAATGCTGACATTTTGGACAGCTCCCGTCTGATGTTTCTACAGCATTTCTATTAGATGTCTGACTTTCATTTTTTTCTGTTTTACCAAATCAGAAATGAGCTTAATCAAGTGGTTTCTGTGGTGTGGGTTTCGTTTTGGTTTTGATATTTCTCGTGCTGTGTTTGGGGGCAAAAGATTCCTTCAGTGAAAGAGATTAAGGAGCTACATAATAGGTACAGTGCTCCCTGTCTTGAGCCCATTTTTATTTTTCCAAAGATTCTAGCTGGCAGCAGGGAGCTGCCTTCTCCACTTCCATGCTTCGCTGCAACCCCATAGCCTCTGACAAGGACCACAGCCCCTCTCCATCTGAACCAGGGTGGGGACAGTTCCTTCGTGTCTTGGTATTTCAAGAACTTTCCCAAGCAGAGACTCCGAAGGAGACAATGACCACCAACAAAACAATCGCCAAGAGTAAGTTTGTGCGTCCTGAAGAGGGATCGAGCAGCCACTGCACTGAGCTATGGATATTAGGGCATAGCCCGGCCTCACCATCCATTTGTATCAGCGCAAAAAAAATCGCCTTCTGCGGAAAGGTTTGCAGCACAATGGAACTGCCAACGGCTTTATAAAATAAAATAATTTAATTAAAATAAAAAGAGTGTAGGCACCGGAGGAGGCAGGGTACGAAAATCTGGTTACACTTGGTGGTTTACTTGCTTTAAGTCTGCTTGTCCGGACCCCTACCGGCCTGAACTTTCTCGGAGGGCTGAGCTGCAGGGCTGTTCGCAACTGCCCCGGGCTCTCCGCGCGGGATCCGCGCGGGATCTGGATCGCCAGAAAGTGGCTCCACCTGAACGCGCACAGGAGCCCCGCCCGCTTTGGCAGCGCTGTTCGCAACGCTGACGCTGGAGCCCCATTCCAGCCCCCGCCAGTACCAGCGTCAGTCAGCCCGTCAAAGCGGGACTCTCTCTATTCCCAAATCTGCGCTCCCTAAAAGTGTAGTGAGCTTCCTACAAGGGACATGACAAACAAAAAAGTCGCCACTTCCCAAGCCTAGTTCTACTCTCCTCTTTAGTCCTTTTCTCCAGCAGGGCGCACCAACCGTTACTTTCCCCTCCCATGTTCTCCTTCTCGGAGTCCCCGGCGCAAAGTGGGACTTTGGGGACCCTCGGTGAATGCCCCTGTCCCTGAAGCGCTGGATCCACGGTTCCTTGTTTTCATTAAGGCAATAAAGTTCAATTTGCCCGTTAGACCCCAGGTGGACTTCCCCGTGCGTCGCGTGCGCTCTCCCTCCGCTGAGCCAAGTGCTATTCACTCCATCCCAGCCTAGATCCCTGAAGGACGTCGGCTTACGAGAGAGGGAATCCACCTCGCTCCCTGCAAAGTGCCCCAAACCGCGTGCCCACACATGCATGTACACACACAAAGCCAACCTCACGCTATCAAAGTCTGTCAGCGAGAAGGGGAGAACGCACGAACTGGAGTGGCACCGGCGCGGGCACCCGCTTAGCCGTGCGTCTGGACTCGCTGTCCCGGTCCCAAACACCTTTGCCAGGATGCCCCGGGCACAATGAGCCTCCTAACCTCAAAGGTAACATCAGTGGTCGCGGGAGTCGCACAGGCACTGCGAGGCCGGACCTACCCGTGGAACGCGTGGTCTCCTGCAGCTCAGCTGGCCCGCGGGCCAAAGGGACGCTGCAGCTGGGGTCCCAAAGACGCTGCTGCTCCGCTGCCACTGCCCGGATGCCCGGCGCCAGCATCACTTCTCCGCCACCTCCGCCTCCTAGTGCTCTGTTCTCTCGGCTGCCCCTCCCCGGCGGCCGACTGCAAAACCGGCAGAGCGGGCAGAGCGGCGGGGTGGGCAGCAGCGGCAGCGGCGGCGCCCGCGCGAGCTCGCCCAGCTGCACCGGCTCGAGCAGCCGCGGCGGCTGCCGAAGCACCCGAGCCCTGCTGCGCTTCCCCGGCGAAGGCTCGGGCCTCCGCGACTGACAACGCCCAGCAGCCAATCGCTGACTCGCCCCGCAAGGTAGGGGGAGACCAATCAGAGCGGAAGGCCCAAGGTTTTCCTCCGCCTTTGCTCAGCAGGCTTGTTTCCGGGAGAGGCGGCGGGGCTGCTGGGGTTCGCGATGGGGGAGGTGCGGGAGAGGCTTGGGGTGGGGGTCTCCTAGTTCCGGAGCCTTAGGTGCGGCGAGACGGCCGGGTCCACCGAGGTGGGCCTGGGGCGTTTTCAAACTGCCAGGATCCCGCGCGCTGGCCGAAAAGGGCGCCCCGGGGTGACTTTGTCCCCAGAGGCTCGGCTGCAGCGGTTCAGCATCTTCGCATCCCTGCCTAGCGGTGGTGGGACTCTAGTGCAAACGACATTGCTGGAGAGCGAATCCCTGGAGGTGGTCGCCGCCTTGAAGGAATCACGCGAACTAGTCACCAGACAGCGCCCCCGTCCTTCTCCCTTTGGCAGCTTTGGCAGCTTTGGCAGCTTTGGCAGCTGAGAAGAGTGGTACTGAGGCTCCGAACCGTGCCTTGTAACAATCAGCCAAGAAGTGTGACCGAGCTATGAAAGAGGCACTTGGGGGAATGTTCTCAAAGTTGTAGGTGGAGTGGACCTTCACTGCCTGCCCTCCAAATAAGCACCCCCATCTTCACACACACTCTCCAACAAAACAAAACAAAACAAAACAAAACAAAACAAAACACCTCAAGAAGCAACTAGGTTGCTTTGCCTTTTTGTTTTCCCCCTTGCTTGCCTTTTCTTTGGAGAATCACTTCTGAATGTACAATAAGTTTGGGGGCGTGTTTTTTTTTTCTTTCCCGTATTTGATGGGTGGGGGAGGGTGTTTGACTCAAACACCAAAGAAGTGACGTTATTAAGCAAGGAAATAGAAAGCGATAGTGGCGAGCTCTTTTCCTTCCCTACTCTCTTTCCAACACCGTAATGATCTTTTCTTATGGAGCATTGTAAGTCCCTTCAGTGCATGCCATTATGTCTGAATGGTCCGGAGTCCTAAGACTGTATGTAGTCCATGTTGTAGTTAAAAAGCAAACCAAGTTTTACATGGATGCTTTAATAGATGTGTGTCTTTACCCAAGTGACCTCTCTCTGGTGGGAATAGTCATGCCTATGTTACCAGGTTATTGTGAAGGTCAGAAATCTAGTGTGTAAGTCAACTACACAGTTGTTTGACAAACAGTTGGAATTCTGTATGTCCTAGTTCTGCTACTGCAGAAGTAGGTATCTAAGTATATTTTGAGAGACCCCTTTCTTTTTACAATAATTGCTCCTATCTTCATTTATCTCCCCTTTAAGATAATTCCCCATATATTCTGTGATGCCCCAAATAAATAAACCTCCCTGAACTTTATGAGCACAGTAAGAACAACTTTGATAGCAGAGTAGACTCGTGTGTTGCCATCTTCTAGTACCATAGAAAACGTTTGCATATCATCCTGTTCCTCTCAATTTTCTTGTGTTCTTCCCCGCTAAGGTTATTTAACCAAACTAGTTTGGGAGCTAGACCAACTCTTCTTAGGGAGCTAACTGTTCTAAAAAGAAATAATGAGAAGTTTATTTTTTAGGCTACAAGCAGAGATATGCACCATAACACTTTGAATTTTTAATCTAGAAAAAGTTTTTGTTGTTACTGTTTGTTTAGTTTCTTAAATTCATTCATTTATTTTTTGTTTTTATTGTGTAACTTAAAATCAATATCCTCATTTACTACATAAAATGATCAATAGAGGAATGGAGTTAAATATGGGAGAGGAAGAAAAATGAAGTTTTACTGAAACTTCATTAGGGAAAAGGGAATTGATATTTTCAAAAAGTAGAAATATTAAAACCTAAATCCCCAAACTGGAAGATTTAAATGCAATGACAATTTAGAAATATCTCTGATAAAAGATAAGTTTGGAATACTCTTCATTCAAAAATGAATCTTGACTAAAGAAAGCATGTTAAATATGAAAATGCCATCAAACTTTAGAGTGCTGTAAGGTCTTTAGAAACTTTCAGAGGTATGCATACACAAATGCCCGCATAATTTTTCTAACCCCTCCGACCTGTCCTGCCAAATACACTATTTTTTCAATATTTTTAATGTTAACTGGCACTTTGCAACAGTTAATCCTAAAAATATATGGGTCCTGTATACCATATTCTTTAGCAATTAAGATAATTAAATGACTATCTTACAGAAGCAAAAAAAGTGAAAGTCGACAGAATGCATACAGATGTAACAGCAATGTTTCATATTACTTGAGGTATGCATAAGCATCTCCAAGCCAAATAAACTTGCACAATGAACAACTTACTAATAATGAAAATCATGAAGTATTTAAAATCAATGAGAATGGAAATTTAAGGAAAAAATTTAAAAGTAACAGAAAAGATTGCATGCCAATATTCATTTTTTTGCTTGTTGTAAATTTCATGGGATGTACTGTGCAGAAAGTCTAGTGTTATTTAATTATGTGTCTATTTAATGAGATAATTATATTTCATTAAATAATTAATTTTTACCTACTTAGATAAGTCTATTTTTCTCCTCATGCAATGAGAGATCTCACTCAATTTGTTAGTAGAAGAAGAAATATGCGCAGGCACCACTTTAACCCATAACTACTTGCCTAATCTCAAAAAACATAATTTCATATTAATTGGTGCAAAAAAACCGCTATGTCCAGAACAGAAACTGAATATTTCATTAGGTTAGTTCTGAGCAAAGCTATAACTAGCAGGTAAAAACTGAATTAAAAGGAA
This sequence comes from Glossophaga mutica, assembly GCA_039655065.1. Taxonomy (NCBI): domain Eukaryota; kingdom Metazoa; phylum Chordata; class Mammalia; order Chiroptera; family Phyllostomidae; genus Glossophaga; species Glossophaga mutica. The sequence continues at coordinate 55,730,023 of CM077306.1, forward strand.
AGAAATCAGTCTAGTTCCAGCTCCGGTTTTGACTAGGTGGGTACTCAGAGGTCAGTTCAACTTTCCCAGCATTCCTTGTCTGTAAAATAAAGATTAAAAACAAAACCAAACCTATAGCTGCCTTTCTAAGATGTGAGGATTAACTAGTAATTGGAACTGCAAGTTGCAATTGGCTTTTTGCAGAACAGTCCTTCCAAAAAGGTAAAGGACTGAAATTGAACGATAACATTATCCTCTCTCGAATGTGACTTAGTTTAATTCTCACAATAGGCCTGTTCATTATGGATACATAATACCTATTTCCACAGATGAACATATTAAATTCCAAAGAAGTTTTTAATAATTTTATAATAAATTGACCATCAGATACACCATTTGTTGATGTCATCCAGCAAGAGTGTTTTTCCCATGCTTTCTTTACAATGCCATTTCCAATACTGTTGAAATTTGCAAGTTTAAATGCTGGCACCATAATTTAAATGAAAGATAACTCATTTTGTTTAATATTGGATGCCAAATGCACCTTGAGTAGAGCTATTTCCCAAAAAATATAATTAATTAGATAACTTCAAAGACATAAAGCCTCCGTTCTCATATTTGAAACTCTAAAACACCTATAATAATGGATATTATTTATGCTTATGTTAAAAGATTACTATGCAGATCTTTTATGTTAAAAGATTGAAGCAAAATCTAGATGAGAAAATAGCAATGAAAACCACCAGAGTAGAATTGGATTCTATTCAGTTCACCATAATGAGAATTTCTTAAAACGTACTATATACCAGGACCAGCGTTCTCCCTCACACACTCAGGAGTAAACAAATAAAGTCACTCATCAACATTTTATAGGAAACAGGACTCCAAACGCAGCAAATGTTCAGGCATATAGCTCTATACTTTCCCACAACACCATAATTTTGTCCTGAGATTTGGGAATTATCAGCAGAGAGGGAATCACTGAAACTAAGAGAGTGTAAAAGATATCCAAGGACAAAGTGTTGACAGACTAACATACCTAGGAAACCACTTATAATTAAGAGAAAATAAAAATGAGGAGGGGAGTGTTCATTTGTGGAGTGGTGCAAAATTTATTCTGGAATCCAGGAAGACAATAAAAAGCAATGTGGTACTGTGGAATCCAAGAAAAGATGAAGGTTTTAAAAGAGCAGAAGGTGAACCCTGGCCAGTGTGGCTCAGTGGATTGAGCACCAACCTGCAAACCAAAGGGTCACTGGTTCGATTCCCAGTGAGGATGCATGCCTGGGTTGTGAGCCAAGTCCCCATTAGGAGGGGTGCAAGAAGCAACCACGCATCAATGTTGCTCTCCTTCTCTTCCTCCCTCCCTTTCCCTCTGTTAATAAATAAATAAAATCTTAAAAAAGAAGAGTGGAAGGTGAATTATATCAACTCTTGACTATAAGAATTGACAAGAGATCATGGAATAAGTGAAATCTCTGGTTTCCTTTGAAAGGAAAATTATGATAGGGGGATTGGGGTGAAAATCATTTGATTCCTACAGAATGGGAAAGGATAGAACAAGGGGGTATGTTTCCATTATGATAGAAAAGAGTTATGTTTATATGAGTTCAATATTTTGAAATAGAGTCATGATTTATGCAGAAAGCTGTATGAAGAACTTTAATCAGCAAGAAGTCTCATAGTCTTAATTTATTGCCAGTATTGTTGTTATTATTAAAACAAAATTATTTGTAAAAATATGCAATCCTTCAACCTGTGTGTATGCTATAAAAGTCAAACCATTACCAAAATGGAAGACAATATATTTTTTAGTAGACCTTATAAATTCCATTTGCAAGTTTTATATTTTAAAATTAGGTTTTTTGCCTGAAAAAGAGAATCCAACCTCTTTTAATAGTGAGGTTCTTTTTCCTTTAGCCTTAACACTAAAGAGCAGATGGATATTACATTGGTCCAGCATCAAGTAGGAAAATGGAAAGGACACATGGGTGTGTGCATGTGCGTGTGTGTGTACTTTGGGGTCGGGGTAGGCAGGTGAAGAAGGAGCAGTGGGAGATTGGAGAAGGAAAGAAGGAGCAGCATTTCCAAGTTATTTGTAGAGCAGTTCTCCATGGCCTCAAGAATCAACACATTTCAAAAGCCACTTTAAGCAGAAAACACTAAAAATTCACTTGAAAAAAGTAATGACTTCTATATTACCACAATAGAATGCTATTTACATACCTAGCATAGTTCTAGGAGCTCAATAAATGTTTGATTGAGAAAAAAAATAAATGTGTAGATGTTGCATGGGGCTTGGGAGGGGGAAAGGATGGGGACTGCAGCTGAAAGTTGAAGTCAAATTGATAACTGTCAAATTGATACACGCTTCTTGTAATTATGACTCTTAAATTTACATAAGTGAAATCTTAACAGGTAATTTTATTTTCCCGGGTTTCCCAGGACTGCTGGTCAGATTACACCATCAGATGCACTCTTTCCTTAGACTGAATCTTAATTTTCTCTTAGCATCCCAGCCCCTCCATCTAGTCCAGTTTTTAACTAATTCTCCAGATAATTTAAAGAGATTAGGAACTGTGCCTGGAGAAAGATCCTACCTGCTTCGGAGAAAAGTGCTAATAAAAGGTCAAAGCCAGAGTTCCCAGGGACCGAAGCCGCTGAAGCTTATAGCATGAATCATCATTAGCTTTTCCTGATGCCAAGTCATGCAAGTCTGTGAAGTTCATACGGAAAGCGAAATTTGGATCAATAGGACTTTATGCTACCATGCAGCTTGATAATTACTTTCTAAAAATTAAGTTTGTAAAGCTTTTTTGTTACTTAAAAAACATTGTTCTGAAAGCCTGCCTTTGTATCTATAATGTTTTCCTTCAGCAATCTTTTTATTGCTGTTGTCATGTTACTGTGGAGATGGGCTGCACGAAGGGTTCATATGGACGCCTTTGGTTTTTTTATTTAACGTTGGCCTGATATTTCATAACAGGATGCATATTTTAAATTCCCTTTTCTGAATGTCTATAATGCCAGGTCACATGCATATTGCAGTACTTTGCTTGCAATATGCTCGCGTACTGGCTGTTGACGCCTCAGTGCCAGGGGGAGGTGGGCTATGTTGTTTAGCTGGTGAATGAAGCGTGGAAGCCATTGCTGTTTCTGTTTTACTGCACGTTGAGTACAGCGAGACCCAGTGAGCACCTTGGAACACTACATTTGTGGGGGAAAATATAATAGACTTGCACATCTCTGTGTTGAAGGCCTTAAATAAAAATACCCAATGAAAGATTTTATACCCCGGCCATGTCAAGAGTTTTCAAGTCTTTAAAATAAACCAGGGAGTTGAGAGCATGTGTTTAGGAGCTTAATATCGGCAGTGCTCATTTGCCGTTAGCTGCTAGCAGAAAGGACTTTTAGATGTGATTGAGAAAATGGAAGTCAATTCTGTACACGGTGGTAGAAAGACCTAATTTTCTTATTCATTCATTTAATCATAAAGTGAAAATCTGGTTTCACATTTTCAGAATTTTCTTAAAATCTAGCTTATGTAAAGTGGAATATTAGAAATCTTATAGTCTAGACATCTACGTTCCAGGTTTATAATTCTTTCTAAAATACTTAAAACTCTATTCCACTATAATTTGTCTCTCCCAAATTATGTGAATTCTTAACCATTCATGTGAACGTCTGCAAATTAAAAACTTATTATTTAATTTAATCTGAAAAACTTGTAATAATGATGACTTCTATTTTTGCATTCTTCAGTGTTTTAATTGAGATTTTATGTGTATACACTGCATTTAGTTTTTTTCTTAATTATACTCACAAGTTAGACCTATATAGTACTTGACTTGAGCACTTCATTTTTAAAAAGCAATTCTGATTATCAAGCACTTTTCAATTGAGGCATTAATTATAAATATTTTTAACAAGGACATTTCAAAATGTGGCCTCACAGGGTAAGGTAAATCAGATTCTCAACATATTTGTAACATCTTTGTTAGGCTTAAGTGTTCTAGAAATATGCTGTATTTTTTTAAATGTATTTTATTGATTATGCTATTACAGATGTCCCATTCCCCCCCACCCCCCGCTTTATTCTCCTCTGCCCTGCACACCACCTCCCTCCTGCATTCCCCCCTTTAGTTCATGTCCATGGGTCATATATATAAGTTCTTTGGCTTCTCCATTTCCTATACTGTTCTTAACCTCCCCATGTCTATTTTCTACCTACCATTTGCGGTACTTATTCCTTGTACCTTTTTACCCTCTCTCCTCCTCTCGCTCCCCCGCTGATAACCCTCCATGTGATCTCCATTTCTGTGATTCTGTTCCTGTTGTAGTTGTTTGCTTAATTTGGTTTTAATTTTTTTTTTTTTAGGTTTGGTAGAAATATTCTATGTTAGTGTTAATATATATAAGAGAAAAATAGGTGATGATATATGTTAAGTACCTTCTGGATGGTCAGCTCTCCTAAAGCTGTAGTCCTGTGGTTTTTAAGTCTTTAGTACAAATCTTCCTGAATAGATCCAGTGCTAAGCCACAGGTTAGCTCAGCCCTTCTAACAGCACCCCAGGGCTTCATCACCCCCAAGACAAGTATACCAAATTGGTAACAGGACAACACGTTAGCTGTTATAGAAAGTCTCAAGAAGTTGTAGCAACTTGGAAATCTCTTAACAGAACATTCAAATCAGGTACTTCAATGTAACTAATTAGCACTCTTTTATCTTTGAAAAATTGCTCTTTCTGAGAATTGAAGAGAAGACCCTGGAATCTAATGGCAACGGATCAAATCTGAGCTGGAAGATAATTTCCAACAGCTGGTATTGGCACTAGAACATAGATTCTCTTTGTTAGGCTTTAGCCTCTAGGGGCAAGAACATCATAATTTTCTGAAGAGTAATAGGATAATTGCATGAAGCATAATTTCAGAGCAGCAAAATCAAGAAAATAAGAGAAAGACCAAAAAATATGCAAGTATCCCTTTCTGCTTGACTTTTAATGAGCAACTAATGAAAATGAAGGACTCAGTCATTAATACATCGTGACTACATGGAATGACTAGTATACAATGCCACAAATACAAGTGAGATATATATTTTCTGGCTTTTTCTGGGCACTAACTGAGTGGCAGTGGTACAATATTATGAATGCTAATTCTGGTGATCGACTGAAAATGTGTTTAACAGAAGCATCTTTTGGATCATTTTGGAAAGTTCAACTACCAAACCTCAATCACTTTATGTACATTTTCATTTCTATTGAGTGGTTAATGGCAGGAATTTTTAAAAACGTTTTGCTTTGTAAGCAATAGAATGAAGTAATTAAGAATGGGAATATGCAGACAGATCAACCTGACTTAAAATTCTAGATCTTCCTCTTATGTGATGTGTGATCTAGTCAAGTTTCTTATATCTCTGTGCCTCAGTTTCTTCACTTGTGTAAAATGACAATATTGAGTTCTTAGAAGGGCTTTGAAATTTAAATGAGATAATATATTCTAAAGTCTTAGTTCAGTATCTGGAATATAACAGCTCAATATGTATTAGCTATTTAGATAATTATCATTATTATTAATCAATATTATTAGAGCAGAAGCAATTAAAAAGTGAGGTAGTTCACTAGCCTCAACTTCCACTCATTCTTTTAAAGTGAAATTTAAGCCATGGCTGGCTACCTTAGTTGGTTATAGCGTTGTCTCAATATACCACGGTTGTGGGTTCGATCCCTGGTCAGGTCACATACTAGAAACAATCAATTAATGCATCAGTAAGTGAAACAACAAAGCGACAGCCCCCCCCCCCCTCAAATCAATCAATAAAAAAATTTAAGCTCAATCCAGTCTTATTTTTTTGCTCATGCTTTTTCCACTAAAGCAAATATGTTTTTTTTACTCTACAAGTGAATTTCAGAAGCCATTTAGCTGTCTTTTTCCCTGAAAAGTCTTTCCTAAAATATTTGTTGGGATAAACCCCAATATATCAACGGCTTAACAAAATAAAGAGTTACTTCTCACTCATTCTTGTTCTATTGGTGTTATAAGGAGGTGAAATAGGGGTTTACTCCACATAGCCATTTCACCTTCAATACATGCTTTCAGAATGGTTCTGGGAATCAACATCTAGATGAAAGATGAAATATGAGAGTAAGAAGAATTATTCAGGAGTGGCATGTATCATTTCTACTGACATTTTATTGGCCAAAGTCAATAACATGGCTACATTAACTGCAAGGAGGTGTGGGAATGGCATTCTAACTGTGCATTTGGAGGAAAGAAAAATACTTTCAGTGAACAGCTCATCAGTTTCTGCAACAGGTTTCCCTTTTTTAATTTCACTCATCTGCTTGCTCCCTTGAGTCAGAAAGATAAACCAGTTCCCAACCAGATACAGCATCTGGATCAAAATCAAAGTATTAGTGTGTTGCACATCCGCCTCCATCAGAATTTGATGTGCTTGCTCATAAACTATAATCTAAAAGACTAGTTATCTATATCCTACCCTATTCCCAATGAATGATGATAGCAATTAAGCTATCTTTTCAGAAATGAGAACAATGGGAGATGCCAAGGAGACACTGGTCCATAGCAATCAAGAAAATGTTACTGCATGCCTTGTGAAAGCACCCAGTCTGGATGAGCGGAAGTTTCTCCCGGATGCTCTGATTCTAATTTCTTAGAGGAAACATCTTGTGCACATTTCTCCATGGCCTTGCTTCTACCTGCAGGAGGACTTTTCCCTTTGACTATTCTTCATGATCCCACGTGAAGCTGGTGATGGGGAACATGCTCTCCTTTTGCAGCCTGCCTCTTGCTAGTGCAAATTTGGAAACTTAATGGTTATTTCAAACCCTAAAGAGTCCAAGTCTGGTTGTTGCTGTAGTTGTTCTAGTTGTTTTAAAAGCCTTCTAATTTCTTTGACAATACAATTCATCAAAAATTTAATAGCCTTTTGTCCTTATTTGTTCTCAGACAACCCTCTATGTCACTCTTCACATTTTGAATTATTTCTAAGACATGATTTCAAGCCTAATTTATTCAGGGGGGTTATTCTTGCTCTTCTGTCCATCTCTGGTGATTTCTGGTGAGAAATGGGTGGGGTGAATATATTTTAAACCAACCCAATGGATCAAGTTGCTCAATATATTTTTTAAATTGTAGTCCCCAATATGTGAGGACCAGTGTCAGTCAAGTTTGCCAACACTTAGTCCCCAATTTTTTGTTTTTCACTATTCTCTTCCCTCTCTCCTTGCAAACTGATCAATTCTTGAAAAATACCTTGCTAAATTTAGCTATTAGCAAATAATGCATACTGTTACAAATGCATTTTCCAACTTCTTTCTCTAGTCCTAGGCTCAGTGGATTTTTGGTACCAATCACTTTATTGCCAACAGTTTTTCCAAATATTTCCTTATATATGACATTATTCTACATCTTTCAAACTTTCATTCAGCCTGCTGCCCAACTACTAAGCCAGTGCCACATATTTTATGGGTTTTTTTTTGTTTTGTTTTTTTGTTTGTAGCTTCCCAATTCTGGTACCAATGCATGTGTTAGCCAAGGTAACACTAGATGCTGTGACAGATAAATCTAGAAATATTACTGGCTCAGATTACTGAAAGTTTATTCCTTGATGTCATAAATCCCTATCGGAGTATGTAGTATGTAGTCATACCCCGTACCCCTGTACCCCTGGGGTATGACTACATTAAGCTATTCAGACTAATAGAAGCCTATGGAAAGAAAGAGAGGAAGATTATATATATAGGTGATTTTATGGGCCAGACCTAGAAGTGATATACAGTTATGGTCAGACTAACTGTAAGGTTGATAAATATAGTCTAGTTGTCCAGAAGAAAAGGGAAATGAGTTTATTGAATAGCTTACTAGTTTCCACTAGTTCAACAAATAAATTTCACTTATTGTACAATAGGAATAATAGCTACCTGGTAGAGAAATTGTGAAGATTAAAGGATATCACGGCATAAGATATTCTCTCCCCCTGTACATGTTACGTACTAATTTACTTGATTAACATTATTAGAATTAAAAAACAATTTCTGTACAAATTATAGAATGGAGGGTTAAATATAAGCCTTTAATTTATAAAGTCTTTTTGTCCTGATTATTATCAATCAAAGATGTTCCAAGGGACTCAAAGGACCCATACTCTTGATCTTCCTTATAAACTTCATCTTTAAAGTCAGTGATTCTACAATTAAAATTCACTTTCAACTAAGCTTTTCCCCTCTGAAAGCCCATTCTTAGATTTTAAAGTTTTTTTATTTTGTATCGCAAAGAACCAGTTTGCACCTAGAAGCAGCGTACCGGAAGACACTGACGCGGATTGTTTGAGAGCATCCTCCTTGACAGCGCAGCGGTGGCCGCGGCAGCAGAACAGAACGTAGATGAAGGAGAGGGAAACGGAAAAACACAGGGAATGTGATGGAAGTTGTATTTCAAATAACACATTCGTCTACTCATAACACAGAAACCAGTTTTTTTTTGCATTAACTTTATGCTTAAGGAACTTAGAAAACATTCCTTTTTACTTATTTCTTTTATCTGTGATTTTTGCTTTCCATGGTTTCAGTTACCAGCAGTCAACAGTGGTCTGAAAATACTAAAAAGAAAATTCTGGAAACAAACAATTTGTATTTGACACTGTGTGCAGTTCTGAGTCATGTAATGAAATCTCATGTCATCCTGCTCCTTTCTGCCTGGAACATGAATCAGCCCTTTGTCCAGCATGTCCATGCTGTCTACACCTGTCATTAGTCATCCAGTAGCCACCTTGGTTATCAGACTGACCATCACGGTACTTTTGCATGCAAAATATACAAAGAACCCCTAAAACTCACCAGTACATAAACAAACAACTAACTTAAAAATGGACAAAAGATCTACACAGAAGATATTCAGATGACAAACAAGCAAATGAAAATATACTCAAACCATTAGGGAAATATAAATTAAAATAGTAACATTTTACTAAATACATGTTAAAATGGCTTTAAAAAAAGAAGTGGCTGCTCATGAAGATGTGGTGAAACAGGGACTCTCATTCATTACTGGTATAAAACCAGAATGGTACAGCCACTTTGGAAGACTGTCTGACAGTTTGTCCCCTAACTAAACACTGCTATGGTTTGTTAGATGGCATGGTAAACCACAGCATCTAGCAATTATGTTCCATGAATCTACCTACCTGATTTGAAAAGTTAGGCCCACACAAAATGTTTCTACCCACACACAAATGTTGAAAATAACTTTATTCATATTAACAAATATTCAAGTAACCAAGCTAAACTGTAGTGGTCTGTACAAAGGAATATTATTCAGAGAGGAAAAGTAAAAATAATGATCTATCAAGACAGACAAAGACATGGATGAGTCTTAAATGCAGAATGCTAAGTGAAAAAAGCCAGTCTGCAAGTGTTACTGACTCCGTCATCCCATTTGTATGACGTTCTTGAAAAGGCAAAACTATGTAGATACTAAACAGACAGATCAGTGGTTGCCAGGGATTAAGTTGGGGGTGCTGAATAGTTGGAGCACAGGGTTTTTTTAAGGTGGTGAAACTATTCTGTGCTATACTGCAATGGTGGACACATAACATGATGCATTTCTCAAAACTCATAGAACTATAGAGCAGACAGAGTGAACCTTCAGATATGAAACTAAAAAGAAATAATTCAGGAGTTCAGTGGATCCCATGAAGAAAGGTATATAAATAAATATATACTTGGAAATAGCAATGACTATCTCTCAGTTATGAAATTACATGGACTGTTTAAAAAAAGTTATTTCAATTAAATCAAAATGGTAGGAGTGTTAGAAATTCCATATCTTGCTTGAGGCATTTCTTGGCTTATACAACTTTCACCACTCAAAATCCAGGCTTGTAGAGACCTTCCCAACCCCACAAATTCAAGTATAAATACCTTTCCCACCTTCTTCAGCAAGAAGACCAACAGACTCAAACTGAGTTTCCATAATCAGAGCCACTGCACACTCCATTCAATGCTGTCCACATCTTCAAAAATTACAAACCAGGAAGTTGTCCCTGAACTACCAAGCAAGTTCTTGCTAGATTTCCAGCTGGCATCTGCTCTGTAAGAGCAAACAGCTGTTGCCAAGGTCACCCATTCTGTCCTTGGTGCCTGGGCTGCTGGATGTCTCCCTGCTCTGGTCTGTCCTGACTGCTCAGCAGCTTCTGACAAAGAGGATCCTCAGTTGACACTAAATGTCCTTTTAGCTTACAGTTATAGAATTCACTTAATTTTTCTTCTATTTTACTCTTACCTCTCAAACAGGATGCAGATTTGGGGTTTGGAATGTTAGAATACACTCCCACTAAACTGAAGGATCTATAAGGCTGTAAAATCACTCATCAAATTTTCAAGGCTAAAAGCTCTTTTTGGTGATTCAGTCATTTGTGTGTGTGTGTGTGTGTGTGTGTGTCAGAGTGTAGAAATAAATTTTGTATTATTGCTGCAACTACATCCTCTCTCATTTATTTGTTTCAGTGTTCTGAAATAATTATTAATGCTACCATCAGAGTTTCCATTAATAAATTTTAAAATAGAAGGCATGAAGGAACAAATGTCACTTTTTAAGAAATGTGACATTTCTGACATTTCAGAAATCTGTCCATTCTGAAAAGGACAGTCTAAACAATATCCCATACTCAGTCTCCTGTTGGCTACCTCTCAACAACTTTTTGTCCAAAGGTTTTGGGGACAGATAGGCTTAGTACGGTGGATGTCCTTAGGCTAGAAATTATAAACTGGCAATCCACTGTAGACTCTTTCTCATCTTTTTACACATTTTCTCCAGCCATTCAGTGTCTTTTGTATGTGTGTGTGTGTCTTTTTTTTAATTTTAATTTTTTAATCAGTATTTTTTAATTGTTGATATTGTACAGTTTTCTGTCTTTTACCCCGCCCCCAGCCCACCACCCCAGCCCTCCCCATCTTCCTCCCATTTCCACCCCCCATAGTTTTTGTCCATATGTCCTTTATACTTGTTGCTCTAAACTGTTCCCCTTTTCCCCTGAAATTCCCTCCCCTCCCGCTCTGGTCACTGTCAGACTGTTCTCAAATTCAGTGTCTTTGTTTATATTATGCTTGTTTGTTTGTTTTGTTGATTAGGTTCTTGTTAAAGGTGAGATCATTCAGTGTCTTTAAACAATTTAAATTTCTAACCATTAAAATTTGAGAGATTTGATATAAAAATTCAAATTTCTGGGATATATATTTTTAAAATATGCTTATCTGTGAATATTGTATTCACATTCTCCAAAGCAGCAATAGTCTGGTACTGAGAAGATACTGAGCTTGTGGATGAAGGAAGCACAGTTCAGTTTGCCACAGGCACTACTACCTCCTTTGTTCCTTGTGGAAGGAGTGTGATAGTTACTGCTTATGACTAAGCCTGCATTCCATATTCAATCTGCTTACAATATTTAAAAGCTCTGCTTGGCTCCAAGGGCATGTGTGTTTTTGCTTCTGAGACTTATATGCATTTTCAGACCTGCAGGACGGAAACAAGCAGCGTACCAAGTCTATACCTCTTTCTATGTCCTGTGTCTCCTACACCACTCTGTGGTTCAGCTTTAAATCCTAAGTTTGAAAGGGATAGAAATGTGAATGTATTTAGAAAAGATACAATGGTGGATCAACATCTAAATTACCATTTTGTTTCTTTCTGCTGTGAAACATCTGGTGAATTCAGGAATATTCCTCTATTTTTTATTTAGAAGGAAAAGTTATACGGTAGTGGAAAGAACACTAGACTTATAGTTAGAAAACTTGGTATTGTACTTAATCTGGTATTCACTAGCTGAGTACCTTTGGGCAAGCCCCTAAACTTTTATGAACATGGACTAAAGTCATCTATAAATTGGATTTAATATCTCCCTTTTCTCTTTCACAAGATTGTTTTAAGGCTTGAGTATGATTATGAGTGTAAAAATGTCTTAGAAAGCATGAAGCTCTTTATGTTAAGGGGTTGTTTTTAAATGGAAAATAGACTCTCAAATTTTAATAAATAAAATTCAAAAATGACAATGACATATCACCTCACACCTGTCAGAATGGCTATCATCAATAAATCAACAAACAACAAATGTTGGAGAGGATGTGCAGAAAAGGGAACCCTTGTGCACTGTTGGTGGGAATGCAGACTGGTGCAGCCACTGTGGAAAGCAGTATGGGGTTTCCCCCAAAATTAAAAATGGAACTGCCTTATGACCCAGCAATTCCATTTCTGAGAATATATCCAAAGAAATTCGAAACACTAATTCAAAAAATGTATTAATCCCTATGTCCACTGCAGCATTATTTACAATAGCCAAGATTTGTAAGTATCCCAAGTGCCCACTGGTAGATGAGTAAGTAGGTAAAAAAGCTGCCATACATTTACACAACAGAATACTACTCAGCCATAAAAAAGAAGGAAATCTTACCTTCTGGGACTGCATGGATGGACCTGGAGAGTAGTATGCTAAGTGAAATAAGCCAGGCAGAGAAAGACAAATACCAGGTGCTTTTGGTTATATGTAGAACCTAATGAACCAAATAATCAAGATAACAAAATAGAAGTAGACACATAGATACAGAGAACAGACTGACAGCTGTCAGAGGGTATGAAAGTTAGGGGACTGGGTAAAAAATGTGAAGGGATTAAGGAAAAAAAACTCATAGACACAGACAACAGTATGGTGATTACCAGAGGAAAAGTGGGGCTGGGGAAACTAGAAGAGGGTATAGGGGGAATAAACGATGATAAAAGGGGACTTGAATTTGACTTTGGATGGTAAACATACAATATACAGATGATGTATTATAGAATTGTGCACTTGAAATCTGTATAATTTTATTAGCCAATGTCACTACAATAAATTCAATTAAAATTTACAAAGAAATGGAATTCAAATATTTGCTTAATTGTACATCCTTATGACTACCTGTGTTAGAATAATGTACATCCCCACCCCCAAATATATACATCCTTATCTTCAGACCCTGTGCATATGTTTCTTCCATGGCTAAAGGGACTTAGCAGATATAATTAGATTAGAGATATTGAGATGATGTGATTATTCTGAATTGTTCCTTTGCTGGCACACAAGAGCCAAGGACTGCAAGAGGTTTCTAAGAAGTCGGGAAAAGCAAGGAAACTGATCCTTACCCAGAGCCACTGGAAGTAACACAATCCTGTGCATGTCTTGATTTAGGGACTTCTGACCTCCAGAAGAAGTGTGAGATTATAAATGTGTTAAGCCACAAGTTTGTGGCTATTTGTTCTAGTAGCAATAGGAAATAAATACATCTTCATAGCATTTGGAGTCTAAATATTAAAAACCAAAGGAATCATGTCATAACCAATATCTTCTTTCCTGTATTATTTGGAAATTTGATTACTGTTCTCTCAGTTCTAGTCCCTCATGCCTTGGGTGCATTTACTTCAGTACACTTATTCCTTATCTGATTGTTCTAGTCCAATTTTCATAATCAACATCCTGTTCCTGGCATTTCTCCTCTGCATATCTTATGCAACACTTGTCTTCTTGTTTTATCCAAATGCTGCCTCAAACCTTGCTTCTTATTTTGCCAGAATGAAATCAGAGTAGTTACCTCCAAAAGACTGGGTTTTTCTTATTCTCTTTGGCTTATGTTACTCTTTGAACATGTATTGTCATACTCCTGTTGTATTTGGTTGTGGTTGTTTGTTAGTTTGTTAGCACCAAATGTTATTTGTCTTAAATCCTGAACTCATGCAAAGTACTACATACAAAGTTCAACCATTTATTGTGAGAACTACATGTATTGTAATGCTCACATATAATTCTGGTGTTTTCAGTTCACCAGGTCTTACGTATTGTGCCTAGGCAATTTCATCTATACCCATGTCCATTTGTGTGGATGAATTCCAAGTTGAAGCCTTTAGTTTTCTAGCCTTGACTGATGTTTTTCCTGTAACTGAGAATACAGATGTAATAAACATATACATTTCCAACCCCAAGATAATTTGTTATAATTCCATGCATAAAGAAAATAAGAAGTATAAAGAATAGGCATCTAAGCCAATCTAGGGTGGTAAGAACATTTTAAAAATGAAGTGATACTTGAAATGATCTTGAAAGACACAGATGAGATATAGTTAACCCAGTCAAAACAAGAGAAAAGACCTCCAGGAAAAGAAAGACAGCCTGAGGAAATGGGGGGAGGGGTGTGGGTGGAGAGAGGGAAAAGACAGAAAGACAAGAAAAAAGACAGAAAGAGAAGGAAATTAAGGGTGGCCCCCAGGTTGCTGAGTTGAGTGCTGTCTGTAGCTATTCCACTAAATTAACAAGCCATAACACAAAGACACAAAAATGCGTACACCGAAGGGCAGTTCTTGCAGAGAACACTTAAACCTGCGGTGTTTAAAGTCTTTGTGGAAGAGCAAACAGTTGGAAACAAAGAACCAGATTTCAGGAGGAGGGTCCAGTCTGAGAGCTAGAGACACAGCAGTGTCATTTATCCATACAAGGTGACTTATGGATGTGGATAAGATTGCCTAGGCAAATGTGTAATGACAGGAGGGAGGAGACCTGACAAGTCCGGAGAATACACATTCCAGGGAGAGACAAAGGAGAAACTGCACATGGAAAAGACAGAGAATGAACTAGGTAGTTGAAATAGAACAGCAGAGATGTGCATCAGGGAAGCTAAGGTAGAAGATGGTATGTATGTATGTATGCATGCATGTATGCATGTATGTATGTATTTATGAAGTTTGTTTGTTAAAGCTGGGGACAGCAAAACAAAGGAAGACCTTAGGATAGAGGAAATAATAAGGTAGAAGATGGTATGTATGTATGTATGTATGTATGCATGTATGCATGTATGTATGTATTTATGAAGTTTGTTTGTTAAAGCTGGGGACAGCAAAACAAAGGAAGACCTTAGGATAGACTTTCACTGGAAAGTCAGAGAAATGGGGGCCTTGGAGACAGGCTCCGGGGGTTAGCCCAGGACGAGCTGCCACCACCTGCTGCTATCCTGGTTGTAAGTCTCATAGGGACCCTTAGAGTTTAGGAGAGAAAAGTGAACATGCACTCCTGAGAGGGAAGAAAGGCATGGGTGTGCTCCAGAGAGAGCTAGAAGGTTTTAATAAGGGTGTCATCAACAGTGTCAGATATTGCAGAAAATTAAATTCTTTCAACCTATTGCTCATAGTTGGTGCTAGCCATTTTATATCCAACATAATTGAATTAACTTAGTAGTTAATATATTTGAAATGTAGTTCAACAATTACATTTCAAATAGTCTTTAGAAAACACCTGTGTCTGATTAGACATGTAAGCAAGGTAGCTCTATAAACATAATTGCATTTTAATACTTGAAAGAAAAATACATTTGTCCATTAATATATTAAATATCTACATTGTGCTCCATGCACCCAGGCTCTAAAAGACCACTTTCTTATTCTTTTAACAAGAACAGAATATGAATCTTTATTTGACATATATGAGACCTAGGTTGAAAATAAATACCATACCTGCCAAAGTACTCCCCAATTTTTGCACCTGTTTGAAGAATTGCAAGAAAAAATATGAGGGAACATAGAAAACACACAGAGAAAAATACAGAACTAAATTAAATGGACTTTGATGGTAAAATAGCAAGAAGTATCCCTGCAGAAGGAGGGGCAGAGTTGCAGCAGTTGGTGGCAACTGCAGTAACGTGTCAGGTGATCCATGGGTCTGTTACGTGCCGATGCCTGCCTCCCAAACTGAGGGACTTTTCATAATCTATTTCTGCTAAAGCTTCAGTCACAGATAATGCAAAGTGGTAAATGATGCTAATGCCAAAGAGATTAATGTTTGGATTTAGAGCGCTTTTCCTCCAGCATGTTTATCTAAAAACACTAATAATCAGCTTGGAACTTGTCCTTTTTTCCCCTTAGAATTTGAAGCTGGACTCATATCTTCACCAACCCATTCACCATCTCTGTCCTCATCATCTTTCTACTTTCCACATTCTTGTGGATTGAACAGCAATTCTGTCTCTGGCAGGGTGTCTTCAAAAACTTCTGCAAGTGAAGCTGATAGCAGTAAGCATGTCAGTCATATCACCAGGTTCATGCCTGGCTTTTGACCTTGTTCAAAGTAAGCCGTACTCTGCTTTGCATCTTACCTGTCATAGCTGAGTCATTATTGTAGCCTCTCTCTTGCCACATCTCCCACCTGGACATCCTCCTAGCCCTTCTATACTTGTGGTCTGCTTTGAACTCAGGTCTTCTAGAGACTCGGGTTTGATTGAAATCCCCCAGCCTGTGTTCCTGCCTTCAGCTCTTTGATGTAAAGTACACTCCTGCCCTGCCTGTTGATAACTTTTGAATCTGTGTGCTTCTGGTCATTTTGGATATCCCTGAGCCTAGTAGTGTTCAACCTTCCAGATGTTTCTACTGTTTGCTTTGACTTAAATTCATTTACACATATAAAAATTATCTATAGGAGATTTTAAATGAAAAACTATAGACCATACAAGTACAAATTTTAAAGAAAAATATCCACTAAAAATGTACCAAAAAGTAAAGATGAGTGGATATCTGAAAGTCTGGACTTCTTTTATTCCACCATGGTGGTTTAGTTATGTGCATGTTTTCATTTTCTTCCTGGTCCTGACACTGACTACATTTCCCAGGCTGTAGCTGTGTCTCTGAGTCCTGGGCAATAAAATATAGGCAAAAGTGGTATTCCCTACCTCCTGGCCTGGCCCATAGAAACTCCCACTGGTGAGCCTCATTCTCTTCTCCCTCTCTTCCTCCAGCTGAGGCAGCTCCAGGGCCTCAGAGGAGGGCTGCGCCACTGCGTGGAAGGACTGAGTTCCTGAAGGGCCACTTCCTCACCGCGTGCATTGGGATATAAGCAAGAATTACTATTTTCTTGTCTTAAACCACAGAGTTATGGGGGCTTATCTGTTACATCTGCAAATACTGACTGACCATAACCTATATATTACATCTAACTGCCTTCTTTGTTTGTGGGGTTTCAATCATAGAATTTGAACCAATCTCTTTGTACCTGTCCTCACTGATGGAACTCTAGTTACACTGCTATACCCTTTACTTTTCATCTGTTCATTACCACCTTCATTTAAATGAAAAGCAAAAGCAAAAATGAAAAACATCCTTTTAAACTGTTCATCAATATAGTTTTCTCTCTTACTACTTCCCAAATATCTCTACTTTCCAGATCTCCAAGATTGATTTAGGTATGATAATTTTGGGTGAGTATTCCTATGGTCTTTTATAATTTGCTATGATCTGCCACTTTCTAGATGGGTGACCTTGGGAAAGCAGTTTAACCTTTTCAAGACAGGTGCTCCACACAGAGATAATAATATCTCAGAAATATGTTGTCCCAACTAAATGAATATCAGTAACTTCAATTAAAAAATCATGATGCTAAAGTGTAGGCCATGTATTTTAATGTAAGTATCAACTGGATATTGATAGATCTTTATTTTGAAAAACTTGAACTTTGGCAAAGTGTAGGCTTTCCATATAAGCTTCCTCCCTTTTTTATCCCCTTATCCTCAATTATTAGCTATGTTTGGGGGACAAATGACTTTATATGCTTATGCAAAGTGCCATTTTCCGTGCACAGGAACCTATGATATTTATCATTTTTTGTCCATCCATCCATCCATCCATCCATCCATCCATCCATCCATCCATCCATCCATCCATTCATCAAATCATCATTGAACACACATCATAGCTAGTGTTAAGGGAGACGGAGGCAGGATGCCATAGCCAATGATAAAAGCTGAAAAAGCTGGCATGGAAGTAAGTGGCTGCATACCCTTCGGGTAGGAGAAAGATGAAAAGGAGGACCATAGGGAAAGGCCTTTAGCTGGATCTTGCAGAATATTGCCTTTGAAAGCAGAAGCAGCAGAAATCCAGGGTATGCCATTCATGCTCATAATTCCTTTCCTTCTGCTTTGGAATAAAAATATCATGAGAAATTATTCTGCAAATGTGGCCATTATGTTTTACTGCTGCTGATATTGAAGTTCCTTCCTATTCCCTTAGGACACAGGTGAAGGTGGAAGGGAGGCAGTGGACTGGGTAGGTTGGAGACACTGGCCTGGAATTTAATATTTTCTGTAGGCAATCTCTTCATAGGTAATTGAAACTGGGCTCTTTGAAATGCTAGTGATCTAATAATTTTCTTATGAATTAAAAAATAGGCAAATGCCTTTCCTTTCTTCTTTATAAAGTAGCCATTTAAACATCTTCCCGTATTGGAAATTTTTCTAGCTTAAATATTACAGAACTTTGAAAATTAAAAGGCTTAGTATTTAGGACCAAGAGTTCCTGTCCCATTTCACATAACCAGGGCTGAGCCTTTAATGTCCTGACATTTCCTGGCACAGGGACAAATGCTGCCATGTTTTACAGCCACACGGAGAGTGAGGTAAGCTCTGGCAGCAGAGGCATTGATGTCTTTCTCTCAGTTATTCACCGCCCTCAGGCCCCACTCATGCTGACTCCTGCCTAACAACTCTTCTCTGCCACATTCAATTGCTTTTGTTAATTTCATCGATTTAAAAAGAGCAGTCATGCTTTCTGCTTGCCTTTAAGGTAGGCACGAGGATTGATGTATTTCCTTAACTTCCATTCTCTGAAGTTGATGACATTTTCAATGAGTAATCTTATTTTATGATTATCTACTTTGCATTATAAATGTGTTTGAATGTACAGGCATAGGTACCTGGCTGTACTTGTGGTATAATATACCCGTGTGTATAAACACATATATGCACATAAATGCATATACAAAATTCAATGTACATGTACATTATACTTGTGTGTCTTTATAAATTGATATAGTCATAGGCACATTGCTAATGCATATTCAAAGTTACATGTACATATGTGAATATTTTATCTACATGTGTTTACACACACAAAAGTCATATTTGATTAGGATTAATTTCAGTACATGTCTTGGCGCTTACAAGCTGGGTAACTCGGCAAACTGTGTCAATTAACTTTAACTCCACAATCCACAGACTCTTCAGGAATAATAAAAGCTTATCTCATATTGTACCCATGGAATATTTGCAAGGATTAAATAAGATCAAGATCACAGTACTTGCCTTGCTGTGAACTTGGAATACAGCAAAAGATGAATGCTCCCTTCTACTGGTTGATAGGATTTTTGCATGGGTATGTGTACCCACTCTCTAA
This sequence comes from Glossophaga mutica, assembly GCA_039655065.1. Classification (NCBI taxonomy): domain Eukaryota; kingdom Metazoa; phylum Chordata; class Mammalia; order Chiroptera; family Phyllostomidae; genus Glossophaga; species Glossophaga mutica. The sequence goes on from CM077306.1 coordinate 55,749,250, forward strand.
CTAGCAGCAACTTGTTCCCTTCCTATTGGTAATTTCTGATTAAATAATAGTTAATCCATGACAATTTTTCTTTTTAATTTTTGTTAAAAAATATTCTCAGACCAATGGACTCCACAGTTTATCTAAGTTTAATCAAATGATCAGCATGCTAAATTTATAAATATATTGAAATTATTAATTACCGTGTAAAAACTAATAAATCATGATATTTCTCAGTCAAACCATGAGTAGGACCTCGATTAAGCAATGGGTGCTTATCTGTTTCTAGAAGAGCAGTGTGTCTACACATCCATGTGCATGCCCACAAAACGTACACACATGCATACAGTATGATTATATACAATGACAAGTGCAAGAGCGAACTATAAAGCCAGAGAACAAAAGTTAAAGGCATGATAGAGGAACTACAGTACTTTCATAGAGACTGTTTGGAGGGAGGAAGGGGTATGCAACTTCAAACAACAACTCTTTTTCATGTTCTTATCACAGTACTTAAATATGTGATATTGGCCAATTCAATATATCTAAAACTTGTTTTTCTAACAAATAAATGCAGAATACTAAAATTTCTTCCACTTCTAACTCACTGCAATGTCTTGGCATAAATTCCCAACCTCTCTGAGCCTCAGTTTTCTCATATGTCAAATCAGATAAAAATTGATGTACAATGTAGAGTTATGAAGACTGAGACAAATCATATCTACAAGCTTTATAATCTACAAAAAGCTGTATACACTTCTTCAGTTAGTAAGAATGATAGAGGTATTGCCATATGAATTCTTATACATTGAACAGCTAAAAGAATATCTCCTTTAATATTCCATCTATAACAGCATTTTATTTACATGTGGGCATATTTTTTGAAATGTGATCACCAAATTGAAGACTTACCGTCATTCTAATCTTTAACTATCTAACCTAAATGTTCTATACAAGTTATTTTAGACAAAAAGTTAACTTCTAATATGTAGGAAAATGTACACTTTGAGGTAATTTTAATAAATATTAATATGAATTTCATATATATGTATTTGTATTTGTGTATTTATATAAATGAACTTGTCTGTCCTTAGGTACTAGATTAAGTTTTGAATCTTTGAGATAACAAACATGTTTTCCTGTAAAATCTGCCTAACTGTATTAGTGATAATGAAATCTACTCATTCAGTCATTCTTCAAGAAAAACTCAAGGGTACCTTGGCTGTCAGATATGCAGTCTGAGAGTATAACCGCAGTTTCCTTGAAAGTACTGTTTTTACATGTTATCAACACAACTGTGGTTGATTCTTTGTATATAATCCAAAAATTATTCCAGAATGTATCCTTATTCTATATGTGTCCAACTTCTGGATATTACTTTCAGGCAGGGTGTACAGTGGTTAAAGTTGTAGATTTATATGGTGATTGACTCTTTCAACAAAATATATCAAATACATGCCATACAAAACTTCGTACTGCGAGTTGGGGAACTCTGTAGAGTAAAATCAGAACCAGTCCCTGTCTATGTACAGCTTGCAGTCGCTATGGCAGGCCGGGGGTGGGGGTAAGTTGAGGGCATTATAGAGCAAGAGGGCGGGTGGAGTGCTGCAGCACTAAAATAATTGACAAAAACATGTAAAATTAAAAATGTGATATAGGCTAGGAAGACAAGAGGAGTTATTTAAGTAGTAAAAATCAACTGGATTTGGTGAGAGATTTTAATTGAGAATGGATAAAAGAAATAAGGGTATAAAAATATGACTCCTAGTTTTTTGTTCTTAGCAACTGGCTGAATAACAGGGTCTGAGACAGGAAATACAGAAAGAGTCCCAGGTTTGAGGTTTGGAATGGAAGTGGGTGATTCTCTGATTCAGACATGTTGATGTTAGGTGTGTTGAAACATCCAAGGCATTGCCAAGGAAGCAGTTTTCTGTCTGATTCTAGCATTCAGAAGAGGGTGATATGCTTTTGGGAGTCATCAGAATGAAGGAATTAAGTGAAGACTTGGGCATGGATAAAATTACTAGGAACAGTATGAATGAAGAAGTAAAAAAGATTAATAATATTTTTGAAAAACTGTAATATGGTTATAGAAGTTATATTAGTGAATATACATTTGCTTATACATATTATAACTGCATCATCAACAACAAACCAATATGGGCATTAATGAAATTAAGAAGAGTAAAATGAATAACTGGAATATTACATTTGGTAATGTGCTATATATTTGATAATACCTGTTCAAATAATGTTATTAACTTTTAACAAATATGTTTTCAGAGTTGTTGGCATTGAGATTGAATGTGTTGGCTTGCTAAAAACATCCTGAATAACATTGAAAACTGCTGATATTGTTTTTTTCACAATTTGGACATTAACTATCAAATAACACTCATACACTCACATTTTCATGCGCAAACATGCACACTTATGGTATGCAAGGATTAAGATTTCAAAGAGATCATTTAATGATAGGGCATGGAGTTTAATAATTTTTTTCATTATTTGTTTCAAGACATTGCCAGAGTTAATTGTGTTTTATATATCATCTTAGTTACAAAATCATTGAAACTTTTATTGAACAATAAATATTTCAGGGTATATAGAGTTCAGGAAATAGTGAATTATTTCGGAAGTGGCTTTTTAATTAATTTGTTTGAGAAAATTCTCATACAGGTAAATGAAGACAATATAGAAAGATGTGCTCACCAGAAATATCCTTTTGTCCTTCTCCTAAAGGAAATGGTTTAATGGTGATAAAGGAACACCATAAAATTTAATGTATAAACGTCTGCCACTGTCTTGTAAAACATACATTAAATTAGAGGTTGGATACAGTAGTGGTTGATACCAAGTATTGTTTCTTTGACCCTTTCAAATCTTCATTCATAAGAAATGACGTTAAAACGATGCTGTGTGGGATGGGTCCAAGCACAGCTGAACATGTCCCCTTTGTTTCCAAGAGCCTTGTGTTTGGTAAAGGACATGCTGGCAAGTTCACAAGTCTCACTGCACGCAAAGAACTCAGAGAACAGCCAGTATATATATCCCTGTTACGTCTGATTGTGGCACATGCAAAGTTTTGTTGGAATTGCTTAGTTATGGAGTGTCAATGGCTCTTGGGAATGACCCCAGCTTTCCGTATTTCAAATCCCTTCTGGCAAGAGTTGGGGCCCTTCTACTGCAGTGGGAAGTGAGGTGCATGCAGCCACACTGCCCATGTCTGCTATCCAGTGGATCCACCAGCCATGGGGGACTGACGCATTGCAGGGGGCTGGATCTTGTGTACTCTCTCTCTGCTCTTGTTATAGTAAACACTGTACCACTGGAGCCTTGCAGTGCTCTCACTGGCTCTTTGAATACGAGACTTCCTTTGGCTAGTAAAATGAGGCAGACAAACAGTGTACCAGTGTCTCCCCTCTTTTACTTCTGCCATTGCCATGAGAAGAGCATGCTCAGATTAGCTGGTCATTGGAGGAGGATGGAAATCACCTAAAGCAGAAATGTCCCAGCTAAGGTGCCCCAAGCAAGCTCAGCCTAGAACACAGTTTCCAGCAGACTCACTGATGCTCCAGTGAGGACAGCCAAGACCAGCAGAAGCACTCAGTTGAGTTAGGGAGAGGCATCTGAATTATCTTTGAGTAAAAGCATAGGTGCTAACCCTTAACAGGGAGGAATGGGCCATGTCCATATGCTCAGAGGGTACAGAGGAATCTAGAGTTTCAACATTTTGATTGCATTAGCCAATTATCTCCATCCATGTTCCGGATCCCATTCTTTCCCACACAGGTCCTCGACCTTGGCAAAAACTTTCACCTCCCATGGGCTTCAGATACTCTTATAATTAAATCTGATTTAACCTTTGATTGTTAATACTTCCAGATTTTTGTTAATTATTTTCCCAGAGTGATAGGGTTTACAAATGGTTGTTCAATCCATTTTCATTGTCATTGCTATTTCTCCTACATGTCTCAAACATTTGGTACATGTTACTGGCTATGCATTTTCTTCAACCAGTACAACCATCCTAGTTCACTACTGCTGAGAATTTTAACAATTGTGCTGCCATCTTGTGCCCACTGTCAGCCAGGCTGCGAATAGCTCAGCTCCAAAATATCATCTTGGTGTCTGCTTTCTTGGGCCACTCCTAGCAGCAGCTGGCCCAGGTTGGATTCTCAAGGGGATTCTGAGACAGAGATGAAAGCAGAGGAGGTTTATCAGAATGTGCTCTTGGTATCAAGGGAGGTGAAGGGACAGGGAAGAAGCAGGACTGGATAGAGAGAGAAGACAAGCTGTGGTCCACACTCAGGGGAGGCCTCAGCCAACCTTACAGGGAGATTGACACAAGAGTGACTCTTCGCAGTTGTGCCAAGTTGTCCTTTCACTGATCACTTATTGAATACAGTCGGAGTTGGGGGAAGTAGCTCTCTTCAGCTAAAGCAATCCTGGTAGGGGGCTAAAAGTGGAGAGCTTTCTGTGGGCAGCACTGCCAGCACCTGGGGAAGTAAACCCTTCATTCCTGCAGGGGGGTCTTGGCTGTGCATCACAGAGTCCACAATCGCTTGATACACCCACATGAATTGTGACTGCGGCAACATGAAGACAGCTTTCAAACCAGGAAATTTTCTACCTGTTTACTATTATTTTGAGATATTCCAGTTTAAGAGAATGCTTTGTGGTTATACATTTTCTACGGTTGGTTCCTTTCATATTCATAAACATCAACTGTACTTTTTTTGAATGACTCTCTTTCTACTATAGAAGTTATTTGAAAACATGATTTATCCTTTTTTTTTTAAATCACTCTGCCAACATGTACCAAGAACTCTGTAACGTTTATGAAATGGCTGTTGACTGGGCAACACAATCATGTCTATTTGTCCTTTCTATAGATCAGTTTACTTTCTACAAAAATGTATTATGTTAAAGTTAATGACCACACTGTAGATATTCTAATACTATTATTTTCTCTCTACAGCTTCACTTGTATAAGAGTACCTAAAGTTTTAAAATTTCTCATAACAATTCAGGGGAAAACATCCACAGTAAATGGACTTTTTTATGTAGCTTAAATTAGCCTTTCTGAAAGACTCCATCAAATGTGAGATTAAATTACTTTTAGATTATATTTATCCAAAACTGTTCTTGTGTTCTATTCTAGTTAATTTCCAGGGGATTGAGACTCTGCACTCTTCAGCGCTTCTCATATGCACTCGTGGTCCTTACTTTGAATCTAAGCATCATATTCCTGGCCTATTTCTGATCTCCATGTAAATTCAGTTTTTCCAAAATAGGGTTTCACATTACTGTTAATACCTGTGGATTTCAAAACTTTTACATTAGATTTAGAAATCACCCTTTGTTCTCAATAACATTTTCAGAGAGAAAAAAATGTACTGCAGTTGTCTTTCATTTCGACATCTGTGATTTTCATTCCATAAGTTCATTTTCTTAGCAATGGAAAAACTTTTCTATTCCTCAATTGGATAGTAACCAGTAGTTAAGAATTATTAAAACACAGTAGAAAATGTATTTTTTCTATCTTCCAGTTCATTAAAAAATTAATGTGTCTTTAGAAATTATTCTGGAGAGGTGTTATAGAAAATTGTTAGTTTGGGGGAAAATATGCAAGGTGCGCATTTGGTTGTGCACTGATAAATTGGCGGTCAGTTTGTATTCCACAGTTTTATTACACTATGGGAAAACTATTGCCTCAGTCCATAGAATGCCCTGCCCAGAGCCCCAAACTTGTCACAAGGATTAATTGTGTGAAAGCTGTAGAAGACAATTCATCACAATTTTCTGGGCTATAGGACATTTTTGTAAGATACACTGGAAGGTCTAGTCTTGAATAAATACATGATACATAAACCCTATGTGCTAACTTTTCCATCACACAGCTTCCTCTGGTAAAGCATATGGTGTATCATAAGCCTATCTTGATTTCCTTGAAAAACAATTATGTTCCTGGGAATGTTAATTTGTATAGCATAAGTCTATGTATAGTTCTTTGCTACACATTCAAAGTGAAAAATTCTTGGAAAATTGTATCATGGTATTAATAGCCATGTATTAAAAGAAAAACTCTAAAGGTGAAGTGTGATCACTATTCTTAAGGGTTGAATTGTGTCCATTGTGTCCACCTAAAATTAATATGTTCAAGTCCTAACCCTTAGGATCTCAGAACATGACTATAGTGAGAGAAAGGGTATTTAAAGAGGCAAGTAAGGTAGAACGAGGTCATAAAAGTGGGCCCTAATCTAATGTGGCTGGTGTCATTATGGGAGGAAGAAATCTGGACACAGATCCGTACAAAAGGAGAACCATGTACAGAGAGAAGATGGTCATCTACAAGACAAGTAGAGATGCCTCAGAAGAAACCAATTAGCCAACTTGCTCTCAGAATTTTAGACTCCAGAACTGCAGAAAAATAAATGTATGTTGTTTGAGCTGCGCAATATGTGGTACTTTGTTACGGTAGCCCTAGCACACTGCCTGAAATGATAAGAAAATGTACTAAATTCCGATTTGTGTCTTTAGCTATACTTTAATTCCTAAAGACTGCTATTTATTTTGCTGGAAGATTTGTCACAATTACAGTGAAGCAGTGCTCAATACTAAATGAAACACTATTTGGATTTCTTATTTGAGTTTTTTAAAATTCCCCCATGTCACCCTAGGAAAGTGATGCACCTATCCTGATCACACATGGTGTGTGATTTATGCATTTATCAATTATATGTAGTCAATAAGAAAAAATGCAATGTGCATCATTTATTTCAATAACATCTAACACCTTTCAGTTCATTTCTGAGTGAGGATGCCACATGATTTTAGAGGAAAACTGGTATTTTTCATTAAATGTTTACAGACATGTTCCCTGATAGTTTAATACAGGCAATTACCTAAAGAACTGTACTGAGCCTTGTCTTTAAAATTAGAGCAAAAGTGAGAATGAAAGCCTTATGTTTTCTAAGTGTGGCTGTGGTTTAGCATTTCCTTCTCCCCAGGACTGTGCGTGTGTGTGCATGGGCGTGAGTGCATTAGATACTTGCCCCAAGACAAATGCTTCCTAAATCTGGGAAAACATATGCTTAGAATGACAACATATATGGAACAAAATAACAGAAGGTTTTTTTGGTATACAACCCAGGTAATTTAATTTTATTTCATCAGAAATTATAGAGGAAGTATAAGTATCATGATAAGTATCAGCAGTGTAGAATCACACCAGCGATGTTATCTGGCATGTTGAAAGACAGAGTGATATGTTTGAGTGCCATTTGACAGAAAAACATAGTCAAATTTTTTCAATCTCTTCATTTTGTTCAGAATAAAAGTAGATTCCAACCAATTACATAAAGCATTATATAGTGTCATACAATGAATATCCCATTGTGGTAGACAGGAGATTTCTGAACATTACATTTACAAGTTCAACAGAATGTTATCAAAATCTCAAAAGTCTGATTTCAGGACATTGCTAAGTCTCAGTGCCTGAGTGTGGACCACTAGCGGCCAGAGCGGTTTCACTCGGTATCACTGTAGCACCTGTTCCTTTTAATTTGCTCTTCCACGGTGAGCTGCTCAGACTGGACCTCCACTCTGGGAAACGTGGGTTTAGTGGCACAGTCACTTCTCAGAGCGTGAAAAATTGTGTTCCTGTTGATGTGGGCTGCGCTTATTGTCTCCTCGTGCCAATGTTTGATGCCCTTCTCAAATTCTTTCAAGTACAAACATGGCATAGTTTTCATTTTATTTACGGAATCTATTAAATCCCGCTCAAAAATGTTCTCATTCTTCTTGGAAAAAGCAGCGATTTTCACAGTGTTAGAAAAGAAGAAGTGCAGACTTTTATTATTTGAATGGTTTCCTTTGATGTTTAAAATGTTTGTATCAGAAGAGGCTATTGAACTTTTAGCCTTTACTACTAACCCACCACTGAGGCCGGATTTAGGGGCAGACTGGGCAGGGGCTCTGTCAGTCTGTTTATTGAGAGCCATAGTCAGTACATTCCTTGAGTAAGTCTTTTCAGATTCAAATATACCAAGTAATTCTGAGATTCTAGATGCATTTGCTACATTTTCAATTTGATACTCATTTGCAGTGTAGTTTGCTTCACTTGACAGTGGTAATAGATTAGGGAATTCTAAAGTAGCTGTCTTGTGCCTGCAATTATTCAGAGATGAGACTGCTACATAATTGTTGTTATTATTCTTATTCAAATTCTCTTTATGATTTTCTGGCACCACCCCATCATCAGTGTTCGTAACCTGTAAAACTTCTGCACCATCAGGTTCGTTAGAGTTTTCATTTTTCTCCTTCCCAGCACTCTGCACAACAGCATTATTGTTGGCAGTACGATCCATTCCACTTTTCCGCTTGTTCTTTGTCTCTTCAGCCTCATTCAGCTTATCTTGCACATTCTTATTTCTTTCCTTCTCATCTTTTCTTGCTTCACACATTTCCTTTTCGATTCCTGTAACTTCCTTCTGGCACATATGGATGGGCTGCAGATATGGCTGCCGCAAAGAAATGCTATCATGCTCTTGTCTTTTATTTTCCAGGGTTTTGATGTGCTCTATCAGTGATTCACTTTTACACTCAGTGGGTGAAGGGGTTGTCATGTCAGGGGGCCATTTAGGTTTACTCATTCTGAGTTCTTCCTCAATGAGGATGGTTTTCTTAGGCATCTCTCTAAAAGGGGGCCAACTGATTTTTAATTTTCCTCTTTCCCCAAATTTCCGCAAACCATCCCTTTGCCCTTCACTGTCATGAGCGTCTGAAGGTTTATTAAGATCTCCAAAGATGGGGGTGTTTTCTGCCTTGCTTTTACAAATATTTGGTTCTTCTGTAGGAATAAAGTCCATTGAGCTGCTTTGATTTTTGCAATTCCATCGATCTTTATGCTGTTTGTGTCCAAAACCTTCATCATAATTTCCTTTAGATTTGAAAAGTTGCTTAAAGTGAGGTTTACAATATATATGTCCATGAAGTGATGCATAATTTCCCAAACTGCCAAAAAACAATAACAAAAGAAAAAAATTAACATTCCTTTATATGCCCTGCAAATTCATAGGGAATTTGGAAATTAATTATTTTATGAATGAATCAGATTTAGTACAATTAGTTTACTGGCAATAGAAATGTGCTTGTTAATAGAGTATTCCTATTCAATGATAGTTACCCTAATGCCCTATACAGTGCATTTCTTGTAGTATTTAGAATGTCACACTGTATGTCAGGTATTGGTATAATAGGTATTATAGTATAATGCCTACATAGTTATAGATGGTATAAAATGATAACAGTAATCTTTGCTAACTCAGTGATTTATATGAGGGGATTGTTATTTTCAATATATCCTAAATACCACACATACAAAAGTCAACTATTTGACTTTCCTTGGTAACTGGATTTTGAACAAATTAGAAAGCTTGCCTGTACAATTGTTTTTGTGGCCTTTTGGGGGAAATGAACAAATAGTGTGCCTGTTAAAAATTAAAATCAAATTTAGTCCAAGACGGCAGCAACATTTTTGGATATCTCTGAATCTCCACATAAAAAGAGATACATCAACTAGTTAGTAAAACTTAAAACCCATGGATGAAACTTATAACAAAACTAAGTGACAAGTCTTCATGGAAAGTAGCATGGAATGGGAAGAAGGGGTATTGGGAGAGGAGCAAGAGCAAGATCCTTAATTGCCTTTTAATTCATAATAAGATGCTAATTTTTGATACAGTAAACCATTATATGCATATGATTTAAATAGGGAAGTGACCTCAGATTTCCCTCTTATAAAGTGCATTCTCATTACATCAAGGAGCGTAGCGCCGTGCAGGCTGGTGGTGGTGGTGGTGATGGTAGAGAGATACTGGAGTGAGGGAGAGCACTAGCTAGAAAGGCTGTTGCATTAGTACAGATGAGAGATGACACTTGTTTGAAAGGTGCCTGGTCTGTGGGGATGGAGTAAAGTGTACGGTTCAAGAAATAGTTATAGGACAAAAATTCTGACTTAGTCATTGCTTGGGGGCAGGAAATGAAGGAGAGAAAGGAGTCAAATGTAGCTTCCTCTCTTATTCATTGAGTTAATGTTAATGTTATTTAGAGAGAGAGTAGCATACAGACCATGAAGTAAAGGAAGCGGTTTTGGTAGAGAGAAGATAATGGGGCATATTGAATTTGCTGTACTTAGGAGAAATCCAATTGGAGCTTATATATTAGTCATTGAGATACAAGTGTCTGATTCACAGAAGAGAGTGCTGGGCTAGTGGTACAGATTTCAGAGTTATTGCCACATGGGTGATGATTACAGTTATGAGCGTAGATGTGATAAACGAGAGAGAATATAAATAGTGAGAAGAATAAATGCCCATAACAGAGCTCTAAGAAATTCTAGTATCTGAGTAATGGACAGAGAAAGACTCACCCACACAGGCGGGAATCTGAGAAGGAACCCCTACAAGGTAGGAACAAAGCCATTATACTCTAATGTCATGGAAACCAAGGGGAAAGAAGATTGCAATGAGAAGGGTTAGACATTGTCAGTTAAAGTCAGGAAAGATATAGTCTGAAAGGTACACATTGGATTTAGAAAAATAATTACATTTCTGCATTTCAGACTATAGCCACACCAAACACCACATTTGTTTAAATGTACTTACTTTAAGAATTTTGGAAAATGAGTGCATTTATAACTGTTGGTAAGGTCTTCAGTTTCACCAGAGAATTTCCAGAGTATTTTATCTGACGTGATATTGACTTTTTCTAAATTCCTTTTTTCCCCACTTAGATGGAATAGCCCAAACAGAGGTAAACTCCAGCTTCCCACCTCCTGTTTTTGTATATGAAGCTTTACTGGAATACAGCTAGGCCCGTTAGTTTATAGCCACATCTGTTTGTTAGGTTATCTATGGCTGCTTTTCCACTCTATTAGAAAGTTGAGTAACAACATAACCAACATGGCCTGCAAAGCTAAAAATATCTACTATCTGGCCCTTTACAGAAACAGTTTGATGACTCCTGATCTATGGCCTAGACTTTAGACTAAAGTAGTAACTTAAAAATCCTGATTTGCACCATGAATCTTATTTTTCTTACCCATATGATCTCCATGTTCACATGAAAGGAACCCTTCTGGATTTCATTGGGAACACAAAATTTCAGAAGGAAAATGGTCACAGCCATCCTGAGCAAAGCACAATGGAAATGACCACATCCCTTTTGTGGTTGTGATAACAGAAGGTAGTGAGATCTGGAATGGTCTACATTCTCCTGGACACATGATGTCATAAGGACACCACAGGCTGTTGAATATTTGAGCCATAGACCACCAACCTTTACCTCAGTGTGCTGTTGCAATGGTGGCATCGGAAGCAGGACTTATGAAAACTCTGCTTGTCTGCTGTTAGGCACTCCATTGGATAAACTGTCTTTTGACAAAGGATACATATTTCCTTGTCTTGGAGTAGCAGTTTCTAAAATAAAAATGTACAAAGGCTTATTTAGTGTTACCTTCAATCACACTGGAAACAAACAAACAAACAAACAAACAACAGCAGCTTATTTCCTGGCCATGCAGTTAAAGTGGAAAAAGCTCTAAGATTATTGTTGTGATACTGCTTCTCTGTACATAAGCCATTTCAACACAGGGTCTGAGTCTTTGGTACAATCAATCTTACACCAGTGTCTTTACTACGTTATACATTGCACAAGCTGACTTTCATTATTTAAGGAAGCATCCATGAGAAAAACCCATTCATTAATACATCGAACAGAATATATAGTAAACTCAGCCATGGGCAGCCCTGAGAGCACTCATTCTGGATGACTAAACTTCCCATGTATATTAGGGTTTAGACCTCACTTGGTCCGAACCTTTTGTTTTTGAAAGCATTCTGGAGAGATTTTTCTAAAATATGTGCATATCTTTTGTTACCTGAGGACATTGTATATATTTAAATATTTTTTTAATTTTTATTTTAATTGGTGATCTTGTACAGTTTTCTGTCTTTTATTCTCACCCCAACCCACCACCCCAGCCCTCCCCACCTCCCTCCCATTTCCACCCCCCCATAGTTTTTGTCCATGTGTCCTTTATACTTGTTCCTGTAATATTTTCTTGATGACTTAGTGTTGACTCTATGACAGCAACTTTTAACTTTAATATAACAAAACTACTGATGACACTGAAATGTTCGGGGCCATTTATACTCAGGCTAAATGGCTTTAGATCTCAGGGTTTTGGGGTTTGCACATTTGCCTTCTATAGTTCCCCTACCTCTCATATGAATGTGAGCTCCTGTGAATAACAGGAGTTTGTATTTCTAACCAGTGTTTGTTTGGTGGTTCCAAACTGACACAGAACTTTCACCTCAGAATAGTTTTGATCCTCACAATGATCAAGTGAGAATAACTAAGCTTTCATATTAGTTACATATGTAAGCACATATGCTCAAGTTTTTTATACAAATAAATATATTTCAGTGCTTCAAGGCTCAATTTGGACTGCTGAGAGTTCTCTAATAATTTTGTTCTAGTAGGGGACATATTTCCACATTTAAAATCAGTCTTTTTGTGTATTTTCTATATGTTTTTAGCTATTGTAACAGAAACTGAAAATTTGAAATTAATTAGACAGCTTTGCTTAACTATGCCAGAAGCAAGCACATTAAGAAATCATATTAACCTGACTAACTAGACACATATGTTGCAAATATTATAGAGGCATAATTATTAGTTTCAGCAATTTTTATTTTTAAGCCTATTTCTTTCAATCTGTCTAAAAGAATGGACTACAGTAATGATACACATTAATTATGTCAAATCCTTTTATTGTGAAGCCTCATTAATTGTAAAATGTAGGGAAATACAAATAAATGAGCTTTTCTCTGATGTTAAGAATGTACTAAGTTCTTATGTTTTAAATCTCCTTCCTTCTAGATATAATCAAATTTTAAAACTGTGTTTTCTATGTCCATCTGTGACTGAGGCTGACTGAGTTATCATTTAGGATTTAAGAAAAGTGAAAAAATACGTTGTAGAAAAAACAGTGGTATTAGAGAAAGGTAACTAACTTTCAACTCAATAACAATAATTAAATATACAGGTCTAACTCCAAACCTCCACTTTTGTCAGTGACACCAATCAATAAAAATCCTTAAAGCATATACAATGAGTGTAAATTGCTTCTTGAACTATTATCAGGCTGTATTGAATTCAAATGCAAACACCACTTAAGCCTGAAAGTTAAAAATACATCAATAGTAGGTCAAGCGATATTATCTAATATTGTCTTAAATAAGTGGATAAAATAATAACTTTTAATAAAATATTAATGCCATATGGGTGGACAATTATTAATGAATATATTGTTACATATAATAATATTTATAATAATGCTATTACAATAATGATGATTATATCTGCTAATTTATTCAAACCCTTATTTACCTTAACGAATAGAGGTCTCATAATCTATATACGTAATGGTATTTGTTATTCTCACACAATGCAGACAAGTCATATTAGATGCTTTTGCAAAGAGAAAGTAGTAAAAACAAGCATGGTAAAGAGAAGGATACTGGCAACCAGGAAAAGCTATTAGTCTTAGGTTATATTGTTTGGGTCTTTGCAGGCACTCTTTTAACTGCAAATCCTTTTAGCTATGGAGCACATGCCTTTAAATGGGTTAATCTTAGTTTACATTTTGCAAACTCATTTACCACTTCTGAAGGCAGATTCCTCTTGGAAGGTGGTTCTTATCTCAGCTGCAGAAGCATCTGAGGTTGCATATCCCAAACTTTCAAAAACTCTTTGACTCTCCTGCCATGTCTTTTGAAAATTCCTCCTGAGCTCGTTAGGTGAATCAGAAATATCTAAAATGTGGCCTGCAATGACATCCTCATAGGTTGGGGGGGCATGCTTGAAGTCAAAGCCAGATTTGCCAGCTTCTGAACCATGCTTTGAAGACACTGTGGTCTTCGACCCAACAACTTGACTCTCAAATGCATCCACACCGGAGAAATGTTCACTTAGAGATTTTGTTTCAGAGTGTACACTGGGCTGCTTAACAGGAATATTTTCTAGCTGTCCTCTAGGACGACTGCAAGAAAAACCTGTAAAACTAGTGTTTTCTGAAGATGTTAATCCAAATTCCTCCTTACAAAACGTATGACTTTCTTGTTTTACATTTTGGTCTGCTTCTCCATTTACATAAACTCTTGTATTTGACTTTGCTTCAAAAACTGGCCTATCCTCAAATTCCTGGAACCATCTGTTTATTTCATTTTCATGGTCATTCATGAAATTTTCAGCCATTTGCAGAGTTCGGTTGGCTGCTTCATACCTCTGAGCGTGCTCTGACAGGCGAGGCCCTTCCACTTTGCGGATGATTTCAACTGAGTCAAAACTTTCAGTATCCGGCACTGTGCCATTGGTGGCGTTTACTCCATCTCTATGAACATAAGTCGCTCTTTTTTCTACTTTCCTAACTTCCTCTTGAGCTTCTATGGGTTCTCTGAAGGAGCCACTATCAACTCGATTTACATTTATAGGTATGGTTATTGTAGGAGAGTCTCTACCACGAGTTTCTATCTTAATTTGACGACGAAGAGTTGCAGGAGACTTGATGATCTCAGACCTCCTGTCTATAACTGGACCTGGGGTCACCGGCGAACACGGGAGCGTGCCTCTGGATAACTTTGCAGTGGTGTCTTTGAGTTTGACAAGCTGTTCAGAGCGGCTCCTGGGTGGGGAAGGGGAAGTATCAGCTCCGTGGTTTCCCGATGTTTGTGGCACAGGTGTTCTTGGTGATGGTTCAGCAAAACTGTCCTTTTTAGGGGATGGAGGAAGCCCATCCTTACCGGAGGTTTCTGGTCGCCGGGCGGTGGACTCAATTTTTATAAAAGTTGGTGATGGTGGGCGTGTCTTTAGAGAGGGAGGAGAAATCTTGCTATCTTCTAATTTAATTTCCCGATGGGTTTTCACATGATTATTAGTAGTCGCTGCATGATGGGTTTCTATGTGGTGGTGCTGTGTTTTTTCTACAACGGTATTCTCTTTCTGTTCAGTGTTTTTATTATAGCTAACATTAGTATTAGATACTTTAGGTGTTTCATTAAGGCTAGTAGGTTTATTTCTCTGCCTGCCTGCTTTAGAGGATACCATGGCTGTCTGAATAATATTTTCACAAGACATAAGCATATCCTCTGCTTGAGTTTTAATATATGTTATTTCTTCTTTGATTTTTTCCATGTTATTCTCCACAGCAATGCGAACTCCATACTCTCTCTTCTCTTCGCTTAACAGCCACACCGGAATAATATTTAACAGGGTCTGAAATGTTTTAAGGCCATTTGTATCTGGCTCTGCTTCAAACTGTTTTACCCTAGACAAAATCTGTTGTAGTTCTTCACGTTTTCTCAAAAATTCCAATATATTTATAGAACACTTTCCATTATCCATCTGGGATTCTTTCACAGAGGAAAATAAAGATTGGTTTTGTGTAATCTCTTGCTTTGAATCTTTAGTATTAGAAAAGACTTGTTTCTGTTGTATGCCCTTTGCACCAAGCCATTTTTCTTCCTGAAGATTATTGTCTGGCTGGGGAAACTTTTTATGTTCAACTTGGCTTTCAGAAGTCTGTATTTGTGTGTGCTGAACATTCTCAGTCTGAGAATGAAGACGTGCATCAGTAACCTTTGGCATGACTAACTTCTGTGCTGACTTATTAAAAAGTTCTTGTTTTCTTTCAACTATCAGTCTTTCTTCCTTTGGACTAATCATCGGTGGGCCCTGAATTTTTGCTTCACTTTCTAGACGTTTCCCACTCTCAGATTCTCTGAATTCTTGTTTCTCCTGAACTAGATTGCACTTACTTTCATGGCTTTTCCCTGAGGGTCCCATAGGCAATTTTATTGCTGCTCTTTTCTCCTTCTCGGGTAATTGATAATATTTTTCAGCCACAGATTGCTTATTACCATATTCAGTGCTTGCTTCAGCTTTCTCAGTTTCCTGATGCTGTTCTTTGGTAATGATTTGAACATCAACTTCTGGTTGCTTTTTACGGCTTTCATAGCTGTGGTGTGTTTCCTTTAATTTGTGATCTAGAGTTGGAAGCTTGATGGTTCTGACTTTGAAACTTGGGGAAGGTGGTTTGCATTGGGGCATATGGAACTGCCCCAGATACTTATCCTGTTGTGTTTGTTGTGCGCTGCATTCTTGGTGACTCTGTTTAATTTCACAAGCTGATTTAGATTGCATCATGTCCCTTGAGCTCAGTAAAACTCCCTTTTTCATGATATCTTTGTCTTCTGAGGCTGCTAGGACATGCTGGAGCCTCTTGGTGGCAACTGTTACTGCTGGTGCTGTTGAGAGCTTGTCATCATCGCACACTCCTGGAACCTGAGAATGTCTTTGAGGGTCTGGGTGGGCTTGGGCCACAGTGACCCCTGAATCCATTCCAGGTCTGGGAAACTCCCCATTTGTTTTTTGTGAAAACACTTCCTTTTCCAACTCTGATGTATTTTGACTTTGGCATTCTGTTTTGGCTATGTTGTAGCAAAAATTCTTATGTTTCTGTTTTTCAAGCTCTTCTCTTTGTTGTTTGTATTTTTCTTCAGCAATCATTAAAGGTGTCTTAAATTTTCTCATATAAGGTTTTGGATTCTGTTGTCCTGAACCTGCAGGAAATGAATGAGATTTTACAAGAGGTGTTTTTCCTTGTTTTTCTTTGGGTGGTAAAGTTTCTGGAACTGTCTGCGAGAGAGATCTTCTAGAGTCCATAGATAGCTGTTTTCTTTCCGAAGCACTTTTCCTAGATACATTCTGCGTCGTCTCTGTCTGTTCACTGCTAGTCTCTGATATTACTCTTTTCTGATCCTTTGAGGAAGTAATTTTACTTTCCATATCTGTCAGGGAATTTTTCAGTTCTATTCTTGGGGAACCATAGTATATTTTATCTTCCGTCTGCTTGAAAAATTTGGGTTTTGGTAATGTGGGCGGTGGCAGACGTACTCCTGATTTTCCTGTTGTGATTTTGGCCTGAGTATGAGTTTGCTGAGAGCTTGAGGCTTCTTCTTGGGAATATTGTACCAATGCTCCAGTGTGCTTTTCTTGAACAGAGGAGGGAAGGAGATGCTCTGGGTTTAGAGATGGAGTTGGAGGAGGGGGAGGTGGTGGAAATATTGATAGACATTCTCTTTCAGATTTCTCCTCTTCTGGTGGTGGAGGAAGAGGGAGGCCTGGGAAATTTTCAAACTCAGTCTTTATCCTCTCTGTGGACAGTGAGGGAGGAAACCCATTTTTTTCAGGCAACATCATTAAAGGAGGTGGAGGAGGAAGAGGAAATTCTATTTCAGATGATGAATTGGAAGGTGGAGGAGGAGGGGGAGATGGAGGTGGAAGAGAGCCCTCACTTTCTTTTACAATATTTTCAGGGTTCAAGTTGATTGGATTAAAGGACATTTCCATGGCTATTTTTAAGTCTCTGGAAGTATTTGTCTTCATTAGAAAGTCCTGGCTGTTCAGGTAAAAATCAGTCTTCTGCTTTTTGTCAGTTGCCTTAAATTTATTGTGGTTTTTGGGGGAGACTTTCACTCCTGTTACATTTGATATGTCTTGATCCACAGGCCACACTGGTTGAGGGTTCACATTCTTTTCCTTTATATCTTTGTCACAATATTGCAACTCTCGCTTTAACATAGTTTGCTTCTGAAAGTCCCCTGAAACTTCACAAGTTTCTCCGACTCTCTTGTTGACTGGACCCTGGGTTGGACTGGGGTTAGAACTTTGTGTATTTGTTGACATTTTAGTGTTCTTGCTGTTTTTTAAACTCTTCATAGGGAAAGACTCAGGCTTCTGGTGGTCATTCCTCAGCATGCAAGTTTGAGTCTGTTGCTTTCCAACTGCTTTATCAAGAGATTGGGCAGAGTTAAAGACCTCATCCTTTTTCTGTTCTCTCACTGCCTCTAGTTCCTTAGTTTTTAGATTTTCCTTAACTGACACAGTTGAAGTCAATTGCCTGCTCATATGTTCATCTCTAAGATGCTGCCCTGTTGTGGCCTCAGCCCAGGCACCCATTAAGTTCCCTGTTTCAAACATATCAAGGCTATTTTTAATAGCTTTGTGGTGTGAATTAGATAGTCTTGTAAGGCTTTTCTCAAGAGCATCATTGTTCTGTTCACGATCTATGACAATCTTTACGGTTCCTTTAGGGGCTTTTGGAAGATTAACCTCAGTTCTTTCTTCTCTTAAATTCTCATGACAAGATTTGCCTGTAGTTTGGTTGAGCATGTCTGTTCCCCCTTGCCACCTGGCTGCTGGCTCCAATGGTCCTGGTCTTGGCTGAAGAAAACATTTTTTGTCTGTCTGGATGGCCATCTGATGAGTCTTTGTTTTTGGCTCTTGTGAGGATCCTACCATCTCAGCTTGTGCATCTTCTTGGGTTCCATGTTTTTTATCTACCTCTTTGAAAGCTCGTTGTGCTTCTTTCAAGTTCTTTAATGAGGCTTCAAGGTCATCTCGGATTAGCTCCTTTTTCAGGATTTCCGTTCTTGTGTTTGTAGTCTTTTCAAGGCATTCGATAGCTTTCTCAAAATCGTCAGGGATGGCATCAGGCTGTTTAAATTTTGTCCATGGGTGGCTTGATTCCTTAAGTGACTTGAGGGTGGCCAACATGTCACCTTTTATAATTTCTTCTGTTTTAGCCACTGTTTTCTGATTTATGGCCTGGCTGAGGGAATTTAGGGTTGATTTCAGATCACCTTTTATAATTTCTTCTTTCAATGTCTTACAAGATGCACTCTGAGGCTCTGTCATGAAAACCTTGGCAGTATTATGCACATCTCCTGGAATGATGTCAGTTTCATTAATAGTACGTTCAACCTGAGACTGCCTTTTATTTAGTAACAGTTTTGTGGCCTCTATGTCACCACCCATTATTTCTTCCTTTGTTTCTTGTGTCTGAGCTGTTACTGTTTCATTTGACCCTATCTGTAGTTGTTTGAGATAATCCAAAGCTCCAGTTTCTATGCATGTTGTAAAAAACTGAACATTTCCCCTCTCAGAGGCATCAATTTTAACCCTTTCAGATATTTTATTGTTCGATATGGAAGATAGCAAATTATGAATGGTTCGCTTCACATCACCCGCTATTACTTCTTCACGCTCAATTGTGTCACCAGCATTTTCATGAAGAAGACAATATATGGTCATGTTAATATCTCCTCTTTCATCCTCCTGAATTAAAATGCCTTTCTTTACAGAATTTTCTTTGGAGAATAGATTTTTGATTGCTTGTTGTACGTCACCACTCACTACCTCTTCTTTTTCAGCATGAAATTCTGTTGATCTGTTTAATAACTGAGTTTTAGTCAAACTAATATTCCCCTTCTCTTCTTCAGTAACCATTATCTCTCTTTTTGTGCAGTCTCTTTTGGAAAGTAGGTTCACCATTATATTTCTGAGATCAGCCCTGATAATTTCTTCTTTCTGTATCTCAGGAGATGTTTGATTCATTAGCTTATATTTTGCCATTCGGACATCCCCAACTTCATCAGCTTCAATGATGATTCCAGGAGCCTCGATAACTTTTTGAGAGTAGAGTTCTTCTAAGGTTTCTTTAATGCTCTTGCCAATAATTTCCATCTTTCCTACCCTATTTTCATTAAATTCATGAAGGGGTGTAGTTTCAAATAGCCAAGTAGTTGTCTTGACATTAGAAGGAGGGATTTCTTCCTTGGTGATTTTTGAGATGCTTTCATCTGCTTCTTTCATAGAATCCAAAGTTTGATTTTCAAACAGCCATACCGCCTGCTTAACACCACCTTTTTGCACATCTTGCTGGGTGACTGTTTTGATATTTTCATATTCTGACTCTTCTCCTCTCAGCTCATCTATAGTGTGGGTTTCAAATAGCCAAGTAGATGTTTTAACATTGCCTTTTTGAATTTCATTGACACTTACTGTTCTTATAAAAGCACTCTTTTGACAATTTCCAGACTCAAAAAATTGTTTACTTGTCTTTACATCCCCACCTTGAATATGGTCTACAGTGGGCACAATATGATGTGATTCTTCTGAAATCTGATCTAGTGGCTGAGTTTCGAATCTGTATCTGACAGAACTTACATCTCCCTTCTTTACATCTTCTTGTGTGACAGATTTAATAACATACACAGTCTCCGATTTATTAATTGAGTCTAATGGTTTTGTTTCAAAAAGCCACCTTGTCCCTCGTACATCTCCATGGATTACCTCCTCCTTTTTAACTGTTGTCACTTCATGAAAATACCCTTCTCGGTCTTGAATTGCATAGAGTGGCTGGGTTTCAAAGAGCATTCTGTAGCTGTTTACATTACCCTTTATCACTTCTTCAGTAATTGATTCTTTGGAACTGATATAGTCAGAGTCTTCTTTAATCTCATCTAAAGAAAAAGTCTCAAAGATAAAGCATCCCTTTCTTACATCTCCACCTTGTATGTCAGTCACTGTCTTAACTAATTCATCACTTTCTTGGCCTTCCTTTATCATATCAATGGGTTGGTTTTCAAAAAGCCACCTACAATTTAAAACATTGCCCTTCTGAATATCTTCAGTCTTTAAGGTTTTTATCTTTTTCAAAACTTCCTCTGAACTGGAGCTTATAGAATCTAAGGACTGATTTTCAAATTTATGCCGCATGCCAGAGACATCCCCAGCTTGGATATCCATTGGTATGGCCTTCATTTCCTTTCTTTCTTCTCCTTGTATGCTGTCCAAATTTTCTGTCTCAAAAAGAAAACATGCTGTACGGACATCCCTTCCTTGTATCTCCTCCTGTTTTACAGTTTGCAATTTGACTGTTGCTTCTGAGTCATCTTTTATGGTATCAAGTGGCTGAGTTTCAAAGAGCCAAGTACAGGCTTTGACATCTCCCTTACAAATTTCTTCACTGCCAGTCATCAGCGAAACTTTTTCATAAAGCGATTCCATTGGCTGGGTTTCAAAAAGCCATCTACAGCTTTTCACATCCCCTTTAACAATATCTGTAGCTTGCTCAGTTTTACTTTCTAGTTCTTCCCTATCACTAAAATATTTAATCGAATCAAGTGGTTGCGTTTCAAACAGCCATTTAGCAGATTTCACATTTCCAGTTTGTATTTCTTGGGCAGATATTCCCCTAATTATCTGGAATTTATGAATGCTTTCATTAAACTGGTCAATGGGCCTTGTTTCAAAAAGCCACCTACAGCTTCTTACATCACCTCTTAGGATTTCTTCTTGCTGAACTGTCTTTACCTGATGATATTTTCCAAGGTGATCTTGAATAGCATACAGTGGTGTTGTTTCAAAGAGTGATTTATTTAACTCCACAGCACCTCTTGTGACTCCTTCCACCTCTATTTTATGTGATGCATCAAATTTAATTAAATTGTTTGATTCAAAGAAATGTGTGTGATTCCTTACATCTCCTCTGTCAATTTCTTCAAGTTTCACTGTTTGTATATATTCTTTTTTATCTTCTCTAATCTCTTCCAGAGGTTGGGTTTCAAAAATCCATTTTTGGTGCCTAACATCCCCCTTTTCTTCTTCAGAGGCAGTGATTTTTTGAAGTTTTCCTACATCAGGGCTATCTTTTAAAGCTTCTATTGGAAGTGTTTCAAATAGATGCTTAGTAGCTTGTACATCACCCCCAATTTTCTCTTCAGACCTTACAGCATCTGCATCAGGAACGGTGTTTAAAACATCTAGTGGCTGTGTTTCAAACATCCAGCATTTTCTGGAGACATCTGTACCTATTATTGCTTCCTTTTCAGCGATGACGTCTTGTGACTCTTCTTTGATTTTCTCCAAAGGTTGAGTTTCAAATAACCACTTTGCCCTACGCATCCCACCTTTGACATTTTCTTCCATGGATATTCCTCTGACAACTTTAATTTCCGTGATATCCTTGTTAATTGTGTCTAAGGGCTGTGTTTCAAACATCCACCGTGCTGTTCTCACATCACCCTTTTCGACATCCTCCCTGTGAACTGTTTTAATTTCTAGCATTTGACCTAAACCATCTCTAATAACATATAATGGTTGAGTTTCAAAACATTTTATACTTCTCTTAACATTGCCCTTAATTTCTTTGAGCTCAGACCTGAGTTGCAGTAGGTGAACCTCATCCACTGAATGAAGCTGTCCAATTTGATCTAGATGTTGACTTTCAAACATATATCTCACAGTCTTCACATCTCCCCCAGTTATATCTGTTATGGCAGTTACCACTGGTGCTTCTTGACTTTCATGCATTTTATTCATTGAATCTAATGGCTTTGTTTCGAACATCCACCGGGCTGTGCGGACATCTCCTCTAGCTAGCTCAGGAATTTTCTCAGGATTTTCTTCAATGCCAGAAGAATGATCCCCTAGTGTATCTATGGGTTGGGTTTCAAACATCCATGTGGTGTATTTCACATCACCACCAGCAATGATTTCTTGATCAGCAATGCCCTTGGAGATGTTGTTGTCATCTGGAGAGCCATTGTTGATGGAATCTAATGGCTGATTCTCAAAAATCCATCTGATGGACTGCACCTCCCCTTTAAGAATTTCATCCCATTCCAAGTGCTCTCTTCCTGAATTGAGAACTTTTTGAGAACTGTCATTCGTATTCTCAAAAACATACCGGGCTTGTTGTACATCTGCTGAAACTGAGCTCTCTGTGTTCACTTGACTGGAAACAATCTCAGAAACCTCACTGATATAATCTTTTTCTAAGTTTTTTCTTAACTCAGGATGAATGTGTTTATATAAACGGTTTAATTCATATAAATTTCTTTGCTTGGAATATAATTCTTTGGGGACTGGTGGTATTCTAGGGGGGCTGGGCAATTCAGGGGACTGGGACAATGCTGTTGCATCTAATGGAGTTTGAAGTATATCAGGTGGGGGAGGAGGAAATTCTTCTGTCTTTCCCAAAGGACTGGCATGAACTTGTGCCAGAGTTGAGGAAATGGTACTGTGGTCACTATATCTTGCAGCTGATGTTTCCTTCCTCTGGCTGGTTGAAGAGCAAGAAGTAGAAGAGGTACCCACAATTGATGATGGCTTTAAAATCTCTTCAAATTCACTTTCAATCTTTAAGGGAGAGAAAATCAAATCTTATAAAGATAGGTAGTGTGGTGGAGACTCCCTAGGCATTGCCTTGCACCTGTCCATCTGTTATGACATCTCCCTTGGGAACTACAGTTGACATACTCCATTTAGAAACAGACTTAGGAGCAACAGTCAGTGTTTGTTACTACCTTTCCTATAATCCATTTGCACATTTAGAGTTATATTCCCCATTCAATCCATCTATTCAGTATTTTAACATATTCATATAATCTTGATTATTTTTCCTCCTTTACTGGATGTGCTACACACAGTAATCTAGAAGGAAATGATAAAAGTCTGAAAGTACTTTTAAGGGTTGTTTTGTTTTGTTTAGTTATCTGACATTTAAATTTGACTTTATTATTTTATCTAATGTTAAAGTTTAGAGAATACATGATCCTTTCTTCCCCTATTTTCTTCGGTGAGAAAAGTTCTGACTCCACTGCTTTTCTCATACTGAATAACATTTGTCTATGGAGCAGAATAAATAATGACTCAGAATATTTTTTCATTATTGAAAAACCACACCAAATATTCAATAATTTGAAGATGCTATGCATTTACATTTGATTTTACACTTAACATGTTTCTGTATAGAAAAATTGTCTTACTTTAATCTGTTTGGCTGGGGTCATCTCTTTATCAGAACAAAGGACATTTTTCTGGGCAGACTTTTCAAATTGCTCTTTTAAAAACTTAGTTGAAACCTTTGGAATTTCTTCATCCTCAGGTGTATCTATGACTAGAAACAGAAAAGAACACCAAAGATATTCTGTAATTAATAAACATGACATTGGAGAAGAAATTAAAATACCCTGGGAAGCTTCTCATAATATAAGTAAAAAAATCAAGGTACACATGTATACATGCAGCATTATTTCATTATGTGTTAGTATATGTCAAGAAATATACAAAGAAAAATAGTGGTCATTATCTCTGGATGGTAAGTTAGAAGAGATGAAACTGCGGTTTATTTCAGTTGTGTAGAGTTTCCAAATTTTCTACAAGTATGTTTTACTTTTATGTTCAGGAAAAGATAACAAAAATTATAAAACAAGAATAGTGAAAGAATACAAAAGGAAGACTGACTTTCTTAAACACAAACAAAATAAAACCACGTACAGATATAGTCAAGTAACATTTCATTCACAGTTAGCTTAAAACTGCCCTTTTAGCTTTTGGGGACAGAGAAACTTCTCGTTCCCCTTACATAGGCAAGACAAACCGCACCCCTATTATGCAAACTTGTGCAGATGTGTCTGTAGTCTAATTTTATATCTGTAGGTTTGGAGAAGTGAACTTAAAAGTACTTAAATCTGTTATTAAAAGTAATATAATCTAAATAACATTTCTGTTCTCGGAAAGCTTGATAAACATCAAGTTTTATTGCAGTTCCCTGAGGCAAGAAGTAATTCAGAGGGGGTTGGCTTACCACCTAGCTTTCAGGATGAGTTCATCATTGGGTTGATGGTCAATGAACTATTTTAGAAACTTACTGCATCTATCACCACTGGCATAATCTAATTATACACAGAAATACTACTCTGTCCCCTTTGGGACCATGAATCATAGTCACTAACTATACATAGTGAGAGGACTGGGCCTTGGAAGTCTTCCATTCAAATACAGACACATGAATACAAGAAAGGTATATTGGGGTCAAATAATACCACATCCTTACCTGTTTCTTGAACATATTGATGGAACTGAGAAGCTTGGTTTATTTCCTCAGTGTGCTTTTCAAGATGTGAGATCTGTGTTTAAAGATAATTTTAAATAAATGTTTTTAAGAAGTCAATGATTTCAGTACTGCCCATGAATGCATCATTTCACAGTGACTTTCACCCAAACTTCAGTGCACATTGAAGATGCTAATTAAACACCATTATCATGTATTTTAATGCCTGGGCTCATGCTATATCAGAACATATATTAATTGACACTTAAAGTTTACTCATATTTTTAGGGTGCTTCTTTTGTTTTTCTAAGAATGTTAACTCCAAAATAAGGAAGGAGACAATGCTATGTATTGATATTACATACACACAGGACAATAAAAGCAGTTGTTTACAGCAAGGTCAGAATTTCCACACACTCTGAAAACTGTTCAAAAAGTGATGTCTTTCTAAGTAGTTACCATTTCTGTTCCAAGAACACCCATTTTGTGTAGTTTGGAAGCTTCTTTTTCATTTCTTTCCATTCCCTGGCTGCTTCTTGAAATGTCAAGTTGGCTGCCGTGAATTACCTCCTGAAAATGAATGAATGAATGAATGAATGAATGAATGAATGAATGAATAGATGGATAGATGAATAAGCGATGCCTTAAGGAAAGTCTGAAAATTTTAACTTTTTATTAAGGCAATTTCAGTGACAGAGACTTCTGAAAAAAAATTAAGTTTCATAGGTGTATGTGTTTGTTTGGCTGCTGTAACAAATTATCACTAAGTTAGTGGTTTAAAGTTGCACAAACTTAATATCTTACAGTTCTGTAAGTCAAAAGCCCTGACTAGGTCCCACTGGGTTTTGGCAGATGTCAGAAGGTACGCATTCCTTTCTTCAGTTTTAAGGGAGAATCTATTCCCTTGTCTTTTGCAGTTCTAGAGGGTACCCGTTTTCCTTGGTTATGGCTCCTTTCTCTATCAGACTGAGAGTTCTTACACTGCCAGTTCTCTGATCCTCTCATCTGAACCCCTTTCTATTTTTAAGGACCTTGTAATTACATTGGACCAATCTGCATAATCCAGGATTATTACCCTGTCAAAAAGTCAACAGATTAACAGTCTTAATCTGCAATCTTAATTCTCCTTTGCCATATAATTTAACATTTTCACAAATTCTGGAGATTAGGACATAGATGTCTTTGGGAGCCATTATTTTGACTCTTACCCCTGGTAAGCAACAAATGTTAATGAAGTGTCTTGTACCCAGTAAGAGAAATATGAACCTCAAAAACAAAATGCAAATCCTTGATGTAAAGTATATATGCTTTGTTGTTTATAAGCCAATTTTTCATGTTACAGAAAGACATTTAGTCTTCAAATTGGTCATCTAGTTACATCCAGAGTTCAACTGAAGGATGTAACCATTAAATATAGACAATATAAACAGACCATACTGTGCTAGTGTGTATCTCTGTCTTTTCACACATAGACATACTTTTGGTTATGGTTAGCACAGGTGACCGTGGCTGAATTGTGAGCTTAAACTCCTGTTCCTTTGGTCATTCAGCCTTGCTGTTACTACAGAACAGGGTCTGACACAAGTATAAAATTGATTGATTGATTGATTGATTGATTGATGTGATGAAGCCATAAACAAACTTCTAGAAATCTTAGGACAGATGACTCTTCAAGAGCACACGTATTTAAACTTGTTTAAAGTTGGGAGTTCACTTTCATCTCTATATCAACATCACTAACAAATACTGATTTTGAGATCTGATATTTAAAATTTTGATTTAGTAAAGAATAGTCAAGTGAGCAAATGTTTATTATTACTATTACTCAAATAGGAGCACTAAGGTTTTATTTTGTTTATGCTTTACATGGAGGTAAATAGTTTTAAGTTATCAAATTCTAATCATTTAAATCAAGAATACATTTAAAATCAAATCATGAGATCTTGACTTTATATATAGTTTGCTGGTGTACTTTTAATGTGTGCGGTTTCCCCTCACCCCCAGAAGTGTGTTTGGTATAAGGGTTAAAGTTCTGATTAACCAAGCAGCAATCAGACACTTAGTTAGAGATATGCTATGATCTGATCTTATTTATACTTTTCTAGGAGGGAGAATTAAGGAAAAATTTGATACTCTCTCAAAAGTTCTACAGAGCATTGAAAGCAAAATGTATGAGGTTCACTCTTTAAAATGTAGGCTACATTTCATTGGATGCATTAATTAAAGAGATGTAAGGAATCCCTTCGCAATGCATACTACATCAAATCATCATGATGTACAGTTTAAATATCTTAACATTTTTTAATTATGCCCCAATAAAGCTGAAAAAATGTAGACTATATTGCACTAAATTGAAGACCAGTACTTTTTTTCCAAGCAGAATAGTTTTCTAGGCCAAGTTAATGATTCACATATATCAAATGATACTTAATAACATGCTTAACACACAGTTTGTGCTAAGGAAAATTTTACTTAGTGAATAAATGACTAAAATAGCAAACTATTGTTAGTCACTTAATTTTATCCAAACTTCTATTTGCCAGAGAATGTTTTGGAAATGGGGGATAGAACAATCAACAAAACATGTATTTTATTTTCACAAAAGGAATTATAGGAAATAAATAAACCATATTCTTTGCTTTAAATTGAAAGAATCATAATCCCATATAATACAAAGTTTTGCATAATCAAGTTTTACTTAAGGATTTCAACACATTAGGCTGGAGAGAACAGTAACAGGCATTGAAGACAGCAGAGAGAAGAGATGCATGGGTGTAAGTATCGTCTCTGTGCACAACAACTGTTCACAATTGCGACAAGTGTTCCCATCTATAACGATATGATGGGAGAATTCTATGGTCTTCTTATGACACACTGAGAAATAAGAAGTACAAGTTAAACAGACAGTGAAAGAGCAAAGAGCAGTGGGAATCTGACCAGTAATCTTACTGGAGGGCACCACGACCATTACTGTTGAATCACATCTATACCTAGAAGCACATGAGACAAGCTCTGGCCTAGAGGCATGCTTATCTGGCCCCTCAGTGTATTCAAAATTTTGAATTGGTGAGCACACACACACACACTAGTCAAGATTTCTGCCTGCTTTTGAACACTTTGAAGGTTTGGCAACACTAGGTTCACATTCCAAAATGGCAGCCAACCTTTTTAGTTGGGGCACATGCTTCTCAGTTAGTCACCTTTCCCATCACTCACGCATATTTAACACCAAGTTGACATTTTTAAAAATCTGCCTGGAACCCATAGAAAGCTGAGAGTCTGACACTTGTTGCTAAGCATCATGCTGAAAGAATGAAGTCAGTGATGTGAATCTCTATGTTGAGAAAGATAAATGCAAAACATTGGGGATAAATAAATGTATCTTAGATACATTTTATTTATTTGTTGTTGTTCAGTTAGAGTTGTCCCGCCTTTTTCCCCATTGCTCACCTCCACCCAACCCTCCCCCACTCCCACAGTCAACACCCCCCATCGTCTGTGCCCATGAGTCCTCTATTTGTGTTCCTTTGCTTGCCCCTTCCCCTTCTTCCCCTTTTTATCCCTCTCCCTACTCCATTCTGGTCACTGTCTGCTGTTTGACACATTTTAAAAATTATCATTTTCCAGGGGAAACATTTTATATTTAATATGTATCTACTTGAGTAAAAACACTCCATGCCTATCATCTTCAAATATATACTCTTGTAAGAGATGACACAACATAGATGGTACAAGTTTAGAATGTAAGTTTCTACTCCAGCTCTTATGTGCTATTACTAAATAAACTGTCATTGCTACATTAGTTTGGTATATTCGTTTCAATGCATCAATTTTACTGACCCCTGGTTAGTATAATTTACATAAAGTCTGTTTTAAAATACAGCAAGATGTTGTTTCTAGATTTTGCAACTACTTTGTTTGGATTTTCACTCCAACTTTCATTCTTCCCAATGGCTGTTATCTATAGAGTGTAGAGTTAGGTGAAAGGTTGAATCATCGTCCTGTTCAGGAAGAAATCAAATTAATCAAATAAAGTGGAATAAAAAATTCTGACCAGAACACCATATATAGATTCATACAAAACAATTCATTAAATTGGTTCCCTAAAATTAAATTCAAATACAGATAAGGATGCAGAGACAAAATGCAATTTTTGTCACAAGCGAATTAACCAGGATCCAGAAATGGGGGATTAGTACGAACTCCCTCCTCCACTAGGTATGTCCTAAACTTGGGGAAGTCACTAAAAGCACAGTTCAATTTGCTTTGTTCCTCCAATTCATCCATTAAGAAAAAGAAAACCAGATGATATGTGTACTCTCATTTTGGAATCCGAAAGAGAAAATGTGCACAATTAAAAAACAATATCATGATGTTTCCATAGCTCATGCTAATCTGAGGTCAACTCACGTATTAGCCAAGTATATCACAAAAATGTATGCTTCATATCCACTTCTTCTAAGGAGGTTTCTACAGCACAGGAAAGAGTTCTCATTCTGCCTATTCAACTTGCCCTTGTTATTATCACTACAGAAAAAGGTATTGTACATCTCTGCTAAAAAATGCAAACTCATTCTAGTATAATGAGTAAGGAATGAATAAGACAGACTTTTGTATGGTGACCCAGTATTATTTTGATTCCTAGAAGTGTAGCTAACAGAAAAGCAGTGTGATGAAAGACAGGTACAAGAGTTAACAATAACTGCCTCACTCGAGTGGGAAGAGCATTCCATGCTCAATGCCAGTAATTAAGCAATTTTAGCCATCGCTAATCTCATTTTTAATAAAACTAGAGATTTTGATATATTAATATTTCTCTCATCTTTGTCAAACAGATATAAACAATACCAAAAACGTGCTATTTATCTTATCCAAATGGTCAGTGGATTCAAAGTTTGAAAGAATAATCAGTTTTTCCTTTTAAGCAATGAGCATAAAAATTTGTGGTTGGTATATTGTGTTTGTCTAGAGTTGAATATATTCAAATTCAAACATGATTTTGTTTTTTCTTTTGCCCTGAGTTTTGTTTTTTTATTTTTTTAAGTTTACTTTAAAAACTTATAGCCCTAGGATCTGAGCTTCAGGTTAAGGCTTTTTCCATAGTCACTTATATATTTTTGAAGTCTTGGCTCGAATATTATATTTTCTTTGAAACTTTCCCTAACTTTTCTAGACAGAGTTACCTATTTCTGGGTTTTTTTTTTTTTTTTTTTTTTTTTGTATTTCTGTACTCTCAGTACACAAGCCTATTATCTACCTATCACATTTCACAGGCATTATTTGATAATGTGAAAGTCTCCTTTAACTGAACTCATGGATCCTTAAATCCCAATGTTTAGTTTCCTGGTAGGTAGTAGATGCCCCCTAAAATATCAAGCAGTGAATATATGGGCCAATAGTCACATTTTCCCTCCTAGGAATGTGAAGACCTTATGATTTTATAAAAATCTACTTTAAAAGTTGATTCTAAAATGTTTCCACATAATTCTACAATTTTATTTTTTGGTATTTCGAATGACAATCTTTGATCCTGAACATTTCATAAGTGGTAGATGGAGTCACTGAAGCTAATGCGTCTAACAATCCTATGTCAATCACTTTACAAAGTGTAGTTAGAAAGAAGCCTCTTGATAAAATTGCAAGCGATGAGAACATCTATGGAAAAATCTGGGGAGTTCTGTGATACTATACAAGTAGTTAGCAGCACCAGAAGGAGGAGGAGTCTGTACCCAGAAAGTAAAATATACACAAAGGCAGCAATCACATACACAAATGTAAAGAACCTTTCAAAATAAGAAAATATATTTTCATATAACTGTTTAATAAAGCGATTTTTATGGCACAGTTTGTATGCTATTATTTTTAGTGAATTGTTCACTGTGGTGATGGGTCTGACGTGCTGCCAGGCACCTTGTAGAAACAGCAACCAGGGGCAATGGGCAGAATTACGATGACATCAAAGAATGAAGTGGAGATATTTATGAGGATGATGAAAAACAATACTTTACCCTCATTTTTAATTTACACAAAAAGCAAAAATATCAAGGAGAAAGAAGAATCAAGGCAACTGCAATTCTTTTAAAAATCTCTTAATTATTATTTTTTACTTTTTAATTATGGTTGGTATATAATGTTATATTAGTTTCATGTGTACAACCCAGTGATTAGACATTATATAACTTGTGATCACCCCAATTAATCTAGTAACCACCTCACAGCATACAAAGTTATTACAAAATAATTGGTTTGATTCCATATGCTGTACTTCACATCCCCATGACTATTGGGTACCATTTGTTCCTCTTGATCCCTTCATCTTTTTCATCCATTCCCTGAAACCACCTCCCACCTGTTAACCATCAAAATATTGTCTGCATATATGAATCTGTTTCTGTTATGCTTGTTCATTTATCTTGTTTTTTTAGATTCCACATTAAATTAAATCATATGGCATTTGTCTTTGTCTGTCTGACTTATTTCACTCAGCACAATACTCTCTCAGCCTATTCATGTTGCTGCAGATGGAAGTTGTATTCTTTTTGTGTGTCTGAGAAATATTACATTGTATATATGCACCACTTATTTATTCATCTGTTAATGAACATTTAGATTGCTTCCATACCTTGGCTATTGTAAATAATACTGCAATGAACATATGGATAATAGATATGTATTTATTGCCATTTTGTTATTCATTTCTTCTCCTCCTCTTCGTCCTTCTCTTCCTCCTTCTTCTGTTCATATTGTTTGGGATTCTCTGCAATTCCTGGAATTGCATGTCTATTTCCTTCACGAGGTTAGGAAAGTTTTTAGTCATTTTTTTTCAAATAGGTTTTCAATTCCTTGTTCTCGCTCTTCTTCTGGAACCCCCATAATGTAAATATTGGTACACTTGGAATTGTCCCAGAGGCTCCTTAAATTATTTTCACTTTTTTTAAAATTCTTTTTTCTTTTTAATGTGCTGATTGGGTGTTTTCTGCTTCCTTATCTTCCAAAATGCTGGTTTGATTCTCTTGTTCATCTATTCTAATTTGTTTCCCTGTAATACATTCTTCATTTCAGTTAGTGTATTCTTCATTTCACTGGTTCTTTTTTATGTTTCCTATTTCTTTGTTGAAGTTCTCACTGAGATTATTGACCATCCTTATAACCAATGTTTTGAAATCTGAATTAATAGATTGTTTGTTTCCATTTTATATAGTTTTTTCCTGGAAATTTTTCTGTTCTTTCATTTGGGACATGATTCTTTATCTCCTCATTTTGGCAGGCTCCCTGTGTTTGTTTCTATGTATTTGGTAGAAATGCTACATCCCCCAGTCTTAGTAGAATGGTCTTACGTATTAAGTGTCTTGTAGGGCCTAGTGGCACAGGCTCCCCAATCACCTGAGCCAGGCAATCCAGCTGCACCTCCTGGGTGGGCTGTGTGTACCCTCCTGATGTAGTTGAGCCTGAACTGCTATCAGTGGAAGAGATTTACCCTGAGGTTGATTGGCTGCGAGAACTGGCAATGACCACATGGAGCAGAATTCTATTCACTGGGGTTCTAGTGGCCCCTGAGTTGGCCCCTTGAGTGTGTGTCAATGGTGGAGGTGGTTGGGTGATGCTTTGGCACAGTCTGAACCACTTCACTGGGTATGCTGTCTCTGGGGCCTCCCAAGAGGTTCAGGCAAAGTTCAGCTCCTTCCTGTGCCCTGCCTAGGACACCCAGCATGATCTACAAAATGATCTGCAGATGGGTGCTACTTGTTCTGGGCTAGAGGTGCTTGGGTGGGGTCAGGCTGTGAACCAAGGCCAGCTGCAGCTAGTACCAAGCCTGGAGCCACTTACCCAGAGGTATGGGGCATGCCAAGGTCAGATGTTCTTTGTAGTCTGTGAATCTTTGAGAGGTTATAGGGAGGCCTGCAGCATGAGCCTACAGGCAGTTTGTATGGAAAAGCCGCTGGAAATGCTTGGATGGGCCTGCAGTTGGGTAGGGCAAGATCTTAGGAAATCACCAGGGTAGGCTAATGGTGTTAGCCAGGTTGATGGAGACTTAGATATGGCACCTGCCTATTGCCTCTGTTGGGGGAGGGCCCAGCAATGGAACAATGGCCTCTGCCAGTTATTTTGCCTGGGAGAAAGCTCCTCTTCCAGCCCTCATCCTGAAGCCAGAAAGTTCAGTTCCTCCTGGTATATCTCTGGTGCCTTTTAAAATTCTGCTGCAGTGCTAGAGCTCAGAGTGAGTGAATCTGAGTAAGTCTGTGTGCTAGCCCTTTAAGAGGAATTCCTGGGATTTTAGTAGTCCTTTATCTCACATAGCCACAATCTCTGCTGGTTTTATCAATCAAAAGTTATAGGAACTTCTCTTCCTGGCACTGGAACCCTGGGCTGGAAGCATTTAGTGTGGGGCTAAGGCCCCTTGCTCATCAGGGAGTACTGCCACAGACAAGATGCCCCTCCTGATTTTTAACCACCACACATGGGTGGTTAAAAACCACCCCATTCTGTGTCTTTTGCCCCTCTTACCAGTCTCAATGTGACTTCTTCTTTATATGAAGTCTGTCTAGAAAAAGTCTAACCACTGCTAATATAATGAGAATGGTTTGTGTGACATTGATGTAACCCAGTAGCCAAGGTGAGTAGACTGGGGTGGGCAAGTACGAACAATGACAACTTCACTGTACTAGTCAAGAAAGGTGATAGGCAACATTAAATGAACATGTGTACTGTGTGGTGGTCACATTCAAAATGACTGAGCCAGTAGAACAACAATTTTGCATCATATTTTGCATTTAGCTTAAACATTCCTCCACAAAAACTATTTGGATCATTCAGAAGGCCACAGTTGTGGGCAACTGGTGATTGGCAGCTTCATTACAACAACATACCTCCTCATGCATCATGTCTCACGCAGAGCTTTTTGGCAAAACATCAAATCACCCAGGTGACTTAGCCCCTCTACTGCCCAGATTTGGTGCCCTGTGACTTCTGAGTTTTCCCAAAACTAAAATCACCTTTGAAAGGGAAGAAATTTCAGACTTTCGATGAGATTCAGGAAAATACGATGGGGCAGCCAATGGTGATTGGGAGAACTGTGTGAGGTCTCAAGGTGCCTACTTTGAAGGGGACTGAGGCATCATTACCCTATTTACATTGTTTTTTTGTATCCAGTATCTTCTTCAATAAATGTCTCTATTTTTTATATCATATGGCTAGATATTTCTGGACAGACCTTATAGACATGTATCTTAGTTATAAGACTTCTGTTCAGCTAGATTTCAGGCAGTTTTGAATAATAGTTGTTTTGTAGCGTTGTTGTAATTTTGATGTGGTTGATGTGGTTTTGATGTGGTAGTAGTTGAGGGTCCTACTACCACATTTACCTATGCCACCACCTTGACCAAAGCCCCACTAGTCTTGATTCTTTGTATAATTCAATATACTCAGAAATAAAGCCCCCACTTTTACATGGTTTAGTTGTAGCCCTGCCTAAAACTGTGAGTGTGTACAAGTTGGACTGTTGGTGTCCTAAGGGACTGGTGATGAAAAGCATTAAGAAAATTAGGACAGTGGCTTTTTCTTTAAAATTACTGAATCCCTAAATATAAGTGATCATATGTAGTTTCACATATGCATTTTCTTATTCAATCAACAGCTATTGAGCATCAACCATCTCCATAACATTGTGGTAGGCATTCAGTATTGTTTTAATAAATGTTTTTGTGGTTATATTTCTAACTATCTGTTATCTAGCTATCTATGTACTTACCTACCAGTCATTTATCTCTCCATCTGTGTCTATATCTGCACAAAATATAAAAATATGCACATTTACACTTAATAGAATAAAAAGGTTCAATGAGCTTGAAATTCTCTTGAGAGAATATTTATTATACCTATGGATGCATGAATTATGCAGGTTTATTGTATACATCTATGAGAGAAGTGTCATGATTCAATTAATTTCAACTGTTTCTTGATTCAAAACAATTATGCTTTGGTCATATTTAGCCATAAAGAGTAAAATCTATCACTTTTTAACACTTAATTTAAAAGTAGAAATATTTGACTTCAAAAAAGTAGATTTCTGAGTAAACAATTCCAGCTTTAACTCCTAGAATTCTGAATGTCCTCTTCTTTCTGAAAAGTATTATTTATATAACCAGATTCTAGTGTTCAAAAATGCTGAAGATTCATAAAAAGAATATATAGAAGACACACTCTCAACAGGGCCATTAAACATATATGTTATATAAGTGATATTTATTTTATAAACTAAGAAACAGAATTATATAAAAACATTCAATTTTCAGTAAAGATTGCCTTCTAGAAGTTTTATGGAGATATATGTCAAATACATATATATGTATATATGTATATGTATTTGACATATATGAATATCTATGTAATATGGCATTCATATATATCAATCAAACATAGACATAAAGCATCTTAAAACCAAAGAGGCACTAGGATATAAATAAACATAAAATACAACAAAAAAGGTTAAAATTTAGAGTTTCAAGGAGAAGTGAAATTGGAAAGAAAGAACCTGCACAAAGATTGAAAATACTCTGAAGAAAGAGAAAGCCACAGGTAACATATATATCTCATGTTAATTAATGCAAGCCCAATTAGAGAAACAGAATTATTGTACCTCTTCATTACTACCCTTCTCTCACCAAATTCCAATTGATTTATAAGGTCTGCCAACTCTATCTTTAATTATCTTTTGAGGCTATGCCCTCTTTATTCTAGAAATTCTGACCCATTTAAGTCCTCATGTATATATTTTATCTGCTGTTTCAGTAGTCTCCTAACATATAGTGTTCTGTATAACCTTGACCCCCTTTATATCAATCTTATACAGCCATAACAGTCTGTCTTAAATGCATATCTATTCATATTATTCCCCTGTGTAAGTTTCTTCAATGGTTCTTGATTATCTTAGAATAAAGTAAAAGAAAATTTAGCATAGCCTATAATGTTCTCTATTATCTGGCCTTTGCCCACATCTCAAGATTTATACCTCAATATCATGCTATTTTACCTTTTGCATAAGTTGTTCCTTTAGTCTATAATGCAATTCTATATTCATGAAAAATTATTTTAAGTCTCAGCTGAAGCATCCTCTTCTCTCAGATGTCTTTCTTTACAATCCTTTACCCAGAGTAAAGTTTATCACAACCTCTTTGTGCCCTAACAAACTTCATTTATATTTTTCTCATAGAATCTATCATATTTCAGTTGTAATTATGTGTTACATGGCTATCTTCCTGGTAGAGTGAGCTCCTTTAGGGCAAAATAATATCATATTCATCATTTAATCTTTTGTACTTGACATATAGTGGATGTTTAACGACTATCAGCTGAATAAAACAAATGAAGGCACAGACTGGAGTCAGCCTTCCTGATTATGATCACATTTGCTCATTTTCTTTGGATGCTACTTAGACATTCTATGTGTCCATTTCTTTTGCAAAAAAAAAAAAGTAATAATAATAGTACCTAGTTTAGAAGGTAATTGTGAAGAGTAAGTTAATATATGCAAAATCCTGTTTCATAAGTGCTATATTAGTATTTGCTATCTTTACTTTAAAAATATTCATTGCACAATTGCTTTGCACCTGCTATGTTCCCAGTAACTCAGTGTATATAGTAAACAAGGCCAAAAAAGAAAAAAAAGATTGAACAAAAGTAGATTGTCTGTGGCTATGTCAATGAATTTTACCATGAATTTTTCATTATAGAATTAAACCCAAAAACTAAAAAGGAAGCAGTTTCCCATGCATACGCTTCCCCCCACTAGAAGTGGATTTGGTGTGTGTGTGTGTTGTGGCGGGCGGGGGGGTGGTGGTTATTCAGAGAGAGAGAAGCAAAGAGGTGCCTGTGTGTATTACAACTCTTCTAAATCATGCTGGTCCCTAGGTCATAAAAGTATTTTCATAAAGACATGACCAGAGAATGGCTTTGTGACCTTTTTAAATCTTGCACGAACTGATACCACCATTTGTAGTGATTTAATCTACTATTTGCTCCCAATTTCAAGCATCAGAGTCTGATTGACTTAAACAAGAAAGGTAAGTTGGTAAAGAGATACCGGTTTGCTGGGGCAGACAGTGTGTCTCATGGACACAGACAGTAGGATGGCTGTAACCAGAGGAGAAGCGGAGTGGGGAGAGGTGAAGAGGGTAAAGGAGGTCAAACATATGGGGATGATGGGGATGGAAGGAAACTAGACTTTAGGTGGTGAGCACATGATGAAATATACAGCTGATGTATTATAAAATTGTACATTGGAAAATTATATAACCAATATTTCCCAATAAATTTAATTTAAAAATAAAATAAAGGAGAGACAAGAAAGGAGAGTCATTATCCTTAAGTAACTAAATATGGTAAAGAACTGCACAGTGACAACATGTCTTCAAAGCATCCAAAAATTAATAATCATGTGCAATAATTTTGTTGCATATTAATTCTTAAACTATCAGTGGATCTTTCATCATAATATCCTTCTCACTACTATATCAGGTAACTACACATTTTGCTTTCATTCTTTCAGGGTTGGTGATTCAGTGAAAACATCGTTTCTATCAGTATAATATTTGCCATCAAGTGCGTAAGATTCAACAAATAGAAAAATCAATATCAGAATTTAAAGTGCTCTTAAAATTGAAAAGAGGTTCTTACAAAAAAGGACAAAGAATTATTTGCTTTAAGTAGATGTTTAAATAATTTCATTTTACATAAAAATGTACATCAGCAAGTAATAAAAATTGAGCCAGTTAAGTCCTATGGATTAATAGAAATAAATCAGATGAAATTTGAGGACATACTCTTTGACCTGGACCAGATTTTGTCCCAGTTGAGATTACAGACACCAGTGCATTGCAGAGGACAGAACACCCACCCACTTGCTGGAAACTCATGACTGAAGCCCAAATTTGTTCCATAAAAATGGGTCAGAGCAGATGAGATTCAAAAAGGCTTTAATAAGAAGGGATAATGATAGATCTTTAAAACTTATTTCAAGTATTGTGGTTTATGAAACACTAAAAGATAAATATTTGACCACATATCTCAAAATTATAAAAAGAGATATTGTAATATAGAGATAAAAATATTATATTGAACATAGATGCCAAACACAGAGCCTGTGATCATTTTGTTTATGTAATTTAGTCTGCATTTTGTGCAAAATGATATTGTCTGTCTCACCAGTGATTTTATAGGAGGAAATCCACATATTTGCACTTAATTATGGTATAGAAACAGTAGCTTTATATATGCCTACAATTCTTTCCATATATTTTTATACACCTTACTTCTCACAAATTATTGCAACCTATGTATGTGCCCTGACTGGGACTCGAACTCTCAACATTTTGGTATACAGGACAATGTTCCAACCTACTAAGCAACCCAGCCAGGGTGGCAGACAGAATTTCTTAATGTCACTTCCTTTTCTCAGGTTTTGTGTTTTTCTTGTTTTGTTTAGCATGATAATTCATTTGTAATTATGCAAAGTAGTAAACAAATGATCATCCCAAAGACTAGAAAAGCCTGACTCAATCAGGCTTTTTCAAAGACTCATGAGGATAAATTTATTTTGAGAAAATACCAGACCCAAAAATAGCAGAAAGACCTAATAATATCCTCTTATGTCAAGTGCTTACAGGAAACACCTATTTTCATAAAAGTAACTCTGTGGGAAATTTTGCGGATTTTACTAAGTTCTACAAACATAACGATTCTGCAACGTTAATGATCGATTTCATCATGATTTTCCTTGCTCCTCAAAAATGAGGAAAATCCAAGAGCTTAAAATTCTGTAGCTTGCTCTTCTATGATAACAATAAAAAATATATTGTTAGTATATTATAACCTATTGTGTATATTCTTTTAAGTGTAATTATACAAAGAGTATATTTTTGAACTAATATGAGACTTCCTACCAAAGAAGAGGCTATACAAATGTATTTCTTCTATTCCAACTTTCCCTAAATGTCCATTCCGTCCCATAAAAAACATAAAATTGCATAGTGACAAAATATGTGTTTTGCATCTTTATCAACATCAAATACTTTTTGAGAGCATCTGTTCCGATGCTGAGAGTATGAAACTCTGTGTTGTGCTTATGTGTTTTGGGGGGAAGTGTCCAGGTGATATACCCTCAACAATTCTTGGCCCTGAGATAAGAACAACATCACTCCTTTTTTTTCCTAAAGCAATCCCAATTCATTTTACTTTAAACACATAAAAGGTATATCTGTTCATGGGCTTGTCTCCTGCAGGGAAATTGAAAATGGGTTCTATAAGGACAAATAGGTTTACACAAACAGGAACCCCACAATGCCATTGAGAAGATGAATCTGTGCTTGTGGTTCTCCAACAATTGGGGTAAAGATTGCTCCTACAAACCCTATTTCAGAGAACGCACAAGGTGAATTGTGGAAAAGTAACCAATTCAGGATTTTGCAGAAGCACTTGAATCTGTACTTGCATCTCAGTCTTACTTAGGGGCGTCTGTCCTATCCAGTAAGGCACTGACTGCCTGAGAAACAGTGTCAGGGCGTCCTTTGTCTGGTGATATTTCTTTCTTTCTTTCTTTCTTTCTTTCTTTCTTTCTTTCTTTCTTTCTTTCTTTCGTGTTGTTTTTTCCATTTTTTTATTTTATTTTTAATCAGTATTTTTTAATTGTTGATATTGTACAGTTTTCTGTCTTTTACCCCGCCCCAGCCCACCACCCCAGCCCTCCCCACCTTCCTCCCATTTCCACCCCCCATAGTTTTTGTCCATGTGTCCTTTATACTTGTTGCTCTAAACCGTTCCCCTTTTCCCCTGAAATTCCCTCCCCTCCCCCTCTGGACACTGTCAGACTGTTCTCAAATTCAGTGTCTTTGTTTATATTATGCTTGTTTGTTTGTTTTGTTGATTAGCTTCCTGTTAAAGGTGAGATCATATGGTATTTGTCTTTCACTGCCTGGCTTATTTTGCTTAGCATGATACTCTCCAATTCCTTCCATGCTGTCACAAAGGGTAGGAGTTCCTTCTTTCTTTCTGCTGCATAGAATTCCATTGTGTAAATGTACCACAGTTTTTCGATCCATTCATTAACTTTCCAAACCACCCCCAGTCACCAGGCAGATTCGTTTGTTTAGTTATTAATGGCATGGTAAAAGACTGCAGGCTGAATGCACTATTTTACCAAGACGATGAAGTTTTCACAAAAAGCCCGGGCAAACATTTTGTGGATGTCTTCCCAGTGTGGGGTTGGAATGAGTTTCTCTTAATAACAATGCCCTGGGACGGCCTGCCGTGCTGCCATAGAGAGGGAGGATGAGTCCCCCCATGCATTAGTAGGAGGACCAACAGACTCTGCAGAGAGAAGCTGAAATTGGAAGCTGCAAAGAGACCATGACTGAGACTTTATGGTCACATCTCAGCAGACAGTTAGCAATTACCATCATTTCCATCTGGGGAGAACAGAGGTTGAGAGTTATAGTGTGTGGCTCTTAAGTAATATTATTAATGTCAGTAGATCAAGGAAAGCATTTTTATTGTACTTTATGGGCACACCATGTAGCCCTGGGGGGATACCACGCACTGGCTTAGTTTTCTAAAGAGTCAAATGGCTATGAGCATGTTTGCATCATTTAATAAAGTTTACCACTTTATAATTAAGTTCTGTGTCTTTCAGAAAATAGTATTTTTTGTATAGAAATATCAAAGGTACAAACTCAAGAGGCATTAGGTGTAAAGATTGTATAATCTCATACAATGAAAGGATTTTTAATGAATGATTACAATAACCCATAAGAAGTTAAATCTCAGTTTTAATTAGTAATTTTTGATGTATTAGTGTGTGGCCTAAGGTAATACTTTCATTAAATGTTTTTAGTTTATTTTTTAATTGGTTTATTTTTAATGTTTTGATATTTTTCTTTAGTTCATTTATATCATTCTATTATTTAGTTCAGGGGTATCAAACACATTTTCACCGGGGGCCACATCAGCCTGGAGGTTGCCTTCAAAGGGCCAAACGTAATTTTAGGGCTGTGTAAATGTAACTACTCCTTAACTGTTAAACAGTTGAAATTACATTCGGCCCTTTGAAGGCAACCTCCAGGCTGATGTGGCCCCTGGTGAAAATGAGTTTGACACCCCTGCCTTAGTTGGTTGAGGCAATTGTTTTTGTTTGATTTACTTAGCAAGCCGTTGGTCTTCTGATTCTGAGTCAGCATTCAAAAGTTAATTTTATGTTCTTTTCCTCATCAAAGCCCACTCAGAAACAGTCACTGAGAAAGAGTTGTAGAAGATAAACAGCTTCAAGAGACTGCATTTGGAAAGAAAAAGAGGTGAAAAATTTGTTGTTAAAGTTTTAATTTTTAACAGAGTAAAACTGTTAAGTCTAGCCTCCCTATCAGCCTTACTCGCAAGCCTCTGGGGGCCAAGGCATGTGTCCTTTCTGGTCTGTGCTTCCCGGAGACCATGCTCACACTCAGCAGCATCGGGACTCCGTTGTGGTTGCTCGGCCTACGTGAGGTTCATGTATCTGTCGGCCTACCTGGAAAAAGGTCAGGATGACTCCTTGGCCTGTGTCAAAGGTAAAGAAACCATTCTCAAGCAAATAGGAGTCCCTGTTTCTCAGCATTTGTACATATTAGCACTCAGGTTGAAAAATACTTGCTATATTTTATTAAGACAATTGTAGGGATACATTTATCTTCATTGCTTCAACTGCACAAACCAGAAAATGTCATGATGTAGTTTTTATCCCTCACAAATACTTTTCTTTCTCTTCCATTCTTCAACTAAAGCATGCTGAGAAACCACAACATTCGTAGAAACTGACAAAAATCAATACTCCCTCAACTCTTCCTCTTTTCCTCATTTATTCAAGCAGTGTAGTGGCCTTTTCTCTCCTGCCTGATTCAATACACATATTAATTATATTATTTTCTTCTCAGTACATCTTGTCACAATACTGTGAATAAAGCAGGCTTCAAAACTAAATGCTATGTTCTTCATTTGCTCCCACTTGAAAAACATACTTTGATTTCTGACGGCATCCCAAGGCTACAGCGCACTTGTGCAAAGCTCAGTTTGTGCCCATTCCTCTCTTCTGCCTTCCCAGAGTCCCCTCATCTCATCATTTCCCAGAATCAGGGTTAAGCATTTTTTGCTCAGAAAAAGATCTGCTATCACAACTTTTTAAATATGCACTAAAGTTACTGATTACTCCAGAGCAACATATACCCAGGTCCAAAGAACTGAAAAGAAAGCTAAGATGTGAGGCACCAAATGCTGTCATCCATCTTTGTCTTTTTACATATACATAAAATGTTTATGAATCATATTTGACTTTGAGAATAATTACCACTGGATAATGCTCTCTTGGCTACATTGTTAATACTGCTAATGATAATAGCTGGTGCTTACTGAACAATTCGTATATGCCAAGCAATATAGTAAGAGTTTTACAGGGACCATCTCATTTTATTCTTAAACCATATCTGTTACTTTGTCATCAATTTACGGAAGAGATTAGGTGGCTAACTCAGAAGATTATAACCTGAGATGTCTGACTCCAGAGTCAACAGGCCTAACCATTACTCTAAGCTGTTTTATTCTGAGTAAGGTTGCTTTAAGTTGTAATAATTATTTAAAATTGGTGTGCACAATTAAAAGACAACACAAGACACACTTTGGGTCACAACCTTATATGTTGATAGAGATCTAGGTTAGGCTGGAGTATTCAACAGCAATTGATGACCTTGAAAAATTATGCATTTGGCAGAAAGTTAAAGGTAGGTTTAAAACACTTTTATGAAAAATGATTTGCAATGTGGACATTAAGCTGATAAAAATATGTGTAGTTTGCTAAAAAATAATTACAGGTCACCTTTAAAGAGTGTAAAACACAGATGTCAGATTATATCTGTCACAAGCTGTCAAAAATAATTTCTATCAACCTGAAATTGTCCAGGGATTGTTCCATATCCAAATAACTTCAGAGAGTGCTGATGTTGACATTAGGATTTCTGCAGCAGCAGATGTATGTGGGAGGAAACACAGTGTCTCTCTCAGCTCCCTCCTGGTCCACATCAGATGTGGCAGCAGGGAGTGAAGGTCAGGGATACTTCCAACTCTTGACATGGATTCAGTACAGCCATTTTCACATGAAAGCAATTACCTAAGCTCTGTATTGCCCTGATTACATCCGAAAATTTGGGAACTCCATCTGTTCTTCTCTACTTAAGCCATTTAAAAATAATACAAAAGCAACTCCAGAAAAGAAGAGGCTTCTAGGACTTCACAATTAATAAGCAAAAAGCTACTCGGTAGTGAATAAATAGTTGGGGAAGAAAATGAAGATGAAATTCCCAGAAGAAGGTGAAAATCAAACCCTGCGTGTGAGACTATGGCACAAAGAATGAACAACTCCGGCTGCTAATGGGTCCACGGTTTATTCTGGGGCAATGGGAATGTTCTAAAATTAGATTGTGGTGACACTACACAACTATGTAAGTATTCTAGTAACTGAATTGTAGGATAGATTTTAAGGCATGTAAATCATATCTTAATGAAGCTGTTTGCCAAAAGAAAAAAGAAGAGGAAGAATGTCTAAAAAGCAGAAATGATAGAATAAGCAAGTGAAAATGAATGTAGAAAAAAAGACAATGTCAGTGTCATGCCAATAACACATTTATTCTAACCTGCTCCAGCATATTTTAACACACCCTCTTAAGGATGAGGGGATGGATTATTCTGATTGCTCTTCCCAAATGGAACCTGTTGTAGTAAGTGGATTAAAAACATTCCTCTAAAATGGTCCTTTCAAACTACCATTAAGGATAACAAATATCTTCACTGACATGGAATGCAAGAATTCAGTCCTAAGGCAAAGCCAGAAACAATCCTGGTGTGATATTTCTAAGCTAAGTATCAAGAGGAGAAAAACTGAGTGGTTTATAATCCCTTAGGAGGATTGGGTTTCATTCATAAATATTGGAATCAGTAATGGCTGTTTTGAAAAGCAAAAGCTAAACAGTTAATGTTAAAAATGGTTAGTACCAACTACCACAGCCAAAAAATAATGCATTCCTTTAAGAAGCTGACCCCTTTACCCGCACCTCCCAAATGCAGAGGCCCCATTGGTCAGAGCCGCTCCTTTTTCTAATTTACATAAAGAAACCACATAGGCTAGGAGTGATACTGTTCAATATGAAACAGGCAAAGCCAGAAAGCATGACTTGTCCAGAATACATAAATAAGATATTATCCCAAATTTAAAATGTCTGGCATAAGTGAATATTTCTATATCTTGTTCCTCATTTTTTTCTATTTCAGACCCCCTTTTATAATAAGTATGAAACAGTCTGATCATTTAGCAAACAGAAGGAAGCTTTAACCTCAGAGATAGTTTAATTTTGAAAACTTGTTTAGCCCCATTGCTAAACTGTTACTAAATTGTCAGCTAATTATCTTGAAACATCTGACTTCAATACATTAGAAGGAAAAGAAGCAGATTGGACTTAATTATGATACCTTATGAAATTATTACTAATGGTGACATTAA
This sequence comes from Glossophaga mutica, assembly GCA_039655065.1. Classification (NCBI taxonomy): domain Eukaryota; kingdom Metazoa; phylum Chordata; class Mammalia; order Chiroptera; family Phyllostomidae; genus Glossophaga; species Glossophaga mutica. The sequence goes on from CM077306.1 coordinate 55,793,601, forward strand.
AGTTGCCAGAAATCTAAAAGAAATGTTCTTTTTAAATTCTTATTTCCAAATTAATATTAATTTCTTAATTCCAAATTAATATTAATTTTATGGGTTAACTATATATATATAGATATATATATAGAGAGAGATATAGATATATATGTATATATTGGCCAGGGGTAGACTTAGCAGAGAGACAAATCTCAAATACTTTTAACAAGCAAAGAGACTGAAATACTATTACAGATGACAACAGCTTAGGTAAGGCAGAATTAACTATCTCTGCCAGTAAACATCTTGTCCCCAGTCTCTGCTGATAAAGGAAATGGTTTTTAGAATGTATTTGATAGCTTTAAAAATTTGAGTTAATATCTAAGATACAATTTTTCTCCATTTTCTACTCTATTACTATATTGGACATGTATTTCAAATTTCCAATAAGCATTATAAATTAAAATTATTAATTTTTGAAGGTGCAGGTAACTTTTTTCTTTCCCACAGACTTCAGCATACAGTTCAATAAATGGTATTTACTAGTTTATTTTTACATACGATTCCTTTATATTTTACTTATATTACATTGCATTATGAATTAGGTTTAGTTATTGATCATGAAATTATTGGGTGTTATTAGAATGTTTAAATGCGGATAATGAGGCACAGAGGTCGCCACAGGCCCAGAGACACGCAGATTTGACTTCTAGTGTGTGGCTGGTTTTTTGCTATTCCTACACACATTAGTATTTCATATTCATAGAACAGCAACTCCATCTTATAATAATAAACTATATTTGCAAGGAGTTTACCGTGAACTTATATAGTTTATTTGGTTGCCTTTGTTTTTACCCAGTAGTCATTTTTTCTTCATTGATAACCACATGTGCTGAATATTTCCATTCTGGTAAACAGGTACACAGGTCTCAGCCAACCAGCATCCTCTGGCTACAGCAGTTAGTGCTAGGAGAGGCATGCATGTTCCATTTAGAGCCAGTTAAATGTGCTAGGGCCTTTTCCTGGGGATTCTTGAAAAAATAATTCTTACTCTTTCTCTGCATTTTTTTTACAGCTATTTGGGGGAAATCTGGGTGAGAATGGGGACAGTTCAGAGGAAACGAGGCTAAGAGGTAAAAAAAGAAGAAATACAATTAAGGGGATACCTAACTTTTTTTAAACAAACACTTGTGCAGTGCTTACAATGGGCCAGGCACAATTTTAAGCACTTTACAAATATAACTAATCTAATCTTAGCAAACCTATTAAGGAGGAACTATTATAACCTTGACTTTATAATTGAGAAAACTGATGTGCAGAGAAATTAAGAAACTTGCCTAACGTCACACAACTAATAAGTGATGGAGCAGGAATTTGGATACAAGTGATCTGACTTCAGTTTCTGTGTTTAGCCACCATGCTAGGCACATACTTTGAGCCCTTATGTCAGTGTTAGGGTAATACATACTTAAAAATGGGTTTAAAACAAAAAAGAAGAAGAAAGAAGAAGAAAGAAAAAGAAGAAAGGGAAGGAGAAGAAGGAGAAGAAGGAAAAGAACAAGAATGAGAAGGAGGAATGAGGAAGGAAGAAGGAAGGAAGGAAAGGAAGGAAAAGAAGGAAGGAATTCTTGATTTGTTGCATTTGCCAATTTCCCTGGCATAAATATTCTCACTATGGATAATTTCAAGGTATTCACATGACATCATCTAGAAAGCAAAGTTCCTAAAAATTTAATAATGGAGGAGCTAGTATAAGCCAGCTCTCTAGAATACCACAGAGCTTACATCAAACCTCCTTCTATAAGACTGCATTTTGATGAATCTATCATGTGGCTTTCGGTTGTAGCCAGTTTTGGTTGGATTTTCTGTCTTTTGTAATATTAGAATCCTAACTGATTCCAAGTTTCATGCATAAGAAAATACTTTCACAGAAATTGTCCTTTGTTATTCTATTAAACATATATAATAATTTCATGAGATACACAAATCACTTAACAGGTTTTTCATCTTCCTCATCAGAAGCTGAGGTTTCAGTGGGTTATGAATTTGGTTCATGTAGTACTGCACACATAATTTGCCCCACCCAGTGCAAAATGAAAATGTGGGTCCCTTGAAAAGAAATTATTCAGAATTTCAAGATGATGACAGTGGAGCATTAAACTAAGTGCAGGGTCCTTCTAAGAATGAGGTCTGTGTAAATAAATACACAGCCATCTACCCTTAAATGTGGCTCTGTGTCTGTGTCACTCAGCTGCTGGCAGGAGTGGGCCGTGAACTCGGATCCACAAGTCCTGTAGGCTTTACACTCTACTTTAGCACTTCCATGCAGACTAGAGGCTCTGTAAAGACCTACATTTCTATATAGAATCTGTTGCTTAAATTATTTATTTTTATTTTATTTTTTAAATATTTTATTTATTTTAAGATAGAGGGGAAGGAAAAGAGAGAGACACATTGATGTGCCAGAGAAACATCAACCAGTTGCCTCTTACACATCTCTAACTGGCGACCTGGCCCACAACCCAGGCATGTGCCCTGACCCAGAACTGAACCAGTGACATTTTGGTTCACAGAATGATGCCCAACCCAGTGAGCCACATCAGTTAGGGCAGTTGTTTAAATTATTAATGTTAACTGTATTTCATATTATTGACCAATTGTAAGTAAACACGCACAGTTGACTCACTTAAGGGTCCCTATGTTGCCACAGCTATATATTAGATCACAAGTATATCTGATCTTAATTTCTTATTTACATTATGTTTCCTAAGTAAAATTAAAAGAAATCTTACATGAATGTAGATACTAAGCTATCTATATTGCACATTTTTAATTTTTCAGACAAAGCCATATAGAAAACAAATACTTTTTCACATATCAGACTTTTAATCAATCAATCTGATATACTCCCCCTACTAAACACACCCAGTTGCCTTGTTTTTTGAAACTTAGGCAACTCTAAATATCTTAGGAATTTAAAAAAAAAAATACCCACTTTCATCTCCCACTATAGAATTTCAGAAATATTCTGGTTACTTTCTTCCTCATGGAAAACATGGGCCTAAGTACAGCTGTTTAAAATGCAATCACTTTTTTGGACTTCCGGCCAAGATGGAGGCATAGGCGGACACACTGTGCCTCTCTCACAACCAAAATTAAGGACAACAAATATTTAGAAACAAGAAAACAACCAGAACTTATAGAAAACTGAACTGTACGGAAGTCCAACAACCATTCATCCAGACCGGTAAGAGGGGCGGAGTCGCGGCAGGAGAAAGTGGAGGTGCGGCCCCAGGAACGCAAGCAGCAGCGGCTGGCAGTTCCCAGGTGCACAGGCGGCGGCTGGCGGTCCCCGGGCCTACAGGCAGCAGCTGGCGGACCCCAGGCACAGGGGGGCAACTGTGCAGACCCAGTGAGGCCGCACAAGGCGGCTGGCTGACTGACCAGGTGGTCTCATATTCGAGCGCGCAGACGGTCCAGGCGGAGGGGAAGTGGCGGAGGGGACTGAATCCAGGAGAGAGAGGAGCAGGCGCCATTACTCCCTCTCAGGCCCCACACCCACATACAGCGTCACAACCCAGCGACTGGGCTGCCCCCGCACTGGGGAGCGCCACAGGCTCCACTCTTCACTACGCAACAGCACGCGCGCGTGCGCAGATAATCCAGGTGAAGGGGAAGCAGCGGAAAGGGCCGGAGTCCAGGAGAGAGCGGAGCAGGCGCCATTGCTCCTTCTCAGACCCCGCCCCCACCTATAGCGTCACAACCCAGCGACTGGGCTGCCCCGCCCTGAGGAACACCTAAGGCTCCACCCCCTCACTACGTAATAGCCGCGACCAGACTAAAACCAAAACAACAACAACAAAAAAAACCCCACCAAAAATGGCTCAAACCGGAAAACAAATAAAAGCCCCAGAGCCAATTCCTCTAAGCAGTGAAGAGATAGCCAACCTATCAGATGCACAGTTCAAAGCACTGGTCATCAAAATGCTCACAGAATTGGTTGATTTTGCTCACAAACTAGATGAAAAAATGCAGGCTACAATCCGTGAAATGAAGGAAGATGCATGGGGAACTGATAGAGATGGAAGGAAAACTGGGACTCAAATCAATGGAGTGGACCAGAAGGAAGAAACTAACAACCAAACAGAAGACGAGGAAGAAACAAGAATTCAAAAAAATGAGGAGAGGCTTAGGAACCTCCGGGACATCTTTAAACGTCCCAACATCTGAATTATAGGGGTCCCAGAAGGGGAAGAAGAACAGCAACGAGTGAAAAACTTATTTGAACAAATAATAAAGGAGAACTTCCCCAATCTGGCAAAGGAAATAGACTACCAGGACGTCCAGGAAGCTCAGAGAGTCCCAAAGAAGTTGGACCCAAGGAGGAACACACCAAGGCACATTGTAATTCCATTAGCCAAGATGAAAATGAAGGAGAGAATTCTAGAAGCAGCAAGGGATAAGGGGACAGTCGCCTACAAAGGAGTTCCCATCAGACTGTCAGCTGATTTCTCAAAAGAGACCTTACAGGCAAGAAGGGGCTGGAAAGAAATATTTGAAATCTTAAAAAGCAGGGACCTACATCCAAAATTGCTCTATCCAGCAAAGCTGTCATTTAGAATGGAAGGGAAGATAAAGTGCTTCTCAGATAAGGTCAAGTTCAAGGAGTTCATCATCACCAAGCCCTTATTCTATGAAATGTTAAAGGGACTTATCTAAGAAAAAGAAGATAAAACTATGACAGTGAAAAGACAGCAAACTCACAGCTATTAAGAACCACACCTAAAACAAAAGCAAACTAAGCAAACAGCTAGAACAGGAACAGAACCACAGAAATGGAGATCATATGGAGGGTTAGCAACAGGGGCGTGGGAGGAGGAGAGAGGGGGAAAAGGTACAGAGAATGAGTAGCATAGATAATGGGAAAAAAATAGACAGGGGGAGGGCAAGAATAGTATGGGAAATGTAGAAGCTAGAAAACTTATGACCCATGAACATGAACTAAAGGGGGGAATGTGGGTGGGAGAGGGTGGGTAGGGTGGAGGGGAATGATGGGGGAGAAATGGGACAACTGTAATAGCATAATCAATAAAATATATTTAAAAAAAACTTAAAAAAAATGCAATCACTTTTTTTAAGTGACAAGCTCAGTCTAATGAGTTATATTACTTAGATTCCTACATACAACCATACTTACATCCCATGATAATAGTTAGTGATATATGATAATGAAAGAATAAAATGGAAAAGAAATATTTCATATAAGGTAACATTATACAGTTGTATATAACATCTGCATTCCACTAGGCAATTTTTGATGATTTTTAAAGAAAACAAAAAACTCATCACAATAAACAGCTGAATAGTGCTTCAGATTTGATCTGTGCCAACAACCAGTGGAGAGTTGACTAGGATTACAGCCTAGAAGCAGAAGCTCCACATAAACACTGTGCACAACATTTCTGTTTGCCTGTTGACTAACCTAGGCTTTTTAATTTCCACTTATGTTTGAAACATTAGATGCTGAGAGGAAATATATTCCAGCATGATGCCCCCAAAATGCGTCAAAATGCTCCAAGCAAGTAAATCAATACACTGACACGCTTTAAAAATGGTTTTCTAAAACGTTTAAAATTTACCATTTTTGTTCAGGAGGAATTAAAATAAATGCACCAGTAAAGAGGTAGGGGGGTGGTAGCAGCAATGCCCGCATTTATCCATTAACTGCAGTGGTGTTACCTGCTCAGATCTGTGCTGGTGCTGGTGCTGGTGCTGGTGCTGGTGGTGGTGCTGAGAAAAGGTATTATAGGAAGAAGCGATTTTGTCCTTTTCAAATTGTTTCTTCACTCTGGCCAAACCACCGGGCACTGTGCACATGTCTGATTCCTCCATCATCTAGGACAATTTAATAAAAAGGAAAAATCAGCTTTATATTGTCTCAGGATAAGAATTTCAAGCTATTTTTTAATACTTGACAATTATCAGTGGGTGATATATTTAAAAAGATACTAATACACACAATTATTTCAGTAGACCCTTACAGAATCCCTTAATAAAAATAATCTCTCATGTTATTTTCTCATTTATCTGCCTTTTGATATTAAAATTAGAAGAATATTCAAAATATTGAGTTAATTCTCTTTTTCTCAGATTTTGATGTCTGGAGATTAGAATTATTAAAATGCATTTATCCACTAATACACAGACTGGTAGAAATTAGAACAATGGATTCAATTTTAACCCAATAAGGTCGTCATTAAAATCCCAAATGTTATAGGCAACACATGGAATATTAAAAACATTTGACTTGCTCCAAAATGTATTTAAGTCATCAAGGATAAACAAAAGAGCCTCAGAGTATCTTGTATGCGAAAATATTAATACCAGCAGTAATAACAACTACTTAATAATCCAGAGTGAATTGCTATGTACTTACACATATTTTTTCATCTGGTGCTTCTCCATATTCTGTGACATATGGACAATTATCATCTTGATTTTAAAATGAGGAAATTGAGATTTGGAAAAGTAAGGCACTTGCTAAATGCTCACAGCTCGAGTGTGAGGGTTGGAGCAGGAATTTGAACTTACATCTGTCTGCCTTAATCATAGCTGTCTGTCAATCCTTATAACCCTTAAGGACAGGCAGAAAAACAGCAGCTCTACTACTCTAGGACTCAGGTCTTAGCATCTGTGTGAGATAGGTAGGGGGTGGGGTTAAGATTGTAAGGATTTTAGTCTATCACCGGCAGTTTACAGATGATGGAGTCTATTTCAATAGGCAGTATTTGGAATGACTTGAAAAACACTGCAGAGTCTTGTCAGGTTTTATGGGAAGTGCTATAACTCAAGGGTTTGGGTTTTAAAAATTTAGCACACTTCTCAGCCCAGCAGGCACTCAAGCTCAGATGGGAAAGGCAACTCTCAAGCAAGCAGGCCTCAGGCCAACCCTCCCTCCTCCAGGTCTCCTTAAAACTGGAAGGAGGCTCAGCAACACTTCAAACCACAGTAGGTCTCCTGAGGTCTGGCCTCGTCCTGACATAACCTTGGAAGCCTTGAGACGTGAAAGTAACTGGATGCCCAGGATGCTGATGAGCTGAGGTTCCCGTACCATGGACTGTGGGCTTCTGTGAACCTGGAATCTTTACCCCCATGTGTAGCCTCTCTCTCAAAGAGATACTAAAAATACAGCTACTGTCTTGGGGTTCCTCATATTTCAAAATATTAGACATTAAGTTATGGTAATACTCAAGATTATGTAAATTCTAGCAAGTTTTCAAGTGGTTGCTGCATTAAGTTCATAACCTTTCCCAATTACATGGACTGTGAAGTAGTTAAAAATATGCACCCTGCCTCTATGGAAAGAAGGGATAATATCGTACACTTATATATCTGTCAGATTCTGCAACACACTCCATGTATGAGTCCTCGTCAATAACTGCTGTTTGATACTTGTTAAAGTCAAGAGAAGGTATGGCATTCCTTGTGAAATTTAAGATAATGAAGGGGAAGGGTGAATTAAGGCTACAATTTTTCAAACCCCCCTTCCATTGAATTTACACAAGTGGCCTTCCTCAGTTGATCATACAGGGTGGGGCAAAAGCAGGTTAACAGTTGTGAGTATGGGAAACACAGAGTTTATTCTTGTATTATTATTGATTGATTATTGTATTATTTACTAGTATTACTATTGTAAACCTACTTTTCCCCACCCTGTGTATAAATATTAAATTATAGAAATTAAGGTAATTATTGTTAGGGAGAACCTTACTCTTTCCAATAAGTATAAACAATGTCCAAATCATGTGCAAATCAATCTGGTAAACCCCACTAATTATGCTAATAACTGGGTACTTTCCTATTCTGTGTCTTTTCTCAAAAATAACAGTTCCTATACTGAACAGGTTGCTTCTCATCTACTGAATGGATTAAAAAAACAGATATATTCATTTCTTTCCTTTAGCATTGTGCTTTGTAAACAGGGCAAATTACACAGCAGAAATGCATATAGTTGGTTATTTTTCCTGGTAGTATTACTGCCATCTCTAAAATTCCTGGCACCACCACTGCACGACAGCCGCTGCTCACCCACCTCAGTGAGGTAAGTCCTTTAAGCTGTAGGTTAGTGGTGGTGCTAAGGATTTCTTGTTCAGCTTCAATTGTCAATGAAGGTTTACATACGAATGGGATAGATGGCAGGAATTATTCCCAGAGCAGCTGGTAGCCATAAGCTGGCTCAGATGGAGATCACCTCCCATGATTTTGCTTTATTTAGCACCAAGTACTAAACATCCCAACTAATCCATGTTCTTGTAACTAACTGCAACACATAGATTGCTTTGTTTTGAGCCTTTTCATGTTTATCCTTATTCTATGTTTCTTATTCTTGGAGTCAGAAATAAGGTTTAGAGTCTAATGGGTATGCCAATAATAAAGTTATCTTATTAAATGAATTCAAATACCTAACACAAAACCTAACCTAATATGAAGTTAGTTTAATAAGTTAATTTAAATACCCTACACTGAAATGTAGGAAAATGTATTACATAATCATCGAATTCCTTTACAAAGAACTGTCCTTGGGTTCCAGGGCATAATAGAAATAACATAGTTGGGGCATTGGGACAGACAGTGATTCTAATCCTGGTTCTGACACTTAAAACTTAGGACCAGAGTTCCTGAAACTCAGTGTTATTTCTCATAAACTGGGAATAACAGTATGTTTCTCAAAGATTTCTTGTAAGTGTTAAAAAAGATAATGCAAATAAAATTACACAGCATAAAATCTGGCGTTTTAATTTGTTTCTTGACAAATGTTACTTTCCCCTTCTCTTCCAGGGGGATCCTGCAGTCTGCTGCCTTTTCATGAGCATGACTTTCATTTAGGTTCAGCCCAATGCCATCTGGCCAAGTCTAGGACAATGAAAAGGTGATCATTGTCAGCCATCTCAGCGTGACTGAGATGCGATGGATAGAGTCTGGGGCTGTGACTTCCAGATTCTGCATATGAAATATTTGGCTTAAGTGTTACCTTTTGCAACAATAAGAATGGACCTGGAGAACATTATGCTAAGTGAACTAAGCCAGTCAGAGAAAGATAAGTACCATGTGACTGCACTCATATGTGGAATGTAATGAACAAACTGACCTAACAAGGAAAATGGGGACAGACGCATAGATGGGGAGCAGGATGGCAGCTGGGAGTGGGGGTGGGTGGTGCTGTGAGACGAGAAGGTGGAGAGATGGACCGAAAAGGAGAAAAGACTCCTGGGCATGGACAATAGGGTGGTGACTGTGTGGCAAGGGTGGGTGTTAGGGAACTAAACATAAAGGAAAAATGCAATAAAAATAAGCAAAATAAAATGAAAACTATTTAGCTTATTCACATAGACAGAAATGTAGTCATAAGCAGTTTCCATGACTTTAAAAAATTTGACATTTGATGTAGCTGACCAAAAATGCAGTTTCTTTTTTAAATTTTCTTTAGCTATTTGCCAGGGTTTCTCTGAGATATTATGTTTTCTTTTTTTCCCCTCTTACAATATTCCCTTAGGGCCAAACCAAATAATAAGATAATAGGGCATTTGTTGGGCCAAAGATGCTTTCTTGTACAAGGGGAGGCAGTTGAATATAGTTAAAAGAGCACTGAAGTCAAGAGACTAGAAATTTAGCATGGCTTTGCCACAAGTTACATGATCTTCATAAATCACTTCCCTTCAGGGTTTTTTTTGTTTGTAAACTGGCAGGAAAGAGGTGTACTATTAAATTTCTTACATGCGAAAGAGCTCCAGAATAGAATTACATTAGCTAGTTGAGGTGGGGGAAGTTAGGGGATGGTGGGATTGAGCAAAAAGGACAAAGGACTCATGGACATGGACAACAGTGTGGTGATTGCTGGGGGCAGAGGGTATAAGGGGACTAAATGGTAATGGACAAAATACAATAAAGATTAAATTTTAAAAAGGTTTTGTGTTAGTGATAATTTAGTTTATTCATGTGTCCAGTTTAAATATTCTTTCTTGCACATTTTAAATGCAAATTATGTCTTTTTATGGTTTTTATGGTTTTCTGGCATATTCTCCTAGTACATGGAAGGATACCTTACTAAATAAAAGATGGTTTACTAAATACCCAGTCTTTAGCTAGGTAGTTTCAAAATCAGCTTGTTTCCCCAAGAATCACCAGTTTCCCCAGCTTGTTTCACCCGTTTAAAACACTAATTTGTACGAAAGTCCCTTGATGAGCCAGCAGGGGGCGATATCCAAGAAGAATGGCAGGAGATGCTGGAGTGATACTATTTGTTTTGGAAGTGATCTTAGGGACTTGTCATCTCTTTACATTCAAAATCTGTTCTGCATCTAAAGTGGATTTTAATGACTATGTAAAAACTTAAATGTCATCTAGAATTGCAACATTGTTAATGAGTTTGGCACAGTCAGCCTTGTTTCTAAATAATTTTTTTAAAAAATGGTAAGAGTAGCTATTTTAGAATTCCACTCATTTTAGCTATTCTTTCTCTTTTAATTAAATGAACAATTTTGCTAATTTGGTGATCATAATTATAAAATAATATCTTTATATTCCTTTAAGCTATAAAGCTGTTACTAATAAAATGACTCACCAAATCCTGTGGAGTGAAGACCACAGAATATGAAACAGAAATTCTTTTGAATATGATTTTATTATGTGTTGGCTCTAAAAATTAGTGGTCTTACTGAATTCTTCTGTTTCCTGTAATAATAATTGGTTTAGCAGAGTCCCTACATTGCTAATCTCCCTCATTTTTATGTTGATTAACCTACACCTAACAGATTTAGTACATATAGAGAAATTAGAAAAAGCAAAAGAAAATTATACTGGTAGTGAATTTAAATGAACTATTCATGAGACCAAGGAGAGAGGCATGCAGGCCCACATTATTAAAATTTGAAATTAATCCCCAGCCTTTCTGAGGAGAATAACTATAGGTTAAATGATAATGATGGGAATAATAACATCTTTATACAGTACTTTATGGCTTACACATACATTATCTCTTTGACTCCTCACTAAGCCCCTCTATGGTAGATGGTTAGTCCCATTTTTCAGTAAAGAAAACTGAAGCTCTGAGACAGGTTAAGAGAGTTACCCAAATTTACACAGTTAATGAGTAGCAGAGCCGAAGCTTAAATTTAGATCTTCCAAATTTGAGTCACACCATTTCTATGCTTTTTCTTCTTTATCCCATTGTCCCAAAGTATTCTTATATTGCAATATCAAGAGGGCATGGGAACAACAGACAACAAGCAGTTTGCCCAATACAAGACTACCAGGAGTAGCTTACGTTGGCAGAGAAGCTGCGGCAGTCACCCCTGGAAACAGCTGCTTGGTACCTCGCCATCCGCTCCTTCAAAGACACCACCTCCTGGAGGTCTGACACACCCTCGGCCAAGGCAGCACTCTCTTCTGCAAATCCACTCACAGGCTTATCAGGGCCAATAATCACTGAAAAGAAATGTAGCATGCTCAGCTTTGTGTCAGGCTTTGCCAAGAAAATAGCATACCTTATAAACACTGAAGGCATTTAAAACATCTGGTCATAAAACAGACTGCGGCATTTCACAACATTTTCAGCGTTTCACTGTCGCCCTCTTTTCTTCAAGTGTCAAGCAAAGCTACAAAATGCCAAGACAGGAGCATATACTTACACAAACATTAGAAAAAAATATTGTTCCCACTCCTACTCTTACAATTATTCTGATGAGAAATAGTTATTTATTAAGAGATAATAATGTTAATTACAAACATTCCTGAAGCACTATGTGTTGGATTTATGCTAAATGCTATAAGAGCATTATGTCATGTATTTCTCTAACAACCGCATAGGTGCTATTATTTTCTAAAATTCATAAATAAGACAACAGAGAGCCAAAGTTAAAAAGGATCACACAATTAACAAGTGACTGATCTGATGGTTGAATTTAATCTTCAGCAAATCTAAAAACTTCTTCCCTCTACAAATATGTGATTGCTAAGAAAATTATAGACTATGTTTTTTTCTTTTATTCATAAAGACATGTTACATAAGAAAGAAATAATAGTCCTATTGAAAAAAAAGCTTTTGAGAGAGTCTATTTGCCCATTGAAGCCACCTGCCTGACAAAGATAGCAGGCAGCGGGGCTTACATAGTTGGAAAGAGAGCAAAGGACTGTTTGCTTGACCACAAAGTAACAATTGTTGGAAACAGAAAGGTCTTAGAGTTCATATAGTCTCACTTAGTCTTACCAGCTCCTTTCAGGCATGAGGAAATATGTCTAAATGTCGAAAAAGATCATAAGGACCCTCCATGTGATTCTCCATGGTTATTTAGTTAAATGTGCCAGAGCTGGTTGCAAAACTAGTTTTTTTTTTTTCTATTTAATCTAGTGTCTTTTGCTACCATTCTGCTTGATAGTGTACTATTTACTCTTAAAGAATATCATAATTAGAAAACTGTTTTAAACAGATCTTGTGGAACCAATCAGTGTATGAAATATATGTATTTATTTATGTCTATTCATCACTCATTCACTCACCCTCTGCCTTTCACCTTAGGAATGACAGGCAGCTCCTTGTACTTTGTTATTCGGACTGGTTTGATTTAATTGTTGTGATTCAAGAACTCCAGGTAACAGATAGCCAAGTTGCTTCCTCTCTTCGCTGCTCCTCTACCACCTCTTCCAGTCCCCACACTGAACCATATTATTTAGCTGTTTGCTTTTTCTATTAGTTTCTTTAAGATTTATGTACAGAGCAACAGTGGAGAACAACTGTGACCCAGAAAAATAATTAAAGATCATTTCTGTTTTGACTCTGATTATTTGGTTTTCCATGGGGACTTCTTATTTAAATAAATAATATATTTTAATTAAAATTGTAAATATATTTTATGTAACATGCTTTCGAAAAGATACAAAATACAAAGGAATGAGAAGTGTGTTATGTGAACACTGTGATTGTACAACACTGATGCGTTGTCCAATAAATACCAGTTATTTTTGAAGTTCACCCTCATCCAAAACCTCATTTCCAAACAAATGGACACTCTTCCAATTGATTTGATAAGAAAGACTCCCACAAACCACTGAAAGTCTTTCACATGCTGAAGAAATATATCTTCATTCTTCCCCTGTGTGTTCCCTATCTGCACAGATGAGTTTGGTTTTTATCCCTTTACTCTTCTTACTTTATTGTGAATAATCTAATAGCTATAGAGATTGCATTGAACATGACTCCCTAACATTTTCCACCTTAAATATAAATTTATTTTTTATATTACTCATGAAATGATTTCATTATTTTACTAATCTTAACAGAAAGGCAGGAGTTTATATTTCCTAAAATTTACAGATAGTATTTACTTTTCAACGATTCATTTTTTATTTTTATTTTTTTTATTTTACTAAGATATGCTCAAGATTTATGGTCAGGAATTCAGAGTATTCCTGAAGTATTAAGATATTTGGATTCCACTGCTTTTGTGGCCTTCTATTCTGATCATAGTAAAGACATCACATTTTAATCTCTCTCTTTAACATCTCCCTGTGGGAGACTCTTCTGCATGGCATGGGCCCAGCTCCCACTGGATGATGCACAGGACCCATGCCCACAGATAGGTTCTCTCATGGGAAATCAAGTTTGCAATGTGCCTAAGCCGCTTTGAGTCTTGCTTTTGCTGAAACTCCCTCACCCTGAATTGAGACAGCAAGTGCTTACTGTAGCTTTCTAAAATCCATGCTAAAACTCCCAGTATGGAGTGTAACTGGCTCAACCACTTTTCCCTTTTTCATTTGCAAATATCCTTCTGTGATGTCATTAGCAGCAGCATCTCCTTTGTTGTCTGTAAAAGGTAACCCCCTAAAGCGAACCTATGCATAGTAAACGAGGACTATCATGTAATGGGACCAGAAACCTAATAAAGGCAGTCATGGCGGAGGCTGAGGGCTTTTGCTCCTCTTGAGAGGAAAGCCATGCTGTCCTTTTTCCTCTACCAGACTCGGTAGTCCATGTGAATGTTTTATTTCATCCATAATGACACGGACACTGCTGGCCGGTGTCTGCATCATCTTTTTTTCTCTTCCTTTTTCTCTTTTTCCCATTAGTAACATTAGTAACTTTGTCTACTCAGGTAAGGTCATGGAATAAAAAACTTCCCTTGAGCTAACAAGCCATGTCTATAATTATTTTCTAACTTCCTAAGAGAATCTCTTATGGATTTCTTCAACTGAAAACCAAGGTGATGCTTTCTGCCTAGCCTACTATAATGCAGTGCACCTATCTGCTCCTATCTTGATGCTGATGGCACCTAATGTAATTTTTTAAGACTGTTATAGCAGTTGCATTCTTAGGGATGTGCGGGGAAGACATAGGGACATTGTTACCTGACCTTGTAATGCACTAGTTCTGAAGACTTGAATGTAACTTATATCAAAGGACAGTGTGAAATGAGTTCAGGGTACCTTCAAAGAGAAAGGATATGTAGAAGAACAAATAAAACTGATATTGTGATAAAATGCCTGGCAAAATAGGAAACTGTAAGTATGCAAATCAGACAGTGGAGGAACATGCTATAAAACTAAAATGGTCTGCAAAAAAGGGGAAGGAAAAATAAAATTTCCGGTGACCATTTCTGTTAGAAAGCATCATAAATATTCATATTATAAAATGATTATACTGGAAATTACTTGTCTCTGAAGTTTAGAGGTAATTTATTGTGTAGATGAATGAATGAAAATCCAAAGAAGTTCAGTGAATTTGGCCAGGACTTCGGAACTAATGACATAGCAAGACCTAGAATCCACCACACCCTAAATAATAAATGTTTTCTTTTACTTGATAAAAAAATAATTTCTAATCCATAGAAAATATTAATTCTTTGTATAATAGAATAAGTCGTATTGTGGGAAAAAGGGGGGTTCTATGAAAAGTATCTTTATAGAGTGATCTGATCATGAATTCTTACCTGGGCATGTCTTGGTGGGTAGTCATGCCCCAGGCATATAATTTTTTTTTTCCAGGCATATAATTTTTTAATAAAAGATTTATGTTTGCCTTAAGCAATCCTTGTCCATTGTTTCTGTGCATCTAAGTTAACATACCTTTGAAATAAATTGTAACCACCCTCAAGAAAGCACAAAATCTTGTTAACTATCCTGTAATCCAATACCTGCCTTGCTTATCCCACCTCCATGTAATTTTTGTATATTTCTTCTTTAATTTCAAACGCATAAAAGAAGCTGTAGAACTGTTACTTTCTGGAGCATTTGAGATCTTCCTCCTTGGCATATGTTGTTAGTTTGGCTCAAATAAACTCATAAAAATTCTCTACAGGTTTGGATATTTTTTATGTCAACATTATAAAGCAGAAAAAAAACATCTAGGGAAGTACTTTGAAAGAAAATAAAGCACTAAAAATGTCAAGCTGTTGTGAAAACTGTTAGATAGCAAGGTCAAGAATGTCTTTTATGAGAATTCTGAAGTTCTTTGGAAAAAGATATGTATAATTTTTTGAAATACAAAAATTTATATACTACAGATAAATCCAAGTCATGTCCCCTTTGTATTTTCTTAAACCATGAGAGATTGTGTAACTAGACATCTATTTCCTTCATCTCCACCATGCTCTTTTTCTTGTGTATTTTTTAAAAACAAAATAACTGAAGCAATCAACCAATCAATAAAATTTGCCCAGGTTAAACAATCCATTAGGCCTTCTAGAATTTTACTTTCTATGAAAGGTTCACATTTAAAGCATTTTTAATAAGGGAAGTAATACGATATAAGGTAGAATACTCTTCTTGAAAATTATTCACACACCTGTTGTCATTCACAGAAGGGCTGCCTAGTCACTCTTCTTAGTATGCTTGGAGGTATTAAAATAATAGCTTTAAGAATTCGGATATAGAAAACAATGAGGAATACTCAGTGTACTTAATATACTCTGGAATTTTCTCCTAATTTTACATTTACCATTATCAGTGAAAGAATTCTTAGACATATGCAGAGACTAATATCAAGAGATTTCAAAAAGGTCACTGCTACATTTGTTATGAACCTTCTAACTAGCTGTTCAGGAAATTTCAAATATGGAATTCAGTAGTTTTTAAAAACAATGGTCTTATAACATTAAGAAAAGACAAATCTATCCTCATTTCCCTTTGAACAAATAATTGTCTAATATCTGAAATAACAAGTTATAAACATGATCCTAAGGTCTTTACGGAATAACAATTTGGAAGTGCAGGTCAATGGCTTGATACATAGAGCTAGGATCAGTGTGTTGTTCAAAAACACTGTCAAAATCAGACAAATGTTTATTCATAAGCTGTCTAATGTGGCAAAGTCAACAAGGCCCAGTGTTCTGTCACGTTCTTACTTCTAAAGCAAGACTCCGTCTCAGTATATTTTCTAAAAGTAAATATTTATTCTTACTTCACAGTATGGAATGCACATTCCCAAACTGGAGCTGTGGGTAACATTTTATGAAATGATGACTGTGCAACAGAACAATGGATGCTGTTGGATAAAAGGTAAATATGAAATACCAGGTGCTTTGAAACTGGCTTACACAAATTATTTAAGTTTTTGTGAGTCATCTTATTTCTTTTCCCTTTTGCCTACTCCATATGAACAATGTGAAAGTTTAGAGAATAAAGTATAAAGTATTTGACTTCTTTATTTCATGAAGAGACCACTTACTTATGGGTTATGAAGCTGATATTAGCTGTGCCTGATTCAGGGCAGAAATCTGGCTGAGGTAAAATTAGAAGAAAAGAAAGTTGCCAGAGATTAGAAAAGAATGAAGATTATTAAAGTTTTTCAGAAGAATTAAATACATGTAGAATAACATATGCTGCAGAAAAGAAAATCCTAACATATTAATAATAATGTAAAAAAAATGAGAGAAAGAACAGAGAGAAAATAAAAACTACAAGATAACATTATTTCAGTAGGAGGGTCATGGGGTGGGAATGAGCAGAACAAACAAAATATAACAGGTGAAAAATTTGCTGAAGATAAATTTGGGCATAGATTAAGAATATTTACCATATAATCCAGAAACAAAATTAATTTTAAATACCAAAGTACCAGCAAATCCTGGTAAAACTTTCCTATTCAAGAAAAAAGAAAAATTCTACATTATCTAGACACATGAATTTCTGTGATAAAGAAACAATATTCAAACATTCATGTATCTTCTTTATAACACTGAAATCAAAAAGGAATTAGAGAATTGGTTACTGGTCACTGAAATTTTAGTCACGTGAACTAGCGTCCACATGAACCCAAGTTGATACTCATGTGAGAAGGCAACAAAAGTCAAACAGATTCTAGGCAGCAAAAGTTAGCCAAAAAGAAAACCAAGGCCTCACAGTGAGATACCTAAAGGAGAAGGTAGAAGTAAAATCAAATGCAATCATCCTGAAAATAAACACAGGTCAAACTTCACACTGACAGACAAAGACAAGTGAGTCCAACTATAGGCCATTTATAACAAATGAACTTAAATAACCACACAATTTAAAGAGAAAATACTGGGAAAAATTACCAGGCAACTATAAGTCAATAAAATTATTATTTTTTTTATTTTTATTTTTTTAATCAGTATTTTGTAATTGTTGATATTGTACAGTTTTCTGTCTTTTACCCCGCCCCAGCCCACCACCCCAGCCCTCCCCACCTTCCTCCCATTTCCACCCCCCATAGTTTTTGTCCATGAGTCCTTTATACTTGTTGCTCTAAACTGTTCCCCTTTTCCCCTGAAATTCCCTCCCCTCCCCCTCTGGTCACTGTCAGACTGTTCTCAAAATTATTATGGCTATATTTTTTTTTCATGCAAAATAGTATTAAAGGCAAATCAGGCTCTTTTATAGATAGAAGACCATCCCACTATGAAGCTATAACACCATGGGCCTTTACATGCTAACTAGCCCAGGAGAGACACAAAGACAAGTAACAAGAAAAGGAGAAGTTTATAGGAATGTAGTTGCTGTGGGTGATATTAACATATCTCCCTCCATCTTTGTCCAAGAAAATTTCAAAGGTAAGTGATTTGAATTATGTGGTCAATAGGTTTATTTTCTTTATTGTCATTAAATAAATATTATCTACAATAAATATTAAACATGCCTACTACGCTACAGAGCTTTCAGTCTAGTTGGAAAGAGAGATAGGCAGTTGTAATCTAAGAATTAATGGGCTTTCACCAGGTGAGCTGGGAGCCCACAGGAGGGAGAGGGTATGATCCTCCCGGGTGCGCCAAAGGGCAGGTGGCCAAGAGACACCCTGAGAAGTGGAACATTTGCACTGGAACACGAAGGAGCTGGACCTGTGAGCACAGGAAAGAAAGACGCAGAAATGGGATGAAACAGCAGCATGGCCAACAAATCATGTTGGGAAAATTGGGTCACGTTGCTGAGGGAAACATTAAGAGTTCCCCCCACACTGTATATTGCCATAGCGTATTAGATGGATTAAAGACTTAAATGTATTTTTAAGTGATAAAAAGTCTTTAGAGAAATTAAGTAATTCATCAAATGATTTCAGTTGGATTTTCTAAGCATTAAAAATTTAAAGTAAAAAAATCTTTTAAACAAAATTTATAAGATGAAATGGAAGCTGGAAAAGGGCAATTATGATAAATAGGCTAAAGTTTTATTTTTAGTAAAGAACATTGGTCAGAAAATGCTAACACTATTGAAAATAGATAAATGACTCAAAACAGTAATTCACAGTAAAAATAATAGCAAATATGTATAAAGTGCTTTCTGTTTGTCAGATATTATCTATTTAATGCCTCTAAACCACCCTATAAGTTAGAGGTGATTTTTATTTCTTATCTCCATTTTACAGATAAGGAAACAGAAGAACAGAAAGGTTATAAAACTTGCTCAAAGTCAGTGGCTGGTGAGCTTCAGTGCTGGAAGGGGAAGCCAGGCTGTCTAGCTTCAGGTTCCATGACTTTACAATAATTCTAAGCTACTTCTCAAGTGTCCAAAACACCAACACAAACCCAAACAATCACCTTTCCCAATAAACAGATGAAGGAAAATTCAGACAATAAAGGGATACCTTTTTCTGTTGTGAAACTGAAGTATAATTGCATAAACAATAACAAAATATAAAATAATCCCAGATAGCTAAGCTAGTGTATATTTATGACTCAAAAATTCTAAGGTTTAATAGTCATTTGAACTCTCGAGGAGAAAAACAAGAATTTCATATTTAAATCAAGAAGCCATTATTTAACTAGAACTAAGTTCAGGGCAGAGAGTGAGTGGGGGCATCAAACAGAAGCCCACAAAGCTGACACAAATACAGACTCCAGCTTCGAGAAGGTAAGTACACTTTCCGGGACACACCAGTAGCCTTACTATTTTATTCTGGATGCCTTATAAAGAAATCAACTGCTTCCTACTCAGAAAATTGATTTAGAACTAAATTGGGAGAGTGATGAACTAAATTCTATCAAATCTAAATATATGATCTATAACCCAGCTTGGATTTGTATACAGGATATCATTCCAATGGACAAATCTTAGGCTTAGAGCCATAAGCATGAATAAATCTTCTCCAATTCTTAATATTTTCATATCCCTTGGCTAATAATGAAATTCATCTCTTTTAAACATTAGAAATGCTGCTGCCAATTCGAATTTGTAATCAACTTGAGTTTTATATATTTTAACCCTCAGTTGAAAATGATAAAACCAAGAAGAAATGGTTGGAGAATGAAATGAAAGAGCAAGTGTGTAGTGTAATCTTGCATTGATTTACAGTTCTTAAAAAAAACATGGAGAAGAAGGGTGAAGGGTAAAGTGAATGGATGTGTGTGTGTCATGAGAGCACAGAGACTATACTGTGGCACCCATCCAGCATATGAACACAGTGGATCATATTCTGCTTCTAAAACTAGCTTTCTTATGGCCCTATTCTCCCTTAATGCATTGTGCTATTGAGGGGACACTTTCACCTTCCCCCAAATCCATCCATTCACCTGATCACCACACTTTGTACATTAAC
The DNA here is from genome assembly GCA_039655065.1 of Glossophaga mutica. Lineage (NCBI taxonomy): Eukaryota > Metazoa > Chordata > Mammalia > Chiroptera > Phyllostomidae > Glossophaga > Glossophaga mutica. Next base: position 55,813,615 of record CM077306.1, read on the forward strand.
CAAAACAGAACTCTGAGGGTAGGAAAGAGGATTAGTTCTTGCTTCCTTAGTGACCCTTCCCCAACCGGTATTCTCCTAGTTAACCAGATACTGGAAGTGATCTTGTACATCCAGGTGTCTTTATGAGGAAGAAGAAAAGATTCAGCTTGTAGACAAGATATTAGCTGCCCAAAGGTGTTCAAATTCCTATCCCCAGAATCTGTGAATATATCAGTGTACATGGCAAATGGGACTCTTGCAGATGTAATTAAGTTAAGGATATTGAGATGTGAAGGGTACGTTTATCCAAGTGGGTTCAATGTCATCCTAAGGGTCCTCACAAGTGATCAGAGAGGCAAGAGAGTCAGAGTTAGAAAAGAGAAGTTATGATAGAAACAGGAGATGGGAGCAGGGGAGATATGCAGATTCTACACTGCTGGCTTTCAAGGAAAGGTCCTTGAGTCAAAGAATGAAGGCAGCTCCTAGAAGCTGAGAAAGGCAATAAAACAGATCCTCTTCCTCTCCTCCCACCCCCAAGCTTCTGGAAGGACCTTAGCCCAACCAACACCTTGAGTTTGGTCCATGGAAACTCATTTTGGGCTTTAGACTTCAGAACTATATGTAATATAACAGATTTGTTCTGTTGTAGCTACTATTGTTTGTGGTAATTTAATATAGCAGCAATAGAAAACTAATACAAGCACCCATTGTACACATACCTATACTGTCCAAGTCAGAAATCACTACGCAATAAATTCTTTTTAAAGCACATTTTACTTCTAACTCCTTCATATCTCAGAGGTTTACATATACAAACTACTCTGTGATGGGAACATCTTTAAAGTTATTTTTCATGTCCCAAAAAAGAAATGTCCACCTATTTTTAGATAAAATTCAATTGAAATGTGCACTTGGGTTCTAATCTCCCTGAATAATAAAATTGTCATTTCTAATTGTAATAACTTCTTTATTCTTTTAAATATTTAATTAATTAATTTATTTATTTATTTTTGGAGGAAAGGGAAAGGAGGGAGAAAGATAGTGAGAGAAACATCACGTGAGAGAGAAACATTGATTGATTGCCTCTTGCATGTGCCCGGACTGGGACTGAACCCACATCCCAGGCATGTGCTCTGACCAGTGACCAGTGATTGAACCAGTGACCTTTTGCTTTGCAGAATGACACCCAACCAACTGAGCCACATGGGTCAAAGCTGCAATAACTTCTTGTTACATAGACTGGTTTTTTGTCTTCTGCAGCTCCTATCATCTCACAAGAAGTGCTCCTGGTAATAGAGTAGTTATGAATGAACAGAATTTAGTCAGAAATTAGATAATCATTAGTTCGTTAATACTGCTAGTTTGGGCATTTGGACATTTAATCATATTACTATTAAATATTTTTGAATTAATTACTCAGTTTAAAGAACTGGCCTGTTAAAATCAATAGTTGAAAAAAATGACTTTAATTTCTTTGAAATGGTAAAATAAATTAGAACCATTAAGTGCCTGTAGGTGACACATATTTTCACAGCATAAGTCTCCTCCTGTTGGACATTTCCCTAGTACAATGATTTCCAACCAGTATGCTGCAGGAATTTTTAAAACAGGCAGTGCCTGACTATTTATTTAGGGGCACTGACCTCTTTTTCCTTAGGTTGTCAAAAAAAAAAAAAAAAAAAAGGCAACAGCCAACACAACAACAGCTGTCAGGTATGAATGAATGAAAATTATACCCATTATATTTTGTCAGATTGGCAAAAAATACATTTTCTTGGTGTGCCACAGAATTTTAGTAATTGGTTCATATGTGCCGTGAGCTGGAAAGGGTTGGCAACCGCTGTCCTGTTAATGTGTCAGTTATGCATTAATCATTTCACATGTATTGCCTCACTAATTCTTCTAACAACCTACTGATGCGGGTGTTATTTCCATTTTACTAAGAGTAAAGTAACATTCCAAAGAAATCACATAGTAAGTGGCTGAGCCTGGAACTGAGTTCAGGAATTTCTTAATACAAGGCTATTCACTCTTCATAGTCACTCAGGTAAGTACATTTTCATTAAAATATACCATTTTATTACAAAGTAACTTTTTAAGGGTATGAACCATCTTTTCTGTGTCCTAAGCATCTACACACAATAAATCAAAAGGAAACTAAAAAGCTGAATTTTTATGGCTCTTACTGGCTCCTTTAAAAAAATAATTAATAACCATTTACCACGTTGTTGCCTGTGTCCATGGGCTATGCACATAGGCTAATGTTCTTTGGCTATTTTTTTTTTTTTTTGTCTTTAGAAACTTGAATTTAGAATTAGAAATCAAAGCAAATTTTTCAGTTGTCATTTTTTGGTTACTTTGAAGATTAAACTTGAAATAGGGCTAGGCATTAATCGAAATGTCAGGAATAGGGATGAACTTTACTCTAAAGGATAGAAAATGCAAAACAAGGACCATTGCTCTCATTTTCTATTTATCTGTTTTGCCCCAGGGCAAGAACCACGGTGCAAGACTTCCATCAAAGTGTCCTTCTTGTTTGAATCTGCCTCCTAGGTATACCACCAGGGTGTTTGATAACCGTTCCTCCGAGGCGTTAGTCATACATTCAGTAAACATCTGCTGCCCATCTCCTGGTGCCCAGACATAGTGCTCAAGAGTGGGCATTAATTAATCTCCATTATATTCAGTTCTGCTCTACTTGAAAAGAGAAGAAGAAAAGCACACCAGAGAGATCCTCAATAGTATTCTAAACAGCGTTGATCTGGCCTTATCTCTAAAATCAAAAATTCAACAGGTTGCATCATTCCTACAGGCTGACTTCTGAATAGAACAAGTTCCCAGATGGCTGGCCCTGCTAGGGAAGTTGGCTCAGCTGGAGGAACACCAAAAGGGAGCTCTCGTCAGGTGGGAAATATTGAGGAACTAGGTGGCTCACACTCCACATCCCTCCCCCCACCACCACATTTATTTATACAGAGGTGGAAGTCAGATTAAAATGGATAAAGTTTGATCAGATTTGGTAGGGTTGAAAAGTCACTTACATATAGCTTCAGAGTGACTCAGTTTCTTTCCAGATTGTCAACTTAATCCAGGCAGTGAGTAGCTCCCTCACCTATCTCTTCCAACATTTGAAAATTATACTTCTCTTTGTATCACTTATTACTTCTCAGTGTACATTTGAGTCCCTCTGTCCTCCCCACTTCTCCCATCCTCCACTAACATGCAAGTTCCTCCAGCACAGGACAGAACCAAACTAATTTTGTAAACCTGTTTTACACTAGGTTCTATCTTGGGCACATTACTCTGGGGGAGGCAGAGTCACACGGCAATTAACCACCATATCTGGACACAGATTGTTTAACTTCTCTAAGCCTCCTTCTTCTTATCTTGTCTAATGAGAATGATGATAGAACCTATGATGGGGTTGTGAGAACCGAAGGAGATCTTAATAGAGTTTTACGTAGTATCTTGCACATAGGAAATAAATGCTCACCTAGGTGTTATTATATGTTCTAGGTATTATTCAGGTAATCTGAGATGATAAAAGTCCTCGAATTAGGAAAGTCATGACAATTTTCTAAAACTCTAAGTTAGTAAATAGCAAGGATAGGACTGGACTCAGGTTTATCTGAATCTAAAGCCTTGTGTAAGGATGTTCCATTCCTCTTTATAAGCCAAGAATCTGCCACGTTCCCTGACATAAGGAGAACACAAACATCAGAAAAGAATGGATAATTACACAATGAGATTGGGGCAAAAAGATGGCATAGTCCTACTCATAGAGCTGCAGGGATAGGGAAAGTATTCAGTATACAAAAGGGAAGAAATTACTAACTCAATGTAAGTGACATTCAAAGAGTGGATTCGTCTGAGTTTTAGACACAGCAACATGGCAGTCCTCTGAAAATGTAAAATTCATGAAAACCATGAGGGGAAGACAGGCTCTCCTCCTTGCCCAAGAAGTTTCTCACATTTTTCCCTACCCTATATATTTTAGGTAACATCATGAAACCATCACTCAAAGTTATTCATATTTCTCATTTTCCCATGGGGCCTCTGAGTAGTGAATCCTGGCCTGGACTGGCCAAGTGGTGATGACTGGACAACTCCCCAGACCTCTGCTACCCTTGCGGCTGCCTATCAGAAGCAAAAAAAAAAAAAAAAAGAAAAGGTCTTGGATTCCTCATTTTCCATGTATTCTATTGTTGCTCCACAACCACATTGTGAGGATGGGATACATATAAGGACTGTCCAGAAGGTATCCAGCCATGTAATATGAAAAACAGAGACATTTATTGAAGATCCAAGATACAAGAAATGTTGTGAATAGGACAATGTCACCTCAGTCCCCTTCAAAGTAGACACCTTGGGACCTCACACAGTTCTCCCAATCACCATCACCTGCCCCAAGGTATTTTTGTGAATCTCATTGACAGTCTGAAATCTCTTCTCTTTTAAAGCTGATTTCAGTATTGGGAAAAGGCAGAAGACACAGAGAGCCAAATCTGGGTGGTAGGGGGTGCTGAGTCACCTGGGTGATTTGATGTTTTCACCAAAAAACTCTGCATGAAATGTGATATATGAGTGGGTGCATTGTCATGATGAAGCTACAAACATCAGTTGCCTATAGCTGCAAACTTTTGTGTCATCCAGACAGTTTTCACAGAGGAATGTTCAAGCTTATCACAAAATTTTATGCAGATTTGTTGCTCTACTCGCTCAGTCATTCTGAATACAAAGGCCACACAGTACTGATACTCACTCAATGGCATCTGCTGCCCCCACTGACTAGTACAGTGAAGTTGTCATTGTTCGCATATGTGCATTCCAGTCCACTCTCCTTGGATGCCAGGTGACATCAATGTGGAGCAAACTGTTCTAATGTTAACAATGGTTGGACTTTTTATATATGTTGTATAGGATGGAATACTACTCAGCTATAAGAAAAGATGAAATACTGTCATCTGCAACAACATGGATGGATCTTGAGAGTACCATGCTGAATGAAGAAAGTCATATGGAAAAGGACAAAAATTATATGATTTCACTCCTTTATGGGATATTAAACAGAAAGCAACAAATGAACAAAGCAAACAAGCAAAGAACTCACTGACACAGACAACAGTTTGGGGGTTACCAGAGGGGAAGGAAGCATAGAGAGGTAGAAGAGGGTAAAAGAAGTCAAATATGTGATGATAAAAGGAGAGCAGACTTTGGGTGGTGAACACATTACACAACATACGGATGATGTATTACAATGCTGTACACTTGAACCTCATATAATCTTATTAACCAATGTCACCCCAATACATTCAATAAAAAATTTCAAAAAAGTCCATTCTGAGGACCACCCCCAAATCAAGAGGTGTTTTTATACTTGGATATTTTGAATAGGTATTCTTTCACTTTAATCTGAGTGCTCTATTTAAATTGATTACCATCTGTTTCTTCACAAGTCTCTATTCTAGAAAAAGTTCCAAATTTCATATCATTTTACATTCTTCCACCTCTCCCTGAGTTGCACTCTTTTGATATAACTTTTTTCACCTATTATTTCCTATCATATTTTTTATCACTACTGTTTCATTTCTGCTTTTCCTTTTTTCCAGACTTCCCTGTGATTCCTGCCTCTCCAAATTGTCCTTCATGCGTGGCTTAGTTACTAGTGGCCAGTGCTTTTGTGAGGAGAATATGAACCTCTTCCTGTTTTCCTAGGCTGGCACTTGAGAAATGGCAAGCAAATGTGCTCACTCTTTCAAACACAGAGAAAGCCATCAAGCTCAGCCTGTGATTAGAACAAACGGCCATGCCTCTGAAAGGCCGTGCAGAAACAGACCAGTCAAAACATCCAGCAGCACCTCTACAACAAGCAGGGCTCTGAAACGCAGAAAGTGGTTTCATTCTTGGGTCAAAGCAATTCGTTGATAGATGGAGATGACTTGTGCATACTAGCTTAGAATTTGTCTTTCCCTAAAATGATTCACTTTTGTCTCTCACGGGCTTTGTAAAACTCCACATGGAGCTAGTTCAAGTTTACTGAACTGTTTTCTCTAGTTCCAAGTATTCTCTTGGCATTAACAGATCAAAAATAAACAACAGTAATGCAGTGGAAATGAACCTTTAGTAATTTGCAGCTCCTAAAAACATCTTCCTGGAATGCCTACCTTTATGTTGTTGGACTGTAGGTGGGGTAAGAAAGTGAATGACTTACTGACTATTACCTTAAATTATTTCTGTACTAGTTGCATTTGGAAACAGCCAGAGGTCTGAGGATCTGTTTTTAGGAATTCTCCAATTCTTCACCCTCTTTCCAACTTTCACCTCTCTGTTAAGGTGAAAGTTAGCATCTGAAATTTATTCTGACAAAAGATATTAAAAGAAAACCCAAATCAAATTCTGACTCTCACTGACTTAGACAATTGTTACTGTGGCAACTTTTCTTCTGCCAATCATTCTTTCCCCTTGCATAATAAAATGTATTTAATTGAATCTGCCTTTTGTCTTAGAGAAATTCAGTCTGAATTTACACAGACTGTTTCAGTGATCTTAAGTAAGTCTTTGTTTAAAATGCTTTTCTGCCGAGGTCCACAAGCAGCAGCATACTAAGATATGCTTTTCTTTTGAACTTGGTGGCTGATGAACTTGATCAAAGAAGGGAAGTCACATTAATTGCACACACTTTGTTTACTGAACATTATTTGGAAAAGCTAAGCAATCAAGCAGTGAAGTGAAAATGCTTCAATAATGCATCGTATTGCTTGGCAAACACCAACTCCTCAGGGAGTAAATGCACTTTTTCAGAACAGCGATGTCCTTGGAAACATTTTCCTGAAGAACTGAATGCTTTCAAAACTTTTTGGTCTCCAATCACTTAATCTTCAGTGGAAATATAAAACTGTGAGTGTTAAGCAAAAATAATAAGAATTCATGTGGGTCAGGTACACTGTTTTTCCAACCAAAGCTATAGGTTCTTCTAATGCACTCTAGAATGAAAGGTAGTTTGCATCTTGTTCAAATGTTTGTACTCTCATAACTGCTTTCTGATTACTGGCCCCATATTGTAGAGGTCACTGGATAATGCTGTCTACATTGTGAAGGCTCTTAAATTTAGAACAGGAATGTTAATAATTTAAAGCTATCATACTTTCAATATATCAAAACTTTGAGTCAGGTGCTGGCTTATTCTCCTTGTCACCATTAACATGCCGTGAATACCCTTTGCATACAACAAGCAGCCTGTAATTTCAAAAGAAGGAGATGAGATCAGATTCCTAATGACACCAGGAACAGTCCAAAGAGTGGAAGCAATTTAATAGTCTCCCCTGCTTCAGAAACACATGGAGTACATAGTTAGTCAGTCTCATCATCCCTTAATTTATTTATAGTTACTTATCTTGAAAATTTTTCGCATTGGCATTTGTTTCTTTTTCCTCAGATTCAAAATCTAATCCTATAAGTGTGTCATAAGTGGAGGAACTCAGTTTAGACTGTGTATTTCACTCCTGTTTTTAAAGGGTGAAGTGTAAAAATCATCCTCGAAATGTTACTCAGATTAAAACTTGCTCCTTTCCATGCACATTAAAGACAGTCACATCTGTGAACAACAAAGAATTTAATTAAAACTTGCAAACTAAAGTTGTCCTAGCCCAATTATATTTAAACTCAAGTATAGTAGAAAGTGAGAGGAGGGAAGTTGAGGGGCGTGAAATGTAAAAAGCAATTTAAAAACTCTATGTACACAGAACACAGAGTTTATTCTCATACCATTGTTCATTAATTATTGTATTATTTTCCATAAGAACAATTGTAAACCAACTTTTGCCCCACCCTGTGTAAACACACAATGTACACATTGGGCTTCTTTGTAAAATTCCATATGAAGCTAGGTTTTCATAGCTTTCAAATAGAATCACTTTCCTAGATTATTCCTTTTAGGCATCAAAAACCTCTGGCAGATGGAGAAGTCACTTCAATTTATTGTGATCACCCTCTGCATTAGGAAAACTCACCTGAAAGGGAACTCAGACTGTAAAGTTGGGCATCTCCTTGTTTGTCTTCATAGGTTATTTTTAAAATGTTAGACACTTCACTACAACTACAACTTATCAACCATTAGCCAAGGCACAACATTGGTTTCCATCTCTTAAGTTGTCTAGAAGATTGCACAACCATAATCTACCATGATTTCAGTCAAAGAATCTCTTGGCTTTATCAGTTTGCAAAAGGGCAACACAGAGATTGGGAATAGGCAGGACGGCCATCACTCAGTGTCCAGAAATGCCGCCTACAGGCCCTTATGTGGGGAGGGGTGGTAGAAAAAATATAGAAGCATTTCTAAGAATGATATGCATGTGCTTTCTCTAACAATGAGCAGCAGAGCCTTTCCTAACATTTTTGCCGAACTGGTTATTAAACTTTCAGTATTACCTGGAACTAAAATTCCTAGATGGCCTGCCAAGAAGCAAACTGACAGCTGTGATTAAAATGGCCAACTTCACAAGAATTTAACATTTCACATTATGACTTACACACAGTACATGCCCATTAAGCATTTCATTGATTGAATTTGTCTTGAAATGAAATTGCAAAACCCAATGCCCATCTTTTTATGGGTTCTGCTGAAGGATTTTGTTAACTTCTCTCTCCTACATCTTTTTAAAGAGTTGAAAATAAGTTCCAAATTCTGCAAAAGAAGTTATTTAAACAATGAAGAGATGTTATGTGAGATCTGGGGACAGATCTTCCAGGTAGGAGCAAAAATGAAGTCCTGGCCTGTAAACCTGTGAGTCTCCCACAACAAAATGCAGCTCATCACCAAAAAATGCTCAGCAGGGTACCACATGAGCAGGCGAAAAGTGAAACCAGTCAACTTTGGGCTTTCCTCCAAACAATTTCTGCCAGAAATTTTCCTGTTTCTACGTAGCTGCACTAAGCAATTACAAAAAGTGTTGTAGCAAAAAAATTCCAAATACATTAATGTCTTTATCAAAGTTCAGTCCAAAAGAAAATAACTAGCTTCTTCAGCCCAGCAAGCCAAGTCTAGGCAGAACATTCAAACACCAACACACACACACACATACACACATTTCCTTGGAGGACTATTTAATCACAAGTAGTATTCTACTTGATTTGCAAGACCTAGGAGGAAGACCTTAGTAGGTTTTCAGGGTGTCCCAGTGTACTCTTGAGTTGGAAGCCTACCAAAAAAGCAGATGTGGCAAAAAGCCCTAGGTTCCATTCTGCATTTGTACAGAGCCTGAGAAAAATGTCATGAACTTCACCAGGCCTGATTACTGTTATTACAGAAAATGTCTTAAGAGGAGAAATTAAAAATGCTAGTGCTTTAAAGCACTTTCTGCAATGTTCTTTATAAAACCTCAAACTTAAGTGTGGAGTTGATATGTGGCTTAGAACAGACAAAAATACCATCATCTCTCATGACCAGTCTCCTGAAACACATACACACACACATACAAAATTCCTAACACCCAACCATGGTTAGTCTCAAGGGCTCCACCCTTAGTCTTCTGTTTTTGTCTTACCATAATCCATCAGCCCTTAGTTTCATCTATATCACACCCAAAATATATCAGTAACTTTTAACCTTACCAAACCTTCTAAATTCAACATGGTTTTAAAAATATATTACCCACAAACTTATTTCCATTCTCAAATTTTTAATTTGTTTATTAGAATAGAAAACATCTGTGCGTGTCAGGAATAATGGTAAATGTGACATGGAGTCAATTAAAAGTAAATAAAATGAGAATTGAGTGTTAGCATAGGTATGAAACCATAAACCCTTAAATATCTCTGTATCTGTCTATTATCTACCTATCTATAGAGGGAGAAAATAAGCCTGGAAATGGTAGAAACTGACTAGAGTTTACCTGACAGCATTTTCCGCATCCCAGAAAGGTGTATGTGGGATTCCTTTGGAAATACTTGGGCCCTAAAGGATGATGTTTTTGTGATTCTGGTAAACTGAGGCCACTTCACACATCCTAAGCTCTGTGGTTAAGGAATATAATAAAGACCTTCTAGAGATCTTTAATAGAAATGAGATGTTTTTATCAAGGAAGGAGAAAGGAAGATAGAAAGAACCTAGCACATCATTGCTGAAATCCTTCTAATTTCAAGAACTATTCAATTAATCAAAATGTAAAGATGGTATCAATAATAAAATTTTATATATCAACTCCTGGAACTCCTTTATATATCTATCTATGGGAGGAAAATCCTGTAGAAAATGTTATTATATTATTTTAATAAAGATGTAGCTTGGCATTTTCTCAGTACAAGCAATCACAAAATTCCGCATCAGGCTGTGTATACAATGTTACACAAAGGGTAAAATGAGGTGTATTTATAGATGACACTGTGGTTGTTTGTTGTTGTTTGAGGACTACTAATCATTCTTTGAACATCCAAATGACTGAGAATATGAAAGAAATACAGAATAACATGCAGGCACAGGTAAACCATGATTTACACAAAAGAATATATACATATAGACATATACATACAATATGTATACATATAAGCATAATGGAACATAATAGAAAGAAATGGTTATATAACCTAATGACATAGTCAACAAGCTGGGCCCAGTTGGCTCAAAATAATGAAGTAAATGAAAAGAGGTAAAAATTGAAGTTTAAGACAATTTATTGCCTCTCTTTAAAGAGTGGAGTATTAAAAACTATAAAGAGTAGTTTTGAGTTGACAATTATAGTAGCTGGACTAGATCTTTTCAGGGGGAAAAAAAGGTTGCAACCTAAACACAAACACATGCTTTCTTTTTAAATTTCATCTCTCTGATATTTTACAGTGTAAGAGTTATGGCTGTTGTCCAGCTCTAGATGACAGATGGATGATGAATCCTGAAATTATTCCCATTCCAGAATGAATCAGTAACTGAAGCAGTCATGCACTAGCACAGTTACATTCCTAAAAAGCAATGTCGTGGAATCTTGGGGGACTTCAGAGGATGAGTGCAGTTCCTACAAGAAGTCAGGGCTGTAAGGAGGTTCTGTTCCCACCCTGATTACCTGGGAGGGCACAGAGGCAGATGGAACCAATTAAGCAGCTGACAGTGTCCCTTGCTCTGCCCGTGGCACCCCTGGCTCTATCCCCAGCAACTGCAAATTGCTGCAGGGATTCACTGGACTACACAGCGAAGCAGCTGCTTCTACCTCACTCGGTCCCCAGGAAATGGCTCAGGCTCCAACAGAGGCAGACGCAGCGAATTTTAAATAAAGTACGGAGCGGGAGCTGACAACCTTTAAGAACATCGAACAAACGCACTTTATTCTTGTCCCTGTCCCAGAATATTTCACTTTGACAATATGACTCTTGTGTCCACAGTCAAAAATTCTAACTTACAAAACAGGTCAGTTGAAAAGGTAATCCTTAGCTTTAGAAAAAGACTTTTCATTGTTTCATGAAAACACTTATTTAATATAGTTACTCAAACTCTTTATTTGAATATAAATAAGTGTTTATTTATATTATACAAATATTTATGTTTATTTATATTATATATTTATATATAAATAACTCTATTTGAAAATAAATGTTTATTTTACTATATTAAACACTTATTAATATAGTTACTCAAACTCTATTTGACAAAAAGTGTTACTGGTTAGATAAAATAATCTGAATTTTTACAATGACAGTGATCACTAAAAAACAAAATAATCAACAACAGAGATATTGAGTTATAATGCATTTCAATGAGGAAAGTGATTTTATTTACAAAAATTTAATGTATGTAGTTTTTTAAAAAGACACAGCTACTTTGGAATGTGAAGTCTATCTATATTTTATTCAATGAAATTAATTTCCTACAAATTACAAAACAAAATAAATACTTGTTATTTAAACATTATTTTCTATTCAGTCTGCATAGATTAAACTTTAAATGAATAACATTGAGGACATGTTTGGAAATCATTTAAAATGTTGGACTTTACTTTTTAAATGAATAGTGATGTGATTTTGTTAAGCTTTTCTGTGTTGGTAACCATCAAATTAATGCATTTAGATACACATGCTGATATTTTCAGATTTAGGGGAAAGATGCTATTAGATCTTTGACTAACAGAGCAACTTCCCAAAATAAATTCTTTTAGTAGTTGGTACTAGATTTTTTTTGCTTGAATCCTATGAGTTATTATTTAATGTTTCTGTGCCTCAGTTTTCTTATCTAGAAATTAAATTGTTGAACCAAATAGTCGCTGAGGTTCTTTGAGTTATCTATGCAATAAATTCCTCTTATCCTTGGTGACAGTTTAAGAGGTAGCTACTCCACCAGGAATTTGGATTACCTACTGTGGGGCTCACTGGCAGATTAGTTTTATGCCATTATTTAAGCCCATAAAGTCCCAAGAACTCACTAAATATAGCCACACTGTCATTTGTTGTGTCAAAACTGATACAAATGACTCATTGAATTTCTGATTTTCGACTTTTTGTTAAGAAAACAAAACTTTTGCTCTTTTCATTGCCTAACTATCTAATTGTCATTATTCTTATTTACAGATGGAAATGCTCAGGTTAGTTAAACTTGTAAGAAATAGATTCCAATGACTAGGAAAGCGAACAGTATTAATTTTTTACTCTGGAATTCATAGGTAGCATTTCAAAGAAGGAAGAGACACATTGGGGATTTGTGGTATAAGAATAAACAAATATTTTGCCATTTGTCCCTGTTCCTGGCACAGAGCTCCTAAACCCCTTGGAATGTCCTGAGTGACAGGCCTTTAGTATGCTAATGAGTGACTCCTGACCTCGGTATGGAGCAGGGGACAGGAATGGAGATAACTTCAGGATGGGCGCCTGTGGCCAGAATAACCAATCCAATGGTTAGAGGGCTAAACCACTCAACCCCATTTCCTACCTCTGAGAAGAGGAGAGGGCTAGAGATTGAATCCAGTCACCAGTGGCCAATGATTTAGTCAACCACCCTCTGTACCGAAATCTTGATTAAAACCCTAAACAGCAGGGGTTGGTGAACTGCCAGGTTGGTGCTGGTATTGACGGGTGGCAAGCTCAGAGAGGGCATGGAAGCACTGTTCCACTCTGCCTCATGCTGAATTTGGCTGTTCTCCAGTTCAACTTGGGTTGGAGGCTGAAGTGAGGGCAATCTGCGGGGTCTGCTTTAACTATGGGAGTTAGTGTGAGACCTGAATTGCTGTATACCCAGTTGGTGTCAGAGGATTGGAGAGTTGGTTGGTGTCAGAAAATACCATTAATTTGGCACTAGAAGTAGGGTCAGGAAAAAAACAGACATATCACACGGTCCTACAAAGACCAAGAACCTATATGGAATAAATGTGTGTTCTTAGAGTCATTTCTGAATCAGAAAAGTTTAAAGTTACTCACCATTCTGCAAGGGATGAACCTCTAATTTGAATGAGCAAGTGTTTGTTTCAAAAATGGGAAAAACAAATTACAATTTAATTAAATTTCAAAGTGTAATCTGGATGCTTTCAAAAGAAGTGGTGGGAAGCAAATAAAAAGGACAATGTAATATCAATTAAATTCTGTCTCCCACTGACTGCTCAATCAAAAATCTTGAAATTACATTTCCAGACATTTATTAATAGTCTGCCCTGCTCTATGGATTACTGAATTTAGACATGACCCCTAGCTATCAAACAGGTATAACAAAATGGTTTCTTAATGGTCAGACCTGTGTGTGTGTGTGTGTGTGTGTGTGTGTGTGTGTGTGTGTAAGTAAGAGAGAGGGAGAGAAAGAGGGAGAGAGAAAGGAAATACCAATTTCCAGCACCAAGGTTAACAGGGGAGTCCATCCCTCAATTGCTTCATCATAAGTAATATTTTACCAAACAAGTAAGAAGAATATTGATGTGCGATGTTTTTCAATTGTGGCATATGTAACTGAGAAGAGAAATGCTGTAGCTGTTGAACAGCAGACAGTGACTGAGGCAGGAGACAATGGGAATGAGGAAGCCCTGAGTCGCCCAGCGGCCAGGAGCCAGCATCCAGCGCCCTGGTTAGCAAGAGAGGCCTTGTGGCACCCAGCAAGGCACCCGTGCACGCGCACCCCAGCAGCGGCTGACCGCTGTTTCACCTTGCTTCATTATTATGCTATTACAATAAATTAGCACTGGAGCTTGACCCCTGGATGAGAATCAAGGAAGACTGTGGGAAACCGCATGTGCAGAAGCTTAAAGGTTATATAACCACTTGCGTTTGCGTTGTAAAAAGCCCGCCAAACAAAACAAGGATTCGGAAAAAAGCAGCCCCCTATAAAGCCTGGACCCTGTGGGGCAACGGAACCATTTTCTGCTTGCAGAAGTGGCCCACCGTGGTATCTTGGGAAGTGTACTTTTCCTAATAAATCTCACTTGCTTCACTTAAGTCTGCTTGGGAAGTGTACTTCTTTCAATAAATCTCACTTGCTTCACTTAACTCTGATTGTGTAGTCCATTCAATTCATTGTGCACAACTACCAAGGATCTGGACCCTGTCTCCCTCTGCAGCACTGTCAATGATAAACAACGGTAAATTATCTATAAATTTTGTGGGCCTTTCGCCCAAAAGTAAATCTGAGGAAAGGCAACTGACCCTCTCTTCCTCTGTAATCAGGGAAGACTTGAAGCCCAGGTTGACATTTTTACATGACCATTTTCTGTAGTAAAACTCTCCGTAATCATTAAAAAGTATCTACTTTTATTTTTTCAGTTGGTTGAGGGAAGCTGTTTCTTAAAGAGGCCCAACACTGGATGAAATCAGAAATATTTACTCCAAACTCCAGAGGACACTTTTGCCACACGGCTGGCACTTTGCAGTAACGCAGACATCTGAAACTCGGCCTGACTTCCAACAATGGACTTAGTTGTTCATTTACATGTTCACAACAAGAAGATGAAATATTTGTATATTAGGCAGGCATGTAGAGAAATATTTAAGGATAGAATTCAAGCCTTCTCATTTCTCACCCAATATTTTTTGCCTCTCAGTAATCGTATCTTTAAAACTCAAAACAGGTGCTCTGTCATGTTAAAATCCATGGCTCTGAATGTAGCTGAGGTAAATATTTTACTCATCCTTTGGCACCCAACACATAAAATTTTAAAATAATTCAAACAACCTACAGCTCATCAGTGACCAAATAGAGCTCTGGTAAAAATAAAATTTCTGTTCAGTACCAGCCAGCTAAATTTAAACCCTGTATTATGTAATCTTAAAGTGCCCTTTCTTTCAATTGGTGTGTTAAGAAATTCTGTTACAATGTCTCCCCCAAGTCACTCCACTATGTAACATCTAAACACTTACAGCACAAGACCCACCGCATAAGGTGTTCACAGGCAATCAAAGACTGAAAAAAAATCTGTTTGAAATATATGTAGGTCATAATACCTTAAAGTTAAATCTTAGTCTTTCCCCTTTAACTTTGTAGGTACTATAATTAGGGCTGGCAGATCCACCTAGCAGTGCTTTTATTAATTCTGCAAAACTTGTAAGAACCTGATTCTTTAATCTTTACTCCAGTCAAACTCCCAGAGGAGATGAGACTGTGGCTGGAGCAAGAAGTACAAGATCGAACTAAGGCTGGTGAGGAATCATTTTCATACATCCCTCTGAGCAAGCTGCAACAGTTGAAGACATTTAAAACTCTTCCTTTCCCTCACTAAAGTTTAATACAGTTTATATATTTAAATATATCATTGCGTATATTATCAATTTTTGCTCATAAAAATAAAATTAATTTTTTTTCCCTTTAGCCAAAAGCTGAAGTATAATTTTCACTCATGACTATTTATCAAGTTTGGTTCATTATTCTTCAATACTAAACATGAAAAATGCTAATTTTACAAAGAGTTTAATATATGAAGCCCTAAATTCAATAACATAAAGTAATACTAAATATTGTCATAAAAACAAAATCTGACTGAATATTACCTTTTATAACAAGTACCATTTGACCCATGGTCTTCCTTGGTTTAAGGCAATCAGCAAGAACATTTTACAATGCTGGGAGCAGACACACATCAATGACTATACTACACGTACCTTTTGTAATATTTAGTCTTAACCCCAAGTTCGTGGAAATTATAAATATCTTTACAGTTCTTCACAGAATAGTGTCCTCCCTTGTTTCGTGTACAGCAAATTTCCCAGTCCCCTGAAGACGATTGGTGGAGTGGAGGCCAGCTCCACTGAAGGGTCTATCAAGCAAGTGGACGGGACAGATGAATTTATTTTAGCCCTGTGTCTAACAGATACAAGTTGGCACCTATTTTTAGGAACTGAGCTGGGTATAGGTGGGGCCTGAGTCAACCACTCTTTTCAGAAGTGGTGTCTCCCAGGGCACTCTGCCTCATACTGTCCTCAGTATGTATGTGTGCGTGGCTCTAACACATGTGCAGTCAATCAAATTCTCTTCCCATCCATGCTGTCCAGCCAACTCCCGGCTTCTTAACAAAGTCTGAAAAAGAACAAAGTCTGGCACCGATGAGGAAAAGGAGAGATGAAAGCACTGGAATTATTTGCATTTGTTTTAATAGTTCCAATCTTTTAGGAGTCAAAATATGAAAATAAAACATGTAGAAAAAGTTCCAATTTATTTTGGTGGAATTTGGGTTCTCAGAAAGAGGAAACATAGTTTTTATTTATAAAATGTTCTTAGGTATGGGCAACATTAGTTTGTTTTTTGAGGCTTCACATATAAAGCAAAACACTATTGTAGTGTTCATAGAGTAAAAGAGTTGCTATTTATTTTAAAAAATGGGGGAAGAAGGGGTGAGAAGCCTCTCCCTAGTGAGAATAAAGGGCACACTTAGGCTGTTATTTAACCAATTTGTTTTAATCACTGGGCATGAGGAAGAGCAGTCAGGGGAAAGGGGTCGCCTCACATGCTCTTGAGGGAATCATATTAAATGTCCTTTGCTGCCGCTCTACTTACTCAGCACACCCTGCCGAACTGACCTGGAAAGAAGTAAGGGAGTAAGGGACCTGGAATTGCCATTTAGCTCCATAATACCAATATCTAATACATTCTAAAGAAATATAAACCAACCAGCTTCTCCTATCTTTCCTCTTTTCTATTATTCTCCTAGTTGGGTGTTAAGTATGTATCCAAATGGTCTCACAACAAATCCAAGTAAGAGGAAATTGCCATCTGACTTAAGGAAAGTACCTGAGTTGTACAGTGTTTATTTCATACAAAAGGCTTCCAAATGTGCTATTTACCATATTGCTTAATAATGAAGACCAGTAGTAATACATTACATTCTTTTCCATATACAATATTGATTTTTATCCAGCAGTGATATTCCAGGTGATGAACTCTAAGAAAGATTCTCAAATGGTGCTCCTGTATACTTCTCCAGAGTTTTCAGGGCCAGGAGTTAGTATAATCTAACTATTTTAGAGTTGGGCTATCCAGGGGTGGCTACTAGACACACATGACTATTTAAATTTTAATTGAAAATTAAATAAAATTAAAAATTCACTTCCTCATTTTCACTAGCCACCTTTTAAATACTCAGTCACTAGTACAGCTAGTACTTATGTATCCAGGGTGCCCAACCCATGGCTCGCAGGCCACATGCAGCCCAGGATGGCTATGAATGTGGTCCAACACAAAATCATAAATTAACACATTTTTTTTGCTTATCAGTTTCCACTAGTGTTTGTGTATTTAATGTGTGGCCCAAGACAACTCTTCTTCTTCCAGTGTGGCCCAGAGACACCAAAAGCTTGGATACTCCTGTTAGTGTGCATATAGAACACTTCCGTTATTGCAGAAAATTCTACAAGACAATGATGATTGACAGCAAAGGATTCCAGCACAGCTTTCACACCAAGTAAACTCTGTGACCTGGTAAATCCCACAGGTTGTCTAAGCTTCACTTTACTTTTCTGTCACTAAACAGGACTAAGTTTATATACTTACAGTGGTTGTTATGAAGATTAAGTGACATAATACACATATAAAATACTAATTATAGATTAAATCTAGAATAAATATTTGTTTAAAAATTATTATTACTCTACCTTTCTATATACTTAAGAAAATAGCACTACATCTAAAATAATAATAATTCAATTTAAGTTATGAGGAGATGGACCCTACAATGCAAATCTAGTCATCTTTACTCTTGTGTTTGCACATAAATGCTAGTGATGCTTATTGTGGTTAAATATTGTTACTTATTCAAAGGTCTGACATCTAGCTTCTTTATTTTTCTCTCTTCATTCAAAACTACCTGCTTTTTTATTCTATCAGAGTGATAGACTTTTACACATTTTTTAAAAGTTTCTTTCAAGATTACCTTATCTCAAACTTTTCATTTTTGCCCCTTCAGGAAAGAAATAGGTTTGGTTTAAACAAGTACACATGAATTGTTTTCTTTCATATTTTTCACATTATATAATTTCCAATGCTTATAATAGTCCAAAGGCTCAATAATTATACATTGCTAAAAGAAAAAAATAATTAATAGAAAAAGAAAGCTTGGTAGAATATTATAAAATAGTTGATAATGGATTAAAATCAATAAATTTTAGATCTTTAGTGGCATGCATAAATTGACTAACCTAAGGTCAAAGAAAATATTTCAGTTATAGAATTAATTATCATACAACATGATTTATTCCTTTAAATTATGAGGACAGTGAAAACATTAGCACCTAGATTCTTACCATCATTATTTCAGTTGTTTCAGATGCTGATTTTGCTCTTTTATTTAAGAGCAATATAATAAATTACTATGAAAGCAATGGAGGGATGGTGGATAGATAGATGAACTGGTAGATGGGTGATAGATAGATAGATAGATAGATGGATGGATAAATAGACACACAAGTAGAAAGATCCACAGGGTGATTCCTGGTATCAAAAATCTTAGAAGGATTAAATGGAAAATGTTGCTTCCCAATCCATAAACATACTTTAAATTATTTTCACAGTGCCTAGATACCGCTATCTATTAAAACCTGTGTTGTATTCAGTGAAACCTACATTAAGGCTGTTGCTTCTAATAAGATGGAGTAATTAGCATCAGACCAATGCTCCCACTAAGAACAATTAGAAAAGCTGGATCGATTACAGAAATAATATATGTAAGGCATCAGAGATCAGCCAAATAATAAGGACCAGAGGGAGTATAATTCAAGAAAGGCATGAAAGTTGCAAATGCAAGCTGAGGCTTTGAGGCTTTCCCTGGAGGTTTGCTGTCAATTCCGCTTGCAGCTGAGGCTAAGAATACGAGCTCAGCCTCGGAAGAGCACTGCTGAAGGGGGATAGAAAAACAGAAAACTTTGGGCAGTTACATGGGACTGGACTGACAACATTGGAGAGTGGCAGGACCTCAAATTTTCTCCCCTTGATATTTGCTAAGTTTCAAAATTTCACAGGATTGCAGGCTACAATCATAAGCCCAAACCTGGAAAAGTACAGTGAAATTGCTCACACTTCTTCATGATACATAGGAGATATGAATCCACTAGGAATATAGGTAACAGTTAAAATTCCTCGAGCAAAGGACAATTGACTCTAAAATAATCTGCAACAATTGCTATGACCTGGAGGTGCTTGATAGTGTATAGTTAGCTAGAGGCTGAATTAAAAAAAAAAAAAAAGAAAGAAAGAAAGAAAAGAAAAGTCTTATCCTGGCCTCTGAAAGATGGAAGACAGATGAACAGCAAAGATTTTGGGACTTGATCAAGCTCAGGGTGAAAACATTGGTGACTTAAGGGTACTCACACAAGTCTCCCCTCAAGATATTTGCCAAATTCTGAGGCTTCACAGGGTATACGACTAAATATATAAGCTGGAGACCTCTGAAAAGTAGAGCAGATCATCCCTGTAGTCTCGTTGCTGAGGAGAAAAGGATTTGACAGATCCTGAATAAAAACCTAAATAAAGGTGGTCAGCCACTTTTTTCCCCTCCACTCTGTCTGCCTAGCAGAGAAAACACTGAACTTCTCTGATGAAAGTAATATTATCTGGAGCTTTTTCACCTTTGTTTTCAAAAACACAGTGCCTGACTTTCAATTTAAAAAAAATACTAAGCTTGCTTAGAGAACATGTTCACTGACAATCAAGAGGAAAACAACAGAAAAGCAGCAGATGTTGTAGATATTTGACTTACAGGCTGAGACTTTACAATGATTACAACTGATATATTTATGAAAATACAGGAAGTAACTAAGTGTATAAAGTGTGGGTATTTTCACGAGAAAGTTAAAATTACAAAATAATAACAACATGGAAAGTAAGAACTCAATGAAAGGTTTAACAGCAGATTGGAGACAGCAAAAGACAAGTTTAGTAACTTGAAAGACAGGTAAGATAAGAAATAGAAGGCTTCAGTGTAGATATTTTATATTAAATGTCAAAAAATACTCACTAGATTTTCTGCAGCAATATGACACTCTTGAATCATATAGCTATAGTCCATTAAAACTGAAGTGCTTTTGCATATGCAACTGACGAGCCACATCTACATGTTTTAATATCTGTTCAGTTTATGCCTAAGTGAGTGGCATGTGCCACCCCATGGTCCCAGTTTGCTTCTGTTATCTACTGGCCCTGTTTTCCTCACACACTGAAATCATGGCTTATCTAGGTCCATGGTAAAGAACACTTAACAAAACATAGCAATTAGTATATTAAGTTGTACTATGGATAAAGACCTCTCCCTAGATGAAACTGATATATGAATTAAATTCACTTATGAATCTGTATTTGTTGGTGTTCTTGATATCCTGAAATAAAATGTATCTGGTTAGGGGCTTTCAAAATTCTATGTACTTTTGCACTAGGTCATCAGTCATCTTGAATTTATTCCCTTTTCTACTTCTGCTGGTGCTACCATTTGTTGGCTAAAGCCTATTCTTGACATTTGTTAATATTAAAAGGTTCCATGAAGAGCAATAAATCTTTCTTATTCCTTTAATTTTTTCCTTAATAATATGTATACTCTATAAAGGAATTGTACCAGAGATTTAATTATGTTATTTACATTTATTTTTTCTTATTCTCACAGCAACCCAAAGATTTTGGTGATACCAACTTTTCGTAGAAAGAAACTGAAGATGACTGAAGTTAGTAACTGCTCCAAAGATAAAAAAATATTGCAATACTCAGCAAAAGTGGAGATCAGACTAAATTCTGTTCATACTTTTGCATTATTTTGGGATACATTATTTATCCACTCCTGAATCTAAAAGTTTCATCCAATCACTATTTAGTCTGTGAGATGACATGCTTTCAGAAGAATCACCTCTTTCACACATTGGTAAGTGCTGTGGCTGAGGCATGGTGTGGACTATAATAGGTAGGCTCTGACAAGACTCACCCTGTTCACGATGGCAAAGTTAACTGTTAGTGGTCACCCGAAAGACACGAGGAAAGGGTGAATGGGGACTTTAAAGCTGGAAACACTATATTTTAGCCATCTCATATGTAATTCCTGGACCAATAGGGCTTATCAAAGAATTTTAGAAAGGAAGAACAAAAATCCTAAAATTTCTAGATTTAAAAGTACTTGAATATATACATACTCAAATTCTATATTATTATCTAGCAGGCATAAAGTACTAGCATACCAACTAGGGTTTAGTAATCTGCTTTGAACATTGTTGGTGGCACAATCCATTCAGTTATGTGAGCAGGATTAGGGTAGTAGTAATTGAATTGTAGCTGAATTTAATTAACTATAATTTTCACCTATTCAAGTTGAATTCCATTGGAATTACATCATGATGTTAAGGAAGTACGAATAAGGTGTTTTGGCATGTGACTCATGTTTAAATCATATCTCATGGTGATATGTAAACTGATCATACAATTTATCATGCAAACCAGGGTGCTTTTGAGAGTGAAAGGAACACTATTTATAACTATGCTAACACAACAGAACAATCCGGGATAGTCGAAGGCAGATAGGGATGTGTAATCACCTGATAATAAGCCAAATGAAAAAATTCTCTTGACTTTCTCATTGGAGTACTCATTCAGAGATTTCTAGTGACCTGGCTCTCAATATAAAAAAATAAAGAGAAAAAATTTCCTCACTAGGTACCTCAGTGTGTGCATCATCCTAATTCTTTAAATATACTTTTGATTAGACACATCCCTTATGAGAAAAACCTGGGAAAAATAAAAGAACTCTAGGGAATCTGTGAAATTACATCCTGGAAAAAAAAGAGCTAAGTTATAATTGGGAGCTATCTGGTTAAAAATGACAGAGGACTAGGTGTTCTTGATAGGCTTCTTACTAACTTTCATTTAAAATACTAAAAAAGAAAAAGCAGCACAAAATAGCAAAAATTGGTAGGAATGGGAGTGTGTATGTGTGTGTGTGTGTGTGTGTGTGTGTATTTGTGTGAGAAAGAAGATGAACACAAAGGCAAAAATGAGGAAGAGGAAAGGAAAGGAGAAAAGAAGGAGGGGAAGAAAAATGCTGAGGCTTGTACAGAATTTCCAATACTAGCTATTGAGAATGATAGACATAAGTCAACACACCATGAAGAGGCACTGCTATGATGGTAAGGAGCATCGACTTGACGAGGCAATATTAATCAGGTAATTTGCAAATCAGTTCATTTCTGAAATAGCTGAAAAAGTTACAACTTATATTCCTGATGTGTTCCAAAAAATTCAGGAGAAACTTCTACAAAACTCTAATAGGTGTTATTAAAGAGAGAATAGGATCAAATGAAAGAATGGAAAAGGGAAAGATACAAAAAATAGAACAAAAATACAAAAATCAATAGAAAAATTAAAAGAGCATTTGAGATTATAAAGAGCACATAGGAAAAAGTGAAATAAAATCTATCAATGAAGTGGAGAAACTTCTGAGAATTTTTTCCCATAACATATGAGCAAAATCAAAGAGATAAAAATGATGGCTTAGATAATGATAAATATGAAGGATGTAGCTAGGATCAAAGAAACATTACTGTTTCAGAAAGAGAAAGAAAAATAGCAAAGAAATAAATAATTAAATTTAAAAGGAAATGTTTTTGAGCTAGAGAAAGATCTGAGAGTATAAAACCTAAGGCTCATCAAGACACCTGGATATGCCCTTATACATTTTTGACTTTAAAGATAAAATGTAACGAATGCAGAAAAAGACAAGCTGGCCTCAGGGTTCTTCACTAAGAACTTGTGTACTAAGACAGAGTGGTATATTGTATAGAAGATGTTTTACTTTTGTTTATTTTTGAATGAAGAATTCTCTTTATAGACAAACTTCTGTTATTTACATATGAGGGATATAGAGACCTATTTTAAACATGTAAACATTTTCTCAGATAAAAATAACGATCACTATCTCCTCACTGAGGAAGCAACTAAAATATATCTGCAAGCCTACAAAAGATGCCTCAAAATTCAGAATAGAAGAATGGGAAACTTATTGTATGAAACGATTCCTTAAAACCAAACAAATATTGTAACTGTAGTACAAAATTGAATGTAAATGCAAAAAAAAAAAATCTTTGAAAAAAAAATATGGAAAATAGTAGAGTTTAACATCCACCTTACCTTCTCTCATCTTAATAAAGTAACGGTTCAGAGCTCTAGTCATGAATTAAAATAAACTCTGTGGCATTAAATGCCAAGGATGGAGTTTTTTTTTTTTTTTGAGTTTGGATTTTTGGGAGATTGACGAATTTATTCAATCACTCATTTGTGCATTCATTTATTGAGTGAGCAAGTTGTCAAATATTTATGGGGCATCTGTATGCCACGTGCTGTGCTACATACAATGTTGAGGATAAATAAAACATTGATGTGCTCTAGAAAATATACAAATATATATGTGTGTATGTATATATGTATATATGTGTATAGATGTGTGTATATATATGTATATATATCGGATAAGTTTATGAAGGGGTAGAAGAGAAATAAAACTTTGAATGGTGAAGGTAAGCATTTTAAGGAGTGATCAAATTTTAAATTCCATCAGAATAAATACAAGAAAAAGTCAGGTGAAAAATTTGATACACCAATATGGTACACTAGCCCCAACCCAAAATTTATAATTTACAAAGCTACATAAATTCAAAGACTATGAATCTGGCATTAAAATCAACATTTCTCTAAGTGCAATAAAAATAAATGTTCTAACTCAGGCAACAGTACTTAGAACATGTAACAAAATAGAAGAAATATTCCCAATTTTACACCCTCAAATAATTGGAAAAAATTATTTCAAAGGCTCACTTTATACTTAAAAATATATTACAAGCTGGTACAATACTTAAGTCTAAATGCAATAACTATAAAAAATAGAGGTATGTGTTTTTCAAAGTTATATATAGTCAGCGTTTCACACAGCACAAGAGTATGTATAAATAAAACCTTTCTGCTAGCCCAGACACCCGGTCCTTTTTCATGGAGGCAACAGATTGCTGTTAAGTTTTTCAGTATCCTGAAATGTTCTCTCTCCATAAAAGCACATATATGGGTTTATATATGCATAAAGCACATGTATACATATATGCATATATGAAACTATACTTTTTATTTTTATATAATGGAAAAATTATATACTCAGTGGTACACATTTGCTTTTTTTGAAAAACTTAACAATATTGCAAATCCATTCCCTTCTCCAAAGCAAATCAAATCGTTTACCATAAATCATTTACTATAAATTAACTGAAGAAACATGTTTGACAATATTGAATACTTGTTCATGATTAAAAACCTTCAACAGACTAAGAATAAAAGGAAACTTTTTAAACTTTATAACTGGTATATACAGAAAATCCTATGTTAACATTAAACTTAATGGTAATAAATGAATATCTTGTCTTTATTAAGAGTGAGACAAAAATGTCTATTCTCACAACTTCCACTTCTGATACTGGCATGCCTTGCCAATGTAATAGGGCAAGGAAAAGAAACATGAGACGTACTAGTTAGAAAGGAAGAAGTACAACTAACATTGACAGTTTGAATGACTACATATTTGAAAACCTCCAAAATTACTATAACTAATAAAATTATAATCAAATACCAATCCACATCTAGTAGGATATAGAATGCCACTGCACATCTTGTAGAACATCAATTTTTAAAGATGTGTATTTCTATATGCTTATATACATGTATAAGCATAGAGAAAAAACTAAAAGGAAACACACCTATTTCTCTCTGAGTAGGAATATCAATGACTTTTACTTGATTTAAACTTTCTCTGTTTCCTAATAGAAAATTATATATTAGATTTGAAACAAGAACAAAACAATAAACCTCCCTTAAGTTTTTTTTTCGAATAAGAAACATGCTGTCATTTTCCATCAGACAATATACATTTAAAAGTAGATGAATTTTTTTTCTTTTTTTAATTTAAAGATTTTATTTATTTATTTTTAGAGAGGGGAAGGGAGGGAGAAAGAGGGGGGAGAAATATCAATGTGTGGTTGCCTCTCATGGGGCCCCCACTAGGGACCTGGCCTGCAACCCAGGCATGTGTGCTGACTGAAATGTAGATGAATTTTTAAGGGCCAGATATATTTTATGTTTTGTTTTTTGTTGCCTATATATGCAAATAAGAAAAACCACTAGACTTTTTATATGATTATTTATTAATAATTTCCTCCTCAAACCTGCATGTCATTCTCCTGTTTTCTAGGACTACACAGAGTGAATACTCTGTGCAGCTTGATATTTGTTGTTTTGTATGTGAATGATTTTCTTCCCAAGACACTTGTAGATTTTTATACTTTATTCTAGATATTTAAGTTGTTTTTCTGAGAGTAGTAACTTAATAAAATATAATAACAACAGTATTTTAAAAAGGAGCATTATGTATATGCCAATTATATTCCAAGCATATTGCAAACATCATCCAATATAATCTTCATAAGAAACATGAGGTAAGTCTTATTTTTTGTTTGTTTGTTTTTTAATAAAGAAACAGAGATACATGGAGGTTAAATATTTTCCCCCAAAAAAGGTATAACAGAAGTCGATCCAAACCGTCTGGTTCCAAATTCAATGATTTCAATTACTAGTTTGGAAGTCTTATCTTTATAATCATGGGCAAAACATTTAATTTCAAAACTCTTTCTTTAAGAAATAATGGCATAAAATGTACTTTTAAATGACTTCATCCCTGATATAAGAATAAAATATGTAGCCCCAACTGTGTGGTTGTTACAAGTAAATGATATGATATAATTTATCTAAGTATTGTCTGACAAACTAATGTTCCATCGATCATTGTATTATTCCTCTAAGTTCCAAGTCTACTCTTCGTGGCTTCACCAGCAATGCTGGAACATTTCTCCCTTGCCAGCTGGCAGATAGTAAACTTCATCAGTGGAGGACTGTGGAAGGTTCCCTGAAGAGAAACAGTTCTTGGTTTCTGTGGCAGGCTCCTCTAGTACCTTGAGGCCAGCAGCATATGGCACCTCTCCAAGAGCCCTCCCACAGCACCCCAGCAGGGGATGTCCAGGTTGGCCCTGTCATTATCCCAGGGCAGCAGCCCTGTAATGAATGAACTTCCCTGCCCGTGGATACTGGGCAACACTACTGCCCTCTCCACATAAATTTGGATCTCAGTCTTACAGGGCATGGCCCTTTTTCGGACTTTTTTAATTGAAATATATTTGACACATGACATTGTGGAAGTTTAAGGTGTATAACATGTTGATTTTATGCATTTATATATGCAATGCAATTGCCATTTTAATCATTGCAAGTGCCATTGCTGGCACCTCTATCAAGTACTATGATAATTATCATTTGTTTTTTGTGGTGAGAATAATTAAGATCTTGTCTCTTAGCAAATTTGATGTTTATACACAATTTTGTTGTCTATAATCACTATACTGTGCATGAGATTTGCAGAACTTATTCATGTATTAGTTGTGGGTTTTTACCCTTAAACTTCTCTCCTTACTCTCCCACCCCCAGTCCCTGGTAATGACCATTTTTACATGTCTTTTTTTTTAGGTTCACATATAAGTGATGTTATATAGTATTTGTTTTTTCTGTATGAATTATCTCACTTTGTGTAATTTATTCAAGTCCCATCCATGTTATTGCAAAGAGCAGGATTTCCTTCTTTCTCCTGGCTTAACATTATTCTATTGTCATATCTTCTTTATCCATTCATCCACTGACAGGCAGCTCATTTCCATAGCTTGGCTGTTGTGAATCACGCTGCAAGACATATGGGAGTGCATGTATCTCTTCAATATCCTGTTTTCATTTTCTTTGGATATGTACTTAGAAGTAGAATTGCAGGATCATTTATGGCAGTTCTATTTTAAATTTTTTGAGGAACCTCCACACTGTTCTCTATAGTGGCTGCACCAATTTACAGTCCCACCAACAGTGCACAATAGTCACCTATTGTCTACATCTTCACCCTCATTTGTTTTTTCTTGTCTTCTTGGTGATAGCCATTCTAGTAGGTGTGACTGACTTGTTTCTCTCTTGGGTGCTATGTGTTACCTATAGAGGTAATGACTGTTTCTTTTATTTATATTCATTAGTGTTTTCTTTACCCTTTGGTTCTCAATTCTGTTACTCTAGTGTTGTAGTTAATAATTCCTATTTTTCTGTCACTTTTTTCCTTCGTATTGAATTTATTGGTAAACATTTGTCAATAAATTATATAGGTTTCAGGTGTACAACTCTATAACACATCATCTGTATATTGTGTTGTGTGTTCACCAGCCCCCCCAAGTCAAGTCTCCTTCCATCACCATTTATCTCCCCTATACCGTCCTCCAACTCACCCCACCACCCTCCCTGGCAATTGCCACACTGTTGTCCATGTCCACGTGTTTTTATCCTTTTCCTCCCTTTTTGTTCAATCACTTTACCTTCCCTCACCCACCCTATACCCCCCAACCCTGACAGCTGCCAGACTGCTCTCTGTCTCTGTTCAAATTACTGTGTGGTTCTTGTCATTTGATCGGAGCCTACTGACAAAACGTTAAGTGCAATAAAATAAATGGCTATTTTTGGTGGTTGAATAACCACAAAAAATACACATATGCTAGTTATCTCCAAACATCCCAGTCTTAAAATCCCCAAGTTTTAATAATCTCATTGATATGCTGGTAATATTACCTATCTAAAAAATTGAGTAGATAATCAATGCTTGTGAAGATGCTTTACACATTGTGAAAGTGCAATAAAAATGTAAATTATGACCAGATGGTAAACTCTATGAGGGTGTGTCCATTTCTGTCCTGCTGTTTATGAACACCCAGTGCCTTTCACAGAGCCTGGTACACTGTGGGTGCTCAATAAATGTTGGTTTGATGAACAGATGCATAAACAAACTGATATTGCTCCATTTCACGCTCTTCAAGTCCATTTGAGTTAAATTTCAAAATCTCACATAAATCTAGTTCTTTAAACTTTGCCAAAGGTAAGTATCATATGGTAAAAATATACTTAGTATCCTTCAACTGAATCCCAAAATATTCTAGAATCTTGCTGCAAACACGCTTGTACTTATAAACAAGGATAGAAAGTATGGAGGAAAAAACATGGAGAAAACTACCGAATTTTTTGGACTGTAAGACACACTGGACCATAAGACACACCTAGGTTTTAGAAAATAGGAAAAAAATTGAAACAAAAATATGGTAAAATATTTAATAACATAAATAACATAGGCTGTCTTCCCAACAGCGAGCCAGGTAAGCAACATTTGGACCATAAGATGCACCCCCATTTTTCTCCCAAATTTTTTTTGGGAAAGTGCATCTTATAGTCTGAAAAATATGGTATATAGTCTCAGAGGCTAAAATTTAGCTATTTTAAAGTTCATTTTTGTAAGGATATTTACTTTTTAACCTAATAAGACATATAATTGACTACATATTTTTTGTTATCTTTATATGCAATTGTCGGTACTGATGGCACCTGCTAATGTTACAGCATAATTAGAACACTGTTTTAAGGCATTTATTTATTTTTATTGTAGTTCAAGTACAATGGTCCCATTCCCCACCCCACCCCCCGCCATCCCCTGCTGACTCACATATCCCACCCTCAATCCTACTCACCTTTGGCTTTGTCCATGCGTCCTTTATACATGTTCCTTGATGACTTTTCCCCTTCTTTCCGCTGTTATCCTCCTCCCCTTTCCTCTCTGGTAACTGTCAGTTTGTTCTTTATTTCAATGTCTCCAGTTGTATTTTGCTTGCTTGTTTTGTTGATTAGGTTCCACTTATAGGTGAGATCATACGGTATTTGTCTTTCACTGCCTGACTTATTACACTAGCACAATGTTCTCCAGTCATGAAAGGTAGGAGTTCCTTCTTTCTTTCTGCTGTGTAGAATTCTATTGTGTAAATGTACTATAGTTTTTGATCCGTTCATTTACTGATGGGCACTTAGGTTGCTTCCAGCACTTGGCTATTGTAAATTGTGCTGCTCTGAACATTGGGGTGCATAGGTTCTTTTGGATTGGTGTTTCAGGCTTCTTAGGATATAATCCTAGCAGTGGAATTGCTAGATCAAAAGGCAGTTCCATTTTTAGTTTTCTGAGGAAATTCCACACTGTTTTCCATAGTGGCTGCACCAGTCTGCATTCCTACCAACAGTATACTACTAGGGTTACCTTTTCTCCACAACCTGTCCAACACTTGTTGTTTGTTGATTTGTTTATGATGGTCATTCTGACTGGTGTGAAGTAGTATCTCACTGTGGTTTTAATTTGCATCTCTCTGATGGCTAGTGATGCTGAGCATCCCTTTATACATCTCTGGGCCCTCTGTAGGTCCCCCTTGGAGAAGTGTCTTTTCAGATCCTTTGCCCATTTTTTAATTGTATTGTCTGTCTTCCTGGAGTGGAATCCTGTGAGTTCTGTATATATTTTGGAGATCAGATCATTATCTGAGGTATCATTAGCAAATATATTTTCCCATACAGTTGATTCCCTTTTCATTTTAATGCTGGTTTCTTTAGCTGTGCAGAAGGTTTTTCTTTTGAGGAAGTCCCATTTGTTTATTTCTTCCTTTATGTCCCTTGCTCTAGGGGACATATTGGTGAAAATATTGCTGTGTGTAATAGCTGAGATTTTCATGCCCATGTCCTCCTCTAGGACTTTTATGGTGTCATAACTTATATTTAGGTAAGTCTTTTAGCCATCTTGAGTTTATTTTTGTTTATGGTGTAAGTTGGTGGTCAATTTCATTTTTTGCATGTAGCTGTCCAGCTCTCCCAACACTGTCTGTTGAAGAGGCTATTTTTACTCTATTTTATGCTTCTGCCCACTTTATCAAATATTAATTGACTACAGAGACATGGTTTATTTCTGGGCCCTCTATTCTGTTCCATTGATCTATGCATCTGTCTTTATGCCAGTACCAGACTGTTTTGATTATAGTGGCCTTATAATATAGTTTGATGTCAGGTATTGTGATCCTTCCTACTTTGTTATTCTTTCTCAAAATTGTGAGGCTATTTGGATTTGTTTATGGTTCCATATAAATTTTTGAAATGTTTGTTCTGGATCTGTGAAATATGTCATTGGTATTTTAATATGGATTTTGTTGAATCTCTACATTGCTTTGTGTAGTATGGGCATTTTGATGATGTTCAGTCTTCCAATCCATGCACACAGTATATGCTTTCATAGCTATACAGGCCTACCAAAAAATATAAACAACTTAACCCTACATCTGTAAGAACTGGAAGAACAACAGTAAACAAAGCCCAGAGAGAGTAGAAGGACAAAATAACCAAGATCAGAGCAGAATTAAATGACATAGAGACTAAAAGAACCATTCAAAGGATCAATAAATCCAGAAGCTGGCTCTTTGAAAACATAAACAAAACCAACAAGCCTTTAACCATACTCATCAAGAATGAAAGAGAGAGGACCCAAATAAATAAAATCAGAAACAAAAGAGGAAAAATTACAGTGGATATCCTGGAAATACAAAGGATTGTAAGAAATTACTATGAACAACTCTCTGCCAAGAAGTTTGAAAACCTGGGTGAAATGTTTTCAAGCATTCATTAAGTGGATAAATAACTTTATATTTGATGCCATTTATTTTCAGTGAGATGAAAAATAGTTTTCATAGATTTTTTTGTACTTTTAATAGCCTCTCCTACCATATTTGCATCAAAAATACTAGACAGATACCAAGCTAAAATATGTCACTATGGCCAAGATGAAGCAGTACAATTATATTCTTGAATCAGTGCATGGGCTTCTATACTTATACACTGTTTGTTCCTCCTATTGCAGCAATTTTCATAAAGTTCTCCAGCAGCCTTGTCAAGGAATTTCATTGTTTTCTTTTTAAGAGCGTGGTATTAATAACGCCACACAGTTCCTTTAATTGTAGGGGGGAAGAAAGACAAAGATTCTGGGTCTTCAACACCCTTTTTTCCAAAGTAGTCAACTATTGCTTCCCTCTCTCTCTGGTGCTTCTAAAAAATGAAGATATACATTATTCGTGTATAGTTAACTGCATGTTGTATGTGTAGATTTCTTCCCTTTACTTTTGTAAATGAAGAACAACATCCCTATAAATTGGATACTGACTTTGAGATAGGAACATCCCAGTGAACATACTAGCATCAAATGTTTTCCTAAGCAAGAATATTAAATCTAAGTCAAAAGCATACCCAAAGCACATATTTGTTTGTTTTATGAAATATGAAATTACAAAAAAACATATAGATAAGTAGATTAATAAAGGAATGAATGATAAAAATTGAGAGGATATAAAGAATGGATCAGCGGTATATAACTGGGACTGCTGGGCTCGCTCATGAATTTACCACTTTTTTCCCCCTGTACCTAGACCCAGGCTCAGAGTCATTATTTTTTTAACTCTTTTTTATTGTTGATCAAGTATAGTTGTCTCCATTTCCCCCTTCCACCACCACTCTCCCACATCCTAGCTATCCCCACATCTACTACTTTAAAAAAAATATTTTTTAAATTTATTTTTAGAGAGAGGGGAAGGGAAGGAGAAACAGAGGGAGAGACTCATCAATGTATGATTGCTTCTTGTGCACCCCCTGCTGGGGACCTGGCCTACAACCCAAGCATATGCCCTGACTAGGAATTGAACCAGCAACCTTTTGGTTCTGGTTCAGTTCCAAAGTGGTTCAGTTCAAAAGGCCCACACTCAATCCACTGAGCTCCACCAGCCAGGGCACATCTACCACTTTTTAAAAAAATTTCACTTGAATGTATTAAATTACTTCATGCGTCTGTCGAGAATACTGTTTTCATGCCTTTATCGCACTTGATGCATTCTGTTGTTGTAAGTAAAAAAGCATGGTAAACTTTTTAAAACAACATGATTTATTTATATTGGGAATTAGGAAAACATGTAAGAAGGGTTTTGGTTTTTTTTTTTTGTTTTGTTTTATATATTTTTATTTTATTTTTCTTTCATTTTTATTTATTTATCTTTAGAGGGGAAGGGTAGGAGAGAGGAAGAGGGAGAGAAATATCAATGTACGGTTGCCTCTTGTGTGTCCCATGCTGGGAACTGGCTTGCAACCCAGGCATGTGCCCTGATTGGGAATCGAACTGCGATCCTTTGGTTCGCAGGCACGTGCTCAATCCACTGAGCTACACCAGCCAGGTGTAAGAAGGGTTTTGGATGGGCATTTTTAGACTGTAAATTGAAAAAACAATATTAAGAAAGAAAGAATAGAAGTCTAAAAAATGCAATGGTCCTTGAAAAGAGGAGATCCAGAACTGTCAGTTTCACTTCTTTGAAGTTTCAGCTGAGGAGTGCCTGTTTCCTTGTCCATTGTTATTGACTGGCCAAAAAGCTATTCATATTTTCCTTTAATTATCATTTTAGGTTGGCAGTTAAGTTTCTCTCCTTTTTTAAAAAAGAGTTCTGTTCACAGGTCACAAAAATATGCATATGGTAGACTCTATTTGATACAATGTTATTGCAGAGTTTATAATTTACGTTTATGCCTCAAAAGCACAACCTATAACTGATCAACTTATCCAAAACTGGTAAATCATATTTTTATCCAAATAATATTCATTGAGTGTCTACTAGGCACTGAGAATGCAAGTACCACTTGCCTTTCATGAGATGAACTTATTTATCAATTTAAAGAACTTGGAAACATCTTAGAGAGATGCTTTAAAATAGTTCACTCTAACTTTAAGTATATCTTATAAATAAGTTTTACAGAATGCACTATTCCTAGATGGCAAACTATGTCTGTGCTTTAAATTTCTATGAAAAACAGTCCACTTTGAGTGCTGTGTAGTGTGCTAAGTTATTTTTATGTAATATTTCAGGCAATGTCCACGATATTCCTAAGAGATAGCTATTATGAGCTTTGTTATTTTAAAGAGTAGGAAACTAAAGCTTAGAGTAGTTAAGTCACTTTTTCAAGGTTGTACAATTTTTAAGTGCCAAATATAGGATTTAACCTGCACTTGCCTATCACTAAAACTCATATTCAATGATTTTATCAAGAGTCTGTATATGAAAGAGCATATTCTGATATGCTCACAAGTGACAACTATATTCAATACTTCAGGTATTTCAAAATTAATTCATTTATTCATTCAACAAGTATTTTGAACATATGATCCACGTGGGGCATGTATTGGTATATAATTAGGAATAAGATACAAAGCACAACAGTGTGAAACATGCCAGAATCATCATATCAATACATGTAGAGGTTGCCTGTACAGCTGGGGGAAGGGCTGTATTTGAGGGAACATCTGGAGAAGACAACCTGGAATCGCTTCATCTGTTATTCTAATTCCAGTGGTGAAAAATGCCACCTTCCCTTTAAGACATCGAAGCATTTTCCATTGTGCAGAATCTTGTACTTCTCCAACTGACTACATGGGGGCATCGAAGTGGTGAACAAGTCTCTATGGTCTGCTTTCTCTTTCTGAAATTGCTTTTCTCACCTCTAGGGTTGAAGTTTTTCTAGTCATGATTCAACTTGACTTGCTTTGCTCTTCCAGTCCAGATTATATTGGGCATAAAAACCATATCAAATTTACCGTTGTGAGGAAGTAAAATATTACACATGTAAAATTGAGGCCATGAAAACATATGTGACAATATCTAGCTGGTTTAAAAAGTAAGCTTGAGCTGCATGAAAGAAAAGTATATATCTGGAAGAGTCCTGTCAGAGAAAGAACTGTCATTGACAAGGAGTTTACTTCAGGTGTTACTGTAAATTGATTTACAAATGTGACAACAGGAAAAGAGCATTGATTTCAACCTGCAACCATCTGACAGCCTACTAACACAAACATTTTGAAAAATAGTGTGCCAGACTCAAGAGCTAATTCTTTTGGGGTTTGAATTCCTGGGGCTTAACTTTGGAGCCTACTGGGAACAGGCTTTTCATAATGACAAATATGTGTGGGTGGCTCTGGTCCAAGGCTATTTTTGCCACCTCTAAACGGGGTGTCTGGAACCAGAAGGATCACACAGCTCTTCTTAAAATTGAAGGTGTTTATGCTTGCGATGAAACTGAATTCTATCTGAGTGAGAGATGTGTTCAAAGCAAAGAACAACACAGTGACTCCTGGTGGCAAACTGAACAAAATCAGAGTGACCTGTTTTCATGGAAATGGTGGCATGGTTCATGCTAAATTCCAAAGCAACCTTCCTGCTAAAGCCATCCGACACAGAATCTGTGTAATGCTGTAGCCCTCAAAGATTTAAACTTACTGAAAAGTAAACAAACAGCCCTGACTGGTGTGGCTCAGGTGGTTGGGGATCCTTTGGCAAGGGGAAGGAGTCCAGGTTGGGATGCCTGCTTGGGTTGTGGGTTCAGTCCCCGGTCAGGATGAAAAGGGGAGCCAACTGATGAATGTTTCTTTCACATGTTGATGGTTCTCTTCCTTTCTTTCTCCCTTCCTTCCCTCTCTCTAAAATAAGTAAATAAAATCTTTTTTTTAGAAAGTAAATAAAAAAAAGAGCTATTTTTTTTGAAATCTAAACATGCAGGGACCACGTTTTTATTCACCATGGTATATCTGGTGCCTGGTACACAGTAGTCATTTCATGAACATCATTTCATTTCATGAATATGGATTTCTATAGTTCTGTTAGCACTTATCTCAGTATTTTTATTTCCTTATCAGTCTTTTGCACTAAACTGGAAGCTCCTTGAAAGCAGAATCAGTCTTAACAGATATATGTGTCTTCTGAGTCTAGTTTATAAGAGATGCTCAACCATTGCTTATTAAATGAATTAGTTAAAGCTAGATGGTGCAACATTGCTTCACTTCCACAATAAAACTCAACATATAATTCCCTTGAATGACTATGGAAAGATAGGGAGGATCCCAGGATCCACTTGAAAGTAGTTTCATTTCTGTACATTTAGAGAGATTTTTTTGCTACTCTGAATTTTTACTGTACCTTTTTGTCTGTGTTCTTGTGCCTTATGTTGTTAGTTACTTCCATTTTGACTGGCCTATACCCAACACTCGAAACTTTAATCCCACTCCAGCCCATCTGCAGCCTCTGTCCATACATAGGATGCATCTTGGTGCAGCAGAGCTGCTAGGATTCAGTGGTATTTTCCTTAGCAAACACAAATTCAAGATAACGTAGTTAACCAGACTAGACTAGAGTGCAAAATAATCAGTTGGGAAGTTTATTAAAATGCACTAATATTTAGAAAGTCTGAAATGAGATTAAGCTACATTTTGATTTAAACTAGAGGCTGCACTGAGAAGTCTGCATTTTAACAATCATGCTAGGAAGGTGTCTTCTCACATGCATGTCCAGATCCTAAGAGTTGAGCATTCAGAAAGGATGTTTCCTGCATCCTTGCACTGTTGGAGCCTAGACCTAACACATAATTGGTGTGAACATCCACTCTCTTAAAATGTAGATATCTATGCTCCCTAGAGAACTGTTTTCTCATGAACTGTCTTCTTTTGTTAACCTTTTTCTGCCCTCAAATTTATTTCCTATTACTTCTTATGTGATTCTATGTACTAGCCTCAATAGGAATTGAGCCTATTGATTTATATTTAATGAGAACCTTTTTTATACCATTAACAAATTCCAGTATCACTTAAGATTTCTAAATTGTTTATTAAGAACCAGCTTAAATGAAAACAATTTAAGCAAAACCCTAGAGCCATTGGGACCCAGTCTAGATTGCTTAGTGATAAATGAATATACATTGAATTCAGTACTTTGCAAACCTGTAGAAGAATCTAGACGTTGTTCTTCAGACAATGAAATGTCATAAAATTAACTGTGATTGAAAATAGATTTTACTTCAAGTTATATGATTTTATGTTAATCTCTCCTAAAACACTTTATTCACTAACATTTTTAAACTTAAAAATTTCTGAAAATCTTCCATCAAATTAAAGAGAAATTGAAACAACAGTGCTCTCTAAAAATTTTGGAATCAAATAAACAAAAGGTTAGTTTCACTTCACAAATGACCACATTTTAATATTTTACTTTTTGTTTATATTGCTATTATAAAATTTAAACAACTTCTTTTGTCATATGAAAATCCATTTTATTAAGTGCTTGCTCACATTATTTTCTCATTTTTCTGTTGTTTTTTTTCTTACTGATCTTTAGGATTTCTTTTCTTATTGTTATTCTCTTATAGTTGTCCCCATATTTCTCCCTTTTCTCTCCTCCACAGGCCCACCCCTCAGCTCCCACCCCTCTTATAGTCAATCCCACACCATTTTCTATGTCCGTGGGTCATTCATGCATGTTCTTTGACTAGTCCCTTTTCTGTCTTTCCACCATTATCCTCCTCCCACCTCTGATCTGGCTGCTGTCAGTCTGTTCCATGTTTCCATGTCTCTGGTTCTATTTCGCTCGTTGGTTTATTGTGTTCATTAGATTCCTTTTATAAGTGAGATCATATGGTATTTGTCTTTCGCCTTAACTTTTTACAGCATTTTACAATTCTTAACCACAGGGATGCTCACTCATAGTACCATGAAAATTTTAATATCTTTAGTTAATCAAAAAGTTGGCACACATTTAGGGATTTTTCTATTTTTTAAGTTATTCTATTTATTTTTTTATTTTAAAAATTATTCTATTTTTATTTTTAAATTAATTTTGTTTTGAAAATTAAACTTTTCTTTGTGTACTTTAGAGTTGGTCCTGAAAACCCTTCTCCTCCTTTCCCCCCATTATCCCTTCCCACCCTCGCTCTGGTTACTGTCAGATTATTTTTAATTTCAGTGTCTTTGGTTATATTTTGCTTGCTTGTTTTGTTGATTAGGTTCCACTTATAGGTGAGATCATATGGTATTTGTCTTTCACTGCCTGACTTATTACACTAGCACAATGTTCTCCAGTCATGAAAGGTAGGAGTTCCTTCTTTCTTTCTGCTGTGTAGAATTCTATTGTGTAAATGTACTATAGTTTTTGATCCGTTCATTTACTGATGGGCACTTAGGTTGCTTCCAGCACTTAGCTATTGTAAATTGTGCTGCTCTGAACATTGGGGTGCATAGGTTCTTTTGGATTGGTGTTTCAGGGTTCTTAGGATATAATCCTAGCAGTGGAATTGGTAGATCAAAAGGCAGTTCCATTTTTAGTTTTCTGAGGAAATTCCACACTGTTTTCCATAGTGGCTGCACCAGTCTGCATTCCTACCAACAGTATACTACTAGGGTTCCCTTTTCTCCACAACCTGTCCAACACTTGTTTGTTGATTTGTTTATGATGGCCATTCTGACTGGTGTGAAGTAGTATCTCATTGTGGTTTTAATTTGCATCTCTCTGGTGGCTAGTGAAGCTGAGCATCTTTTCATATGTCTCTGGGCCCTCTGCATGTCAAAACCAAGAGGGGTTGGAAGCAGGGGAGGGACGTGAGGATGGCCAGGGTGTCGGGGGGAATGGTGAAGGGTAAATGCAGACAACTGAACTTGAACAACAATAAAATAATTTAAAAAAAGAGAGAGTGAGGTTAACCGTATCTGACTTCAAAAGAGACCTTTATGTGTAATCTTCTCACAATTCTACAAGTAACAAGATCACCACACAATCTAGAAAAACATAAGAGCACACCTTAACAAACATCGCTGTGCAAATTGTTGTGTCTGTCTGTCTTCATGTACTTCCCAGTATTACTACAGAGTTGACTGAATCGTAGGCTTCTGTGCAGCTGCAGTTCCGATGACATGAAGAGAAATAACAGTATACCAAGTGCAAGGCAGAAATTAATTTCCACTGCATTCTAAAGCTTCTAATAGAAACTCACACTGCTAACACCTTTGTCTGTCTATTAACATTCCCAGGTGTAGAAGCAACCAGAATTTTATCTTCCAATCCATGCTCAGTCCTATACTCTTCCACTGAACAACCTTAAATAAAAGGCTTTAAACAAACATAAAATAAATAAATTAAAATTTTCTCTTTTAAATTAGTAATACACAAATGTTCTTTTGCTGTGAAACATTAAAGTAGCACAGCAACCTAAAATATATATCTTAGAAACTTTTCTATGTTAGGGCCACCTGAACGATCTCATTTTTATCAGTTCTGTGTAATATTTCATGGTAGGCATGAACCATAATTTATTTAATCATTCTCCTACTGATGGGCATGTAATTGTATTTAATTTTTCTCTCATAAAACCAATACTGAATAAATGTCCTTTATCACTGGCGATTGCACTCACTTGCAGTATTACACTTAGAAGAACAGAAAAAAGTTGATGGAGAATATTTGGGTGACATTTTGAATTTTAAGTAACACTGTGAAAGTGTCTCTCCCAGAGACCATGCCACTTTTTATTACCATTGACAACATCTGAGTGGGTCTATTTCCTTATCTCTCTTAAAAATGCTAACTGTCACACAACTTTTTTCCATTCTGATGGAAATACTATGCTTAATCACATTAATTTTTATTTTCCCAATAGTAGTAGTGCTATTCACATTTTCATATAATTATTACCCATGTACAGTGTTTTTTGGTTTATATAATTTGTCCAATTTTAAATCTTGTTTTTTTCTTCTTTTAGATTATGTCTATATGTCCTGGCTATGAGTGTTTTGTTGGCTGCTTGTGCTGTAGTATTTTCTTTCTATTTCCTAGTCTTTCAATTAGTTGTTACATTGTTCATAGAACAGAAGTTTATATGTTTTTATAATATTTGATCTCATATTTTCTCTTCCTGGTTTCTGCTTTTAGTGTTTCTTATAAATCCCTTTTTGCTCTAAAATCATTAATATGTCTTTCTGGAATTTATCTAATACTTGTTACAGTTTTGAGTTTTATGTTTCACTCTTTAAATCAACCAGAGGAAATTTTGTGTATACAGAAAGATCTAACCTTTTTTTAAATGATAGGCATTATTCAACTTTTAGTACATCTGTTTCCAATTAACTTGAATGTTTGATGCTTTACAAACTAAACACTATAATATAGAGAGTTCTCTTGCTATTATCTCTAATTTATACCTGATGTCTATGGAAGTATAGTTCTGCCTTGCTATACTTGTTGACTTGTGCATAGCCTTTTTTCTTGTCTATATTGTGATTTTTGGTGATGAGTTCATGTTCCTTGGAAATGTATCTCTGGCACATTTTTTGAAGCTTTGGTTGAAGGTGTATTCTTCTAGAGAGGATTTATATTTTGCTTCTACCAGCTGTTAGTCAAACTAAATTTATTATAAATTAAAATTAAAATTAAAATTCCTTAGTAGTTTTCAGTTTATAATATTACCAGAAGCAATGGGCTCCATGCCCTGACACCATCTTCCCATAAAGCAATATGTCATTGTTAGGGATAGAGAGTGAAGATATTTAAGCAT
The DNA here is from genome assembly GCA_039655065.1 of Glossophaga mutica. Lineage (NCBI taxonomy): Eukaryota > Metazoa > Chordata > Mammalia > Chiroptera > Phyllostomidae > Glossophaga > Glossophaga mutica. The sequence continues at coordinate 55,853,360 of CM077306.1, forward strand.
GAGCCAAAAGTACTGTGACATGATAACAGAAAACAGGTTTGGAGGTGGTATATTAAGTTATTCCCTAATGTTTATGAAAAACAATGGTCTGACGGCATCACTAGAGAATGATCACATATCCAATAATAATTCTGGAGCCATTTAGAATGCTAAGTGCTGAAATATTAGACCAAATAAACTATTAAACAGAATGAGTTTCCTATTGTGTTTGGCGAGAACTGATTGTTTTTAATAGATGTTCTTCAGAAAATAGAACAACTGGCCTTTTGTCTTAGGCAATACAAAGTTATGTGGTGTTCTTCAAGAGTTCCTGAGACCCTTTGGCTAGAACTTTGTGTACCTCATCTACTATTTCATCAGTTTGCAAGTTGCAAAGAAAGAATTCTAACTGTGACATGCAGAATTTATTCATAGAACATTATTTTAGCCCCATCCTCATATTTATAGATGTGGAAAAAAGAGCCAAAGATAGAAACATCTAGCTCTTTGTAAATGTAACTCCACAAAGAAAAAGATCCATGTGTTATTACTTGGGTTTTCACATTTATTATTAATAAGTTACTATTTGTGTAGTTCATCATGGACTATATATTTTAAAGGGCATATGAAACTACATTAACCAGAAATAAGAAATTATGTTTAAATGTTAAATCTTTAGCCTTGTCTAGTGTAGCTCAGTGGGTTGGAGCGTTGTCACATAACCAAAGGGTTGTGAGTTCAATTCCTGGTCAGGGCACACACCTAGGTTTCAGGTTCAGTCCCACCTCTGGGCACATATGATCCCTAGTCTGGGTGTTTATGGGAGGCAACCAGTTGGCAACTGATCAATCCTTCTCTCTCACATTGATATTTCTCTCTCTCTCCCTTCCTCTCTCTATAAAAAGCAATAAAAAAAGTCTTCAGGTGATGATAAAAAATAGTTAATACTTATATAAGATATTCCTAATATTAAATGTCTATAATAAACTGTTATTCATAAAATATACATTTTAATAAGAGCATTTGGCTCAAAATCTGCAAATACAATTAAAAGCTTTATATACCTTAAAAACTGGATTTAATAAAATTTCCAATTAGCTAATACACATAATGGCTTTTTTCCTCCTTTCCCCCATGTCTGGGAATATCTAGAGCTTAGGATTGTTTCCTAGAATGTTAGCTTTTTATCATAGTGAAAAATAGCCAAAAATTCTACTCTTTCAATTTTGTAAACATTGTTTAAATATGTCAAAAAACATTTTAATCAGCACTGAAAGCACAATAAGTAAGTCTCCCTTTTTTAGTCAAACCAGCCTTCTTAACCTGGAGGCTAAGTATAATTAACCTGAATTTTTTGACACCCAGTTTATAACCTAGAGCCCATTTGGGGAATGGGACATTATTGGAAATAGGACATTATTGAAATGCATTGCTAAGCATCAAACACATAGAAGCATCCCTATTCCCCCCATATTCCTTACTTTCAATGCCCATTCATCATTTTGCTGGACCTACCTGGGATGTCCACTCTTTCTCCTATTCCTTCTTTTTACACATCCCTTCTTTCTGCTCTAGTTTACTCCAGATTATGGTTCAAAATCAGTGGAAAAAAATAAAAAGAGAAGAAAATCAAAACTTCTATGAAGTATTTCTGGGCCCAGAGACTGAAGTTGTTACTTCCTGTGTGTCTTTCTACTGTAGCATTGATCATCTTTTAATACTGGTATGTCTTTATGTATCTGCCTCCTTAAACTATAAGCTAGTCAGGACCAGGGTCTGTATCTTTACATACCCCACGCCCCAGTCAAGCACAGGGGCAGGTCCATTGTGTGTGTTCAATAGACATTTGCTGAATTTACAGGTGTTGCTGCTGCTTCCCCGTTGCGTTTGTCTCTGATGCCAAAAAGCAGTTCTTAAATCATTGGATTCTAGTTGCTTCTCAAAAGCGCCACAGGACTGCTTTATTATGTCTCCATTCTTCTTCTGCCTTTCTTCCTCCATTCCTGTTTTTGATTCTCTTAGTTTTTTTTCTTCCTTCCTCCCTTTCTCATCCTCTCTGTCTCTCACTTCTTTCTATCTTCCCTTTCATTCAAAATCACTGCCTCAAGGTAATGAGTTTTCTTAGTCATGCACTAATCCTTAGTGACTGCATTTTTTTCATCCCTAGACCCAGCTAGGATTGCATCACCCAACACCTGTTAACAGTCTTGTCCAGGACAGACCTACCACATTGGTGAGCCTCTAATGTTGCCTTTATTTGGGAACACTGACGGTCATATGAGCTATGCCAACCTGGATAAACACATGGAATCATGAACTCAATTTAAGATGTGCAGTTCTTGAGTTTCATCTTTGTACCGACATTCTAACTTTAAACCTATTAGCTAACAATTCTCATGTCCCTTTCCCTGGAATAACCAATTCCTGGTTGGGTTCCCATGTATGGGCGCCAAGTCTTCAGCCAACTCTGTGATTCTGCCTAAACACCTTTCCTCCTGTCTGGGCCTATCCTCTGGAGACCAGAATAGAGGAACAAGTACCCCAAATGTATAGGACACATATTGAGAACGAGGTGAGGTGGAGTTCTATATACTACGTACAGGTGGCAGTGGTAAGGTATGAGGGTTTTACTGACAGACATCTTTCCTCTGCTTCAAGTAACTGCAGAGAAACTAGCAACATAATTGCTCCAATCATAGGTCCTGAATCACCCAGGAAGGATTCTGCCTCAAATCTCCTGGATATATTTGTCTTGAACATTAAAAATATGACTTTGTATGCTGTTAAGGATAAAGGTAAAGAGTAAATATTTTAGCCAAGTCTTTGCTTACATGTCATCTTTCTGCATGGCTAATCATGACCATCCTAATTAAAACTGCAAGCCTCTGCCATGCCTCAGCCTATCCTAGTCTATAGTTTTTATAACACTTATTACCTTCTGAGATGTATTTTACTTCTTTGCTATTTTTATTGTTCATGGTGTGTTTCTCCTGTTTGGAATTCAAGCTGCACAAGGGTAGGGATTTTCCCCCCTCTTTTGTCTCCTTTACTCATTGATGTCTAAAAGCACCTAGAATAGTACTTGGCACTATGGGCACTTAATAAATACTTGCTGAATGAATGAATGGACAAATGAAAACAACACGTCAAAAATATTCTCTAGGGATAGATATACATTTTTGATTTTACAGGTAGAATGTTTAAAAATAATATTTAGTTCTTTCCAATTGCAAGGAAGTAAAATAAATGAGGGGCTTTCAAGAGGAATATTTATATTTATTTTTCTCTCTCTTTGATGATAGCATGTTTTAAAATTAAGTATGACAACATACAAGCTCAAAATGAGTTCCTGGGACTTTGAATATTAATCAATGGAAATGTTCCAGCATTCCAAGGTGCTGATTTTCAGAACCATGTGAAAGGTCTGATGAATAGACCTTTCATTACAATTTCCTCAGAATAGCAAACTCCCAGCTGCCCCTTCCAGTAGAAGCCATGATTTAACTCTGGAATTTGTTTTGACTCATTGACTATAAAAGCAACTAACAGAACATGTGGGAATCATTGAAATGCTACAGGTAAAAGCCACTTTGAGAAAGAGAGAAAAACACCCCTAAACTGAATAAGCAGATCAAGCATATCACGTGATTTCGATACAACAAAAGGATTCTTCACTTTGTAAAGGTTGTCACCTCAGGATTATTTAAAATGTAAAATTACTTAAAATATTTTTATTAATGAAATGTTTCCTGTGTGAATTAATATCATGTGGCTGTTTCACAGGAGAGTGTCCAGGGCATGAAAGAGAAATACAGATAGGGAAGGAAGCGAGTCTGGGAGCAGAAGCCAGTGTTGGGAGTCTTGGGTGCATCGTGGTGTGACCCGGGATTATGTCTTAAAGCCTGTCCTCTGAGTCTCATTAGAAAGAACAAATCAGTCACAGCAGAACCAATGGAGCCGATGGCCTTCGCTGGAGCTATTCTGTGACTAAATGTGTGATTTATTTATGTTTCCAAATGAAGCCTTTTTTTTTTATTAAGGAAATGGTTCTGTTAATTTTAAAGTATCCTGTGACTGCATTTCATTTAACTTTTATTGACCTTAAGTATTTAAAGAACGGTTTGCTTACTGACCTGAGAGGATTCATATTTCCAGGAAAATTAAGCTCTAGAAAAGATGTTATGGAAAATGCATAGCCTCACAGTAGACATTTGTATTCATATAATGAAAGCATTTTTTTTCAGTATGTTGATAAGGGAACACAAATGACACTATTTTTTTTTTAAATTTTATCACTACAAAATACTAGAGAAGAGATCATTACTAGCTCTTGAAGGTAATCTTTTCAGTATGTGTATTATTGCTACTTATTCATTTGCTCACATGAATTCTTGGCACACTTACTGATGAACATTTTAATAAAAGCAAATTTTCAGGAAAAGGATAACATAAAATGAATAACTAGCATCTGAATCCTTTCCTATGAAGAGGGTGAATGACAAACTCCTTGGAGAAATGACATTTGCTAATCCTGTACTGTCCAAAACAGTGACTATTTACAATTAAAGAAAATCCAATAAAATTATCAGTTAAGGTGCTGAGACACACTAGCAACTTTTCAAGGGCTTAATAGTCACTAGTGGTGACCACATTGAACAGCACACATATGGGACATTTCTATATCACATAAAGCATTATTCTAAAATGTCTAATTTTAAGTGAAAAATAAGAGGTAAATAGCAATCAGACACACACAAACACATATACTGCACATACATCAATTATTTTAGAAACATTAATGACCGAAAGGATCCCACCACTTGAATAGAAGTGGAAAATTAAAGAACAGAACCCTCAGTTTGTTTTGTAAAATCTGCCAGAGAAGATGAATAGCCATTATAAGGATAAAGAGTGAATTTAGATTTAATGGAGCAGAATAAAAAGAGAAATACAGCAGGTAATTTCTAAGGTTTATTACAAAAGTTTTAAAAGAGTAACTTTGAATGTATATTTTACCTGTTAGTATTTTACACTTTGATGACTTAGAAGATTAATATTAAAATTATGGTTGAGAGAATAAAAGTGCAAAGCAGGTAATAGTCATATTAAAAAATCCCAAGTAATTTAAACTTGAAGAACATTACCCAGTCACCTGTGTTATATGAAGCATTCGTTGATCCAGAATTTTTTAGCAGAAAAAAATAGATTTTTACTCTACATATAGGTAGAGCAAACTATACAAACCAGTACCTAAGACTCTGAATAGTCCCTTTCCAATTTACTGGTTTTACAATATTTGAAGGAAATTCCATAGATCAGATTTTTGTATAACTACAATACAGTAGTCAAAATGATTTACATGGATTTATTGTTTTATCTCTCATATCTATCACATCACTCAGATTTGCGTAATTGTGGATTTGTCATGCTTGGCTTTTAATTTCCAGTGAGCCAAGTCTTCTTAGAATCTCTGAAACAACTAACCGTTAGACCACATCCCCAAGAAAACGTGAATGGAATGCACCAACAAGCACAGGGAGTCCTGTGATTTACTTGATACCAATACATCAATGAGGAAAGCTGAACAGATCTAATCTGGGTGGGTGGTGAGAACAATTAAACCCCACTTAGGAGTGGAATTTAGGAGTGGGTGGGTCATCAGGCACAGGAAAGAGCCTAGGGGCAATGCTAGTGCCTCTGTGTGTGGCTACCTAGGACCTGCAACGGGATTAGCAATTTACACAGATTAATTTCTAAAAATGCAGACCATTAGGGAGCTATATTTCATAATCTATTGTAAGTTATTTTTTAAAATTCTACTCTTTATGAAAATTAACACTGCCTTCCAGTATGAAACTTGTGAGGCTCCTTAAAATGTTTAGTATGTGAAGCTATCAATTCTGAAAGCACAGATTCAGGTAGAAACCCAAATAGTCCTGATTACAGTGTGAAAGTATGGGGATTTTTTTGTAATAAAAAGCATAGGAATAATTACACAAAAAGATGAACAAATTTCCTATTAGTGTGCTGATACACTGACCTACTCTTGGCTATACATGAACGGCTATTGATTCTAGCTTCAGATAGAAGGTTCATAATTGTCTGTCCTTGTGACCAGGATGTCCATTTTCCTGCTATTTTTACGAACAATTATTTATGAACAATTGTGTCTTGGCCCAGTTCAAAGGTTCAAGGACAAGACAAGCATTGCTGTTCCTCTGGAATGGCTGCTCTGGCTCCATTTTAAAATGGTTCCATTTGTCCTTCACTGCCTGGCTTATTTCACTTAGCATGATGCTCTCCAGTTCCATCCATGCTGTCGCAAAGGATAGGAGCTCCTTCTTTCTTTCTGCTGGGTAGAATTCCATTGTGTAAATGTACCACAATTTTTTGATCCATTCATTTACTGATGGGCACCTAGGTTGCTTCTAACACTTGGCTATTGTAAATTGTGCTGCTATGAACATAGGGGTGCATAGGTTCTTTTGACTTGGTGTTTCAGGGTTCTTAGGCTATAATCCAAGCAATGGAATTGCTGGATCACAGTGTCCAGAGTGGGAGGGGAGGGAATTTCAGGGGAAAAGGGGAACAGTTTAGAGCAACAAGTATAAAGGACTCATGGACAAAAACTATGGGGGGTGGAAATGGGAGGAAGGTGGGGAGGGCTGGGGTGGTGGGCTGGGGCGGGGTAAAAGACAGAAAACTGTACAATATCAACAATTAAAAAATACTGATTTAAAAAAATAAAATTAAAAAAAAAAAGGTAGATCCATTTTTAGTGAAAGACAAATACCATATGATCTCCCCTTTAACAGGAACCTAATCAACAAAATAAACAAACAAGCATAATATAACTAAAGACACTGAAATTGAGAACAGGCTGACAGTCACCAGAGAGGAGAGGAGAGGGAATTTCAGGGGAAAAGGGGAAGGGTTTAGAGCAACAAGTATAAAGGACACATGGACAAAAACTATGGGGGGTGGAAATGGGAGGTAGGTGGGAAGGGCTGGGGCAGTGGGCTGGGATGGGTGTAAAAGACAGAAAACTGTACAAGAACAACAATTAAAATAAAAATTAAAAAAAAAATGGCTCCATTTATGTCTTTTACCACACTGCTGTGTCCATTGTTAGTGCAATTTAGCATTCCTGTGTTTTTAAGTTTCGCTCTTGACATTTTCAGAATACCTGGAAATTTAACTCTGAGGTTACTCATACATTTAAGTTAGATCTTAATACTAAATAAGGCTTATCTGCCAGAATACCTTTTCTAAGCTTATAACACAAAAAGTCTTTTGAAAATCTTTGCATGTAAACCAAAGAAAACACAGGTGAGAAGTGAGGTGAGATGAATGGAGTTGTTCCTCTCATGCAGTTTTGATCAGTTTGCCAACCTCATATTTGCTTTCCTATGCCAAGATCTCCACTGGCCAGAATCATCAGAACATAAGTCATTCCCTAACTCCCTGTTTTTGGCCTCTGCTAATCTAGTTTTTTTGCATTTAGCCAAGTGCACATGAAGTTTAATAACAGGCCAGAATTATATGGAGTAAATTCCTCAAGACTAATACTAATCATATTAGGATGTCAATTGGGCCTAAAAATGAATTGAAAATGAAAGGCAGAGATTGAGATCCCAGTTTACGTATAGTTAGACATCCACGCCCAGTTCAATATTATCAAACTCTCCTCTATTCTTCCCACATCCACCTCCCATTTCCAAATTACATCCATAAACTACTTGCAATCAGAATGCATGCTGAGGTTCAGTCTACACTGTACAGCTTCTCACACTTTAATATGCACATGAGTCATCTGAGGATCTTGTTAAAATGCAGATTCTGATTCATTGGGACTGGTGTGGGGCCCAAGGTTCTGCATTTCTAACATGCCTCCAGGAGATGCTCATGTTCTGATTCACGTATGACACTTTGAATAGCAAAGTTTTGAAGCATAGTATCATTTGGTTTCCCAAATTATGAACTGTCTGTCATATTCCATAAACTATGCCACCTTTCTCATGTTGACTGACAACTTGACAGTTGGATATATATAAATATATACACAGAAAATTATCTAAGTTGTACTAATTATGACCTTTAACAAACATCACAAGCACTATAATATGTACTACTTAACTAAAATGGAAAAATCCAGAATCTGACTAATCAGAAATGATAAATGATATCTGTATTTTCCAATAAATTATTTATATTTGCACTTTTGTCATAGTTGAAAAATACATTAATAGTATAATTTCTAACATATGAGCTATTAACTGTTTAATGACATTGTAAAACATTAATCAAATTTATGAGATTATCCCATAAATTATGACACTATCATGTTACTTTTTATTCCTAATTAATTAAGCACAATTGGTTTAATTGTCTGAAAAAGAGGTGCTGAAGGTACTTTTAATTTTTTTATTTTGCCTGGCAGTTACTTACCTTTTACCCTTTTTTACCCCACAGACAGAAAGACAAATACATTTCTTTTCACAAAAGGAAAAGTCAGATGATGGTCAAATGCATTGTTCCATAAGTCTAATATTGAAAATGCTTTTTGCATTGGTTTATGATCAATTAAGATTATACCTTAAGAGGTATATTATTTTATTTAGTTTTAAAATTTTAAGTCAAAAATAATAGAGATAAAAGTATTTAAATATACCTCTGTTTTTCCCAAATTATATTCTTTGAGCTATTTTCTGTCATCTTCTTTCTTACCAATTTTAAAATAAAATCCTCATATATTTTATTTACAACCATTCATGTCATACAATGTATGATACCAAGAAATCAAATCAAACTATTATGCTAACCTTCAAAGTTGTGGCTGTGACCACTGTCAGGTGACATCTTGTCAAAAGGTGGCTCCTCGTCTTTCTTGTCTGAATCTTTCCCAGGATCATCAGACTGGCTCCCAGGGTGACTCTTAAATGTTGGTGAACACAAACTTCTCTCTATTTCCATTTCCTGTTAGAAGACATGAAGGGGATGTGTGTTAAAAGCTATCGGTGGGAAACAGATGTGATTTTCAGGGGGGTCTAGAAGGCAGCAGTGAGAGAGAGTGGGGGTTCCTATGAGTGATGTTTTCCAATATGCTTCGGGGAAATTTCTGATAACTAAGGAAGAACTGCAAACGCATATCTGATGCTTAATTTATTTTTCTCCACCTCTGAATTAGCTTTTCTTTCATATGGCTTTTTTTTTCCTCCAGTAAAAGGGAGGAAGGGGAAATAAGGGTCACAATACAACCTAATGTGTTAATACATGCAACATCCTGAGGCCTGAGAAATATGCATGAGGGATTTTAAAAACTAGCAATATACGAACATTATATGCTTAAGACAGAAGAAAATGAGTTTTTCACTGTTATGTTCACCTCATAGTGATAATCTTAGTAATTATAGAGCTCCCAAATTACAAGACCATTCAGCCACCATACATAAGTACATTTTGGCAATTCATAAAGATTGTGAAATTACTTCTTTGAGAACCTAATTCAAAATTGGAGAGATAAATGTTCCCAAAGGGAAAAAATGTATATCTCAAATATAGGGAATCTAATATTCCTTATTTTACAGAATGAATAATATATTCTAATAAAATAAGCCAAGGCAATCAGACTAATTATTTTGAATAAAAATTACAAAAATTAAGTAAATAAGATGACAAGTTGACAAGCAATAATGTATTTTTTAAATAAAGCGATGTGTTGAAATATTTTCAATAGTTACTTGTAAATTTTGGAGTTTTGTACATGAAGTTGTGCTTTTAAAACAACAGCCGTTTAAACAATGATATGAGAGGAATTAATTCTCACTTTTGTTACATTTTAAATACACTGGTGATGTGGATCCTGGCTCCTGCATCTGCGGTGTTAAGAATGGCTGCACTGTCCCTTTACCTCCACAGGACTCGGTAGTCTGTGTAAATTTGTCTCATCTCATCCATAATGCTGTGGACCCCAGGAGCCAGGATCTACGTCACATTGGCATAAGTGAGTCAATTTTAGAGACAGCTAAAAATTCTACAGCATTTCTTAGAGTAGGTACATTTTATATATCTATGATATGGTTGCAAAAAGCAAGGTTCTTGGAAAAATAACCTCGTGGCATGTTTTCTAATTTTTATATCCATTTATATATAAGTATCTATATATATGAAAATAATAAATAATTATAAAATATCCATATGTGTTTAATTATCTCATCTTTAAATACCCTCCCAAATATATAATATATACTATCTTCATTATTGTGACTTTTAACTGGAACTGAAAACATTTATAAAAGAAAACCACAGAAAAATGTTTCTAATTTTTTCAGTGCATTGCCTTTAACATTTGTGTTTCCAACTATTATCAGACACCCAAAGGTTCATTACAGTGGTGATGCTTTGTGCTATTGAGACAGTGTCAGAGGTGCCATAGCATGTGGGTGTGAGCCAGTGAATGAGCACGGCATCCTCCCCTCGACCCATTGTGGTGTCTTCTCCCACTATCATGTAAGTGACTGCTATGAAATGAATGTGGTATGTTTGTCTGTTTTGTTTCAGCAATTTAATCCAACTCCTAGTACTGGCAGAAATAAAATAAGATGAATAAAGAGAAAATTAAAATGCTTAAAAAGTAGCAATTCCCTTTGGAAGATTTTTGTTTTCACAAAGGATGGGAGGCTGAACGTGGTCCATGGAATCAATTGATGATGCGAAAGGATCATCTGTCTGTTTCACATAGAAACATGGAAAGGTGATTTGGTGAAGTTGTTTAAGCAAACATTTCAGGCAGTGATGACATTAACTTATACTATATTGGCATTCTCAATTTTGAATTCAGAAATATCAAGAGTTCATCATATATTGAGGTGGTAACAGACCACAGACAGTCCACATAAGAATGTAGTCTGCAGACCTGTTTCCAAGTCTCAGTCATCTGATCCTAGTCATTCTGAGGCAAGTTCCTTAGTACTCTTGCAAGGTGTGAGGAGGGTCTGTATACAGACCTAAAAACTTCTTAGATGAAGTTGAACTGAGCTGTCTCTAATCAGAGAACTGCTTTAATCTCCTAATCTGTTTTACGTACTATACTTCTACAAAAGATTTACTTTGAGTAAAAAAATCTGCTGGTTTAGACAAATGCAAAAAACACCAGTTTAGAAGGAAAAGAACTCAGCACTTAATGACGAGGCATGTGGACTGAAGCCCTCCTTTTGCTACTTATTAGCTATGTGGCCTTGCTCAGGTCACTTGACCTGCTTGGGACTACATTTTCTCATGTTATGTGAAGAGATTTAGTCATCAACCATCTAACATTCTATAACCAGGAATTTATAGTGTAATTTTACTTGAAATAAAAAGAGAAATATTATTCATCTTTTGTACCTGTCAGCTTAGTAAGGGAAACAAAGAGTAATAAAGCACATAAATCAATGTAAATACGCAACTAGGTACAGATTGGGAAGCAGAGACACATAATCTTTGAGTGTTCACAATGGGGAAATTATCTAGTGAGGAAGGTCAAGTACAGAGAGCTCCTTTAATAATTTAGCATTAAAGTAGGGGGAGAAATAGAGCAGTAACTTGAGAGCCATGCATTTTGTTTTAAAGGGAGGAACTTGCATATTTTGAAAAGCTATTTGGAAGGGTTCAGTGAGATAGAGGTTGGCTGCACAGAAGAGGGAAGTGCATATCAGTGATGTAAAATCCTTGAGAAGGGTAAGAAAATAGAATCAAAAGCATAGATAGAAATATAATCCAAAGACTAGAAAACATAAACTATTTCTGTCACAGAAAAGAAGGAAGGTAAAATGAATGTAGATACAGATGATTTGTGTGCTTGGTAACTCAAAGAACATTTCAGTCTGAAATATTCTATTTTTTTCTGTTAGGGAGGAGCATTTAAAGAAAATGAAGCTTAATCTCATTGCTGTGGGGAAGTAAATGAGATGGGCAAGCAGAGATTACCATATCAAGTGTTGCATTGGGATCCCATTTGCAGGGCTACTGGTAGACCCTATTGAGTGACTGACTGAAAATTCTCCACGGTTCTACTTTAGGCAATGAGAATAGCTGACTTCAGTCAAGAAAAGGTTTTGTGAGGACAAAAATAAAAATAAAATGTGAGTTGTAGGGTAGGCTAAGGTATGGGAGGAGACAGGTAGAAGGGAATTTAGGTTGCCATCAAGAGAACTAAGAGTAATTGAAATGATACACATGGAATGCAAAATAGATTAAAAAGGAAGAAGCAAAGGAAGGGTAGATTGGAAGATAGAAAAAGGATCAACAGACTGGAATCCTGGTGAGTTCATAAAATCCTGTAACTGAATTTTTGGCAAAGCAAGTTGGAAAGAAAGTTGACCAAGATGTTTGCTTTAGTGATGTGGGAAATAAAACAGTTACAATTGCTAAGAGGTACCTGTGACCATGAAAATGGAAGCTGAAGTGGAGTACAGGAGAAAGTCATTAAATACGAGGGAGGCTAGGAGCTCAGAGGCTCTCATGATGTCTCAGGATAACGGAAGGGCTTGGAAGCTGAGTCACATTGTAAGTTAACCATCAACATCCCAGGTAAACAAACAAACAAACAAAAAATCAAAATTCAAGAAGGAGCTCCTACCCTTTGCGACAGCATGGATGGAATTGGAGAGCATCATGCTAAGCAAAATAAGCCAGGCAGTGAAAGACAAATACCATATGACCTCACCTTTAACAGGAATCTAATCAACAAAACAAACAAACAAGCATAATATAAACAAAGACACTGAAATTGAGAACAGTCTGACAGTGACCAGAGGGGGAGGGGAGGGAATTTCAGGGGAAAAGGGGAACGGTTTAGAGCAACAAGTATAAAGGACTCATGGACAAAAACTATGGGGGGTGGAAATGGGAGGAAGGTGGGGAGGGCTGGGGTGGTGGGCTGGGGGCGGGGTAAAAGACAGAAAACTGTACAATATCAACAATTAAAAAATACTGATAAAAAATTCAATAAATAACAGTGACAAAGGGGGACAAGATGAATACATCTGTCTGCCATGAGCCTCAAATGAGCAGAGTTTTAATAAAAGAGTGGGAAAGAAGTGGATAGAAAGGCCAAGGGTCTCAAAGTACAAGAGGAGGATTCAGAGATGATGATTTTCAGTGAGAGTCAGGCTCTGTTAAGGCAAGAAGGTAGAGGATGCATTTGGAGAAGAGGTTGAGGCTACAGAGGAGGTTGTTGATAATGGCAATGCAGTTCCAGAAGCACTGGTGAAATCTGTCTTAAGTCATATCTAAGTAAATAAAATATTTCTATAATGTCTCTCTACGTCTTTTCTCACTTTATAGTACCTTAAAACCATGAAAATAATGAAAAAGGGGAAATAAACTTAAAAGAGAAAAATTTTCTTTGCTATTTATGTACATTTCTTTCTTTAATATAATGCATAATTATAATCTTAGAAGATAAAATATATATTTTTAAAAATATGAAAATGAAAAATGCCAATTTTTAATCGTGATTAGCATCTACTTCACAAGAGACCATGGAACTATAGGGCCACCTAAAATGGTCAGAAAAATCTTACCAGGCATTTCAAAAGAAAGTGGCTTGCCTTATTACTTTACATATTTTCCTCTTAGTATGAATCCAAGAGTGAAGAAGTCATGAGGTGGGAGTGGGTAGAAGATGAACACAGACTAATAAAATAAAAATGGTTGGGAGATTCAAGATGATGGAGGAGTAAGTGGTAGCTACACTAATCTCCTCCCTGTACCAGTCTGGAATTACAAGTAAATTGTGGAGAAATCATCTGGAATAACTGTCTGAACACTAGCTGGAGAGAAGCTTTATAACCACCAACAGACAGAAGAAACCACTTCACCACAACATGACTGGCACAGAGTGTGGAAGATAAGTGAAAGGGACAGCTGGGCTCTCACAGTGGCAGCTGAAGTGCCAGAGGGAAATTTCAGCTGCCCAGGGGGATCCTCTGAGAAGTTTAGGGTCTAAACCCCAAGCTGGGCTCCACAGCCTATAGCATCAGAGCCAGAAAGGAATCTAGATAACATCTGGCTGTAAAAAGCATTGGGATTTCTGCATGCCAGGGGGAAACAGCTGGAGTCACAGACAGTTTTTAAAGAACCAGTGCATAAAATTCCCTTTGCACCCACTTACCCTGGGTTCCAGTAAAGGAGGGGGCAGAGTGAACTAGAGACACCTGAGGGGAGTTGGAGATGGCTGTGGGGAGAGACCTGAGGTACCAGCCACCAGGATCCCTGTGCTGAGTCACTCCCTATATAGCAGGAACCATCTTGCTCAGGCAGACCACGCCCTTCCAAGTGGCATCATTTTGAGGGAAAGCAATAGCCCTGTCCAGAGAAATTACTCTGCCTCCCTCTGTGTTGCTTAAGCCTGACTGCTGATTATGGGTTGACTAGATTAACAAGACAGCCACAGACTGTGGATCACTGGTAGCCTTGCACAGTGATCTGACATTACCAGAGGTAGATCCAGAAAGAGAAGACAGTGGTAAATGCTAGATACTACTGAGATAAATTCAACCTCAGTCTTCTTCATGATTTGCTTTATTTTTCTGTCCTGAATAGCTTTTTAACATTCATTTTTTTTTGTCCTTCAGGTTTGTGCATATTAAGCCACTAGTTTTTATATTATAGTTTATTTCAAATATATTTTGCTCATTCCTTTTCTTACTCCATTTTGCCTTACTTCCTCTTCTTATTTTTGTTTTAAATTTTATTCTCTCTTCCTATGACTTGTTCCCATTCCACACTGTAATAATTTCTCCCTGCTTCAGCCTTTCAAAACCATTTTTCTTGTCATTAGTCATCTCACATTCTTTTTCCCATTCTTAAAATACCCTTATTCTCTCTCCACCATTATCAATCTTTGCTTGTTGCTTGTGGATAAGGTGGTGGTGGTTGTCTTTCTTCAATTTTATCCTTAGATCTTCATTATTTTTGTATTTTTAATCTCAAATTTTACTGTTCCCCTCTCCTATCCCATTTTGCCTTCCGTCTGCCCTTTCTCTTTTTGTCATTTTAAATTTTAACTTTTTCCTGTCTAAGTTGGGTTTTCATTCCTCATGCTTAGTATTCCTTTTCTCTCTATCACGTCAAAATCACCTTCCTTTCCTCTAATGTCCCTTAAGCTTATCTTTCTTATTTTATGCTTATTCCCTTCTTACCTATATAAACCTTTGCTCATTGGTTGTTGATAGTGCTGTGTTGGATCTTTTTCTCCAATTTGGTTCTTATATTTCTCTCTCTCACTATATATATATATTTTAAAGTTCTGTTTAAGTCTAATATTATATGCTCCCCTTCTCTTATTCCATTCTGCCTTCTTCCTTCCCTTTTTAATTTATGATATAAATTTTACTTTCTCTCTCTAATTGCCTTGTCCCTATTCCCTACTCTTATTATTAGTCCTCCTTCTACCATCTCAAAATAATTTTTCTCTCAGTTAGTTATCTCAATGGCAAAATTCAAAGACAAAGAGAGAATCCTAAAGGCAGCAAGGGAGAAACAGCTAGTAACATACAAGGGAGCTCCAGATGATTTCACAGATAAGGAAGATAAGGCTATCAGATGATTCCAGATAAGGCTATCAGATGATTTCACAACAGAAACACTACAAGCCAGAGGGAATGGCAAGAAATATAGCAAGTAATGAAAAGCAAAGGCCTGAAACCAAGATTACCCTACCTAGCAAGCCTCTCAATTAAAATGGAAGGTGAAATAATGAGTTTCCTAGACAAAATAAAAGGCTAAAATAATACATCTCCACCAAACCAGAATTGCAAGAGATGCTAAAGGGACTACTTTAAGAACATGAAGAAAAGAGAGATAGAGAAACAAGGTACAAAGGGAAAAATGGCAATGAATAAGTACCTATCAATAATAACTATAAATATTAATGGATTAAATGTTCCAATCAAAAGACATAGGTAGCTGAATGGATAAGAAAATATGACCCACACATATGCTGTCCACAAGAGACCCACCTCAGAACAAAAAGTCTACTTAGAATAAAAGGGAAGAGATAGAAAAAATATTATAAGCAAATAGACAAGAAAAAACACTGGGGTAGCAATACTTATATCAGATGAAATAGATTTCAAACCAAAGGCCACTAAAAGAGACAAAGAAGGACACTTCATAATTCTTAAGGGAACAATCCATCAAGAGGATAAAACCCTTGTAAACATATATGCACCCAATATAGGAGCACCCAAATATATAAGGACAACCTTGGAGGACTTAAAAAAAAAGATATTGACAGCAACACACTCAGAGTAGGAGATTTTAATACCCCGTTGTCAACAATGGATGATATTCCAAGCAAATGGACTTAATTGAATATATATATATAAACTTTCACCCCAAAGAAGCAAAATAAACATTCTTTTCAAAAGTATATGGAACATTTTCAAAGATAGACCACACAGTAGGACACATAACAAGCCTCGAAATTAAAAAAAAATTTGAAATCACATCAAGCATCTTCTTGGATCACTATAGCTCAAAACTGGAAACCAACCTCAAGGGAAAAAAAACAAAACAAAACATACAAATTCATGGAGACTGAATAATATGCTATTAAATAATGAATGGGTCAACAATGAGATCAAGGAAGAAATCAAAAAGTTTCTGGAAACAAATGAAAATGAACATACAACAACCCAAAACCTATGGAATACAGCAGAGGCAATCCTGTTAAGGAAGTTCATAGCAGTACAGGCCTACCTAAAAAAGATAGAAAAATTTCAAATAAACAACCTAAGAGTACAGCTACAAGAACTAGAAGAACAACAGCAAACAAAACCTGGAGCGAGTAGAAGGAAGGCAGTAATCAAGATTAGAGCAGAATTAAATGGCATAGAGACTAAAAGAATAATTCAAATGATCAATAAGTCCAGGAGATGGTTCTTCGAAAAGATAAATGCAAGCAACAAGCCTTTAACCAGACTCACCAAGAAAAAAAGAGAAGGGACTCAAAGAAATAAAATCATAAATGAAAGAAGAAAAATCACAACCAATACTACAGGAATACAAATGAGTGTACAAAATTACTATGAACAATTACATGACAAGTTATTTGACAACCTGGGTGAAAAAGAAAAATTTCTGGAAACATACAATCTTTCAAAACCGAATCAAGAAGAAGCAGAAAGCCTGAATAGACCAAAACCAACTAGTGAAATTGAAGGAGTAATCAAAAACCTCCTGGGACACAAAAGCCTTGGACCAGATAGCTTCACAGCCAAATTTTACCAAACATTTAGGGAAACGCTAACTCCTATCCCTCTCAAACTATTCCAAAAAAATTGAAGAGGGAAGACTCTCAAACTCTTTCTATGAGGCCAGTATTATCATGATTCCAAAACCAGGTAAGGATACAACAAAGAAAGAAAACAATAAGCCAGTATCTCTGATGAACATAGATGCTAAAATCCTCAACAAAGTATTGGCAAACTGGATCCAGCAGTACATTAAAAAGATCATACACCATGATCAAGTGGGATTCCTCCCAGGGATGCAAGAGTGGTATAATATTCACAAATCAATAAACATAATACACCACATAAACAAAGAAAATGAAAGACAGATATCAGCCCTGACTCAGTGGTTTGAGTTCCAGCCTGTGAACCAAAGAGTCATTGGTTTGATTCCCAGTCAGGGTACATGCCTGGGTTATAGGCCAGGTTCCCAATTAGGGGTGTGTGAGAGGCAACCACACATTAATGTTTCTCTCCCTCTCGTTTCTCCCTCCTTTCCCCTCTCTAAAAATAAATTTTAAAAATCTTGAAAAAAAGACAAAAATCACATGATCATATCAATAGATGCTGAAAAAAACATTTGATTTGTACAGCACCCATTTATAATAAAAACACTCAGCAAACTGGGAGTAGAGGGAGTATACCTCAACATAATAAAGGACATATATGAGAAACCTACAGCCAACATCATAGTTAAGGGGCAAAAACTAAAAGCTTTCACCCTAAGATCAGTAACAAGACAAGGGTGTCTGCTTTCAGCACTTTTATTTAACATAATATTGGAAGTTCAAGCGACAGTAATCAGACAAGAAAAGATAATAAAAGGCATCCAAATTGGAAAGGAGGAAGTAAAAGTGTCATTATTTGCAGATAACATGATGGTGTACATAGAAAATCCTATGGGCTCCACCAAATAACTATTCAACTTAATAAATGAATTTGGCAAAATAGTGGGATACAAAGTCAATATTCAGAAATTGAAGGCATTTTTGAACACCAAGAATGAAATATCAGAAAGAGAAATTAGGAAAAATAATCCCATTTATTATAACACCAAAGAAAATAAAATACCTAGGAATAAACTTAACCAAGGAGGTGAAAGACCTATACTCAGAAAACTAAAAAACACTGGAAAAAGAAATTAAGGAAGATACAAATAAATGGAAGCTCACACCATCCTCATGAATTGGAAGAAACGGCATCATTAAAATGTCCATACTACTCAAAGCAATCTATAGATTCAACACAATCACTTTTAAAATGCCAACGACATGTTTCACAGATTTAGAACAAACGTTTCAAAAATGTATATGGAATATAAAACAACAATGAATAGCCCCAGCAATTTTGAGAAAGAAGAGCAAAGTAGGAGGGGTCAGAGTACCTGATATCAAACTATATTATAAGGCCACTGTAATCAAACAGTCTGGTACTGGCATAAGAACAGACACATAGATCAATGGAACAGAATAGAGAGACCGGAAATAAACCCAAGTCTCTATGGTCAATTATATTTGACAAAGGGGGAAGAAACATCAAATGGAGTAAAAATAGCCTTTTCGATAACTGGTGTTGGATGAAACTGGTATGGTATATACAAAAAAAAAAAAAAATGAAACTAGAACACCAACTTACACCATACACCAGAATAAAGTCAAAATGAATAAAAGACTTAAACATAAACCATGACACCGTGAAAGTCCTAAAGAAAAACATAGGCAGTGAAATTTCATATATACCATGCAGCAATATTTTTACTGATAGATCCTCTAGGGCAAGGGTCATAAAGGAAAGAATAAACAAATGGGACTACATCAAATTAAATGCTTCTGTACAGCTAAAGAAAACATCATTGAAATGAAAAGGGAACCAAACATATGGGAAACATATTTGCCAATGATAACTTAGACAAGGGTTTGATCTCCAAAACATATAAAGAACTCACACAACTCAACTACAGAAAGACAAACAATCCAATTAAAAGATGGGCAAAGGACTTGAACAGACACTTCTCCAAGGAGGACATACAGAGGGCCTATCGGCATATGAGAAGTTGCTGAATATCACTAGTCATCAAAGAGCTGCAAATTAAAACCACAATGAGCTACTACCTCACACAGGTCAGAATGGCCATCGTAAACAAATCAACAAACAACAAGAGCTGGCGAGGTTGTGGAGAAAAGGGAACCCTAGTGCACTGTTGGTGGGAATGCAGAATGGTGCAGCCACTATGGAAAACAGTATGGAATTTCCTCAAAAAAACTAAAAATGGAACTGCCTTTTGACCTGGCAATTCCACAGCTGGGAGTATACCCTAACAATCCTGAAACGCTAATTCAAAAGAACCTAGGCACCCCTATGTTCATAGCAGCATTATTTACAACAACCAAGTGTCCATCTGTAAATGAGTAGAATAAAAAACTGTGGTACATTTACACAATGGAATACTACACAGAAGAAAGAAAGAAGGAGCTCCTACCCTTCATGACAGCATAGATGGAACTGGAGAGTATTATGCTAACTGAAATAAGTCAGGCAGCAAAAGAGAAATGCCATATGATATCACCCTATAAGAGGAACCTAATGAACAAAACAAACAAAACAGTACAATAGAACCAGAGGCGTGGAAACAAGGAACAGACTGACAGCAAACAGAAGGGAGGGAGTAGTGGGATAAGGGGGGAAGGAAGGGAACGGTTCTAGTGAAGGAACAGGTATAAATGACCCATGGACATGGACAACAGTGTGAGGATTGACTGTGGTAGCAGGGGGGTGGGACTGGGGAGAGCAATGGGGTATATTTGGGACAACTGTAATAGAACAATAATAAAATAAATAAATTAAAAAGAAAATATGTGGACTTATCTATATTTAAATGCTGAGCTAGCTCATGTAAGTTTCCAAACTCAGTGGGTTATTATCTTCAGAGAAATAAAAATATTGAATAAGCATACATAGGAATTTGTATGCTAATGTAAAGAGAAGGCTAGAAAGAGAAATTACCAAAGCATGAGAGACAAGAGAAGAAACTTCTACGTAATCAAGTCTGCTGTACGGAGGAAAGAGAACTGCAGTCATGACTGTAACAATTCAGGAATGAACAGTTCTCTTGTTCATTCATGCCTTGGAAGTTTTATAATACCTTTACCCAAATGCCTTTCATGGTAGTCATTTCCTCCTCCCTTTGTGTATTAAAAGTATATCTTCCCTCATAACTGACTTCAGTGAAAACTCCTTTATAAACCTTCTTCAATCATTCTGTTTGTCATTCATCTTTCATTCATTCATTCAGGACATTTTTGAATACTTAATATGTCTTAAGCACTGTTCTGGGCACTGTGAATATGAAGAAGGAATGTTGAGTCATCAGGAAACTCATAGTCTAGTGACAGAGAAAGAGACATTAAATGAGCTTTATAACACAATGTAATAATAAGGAAATGTAGGCATCCTAGACATTGAAAAAGAGGATTCCTGGAAGGTGTGGTCAGAGAAAGCTACTAAAGAATGTTATGTCAGAGATGAATCATGAGCTGGAGTTGAACTCATCCCATAGATAACAAGAATTCTTAAAAGTGAAGGGGACAGTGACCAGAGGGGAGAGGGGAGGGGATAATGGGGGAAAGGGTGCAGGAACAAGTATAAAGAACACATGGACAATAACAAGGGGTGGGGTGGAAACAGGGAGGGAGGTGGGGAGGGGTAGGGTGGTAGGGAAGGGTTGGGGGAAAGGCAGAAAACTGTACTTGAACAACAATACAAAAATGTTAAAAAAAAGTGAAGGGGTGATAATATTAGATTTGTACTTTAGATAGATACATCTGTCAGCTATATGAAAAATATATAATGATGAGATAAAATGGCAATATCTTATATAGTTAACAATAGTAAGGAGTTTATTTAAATTTCCAGCTGAGAGGCACGACAAGCCTACAATAAGTGAGAAGGGGAGTAGAGAGCGGAGAGCACATTAAAAAATATTTAGGCATTAATTTAGTAATTTTTAGGATAAAGGTGCTAGAGGAACAGAGAAAGTCTGGCATAATCTCTAGCTATTCTAATTTGAATGTATCAATGAAATTGGTGAAACAGAATGAATCTTTCCCTCAAACTGGTCTGTGCCTCTGAGAGGTAAAGGCTAATTTCACGCTCCCTTCTGGACCCACCACAAAGAGCAAGGTGATCTAGAAGAAACCTTACAGGTCCCTGCATATGCCACACCCTCAATTTGGGGACAATATTCTTTTTGATGGTAGCTACAGGGGGTCTCCCACAAACACACACTCTTTTGTTTCTCCCAATACACATTTATGCATGAAAGTGAAACTAAATTTTTCCATGGAAATATCGAGAAAGAATAACATGGTTGTCTTGATTTAAAAATAATGCCTGGGTTGCATTTCTGAGGGCCTGGTAACAAATTAAGTTGTTTTTACATGTTGAATATGAGTTTCCCATGTGGATATTTGAAAATATCCAGGGTGTAGCTAGATTTCTAGAACTCTAAGGAGAAGTCTGTGCCAGAGTGAAAGATTTAGGTCTCATTAGCAGGGAGGTGATAATTAAACAGTAAGAGCCTACTAAATTAACCAATTAGAGTAGGTAGAATAAGTCAGATAGCTGAGAAAAGAACCTCAATGGCATTTAAGAGACAGGCAAAGGAAGATCATTTGGTGAAGGCAGGAGAGGAGGAACAGTCAGAAGTAAGGTCATTCCCAGTCTGTCTGGTGCCTTTGTGTGAATTAGAAAAGGGACCCCCCTTCATGACACTGTACTCCATCTCTTAAAAAGTTGTCAGAACATACTGGTTTTGTTAGACAAGAAAATGTTACTGCCATCTGCTGGAAAACTGTCTTAATAGATTTAATAGTCTACCTTATTTTTGACATGTACTGTTTTCTCTTAGATGTATGACCTTGAGCAGCTTACAACCTCCTTAACTCTATATGGCTGCCAGAAGCAGCCAAGGAACAGTGGAATCCATAAACACCAAGGATATAGGGCATTTTAAATGCAGTAGGGAGTTCACAGAAAAATAGCATTGAAAAAAAAATCCCCTGGTTTGAGTGGTTAGGGACTCACCTAGGTAAAAATCATCCCTGTAGAAGAGAGTTGGTTTAGGAAGGACTGATAATGAGGAAAAAGAGACAATGCTATAAATTCCTATTCTAATCCTGAAGAAGTTGAATGATAATAATAATAGCAATAACAACAGCAGCTAGAAAGTACTGAATCCACATTACGTATTAGGGACTGTTTTAAGCTATTTACATGTATTATACTCACATAATCATTTCAACTCTATGAAAAGATGCTATTTTCTCCAAAGATGATGAAACTGAGGGCCAATAGGAGATGGGCAAGGGCACAGATAGAGGAAGGGAGGGTGATACATAGATATGTAGGGAGCTGGAAGAAGATCACAGCTTTTAGTCACAATGGTTTTCCCATTTCTGAAGGGAACTCATGATCAATTAAGTAAGGACAGGCAAAGCGTAACTTTCGCAAAAGACCAAATTTGGATTCAGAAGGCCAGATTGGAATGTCAGGCTCTGTAATTTAGCAATGAAGTTACTTTGACTAACTCTTAACATCTCTGACCCACAGTCCTCTCATCAGAAAAATGAAGAGCACTACTGTCTACCTTAACTATTTTTACAGTATTTTCATAATGATTTCCACAAAATGCCAACAATAGCCCTCACCCACATACTCATGTGCAATGTCAACTTCCACTCCCTTGTCAAGAAGTAAGGTCTATTTCTCCATCTCTCTGAATCAGGGTAAGCCTTGTGGCAGGTTTTCCTGGTGAATATGGCAGGTGTACTTACAAATGAGACTACCACTAGATAAAGGACCCTGGGGACTGAGATTAGAGAGAGAGAAAGAGAGAGAGGAGGGAGAAAGAGGGGGAAAGAGAAAGAAAGGGACAGAGAGAATGAGCAGCATACTGATGAGATATTCAAGTGGAGAAGTCTTGAAGCTCCTGGCTTAGTCTCTTGGAATGCTTACTTTGGGATATTCCCTTTCACAAGCCAACACTGTGCTTTGAGAAGCTCAAGTTCCTTGAAGAAATCATTTGCAGGTGCTCCATTCTACAGCCCCAGCTGATTTCCCAGGCCACAGGAGCATCAGCTGCCTATAGTGTGTGTGAGCCATCTGGGGTGTTCAGTCTTAGAGAGTCTTCAGAAAACCATAGCCCTTTGCTGCTGCAGGACCACATTGACACTGCAGGACTGATCCTGAGTAAGGTCTGCCCAACTGAGTCAAGGCAACCCACAGACCCATGAGAGATAAAAGTAAATTGTATTAAGTCACCAAATTTTGGGATTGGTTTGTTATGCTATAATAAATAACCAATAAACATTATCTTCCCATACTATATGTCCTATGGTTCAGATTCTATGGATCTCATTTTCCTCTTCAGAAATAAGAAAACTGGAGAAAAGAAATACTCTTTAAAAAAGTCATAAAGACCAACATTTCTTAATGTTACTTTGTGCAAATGCTCTGCTCTACACACATTCTTTTTACTTAATATTTTTTAACAGCCCTATGAGGTAGTTACCTCTGTTTTACAATGAAGAAACCAAGGTTAGAGAGAGCCTCAGTAACTTGCCCAAGGCCACATCGTAGACACTGTTATACTGAGGCATCACATGCTAGTCTGTCTGGTTCTAAGTTGATATTTTTTAATTGCTACATCAGCCTGTCATCCTAGTGTAATTTATTTATCAATCTCAGAAACTGAAATAATATGGGTTAGAATGAAATGACAGATAAAATGTCAAGTCCTTAACAGCTATCAACATGTGTTATTCCTCCTTCTACCTCTCATAGCATTATACACTGTAGGAATTTAATAAATGTTAAGCTGAATTTTTAAAATCTCATGACATTTGATATTCACATAGCATCCAGGAACAGCAGTAAAGAAAATAGGCAAATTCAATAATTAGATGGGGAGGCATAATGATTGTCACAAGGTTATCATACTCTATGGCATATATCACTCAAGAGGTTCGAAAGAAACCAGGCTGCTAGCTCCCCCAGTTAAGCACACTTGATAAAGAATGTTAATGTTGGGTTTATCAGCTGGGTGAACTGGGATGCATGACTTCCCAGTAACTTCTCAGTAACTTGGCACTTAGAACCTTATAACATGGTTCCAGCCTATGTTAGGCTATCTTTCTGACTGTGCTCAAAGGGACAGCACTTGGTCCCTTTGAATCATCTCTTTATTTTCTCCTTCTAAACCTGTATTCATTCACTTGTCATAATTTTCTATAAACTCCAATTGTCTTTTCACACGAGGTTTAAGTGCTACTTGCTTTAACAAGTTTTCCCCTTGTTAATGCCACAGCAGGAAGCAATCCTTCCCACATCAGAAATCCTTCTGTGTTCGCCTCCTCCTTAATACATTTTCGTTCTGATTTGTACTCTATTCATTTTTGACACATTGTATTTTCCCATTACCACAGTCAGATCACTAAGGAATGCTTTAAAATGCATCTTTTACAAAATATTTTATTAATTTATTTTCTAGAGAGAGAGAGGAAGGGAGGGAGAAAGAGAGGAAGAGAAACAGTGATGTAAGAGAGAAACATCAGTTGGTTGCCTCTTGTATGCACCTCATCTGGGAACTAAATCTGCAACCCAGGCATGTGCCCTGACTGGGAATCGAACCTGCAACCTTTTGCTGCCCAACCAACTGAGCCACACCAGTCAGGACTATTTTATTCATCTTTATAACCCACGTAGAATCTAACACACTGTTTTCCTTGAACATTGCAGATACTCGCTAAAGGCTCATTGAATTGACTCTAATAATTTTTTAGTTTTATATTCACATAAAGCATTCAGAAGAAAATACAATAACAAAATGGCCAAAGATGGCCAAGGCATGTTTCATAGGGTGAAAGGGAGCAGACATAAAGAAAGCTGGCTGACTCCCTACAGTAATTTTAAAAATGTTCCTTAGATAGAACTCAACACCTAAATTTTCCTAGTCATCCAAAGCAAAATTATTTTATCTTAGTTTCAATAACTTTAAACTTAAAAATCCATAGTACATAAGAGAAAAAATTAGAGTGTTAAAATTATTGCCTATTAGCAAGAAAATATGTATACAATAAAACAATGGGTCGTCAGTTCTTGTGGTATTTCTATTACTTTTTCCAAAATGGGTTATGTGTTAACAGAAAAACAAGCTACACTTTTCCAGGAAAAAAAAATGCAGCAACAATTTTTATGATTTTCTAGTTATTTTCATCCATCTTATTGACTATGCATCCATAAAATCAATGCCATCCGTCACTCTCTAGGTGCTCTTTTCCTGAGCAGTTTCTACAGTCTCTGTTTGTGCTCCCATTCACTCAGCACACCCAGCAACATTAATTAATTCATTTCACTTGCCTACTGTCATGGGCTGAATTTAGGACTGTATTTGGAGATAGGGCCTTTTGAAGAGTGAGTAAGTTAAAATGAGGCCACTCAGTAGGGGAGGTGCTTTAATTCAATCTGACTGGTGTCCTTACTATAAGAAGAAATTAGGACACACAAAGAGACACCAGGGTGTATGTGCACAGAGAAATGAGTAAGTGAAGAAACAGCAAGAGGGAAGCCATCTGCAAGCCAAGAAAAGAGGCCTCAGAGATTACCAAACCTGCTGGGAAGTTGATCTGGAACTTTACCCTCCTGAACTGTGAGAAAATAAATTTCTGTTGGTTAAGCCACATGGGCTGTGTATTTTTTAATGGCAGCCTTAAAAAACTAATATACTATACTTAGACCTAGGGGAATCAGGATGTAACTGGACATTGAAAAAGTGAGTAAGCTCTTCAGTGGCTTTAAAAACAATAGGTCTATTTAACTGATCGTTTTTGTGCAATCAGACACAAAGCTCTTTGATAACTACTGCTGATTCTAAGCCACCTTTATTGGATGAATTTAATAGAACAACTATCAAAGTAGCTGTGCACTCACAGTTTTTGAATGAATATTTATCTCATCACATTGGATGTTAAGTTTCATATGTGATACAAAGAATGCAGGCCCTAGAGTCTGAGACAAATCACAGGCAAAAGTTTTCCTAGCTATTGTGTATAACCTTCTGACCAAAGTGACATGAACATTCCTGAAATGCTAAATTTTTCAAGTGTGCTCCACTGAGACTCTGCCTGTATTCCAGTCAATTTTATTAAATTTGGACAGATTTTTAGGTCATCAGAGAAAATGAATGCAAGTCCTATCTAGTCTTGATAAGCCAGCACAAATTAAGACACAAAATCACGTAGAATTCCCTGGCATAAAGACCTAAAGCAAAAAACTATGAACACATAAATAGCATTGATCCTCAAGGTTATTCTCCCCATGTTTTATTTTATGTCACATTTAAATTCTTTTCTTAAATTCTAGATTCACCACTTAAGACCATTTTCACCTTGACTGTAGTTCTAGAATAATATAAAGAAAATTTGAATTTTATCATTCTGACCTATTATCCCTGAACCTAAGATGCACACTAAAATTATCCTCAACATTTCTTTAGGATTCTAGAAATGGATGCTATAGTGTTTGGAACATGTCTCCTCTGCCTTTTATCTTTTCTTCTTAGCGCTCCATGTAGGGCTCGGAATGGAGAAGGCATGCATTAGGAAATGTACTCAAAATAAAAGATAGTCACTTGAATATCTGCAGGTTGTCTACTGTAACATACCTATTAATTTTTACTCTATTGTCAAATAATTTGATAAATATATTCATTCAAAACACTTTTGCTGACAAATGCAAGTAATAGGCAGTCACATAGCCACAGAGATGTCAGGTCTCCAGAAGACACAGTTGGGTCCTCTGTGGGGCCTGTGCTCTGCCAGAGGCCAGTGAACCCGTACACTCAAGTCAACTTTGACACGTACTTCACTTCTGGGGCCACAAGCAGTGTTGATATTCACTAAGGCCTTCAACCTTTCCCATGCCTGTTATGTGATTTCTCTGCAGAGTGAACCTGTTTCGCCTTGCCTCTCCTGGATTGTAGAAATGGGTACAAAACAACTGAGCATAGTTTTTATCTTGTGAGTGTGGAACCTTGTACTATGCCCTACATGATTAGTTAGATGCTGTTATTCCCATTTTCTAGGTGGAGGAAATTAAGCCCAGAGGCATCACAATTATAATTGTGATTTATAACCGATTTTGGATGGGTCAAAAATTAAAACTCTATGTCCCAACTTTTTAAAGAAAGTTGCATACGTGTATGCACTATTTATATAATATTCTTAGAAGAAAGATTCTTCAAGGAGGGGGAAAGTTGTTGATTCAGGACTTGTGTACATGCTCCCCAATTTCTTTAGATTAAGTGATCTCAGTTGGAAGCTGGGCATGTACATGATTATTTTGCTGTTTGCTCCTGATGCAACAGAAAGATGCTGCAAAATGGAGGAAGGATATTTTGAAGTTTACTGAAGTTCCTCATGTGCAAAAGAAAAAAAACAAATAAAAAATATGTTGCTACTTGAGCTTTGAGTGGCAGTGCATATAATTATCTTCCTTTGTTTTTCTCTTCTTTAGAGACCTTGTTCATTTGACTTGCTGTGTGCCTAAGAAAGCCTGTGGCATTTTATGCTCAGGGAGAACTGAATAAAATTCCCCATGAGATGCAGATTTTTTGTGCTATGCATTTTTATTTTCATGCTGGCATCATATTTAGGCAGTTAATTCTCCATAAAAAGGAGAAATATTGCCTTCTTTCCCTTCTCAATGAAGAATAAAATCCTGCAACTTGCCCCAGTCACTCTCATTTTCTTAAATAGGGCCCTGAAGTATTTCATGATTATCCTGATTAGTTTGAAACTATATCCAGGCTTGAAATAATTCTAATGAAAAGAAAACTTCTATTAAAATATTCTAACTCATTTCAATTGACCATATCACTGGCAATGGGAAAACCCCTAATGGCTAAACCTTTTAAAGCTAATCTACTTTAACACATTTTAAAGCTGATGTGCCATTTGAGATTTAGGTGTTAGCATGCAAAGTGTTTTTTTTTCCAATTCTTAATATTCATTTGTTATTTCATTCCCTCTTAACTCTTTGAAAATGAGATAACTCAATGATATTCTCTAGAGTTGCATGAATGAATTAAAAACAAATTTCCGTATCCAAACTATATTCTGTATTCATATACTAAATAGGTGCAAAAGAATATAGTGAAAATGTATATTTGTGGGAATGATCTAACAACGACAAGAATGACTCAATTATGCTTACTTGAGGGGCACAAAATTCTTGACAGATAGAGCATTTACATAATTGTGTTGATTTGAGTGACATGGTAGAGAATTGTTGAAAGCTAACTGACCTGGGTTTCAAACCAAACTTCACCACTTTCCAGATTAGTAAACTTTAGAAAGTTATTTCACCTTTATAAGCTTTTATTTCTTTTTCTGTAAAATTATGATATTACTCACTTAGAGGCAAATACAAAATATGGCATTGGATAGAGCAGGCATTCAATGCTGGTAGGTATTCCATAGATATTTCAATACAAAATTTTAAAATTGTCAATGAAGCACTAAGAAGAAAACTGAGATTTCAAAATTCAAGGAGACACTTGAAATTTCTAGGGGAGTATATTTGACTTCTGGCTGTGAACTCTCTTATAAACACTAATTTGAATATTCAGGAAATCTTCATAAATTATAAATATTTATATTCATGGGCTAATTATGCCATGTTGTGATGTTGTTAATAAAAGATCCTGAGATAATGCTCTTATGAAGACAGATTCTTCTAATTATTCCCCTCCCACCTAAAAGGGTTTTCTATCATCTTCCACCTCTTTTCAGCTTTGGGAACTTTGATATGTCATGAACTCCCTGTAACATTTTTTTACCATAAATTGGGGCAAAGGATAATACAGGCCAGCTGTAGTGACAGTTGGAAAAATTATTTAAAACAGTGCCTATTAAAATGCCTTAAATGCCTGGGAGGCAGGATGCTTTTATTCCAAGTTAGACTTGTTATGAATAAGAGATAGATATATTGAGGCTTGTAAAGGTATTGCACACTCTACCACATTTATTTGCTGTTCCCAGGGAATATAACAATGTCATGGAGGAACAGATGGCAAAGAAAGCTTGCTAACGTCTTTTCCCATTTGAGGACTGTGCTCTCCACTGGAAATAACAATGCAGTGCTCTAGGAAGCCAGACACAGCCCCTGAGAGAAGTTCCTGGCATATCTCTGAAGACGTACAGAATGGACCTCATCCTTACTAAAGCTTTTCCTGAGAGACTTCCTGTTTCTGCATTACAGGGCTACAGATGGTCAAAAAAACATCAAGGGAAATTAGCCCCATCACGAATGAGGTAAATCCTTTCAGAAGCTCAGTGAAAGTGGAAAGCATACTAGCACTCATGATTTCTCATCTCTTAGAAACTCATTGTATAAATCCACATGAACAACCCAACAACCTATTTTAAATATAGTAGCACAGAAGGGAGTTTCTAAGTGGATTAGCCATATAACATCTTATGATGCTGAAAGGGAAAAGAGGGCTCTTATTGACTAATTAGATCAGCACTTAGCACGTGTGACAGACTGATGTTTAACATTTGCTGCAATGAGGGAGAGATGCAGAAACAAAATCATCCTATAAATAAACTGCTGAACTTTAGCATGTACCATATAAAGAAATATTCAATCTTCTTAACTCTAAATTTGTGTGTTTTGAATTGTTACTATTTCTGTAGCTTTTGGAACAATTGTGGTTTTCATAAGCATTATTCATTTATTCAGCGAACACCATCGAGCACCTACAGAATGCCAAAACTGTATCAAACGCAGTACTAAAATTTTACAAAGAAGAGCAGTCAAGAACTTGTCCTTCAAGAGCTCTCAGGCTGGCAGAAGCACCTACAGGCTGGATCAATGGTTCTCAATTCTGTGCCTCTGCTCAAATGCTGACCTTTGCAGGCTAGTCACAGAGAAGCCCCCTCCCCTCTGCTTCTTGGTGATCCCCATTGTATTTTATTGTTTTTGTTTCTCTGAAATCCAAAAGATTATCTTAATGAGAAAGGAGTGCAAATCCAATCACAGCAGCAGAAAACCATGAATTGACTCAGGAGAAAGTGTCACTCCTATGATTACTATCTATCACATGTGTTTGGAAATTCATCCATGGAGACTATTTAGTCTCACATCAAAAAGTTGAAATAGTCCTTTGTAGTGGACATTTTGCTCTCAAAATTGGATCTTGTTTAAGAAATCACATTTGTAAATGGAAAACACCTAAGATGCTAAATTACAGAGAGTGAATTTAACAACTAAAATTTTATGAAGACCATTAGATCTACCTTAAACTATTGTTTTTGTCCACACACACAAATAAACTACAAAGAAATAGAAGTGAATCTATTCAACCAAATTAAAATACTGGGTCCAGCACAAATAATGACCTTTTTTATTATAAAATCTTTTATTACAAAATCGTAAGCATGTAATTCTGTAACATAACAATATCACGCTCAACCATATCATAGACATTTTAGGTGAAATGTTCAAATTAAAATGATAAATTATTACACCCATCTTATTACCCTACCAAACACACTCAAGCAGGTCTTACTTCTGCTGGACCCTGTATTATTCCATTTCAAAGAAATTGTATCTGCTTTCTCACTGGGATTTCACAACCAGATGAAGTGAAACAGGAAGGTATTATTTTTTTAACCTATTAAGTTGCATCTATGGTTCACTCTTGATCCTTTTCTGTAAGCCAAAGTGTATCCTCCTTTTTTCTAAGGTTTATTGTCTCACCTGTGTCCATACAACCACACCTTCTGCCATGGTTTTTACCTCTAACTGTTGCTGGAGCCCCACTCTGCGGTAATTAAACTAGAATCTCTGTGTGGGGGCCAGACTTTAAGTATTTTCTAAAACTTTTGCAGGTGATTCCAATGTGCAGCCAAGATCAGAACACTGTCCTCTTACCTTCTTGGACATCGTACTCTATAGGTATCCAGCTTCTCTTATGCATCATTTCAGAAAAATGATCTACACCTTGAAAGTAAGACCAAAAAAGTGAGTAGTACCTGTTAATATCATGTTGGAGCTAAAGCCATGTAGTGATTGTCAGGAGAATGCACTTAATTCACATCTTATGTTTACTACTGATCAAAAGCCCAAAGTCTAAGACTTAGAAAAGACACATCTGCATATTTTAGTTCAATAGAGATCCAAATAACTTCAGACTGGCAAAACTGATAACTACAGTGATTTATGGCTTATTGGGCATAAACGAGTTTTATATCTACCCAGTAATGTTATTCTAATATGTCTATATTAAATTGTGCATAAATATCTTACTTTCTCAGATGCCGCAGGAACAGGTTATTATATCACAGATTTCTTCATCAACTGATGAATTATATAAAATATTTGATTTTATACTTTTGTCTGTTATGATTTTACCTTTTAAATTATATTTAAATACATTTAACTTCTCAGTTTTTAGATACTTCTCAAAGAATATTCCAAGATGCCAATGCTTATCTAATGTTGAAAATAAAATAACGAAAACAAAATCTTCTCCTAATTACCTTTCAGGAACTCCCTACCTTCCCCCCTTCTTCACAAACCCTTGAAGGAATTGTCTATTGTCACCACTTCTACTCAATCACTTCTCATTTGCTTCTCAACCCATCCCAATCCAGCTTCTGTTTCCACTGATTCACTACATTGATCTTGCCATAGTGTCAGCCTCATCATTATCCTCTTTGCTGTTTAAATCAATGGACATGCTTCAGTCTTTAACTCACTTAATACTCTTAAGTTCCTTTGTCCCCTTGAAATCATCTTCTTCCCTGGGCTTCTATAACAGCAAAGTCTCTTGATTTTCTATCTCTCTGGCCACTCTTCACCTAATTTACTTTTTATTCTCTCATAGTCCTCCTCCTCCTCTCTCTCAATATATACACTTATTCTAGGTAATAACATCTTTGTGATTTCTGTCCAACTATTTGCAAGTCCCTATGCAGCTAGCAGACATCAGAAAGATAAGAAAGGGATACTATGTGTTCATCGATCTACATATCATATGACAGTTTAGATAAAAGTGACTAATTGCTTGAAATGCACTAATACCAAAACTTGCCTAATATGAACTAGATAACTTGTACAACCCCATAACAATTAAATTAAATCTTACTTTAATGCTCCTCAAATACTCAAACACAAACTTATTTCATTGGAGAACTATGCCAAATCTTTCAAGAAGAATTAGTATAAATTGTGCAGAATTTGTTCCAGAAAACAGAAGATGAGGGAACAAGTCATAAGTTACTTTATAAAGTTAATATTAGACTGATAACAAAACCAGACAAAGATAGTACCAAAGTTAAACAAAATATTGCAGATCAATGTACTTCATAAATATAGGTACAAAAATTCTTAACAAAATATTAGAAAATAGAGTTTACATATATAAAGAATTTTATACAACAAACAAGTGGGATTTATTACAGAGATGCAAGTCTGCTTCAACATTCTGAAAACAATCCATAAAATCCATCATATTAATAAGTGAAAGAAGAAAAAATCTCAGGATTATATGATTTAATGGAGAAAAGTTTTTGACAAAATTAAACACTAATTCATCACTAAGAAAACTCTCTGAAAAGCAGGGACAGAGAGGAAATTCCTCAACTTGATAAAAGCATGTACTAAACATCTAGAGCTAATATGATACTTCATGGTAAAGACTGAGTGTCTTCCCCCTGAGACTGGGATCAAAGCAAGGTGGTCCACCTCACTAGCCTGATTTAATATAGTACTGAAAGTTATAAACAGTGCAATATGGCAAGTAAAACAAAACCATACAGATTGGAAAAGACAAATTAAAACTGTTCCTATTTGCAGATGTCATAATTGTCTACATAGAAAATTCCAAGTACTCTACAAAACTTCCTACAATTAGACAGTGAGTTCAGCAAAGGCACATGATACAAGATATACAAATAAAAATATTGTACTTCTTTATACTAGCAATGAACACTTGGACTTTATAATTAAAATATAAGACTTACAACTGTTTAAAAATGAAATATTTAGGTACAAATATAACAAAACATGAACAGAATTTAGATGTTAAAAATTACAAAACAGTTGTGAAAGAAATAATAGAAGATCCACACAAATGGAGAGACATATTGTGTTCAGGGATTAGAAGACAGCAAAGATGTCAATTCTGCTCAAAATAGTACACAGGTTTAAAAATTCCTTTAAACACACAGCATTTTTTTTTGTAGACATAGACAAGTTTATTCTAAAATTTATACACAAATCAAAGGAACTAGAATAGCTAAAGCAATTTTGTACACAAAAATAAATACAGTGAGAGGAAGCAATCAACCTGATTTTAAGAATTACTACATAGGTACTGTAATCACAACTGTGCTATATTAGCAGCTAGACACAGAGATTTATGGAACAGCATGTAAAATATAGAAAAAGACTCATACAAGTATGTCCAACTGACTTTGACAAAGGTACAAAAGCAATTCAATGAAGGAAATATAGCTTTTTAGTCTTTTCATCAATTGTTGGAACAACTGAATAACTACAGGCAAAAATAAATAATCAACAAAAAAACTTAAAGGTAAAGCTCAGATCTTACAAAAAATTAAAGCAAAATGGATTATAAACTTAAATGTAAAGTGTTAAACTATAAAGCTTATAAAATAAACACAGGGGAAATTACTCAGGATTTAGGTGAAGAGTTTTTAGATTTGACATAAAAATAATGATCCATAAAAGGAATATTGATAATTAGAATATATCAATTTAAAAAAAGACTTTTGCTCAGCAAACAACCTTGTTAGCAGAGTGAAAAAAACAAGCGACAAACTAAAGTATTTGTAAATAATGTGTACATCAAGTGACTGGTATCTAGAATATAGAAGGGAGTCTCAAAATTACAGTAAAAGCAAAAGAAAACAAAACAAAATTCAATTAGAAAATGGGCAAAAGTAAAGAAGAGATCTTACAAATAAGAAGATATACAGATGGTAATAAGCACATGAAAAGATGTTCATTAGCCATCAAAGAAATGCAAACTAAAACCCAGTAAGATATCACAACCTACCTATCAGACTGGCTGAATTAATAACGGTGACAACAGGAATACTGGCAAAGATGAAGAAAAACTGGATCATTTATCTATTGTTGGTAGGAATGTAAAATGGTTCCGCCAATCTTGAAAACAGTTTGGGTTTTTCTAAAAATGCTATATGAGGTCTGTTGGGAAAATCCAATCATTATTAATATAACGAGAACGGTTTGCATGACTTTGATGTAAACTGGCAGTCAAGGAGAGTGGACTGGAATGCACATGTGTGAACAATGATAACTTCATTATACTAGTCAGTGGGGGCCGTAGATGCCATTGAGTGAGCATGTGCACTGTGTGGCTGTCACATTCAAAATGACTGAGCTAGTAGAGCAACTAACCTGCATCAAATTTTGCATTAAGCTTGAACATTCTTCCACAGAAGCTATTTGAATAATTCAGAATGCCACAGCTATGGGTAATTGTTGATTGGCAGTTTTATCACAACACTGCACCAACTCACGTATCATGTCTTGTTCAGAGTTGTTTAGAGAAACATCAATCACCCAGGTGAGTCAGCCCCCATACAGCCCAGATTTGGTGCCCTGCAACTTCTGGCTTTCTGCAAAAGTAAAATCACCTTTGAAATGGAAGGAATTTTGGACTGTCAGTAAGATTCAGAAAAGTACAATTGGGCAGCTGATGGTGACTGGGAGAACTGTGTGAGGTTCCAAGGTGCCTACTTTGAAGGGGACTGAAGTGTTGTTGTCCTATGTACAATGTTTCTTGTATCTTTCATCTTCTTCAGTAAATGTTTCTAATTTTCAATTTACATGACTAGACACTCTCTGGACAGACCTTGTATATGAAACTACTGTACAAACCAACAATTGTACTTTGGGAATTTATGATAGCAAAATGAAACTATATGTTCATATAAAAACCTGTACACGAATGTTCATAGTGCCTCTATTTGGAATAGCCCAAAAGTGCAATAAAAAAACATGTTCTTTAAAGGGTCAATGCTTAAACAAATTTGTGCATGCACACCATGAAGGAGTTTTCAGCAATGAACAGAAACAAACACACACACACAGAGCACACACATATGTTCAACAACTTGAGTGGATCACCAGAGACGTACGCTGAATGAAAAAACCCAATTATAAAAGGTCACAAACTATATGCTTCCATTTATAAAATATTCTTGAAGTGACAAAATTGTACAAATGGAAAACAGACAGGCAATAGCCAAGCACAGAGGGGCTGTGATTGAAGTAGGTGTGACTAAAAAAGGAACAGGAAGGATCTATGTACTGATGAAATATTCTGTACCTTTTATCATGTGAATATCCTGCTTGTGATATTGTACTAGAGGTTCATAAGAGATTAGTTACCATGTGGGAAACTGGGTTAAGGATGGACAGGATCTCTAACCATCCTTACAACTCTGTGAATGATGTTTATCTCAAAATGATCATTGATTAAAAACTTGGTAATTAGTGATTAATCACAAGTATATTTTACTTTCAATATATTAATTTAACAATTTCTAGATCAAGTTAGCAGAAAACTTTTATTGAGAAACTTTGTTTTATTTTTAGTAAACATTTATATTGGATCATTTCATCAGCTGGACTAGTGGCTTAAATGAGCTAAAAGGTGCATGAAGAATAAGGATAATTAAATATTACTATACATAGATATTGTGCGTGATCAAGAGAGCAAATTAAAAGTAGTTTTGATGATATAAATTCATCATGACTGTGGCTGTGGGCAAGCTGATTGGATTTATATATGTATGTCTAGCACAGCTAATATTGGCAAATCTCTATTTCATGTGGGAAGAAATAAAATAAGAAAAAATTAAAATAAAATCGCCAAAGTACAATATTTATCCAAAGGTTACTTATTGGACAGCTACAACTGTTAAGAATTTAGAAAGGCATATAAAAACAAGTAAATATTTCTAAGAAGCCAAGAAATGTAAGTAAGGTCATACGATAAAGCACAGCATTTGGTTTAGTTCATTACTTTATTCATTTAATTTTACTTCAGAAAAAAAATTTAAATAGCTTGGTGATTTGATGTGTTGGAAGTGGAAAATTAGAATCTGTCAGCGCATATAAATGCAAATTGAGAATACTCTTCTTTGGGAGAGGAATCAAATTGTTATGTGGGGTTAGTAAAAGCGTAAAGGGAAACATAATTTTTACTATATATGGATGAGATGGTAGTTTTGAAATTTTAACCAGTATGCTTTTTTATTACCATACTAATTTTAAAAAGAATAAACTGGAAAACAAAAATAAAACTTGAAAAATACTCAGCAAAACTCTATTGCAAAAAGTAAGATGATTATTCCAATCAAGTAAAAATATTAAAATCCAAGAGAGTAAAAGACAACTGACAACTTCTTATTATTGATAATCATTGAATAGGGTCAGGTCATTTCAACGGGTGTGCTGGTAGTTCAATTTTTGTTCTCATACAAAACCCAAGTGAACACTTTGTGAGAGAAATTTTAACTATGATGTGATGTGTAAGGCTTCACTAGGAGTGTCAGCTGACTCCTTTTCCCAACAGGGGAAATAGAGATTAGAGCAGAAAAACAATCACTGGTGCTGGTAATAATTCAGTGACTTAATAGAGTCTAATGATAAGGGCAGCTACATTTAAAATTAGCTGCAGTTTGGCCTTGGCATTTTATTGTACTATTTTTCCCCCTATGAAGTGAAGGCATAAGCATGAGTTTTTACAAGGCATGGCAAGGACATAGCTAGATTTTTACTCCATTTAGCTAAAGTGTTTTCTGACAAGTAAATTTCTGTATTTCCTTAGGTATAACAACTTTATGAAAGGTTTCTGTAGAAACAAAATATAAAAAGTAACCTATTTTTCTTTTCTGTAATAACATCTGGTCAGATAACAGTTTTCCTGTAGCCTAGAGCATTGCCGTAATATTGGCTAAGTCTGTTTGCTGACTGTGGGCACCATAAATTCCCGGAAGTGATGGTAACTCCCTTAAAACAGGGATTTGTTGGAAATGCCTGTTTGGGTATGAAACAGAAAGATTTTCCTGTGCAAACAGGCCAATCCCAAAGAGCAATGAGAAAAAAAAAAAAAAAGCAAGTTTTGTCTGTGATAGATCATTATGCTCTTCAGATATCATTGCTAATGATTTTTAATTTGAAAAAAATCAATTCTAAAACAAACTGTGCCAAAATAGGATTCAATTCTTCCTGTGAAAGTAATAACAATGAAAATTTAATCTGGTAGATTGCAGTAAGCAAAATCCAGAAGGGTTTCATTCATTTTTATTTTCAGGAATTAAACTTTTGTCTGACAGTCTACTTATAAAAAAATTATATTTCAATAAAATGTCCTAAGAGATAAAGAAAAATACCATATCCGAATCTCCAAGGGGAAAAAACTCTTTTTTTGAAACTAAACAGTGTTAGAACAACAATGAAAAAAACTTGCTACCAACAAAGTCTGCTGTATCCTGTAGAGATAGGAAGTCTGAGAAATAAATGTGACACTGTGGCCTAATCGCACCATCTTCAAATGCAGAGGAAGTATGAAAGAAAACTGAGTTGATGGTCTCTTTAGCTTTCTGACCTTTCTGAAGATGGTTCTTTTATGGAGATTACAGGAAAACATTTACTACAATTTTATTTCATCTAAAAACAATGGTATCATCACCATTTTAAATACTAGATTTACGATGAAACTTTTCATAGAAATATATCTAGATTAA
The DNA here is from genome assembly GCA_039655065.1 of Glossophaga mutica. Lineage (NCBI taxonomy): Eukaryota > Metazoa > Chordata > Mammalia > Chiroptera > Phyllostomidae > Glossophaga > Glossophaga mutica. The sequence continues at coordinate 55,891,485 of CM077306.1, forward strand.
TAACAAAGTATAGTTTTCACACATAAGCAAGCTTTCAAGCTGTAACTATAATTCTTAGTTGCCTTAGGCCAGTTGCTTCTCTACAATGTTTACTTGTATGTTAAGTTGTTTATATGAAAGCCAATATGCATACTTTTGTAGTTTATATTTTATTTTATTTTTTATTGTTCTTGCTATTCCAGTTTTTTCCGCTTTCCCTCCCTTTGCCCACCTCCACCCAGGCACATCCCCACCCCTCCCTCGGTGAATCCCCATAATGTTGTCTCTGTCCATGGGTCACACATACATATTCTTTGGCTAATCCGTTCACCATCTTTCTTCCAGTCCCCACTTCTCCCCTCCGGCAGCTGTCAGTCTGTTTCATGTATCTACACTTCTGTTTCCATTTTGTTCATTAGTCTATTTCATTCATTACAGTCAATGTATAAGTGAGATTATGCAGTATTTGTCTTTCACTGACTGGTTTATTTCGATTAGCATATTTTCCAGGTCCGTCCATGCCATCACAAAAGGTAAGAGGTCCTTCTTTTTTACTACTGTGTAATACTCTGTTGTGTAAACATACCACAGCTTTTTAATCCACTCATTTACTGATGGGCACTTAGGCTGTTTACAAATCTTGGTTACTGTAGATAATGCTGCTATGAACATAGGGGTGTATATATATTTTTTGTAGCCGTGTTTTGGGATTCTTAGGGTAAATTCCCAGAAATGGAATCATTGGATCAAAAGGGAATTCCATTCTTAAGCTTTTGAGGATAATCCACATTGTTTTCCACAATGGCTGTACCAGTCTGCATTCCCATCAGCAGTGCATTAGGATTCCCTTTTCTCCACATTCTCATCAACATGTTGTTTGTTGATACTTTTGCAGTTATTTTTGACAGAAAGTGATTCACACATGGCCTCGTTACATGTGTGAATCACACATATAAGGTATATGATGATGGCCAGTGAGAAAGGGTGAGCTTTACAAGCCACAATGACAGATGATTCCTTTGCTTTAGGATTCTGATTATTTCACTCTAGCACCTATACTTTGCACTGCCCTTCCATGTCTCTGATTCTGAAAACTCTGTCTCTACAACCTCTATTCCCAGCTAACCAAAACCAAGCAGTTATTACTGATTCAACAAACTCTCTAGGGGCAACCATTTACTTCCCTACACAGACAGCTAAACTTTTTAGCTGAGACCATTAATCTACACTGGGGCAACTTGGACACAGAATGTGAAATTCATCTTGCTCAGATAAGCATTCATTTTTTAACGTTCAGAAATGTTGATAGCATCCCCTCTATTTGTTGTGCCCTGAAAACACACCGACTCCTCTATACCCCTTTCTCCTCCCTGACAGTAACACAGATTTAATAGGTGGCACATTATGGAGTTTTCATCAATGGTTTTTGGATGAATGAATGAACGAAAGCACTAAGTCCTATGTAATCACATTTTGAGAAATCTTGAATTGTGTAACTTTATTAACTTTTTTTATATTGAACTTACCTTAAGCATTTCACAAAAATTTTGAATGGTAGAAAAGAGTGTATGAGTAAAAAACAGGCTCCTTTCTATTGTACCACAGAACTCAGATACTAATACTCAACATATCTTTTTACTAATAATTAAAGTACATACATATATACTCAATTTCACCTATTTTTACAAATGAGGTTCTGTTCTATAACCTTATGCCTTAACTTTTATCTCACAATAAATCTTGTAAATTATTTATATCACCATTTTTTCACAACTAGATAGTATTTCAAGGTATGAAATATATAATAGTTTTTGAGTTATATTTTTTAAATTAGAATACAGGGAAGAAATGAGTAAGGTAAATCTCAGTTTTATAAAATGACTAACTCCAAGTGTTCAATAGATTTTTTCCTTAATCTTAAGTGACCTTGAGCATCTGTTTAAAGATATTACCAAAAAAAATAAGAACAAAGAACAATAGTAAAAACAAAGAAGAAAGTAGGAGAAAAAGAATTCCTTTTTTGTTTGAATCTCTAAGAAATAAACTTCTGTTTTATATTCTCTATAACTTATTTTGCTGGCAAGCAATAAGGAAAAAAAGCTAAAACTTGACTCTGTCTATCCAGGACCTTGGAGCAGGAATTACTAATGCTGGAAGGAGTAAAAGGGGAGGTAGAAGTCGGAAAATCAAAGTAGCGCACACAGACATGACAAAAGGGAGCTTTTTGATTTCATGTCAAGTAATATTTCCTGAGTGATTACTGTAGGTAAGATGCTTACTTGCTTTTAATCTAGAAAGACAAATGACAATTCAGAACAACATATGCTCACTCCCAGGTGAGTGATTACAGACTATAATTGCTACAGGAGTCTGTTGAAAATATTCACACTACATGATGCGGCTTCCTTCTAAGGCCAAGGAGAAGTATAGTAATTTTTAGTGGTCTGCCTCAATGGGGGAGAATCTGGTGCTGGTAAATTGGAGAATATCTCCTCAGGATAATTATCTGGACAAGCTGATATGTCACACATGGTTCAACAATTTTTATGCAACTATTACATTATTTATTATTCATATAAATCCTGAGATTCAGAGATGTTATACACTTTGATAAAATAAGACAATTGAAAAATTCTAAAGAAGTAATAATTTCTCGAAGAACTTTGTATTAATCATCCTAGCTATAACCAGAAGTCCTTGCATAATATTTTATAAGTTATATATGTAGGTAAACACTAATATGCATCTTTTCTTCTACTTCACAATGTAGTTTGGTAGGAAAAGTATGGTTTTGGGGATCAGATAAGCCTGTGTTCATATACCAGTCAAACTTTCTGGTGGAGTCATTTCTGCAAAGTTTATTCTGGCTTCAGTTCTCAGTGTTGTTGTGAGAAGTACATGAGGTAACATACAAAAGTTTTGTTAAAAAAGTAAAACATACAGGAACAAGTATAAAGGACACATGGATAAAAACTGGGGGGATGAAAGTGGAAGGGAGGTGGGGAGGGCTGGGGGGTAGGCTGCGATGGGAGTAAATGACAAAAAATTGTACATGAATAACAATTAAAATAAAATTTTTTAAAAAGTAAAACAAACATATGTAGTGATATATATATGAAATTATCAAATATATTTGATATATCAATTATTTGTTTAATATTTAAAATATTTGATATATTATTTTATATTATAATATTACTATATTAATTTATATAAGTGATTATATATTACATTATATGACTTTTAAAAAATTAAGTCAAAAAAGTTTGGTACAAGTTAAAGCTAAGATACCACAGAATAAGAAAACAATTTTCACTTTTACAACTATTTGCACGATATGTTTTGCTTTAACATCATTGTACAATCATGTTATTATAAGAGATTAAAAAAGCATTTAATTCTGATTACTTTCCTAGGAGATTTACACACACACACACACACACACACACACACACACATAGCACTTTATGATAACAATACTGGGAAATGGCAGTGGAAAATAATGAGTATTGTTTATATATATATATATATATATTTTTTTTTTTTTTTTGCTACTATAGTCTTTTATTTCCCAATTAAGGTTCACCCTTCTTCAGCAGGTCTCTCTTTCTAGACCAGCTCTGTGTCTGGTTTGTAATTTGCTTAAATCTCTCTCTACCACTCACAAATATTCATCAGTTTCTATCACTAGGTATCTTTTTTAAAGCCAATCCCTTGATAAACCACAGTGGAGCTGTGACATTGGCATGTTTACTTGTGTAATCTGTACATGATGCAGTAAAGAAATCAAGAAAGTCATTAAAGATAACTGGTGAGAATTATTATAATGTTCAAGAAATGCTGCATTTAGAAATGTTTTTGTTTTTTTTTTAGATTCAACATGGAAATTAAATTCAAAATGTAATCTAGGGAAAGTATAATCACAGAGAACTGCAGTGCCACATAGGGAAAAATACCTTTCCTTTAAAAAGTATATTACTTAGAGAGATCTCTTTTATAAACTATTATGCTGTCAGTGTTAATATTATGCAGTTCTGTGAAAGCAAGATCAGCATACATTTGAGAGATGAAAGTGCAGTTGATAAGATCCTTCCTCATGCACGAAAATACCCCTTGCAAATGGAGCAATCAAGAAAACTTTGATATTGTTGATATCCATGATATTAAAAAGTAAACATCAAAGTATCATGGGGCATGAACTATGTAATGCTCAAAGGCAAAGAATGTACAAAGTGAGCTAATGAAGTGTGATAGGCAGAATAGGCCATGACAGAGAAGGATCAATCTAGAATTTACCTCCATAATGGTAAACTACGTAATTCGGTTCAATCTTTGAAACAATACAATTAGTTGAAAAGCTGGACAATATATTTGAATTGTTTGATTGCAGTGGAAAGTTTTAAAAGTAGTATAGATTTACAGAGTCTGATCTAGGTGAAGAAGGAAACTTAGAAAGTGAGCATTACCTTTGGGGCTGCTCTTCTCTTAGAGTTAGTGCTGATACCATGAAAGGTGGCAGAGAAACTAAGAGGTTGGGCAGGGCTGTTGACAAAGTATGGATGTTAGAATGACACATAATTGGAATCCAGAGTCCTCCTAAGGAGGAAGGATGTAGTAAATATCCCAGGCTTTTAGATTAAAACCTGAGGACTACAAACTGAAAGAATGGATAAACTGACAATTGACTAGCACTAAAAGGGAAGAAGAACCAGTTTCAAATTATCTCAGTCCCTAACAGAGTTACTATGATCTGACATGTCTGTACCCAGAGTAACCTTCCAGATGTAATTATTAATTCCATCCAGAGGAAGAAAACCTCAATAATTATACTCTACAAGATTTCATTTGCAAAATCTCAACTGATTAAAAAATAACCAGGAACACATGAATACAAAGGCACAAGACCAAAAGAACAACAAACAATAGAAATACTAGACAACTTAAGAGTATCAGATACATAATTTACACTATAATTTAATATGTTCAATGAAACAAAGAGACAAGTTTAAGAATTTCAAGAGAAAAATAGATATCTTTACAAAGCCTAATGGAAATCCTAGAAGAGCAAAAATATAGTACCTCACATTTAGAATTTAATATAATGGTTTAAATGACATTAGACAAAGATGAGGAGAGAATTAGAGGTAAATATGTCATAAAAAATAAACAAACTGAAATTCAGATAAGCAAGGATGCAAAACACAGAGAAGAGCATAAGAAAGGGGATACTGTGAAAATGTCTACTATAAGTATACTTGGAGACTCAGAAGGGCATGAGAGAAGGAAGGTGAGAGTTTAAAGAAATAACTGACTGAAAATTTCCTCAAACTGATAAAGACATCAAAGTACAGGTACAAAACTTTCCAGGAAGCCAAGAATTACAGACACCAGGAGAATGACACTAAAGAAACATCATAGAAAAATGACTCTATGTCAAAGACAAAGAAAAAGCATTCTGGATCACAAAGAATCAACAACAGTAAGATGATCAGTTAACTTCTCATCAGACATCATGTCAGCCAGCCAGCAATGAAATGACGTAGCATGAACAGTTATCTAATTTCAACATACTGAAGATATGCCTTATCCAGCAAAATATACTTCAAATTGGGAAGTGAAATAAAGATATCTTGAAATAAATAAAAACAGAGAACAAATATTACCACCAGTGACAGATCAGACAAAATACCATAATTTTTTTTCAGATATATCCCTAGTGTTCCTCCCAAAAAGTTTGGAGATTCAGGAAGTAACATTTGAAAAGGTATCTGAGTGATCTTAACTGCGTAAAATAAAAATGTCCTATAGAATAAAACATAGAGAGAGTTTATATCAAACAAAAGCATGTCAATTCCAAATAGGGCAAATGGAATTAAAGTATTCTAAAATGTTTCCATTGATTGAAAAGAGGTAAAACTACTAATTTATATTCAATTTTGATAAGAATGAATGTTGTAATCCAGATAGCTATTTTCAATGTGTGGTCCACAGGTCTAAGAAGTCCACAAGACCCTTTTAGTGAGTCTATAAAGACAACATTATTTTCATAATAATTTATTATTTGTCTTTTTCACTGAGTTGGCATTTGATCTCATGTACAGAAGTCATAGTGTATAAAACTGCTGTCTTCTTAGCCCAAATCAAGGCAGTGACTCTATACTAGTAGTTTTTATTGATTTTTTATGTTAGGAGGTTGGCATTTATTTTCTCTAACAATTCAGATAGGAAATGTTTTAGACTTTGCAGGCCATACAGTCTCTGTCTCAATTACTGAACTCTGCAGTCGTAATGCAAAAACATCAGTAGACAAAATGTTAATAAATTGGGCATGGCTGTATTTCAATAAAATGTTATTTTTTAAAAGTAGCTATGGGTAAGCTTTGACTTGTGGACCATAGTTTGCTGAACTTTGTTCTGCGGAGCACCTTGGAAGTAAAAATGAGTAACACATGTGTGCACACAAAGGCTTACTTAAGAATGCCTTTGTTGAAGCTGTAGAAATTAGTAATTTTATTTAAGCTTCACTCTTGCATACACACTTTTCAGTAATATTTGTGACATAATGAGATGTAAGCATAAAGCATTTTATCTGCATGCTGAAGTGTGATGATTATCTTGAGGAAATGCAATTATGCGATTGTATCATTTGTGAGCTGAACTAATTGTTTCTTCATGGAATATCATTGCTACTTGAAAGAACAATTAACAGATGACTACATTTATTTAGATTTTGAAATTTAGTGGACTAGCTGATGAAACGCGAAGGGAAATCTTGTAAGGGATTTGTCTTTCCTATTAAAAAGACAGCTGAATAGTTGCTCTTCCACCACCAAACATTATCTTCTATGCATGTGATGCTCAGATCTGTGACAATCATCTTGTAAAGTAGAAAGCGGCTTCGCTGAGGACAAAACCAACCACATGTTAAGTGACACATGGTATACTGAGTTGACAGTATTGTGATATAAGGCTTACTATTCCACTTTTATCAGGTCACTAATTTTTCTATTTATCTCTCAAACATTTACTGTATGCCAGGTACAGGGAAAAATGGAAGTTTTTCACCTCCTAGAAGATAAGTTCTAATAGGGAAGACAGAGAATGAACTTGCCATTAGGTACATGCGGAAAATTCAGAGTGCAATGGGAATGTGATCTCATCTTTAGTGCAATGAATGTTTATCTGCAAGAATGAAAAGTGTAAGCTAAATATGGAGGATGGAAAAGAGTTGGCTAGAACAAAAACTAGCAAAGAGTTTCCAGAAAAAATTGTTAGCGTACGTAAGGTGTAACAGAGCAGAGAACCCATGCTAGGAAGTTAAGGGAGATAAGTGGGCCTAAAGCACAAAGAACAAGGGGTGGCAGCCATAGAGGCTGGAGAAGTAACTGGTCATGTGCAATGTGAGCAAGTTATGGCCCATATTAGAGGTTTTCAGCTTTATCTGAAAGTATACACAAGTTTATTGAGATTTTAAAGCTGACCCTTGACACTTTCAGATTAGCATTTTACAAAAATCATTCTGGCTGTAATGTGAAGAATGGATTAGATTGGGACTAACCTGGAAGACAAGACCTCATTAAAGAGGCACACAGCATGTAAGGGAGAGATGGAGTGGCTTTTTGTGCGGCAGCGGCAGCGGCATTGAAACCTGGAAGTGCACTGTATTTTGCTGTGTAAAATGTGCATTTCTTTGCCCAAAGTTTTGAGGGGAACATAGGGGTGTGCATTATACATGGATAGTACCAATTCCATATCTATGTAAATGTTTTAAGTTCTTTTATTTATGCTTACAAGTTAAAAGTGTAATTCTAGAAAGCAATGATGATATCCATATGCAAAATAATACCCTGGAATACGATCATTTGTTTTGTTTCTAAATATAAATAAATAAATAAATAAATAAATAAATAAATAATTGCATTAAAAATTAAAATGAAAGATTTCTCTCCTGAAAATTTGGGTGTGCATCATACATGGCAAAATATGATAACTGGTAACAGTACAGTGAATGTGAGGTTTGAGCAAGTACCTGAAATGATCCTTAAGAATCTGCTAGGAAAAAGGACAGAGGAAATTTTTGACAGACTTCCTTTTTGGGGTTGGGACAGGAAGTGAGCACATGTAAAATGTTGTAAAACAAGTTCCAGATAAAATTTAATGTACTTTTAACCTAATTTTATAACATTTTTGATACTTTTATACATCCCAGATTTTGCCCACCAATAATTTCTATTCTTTCCAGAGGAAAATTTTTAATGTTTTTTTTTGGGGGGGGAGGTGGGTCAAAAATGTAATAGTACTCAATAAAGTATTTTTGTAGGACACATAATTTACAAACTTACAATCTTTTATGTTATTCCATTCAGTTATGTAAAACACATGGTTAATTGGTGTAATTGTATGATTTACTACTCCTAGCTATCCATGCTTTCTCATATAGGCTACTAAACAATATCCCTTGAATATTTAAGAAATTCAAAGCAAATCATACATCAAAGCCAGCTATACATTTTTCTGCACTTGTTTCTGTTCTTGAATAGCTTTATTTCAATCATAAGTTAAAGGATCTATATTTAAATAATTTTTGACTTCTGACCCAGTAATTAGAAGTTGCTTATTTTACTCATCTTAAATAAATAGCAAAAGATAATATAAATTCTCAGAAACTAAAAGAACTTTATGCAAGAACAGTCTACAATTCATCAGACTATTTTAATAATGGAAGACAATTTTTTCTGAAAGTAACCATGTAAGATATAATTAAATTCCATTTAACTGAAAGGAATAAAGCTTCTTTGGATTTTCATTGAAGCTATAACAGTATTAAATGATCTAAGTTATGTGTTATTTTATTTAGAAATGTAAATATTTGTGCCCCTTGGTAGATTTAAAAAGAAGACTCAAAACCAAATCCTATGCTATTACTTGATAAAATCACTTCACTTTATTTTAACAAATAGCAATTAAATTCAGTATTATTTACTTAGGTCAAAAAGTTGTCATTATATTTTGTTGTTCCAAAACCTCCAAGATTTTTACATCTATTTGGATTAAGAAACTATAAAATATTTTCTTAATGTAATTTTTCTTATCATTTTATAAATTGTTTTTCTATTAAAGTTGTTCCAACTTCCCCCTTTACCCTTCTCCACCCATTCCAAATCCCTGCCCCCTCGGTCAATTCCCACACTGCTGTCCATGTCCATGGGTCATTCATACATGTTCTTTGACTAGTCCCCTCCCGTTCTTCCCACTATTACTCCCCTCCCCCTTCTCCCCTCTCATCTGGTCACTGTTGGTCTGTTTCATGTTTCCATGCCTAAGGTTATATTTTGTTCATTAGTTATTTTGTTCATTAGATTCTTCTTATAGGTGAGATCATATGGTATTTGTCTTTCACTGACTGGCTTATCTCACTTAGCATAATATTCTCCAGTTACATTCATGATATCACAAAAGGTAGGAGCTCTTTCATTCTTTCTGCTGTGTAGTATTCCATTATGTAAATGTACTACATTTTTTTAATCCACTCATTCATTGATGGGCATTTAAGCTGTTTCCAACAGTTGGCTATTGTAGATTGTGCTGCTATTAACACAGAGGTGCATAAGTTCTTTTGAATTGGTGTTTCAAGATTCTTAGATTATATTCCCAGGAGTGGAATCTCTGGGTCAAATGGCAGGTCCGTTTTTAGTTATTTGAGGAAATTCCATACTGTTTTTCACAGTGGTTTCACCAGTCTGCATTCCCACCAACAGTGCACTAGGGTTCCCTTTTCTCCATATCTTCACTGGCACTTGCTGTTGTTTGTTGATTTATTAATGATAGCCATTCTGACAGACGTGAGGTGATATATCATTGTGGTTTTAATTTGCATCTCTCTGGCTAGTGGTGTTGAGCAGCTTTTCATATGTCTAAAGACCAACTCTATGTTCTCCTTGGAGAAGTGTCTATTTTAAGTCCTTTTAATTGGATTTTTATCTTCCAGGTGTTGAGTTGTATGAGTTCTTTATATATTTTGGAGATCAAACCCTTGTCTGATGTAAAATTGGCAAATATGTTCTACCATATGGTCAATCCCCTTTTCATTCTGCTGATGGTTTCTTTAGCCATGCAAAAGCTTTTTAGTTTGTTCTAGTCCCATTTGTTAAGTTTTTCCTTTATTTCCCTTGCCCTAGGAGATATATCAGCAAATGTATTGTTAGTGGGATATCTGAAATTTCCCTGCCTGTGTTTTCCTCTAGGACTTTTATGGTGTCACCACAAATATTTGAGTCTTTTATCCACTTTGAGTTTATTCTGGTGTATAGTGTAAGTTGGTGTATAGTGTATAGTTTCACTTTTTTGCATGTGCTATTTCAGTTTTCCCAACACCATTTTTTAATCAGTATTTTTTTAAATTGTTGATATTGTACAGTTTTCTGTCTTTTACTCCCCTCCAGCCCACCGTCCCAGCCCTCCCCACCTCCCTCCCATTTTCACCCCCCATAGTCTTTGACCATGTGTCCTTTATACTTGTTGCTCTAAACCCTTCCCCTTTTCCCCTGAAATTCCCTCCCCTCTCCCCTCTGGTCACTGTCAGACTGTTCTCAAATTCAGTGTGTTTGTTTATATTATGCTTGTTTGTCTGTTTTGTTGATTAGGTTCCTGTTAAAGGTGAGATCATATGGTATTTGTCTTTCGCTGCCTGGCTTATTTTGCTTAGCATGATGCTCTCCAATTCCGTCCATGCTGTCGCAAAGGGTAGGAGCTCCTTCTTTCTTTCTGCTGCATAGAATTCCATTGTGTAAATGTACCAGTTTTTTTATCCATCAACTGATGGGCACCTAGGTTGCTTCCAGCACTTGGCTATTGTAAATTGTGCTGCTATGAACATAGGGGTGCATAGGTTCTTTTGTATTGGCCCAACACCATTTTTAAAATTTTTTCCAACACCATTTATTGAAGAGTCCATTTTTGCTCTACTGTATGCTTCTGCCCCTTTGTCAAATATTACTTAACCATAGAGACATTGGTTTATTTCTGGGCTTTCTATTCTGTTCCATGGATTTATGTGTCTGTTCTTATGACAGTAAAAGACTGTTTTGATTACAATGACCTTGTAGTATGATTTGATATCAGATATTGTATTCTTCTTTCTCAAGATTGCTGAAGCTATGTGGGGTCTCTTTTGGTTCCATATAAAATTTAAAATATTTGTTCTAGATTTGTGAAATATGCTCTTGGTATTTTAATAGCAATTGTATTAGATCTATAGATTGCTTTTGGTAGTATGGACATTTTAATGATGTTAATTCTTCCAATCCATGAGCATGGTACATGCTTCCATTTATTTGTATATTCCTTAATTTCTTTCTTCAGTATTCTATATTTTTATGAGTACACATCTTTTACCTCCTTTGTTGAATTTATACCTAAGTACTTTATTTTTCCTGTTGCTATAGTAATGGGATTTTTTTCCTAGTTTGTCCTTCTGATACTTCATTGCTGGTGTTGATTTCTAAATATTGGCATTGTATCCCACTATTTTGCCCAATTCATTTATTAGGTTGAGTAGTTTTTTTGTTGTTGTTGTTGGAGACTATAGGGTTTTCAATGTACACCATCATGTCATGTTCAAATAATGACAGTTTTACTTCCTCCTTTACAAATTGGATATCTTTTATCTCTTTTTCTTGTTTAATTGCTATGACTAGAACTTCTAGTACTATGTTGAATAAGAGTAGTGAAAGCAGACACCCTTGTCTTGTTCCTGGTCTTTTGGGGTAAGATTTGAGTTTTTGCCTGTTGAATATGATGTTGGCTATAACTTTCTTGTATATGGTCTTTATTATGTTGAGTTATGCTCCCTCTATTCCCACTTTGCTGAGTGATTTTCATCACAAATGGGTGCTGGATGGCTTTGATTTTGAAGTTTATTTTATCTGATATAGTATTGTCTGTGTAGATATTTTCTAAGGTTCTGAGGTGGATCTCTTGTAGACAGCATATATGTGGGTTGTGTTTTCTTATCCATTCAGCTACCCTGTGTCTTTTTATTGGAGCATTTAATCCATTTATGTTTAAGGTTATTATTGATAGGTACTTAGTCATTGTCAATTTTTGCATTGCCTATGTTTCTCTCTCTCTCTCATTCTGTTTCTTCTCCTTTTTATAGCAGTCCCTTTAGGATCTCTTGCAGTGCTGGCTTGGTGGCAATATGCTCTTTTAGTCTTCTTTTGCCTGGGAAACTTTTTATTTCACCTTTCATTTTAAATGAGAGCCTTGCTGTCTATAGGAGGCCCACCTCAAAATGAACAATCTCCATGGGTTGAAAGTGAAGGTATGGAAAACATATTCCAAGCAAATGGATACAAAAAGAGATCTGGGGTAGCAATACTTATATCAGAAAAAAATAGACTTCAAAACAAAAGCCATAAAAAGGGACAAAGAAGGTCACTACATAATACTTAAGGGAGTAATCCAACAGGACAATATAACCCTGGTGAACATATGTATACTCAACATAGGAGCACCTAAATATATAAAGAAAATGTTGGAGGTCTTAAAGAGAGATATTTACAACAACATAGTCATCATAGGGGATTTTAACACTCAACTGTCAACAATGGATAGATCTACCAAACAAATAATCAACAATGATATTGTGGCACTGAGTAACACTCTAGTCAGGGCTGTCTAACCCACAGCCCACAGGCTGCATTTGGCCCAGGATCACTATGAATGAAGCTAAACAAAACGTTGTAAATGTACTTAAAACCTTTTTTGTCTCATCAGTTTTCAATAGTGTTTGTGTATTTCATGTGTGGCCCAAGACAACTCGTCTTCTTCCAGTGTGGCCCAGAGATGCCAAAAGGTTGGACATCTCTGATAGATCAAATTGACTTAATTGATATATGTATATATATATATATAGAAACTTTCACCCCAAATCATAAAAATGTACATTCTTTTCAAATGCACATGGAATATTTTCAAAGATAGATCACATGGTAGGTCACAAAACAAGCCTCAACAAATTTGAGAAAATTGATATCATATCAAGTATCTTCTCAGATCACAGTGGCTTGAAACTAGAAACCAACCTCAAAGAAAAAAACTCAAAAACATTCAAATATATGGAGATCGAATAACTTATTATTAAATAATGAATGGGTTAAAAATGAGATCAAGGAATACATCAAAAAGTATCTGGAAACAAGTGAAAATGAACAGACAATAACCCAAAACCTATGGGACACGACAAAGTCAGTACTGAGAGGGAAGTTCAGAGTAATACAGGTCTCCCTGAGAAGATAGAAAATTTTCAAATAAACAACCTAACCCTACATCTACACGAACTAGAGAAACAACAACAAATGAAGGCCAGAGTGAGTAGAAGGAAGGAAATAATCAAGAATGGAGCAGAATTAAAGGATATGGAAACTAAAAGAACAATTCAAAGGATCAATAAATCTTGCAGCTGGTCCTTTGAAAAGATAAATGCAATCAACAAGCCTTTAACCAGACTCAACAAGAAAAAAAAGAGAGAAGATCCAAGTAAATACAATTAGAAATGAAAGTTACAACCCATACCACAGAAATACAAAGGATTGTAAGATATTACTATTAACAACTATATGCCAAGAAATTGAGCAAAATGGACAAATTTCTAGAAACACGTAATCTTCCAAAACTGAATCAAGAAGAAGCAGAAAGCCTATATAGACCAATAACAACTAGTGAAATTGAAGCAGTAATCAAAAAGCTCCCGGCACACAAAAGCTCTGGACCAGATGGCTTCACAGCCAAATTCTGTTCCCACATCTTTATTTCAGAGTTAGTTTAAATAACCGAGGTCATTATTGCAACAATACAACCATCACTAAAATTGAATCACTTTGTGCCTTTGTTCCCCACACTACCAATTTTGTTGAAGCCACTATTATATCTTTGTTGGATTATTACATTACCTTTTAACTGGTTCCTGATTTTATTGTCTTTGGACACCAACAGTTTATTTTCAAGAGGATAACCAAAATAATCCTGTAGTAACTTAAAGCATATTCTGACTTCTCTGCCTAAAACCTTCTACAGCTTCCCATTTCACTCTGGGTAACAGTCCAGGCCCTTAAAATCAGTCTTTAGGTCTTTTCGCTGACATTTCAGTCAGGCTCTGGCCTTTAGGCCCTAGCACTTGATGTTCTGTGTGGCTGAACTGCTCTTTCTCCAGGTATCCTTATGGCTTACTTCTTCACGGCATTCAGATATTTACTCAGAGGTATTTCAGTGACTTTCCTGAGTCACAGTATTTAAAATCACAATCTTCTAGCCATCCTGGTAGTTCCTAAGTCATTATCATTTATTATTCTTTCTCTGTGTCATTAAGTCATGCAGTATGCCTTTATTTATTTATGTCTCCTTACCCGAAAATCAACTGTTAAGTGGAGAAAATTTTGTCTTTTTTTAAATCCTTCATTTTCAGTGTCTAGACTAGCACCTGTCACAGAACTGCTCTCAATAAATATTTACTGAGTAAATGATTTAATATCAACAAGAAAGAGTGACAATTAGTGTACTAGCAGAGAAGCACACACTTCCATTAAAATGACTACTGTCAGCTTTTATATGTAATTGGACAAAGCTCATCTACCTACTCCATTCACTGTCACAAAGATTTTCTTTCACTGAATATTTTTCTTCCCCCAATAATTTAGAAAAATAAAGCAAAACCAAATAAATAATCATAGTACATATGCTACCGTAAAACAGAAAATATTTTCTTAGCACTCCCCTTCCTTGCAAAATGAATATGCATTCAATGCTTATGAACATAGAGAATCTTCCATTTCAAAAATAATTTTTACAACATGAATATGTAATCAATTCATCTACACCAGTCAACCTGAAGTCTAACAAAGTAATGGTAAAAAGGAGTATTTTTAAAGCTTATAAACTATAACTAAAGAAGCAGATACTATCCTTGTTTTTCTTTGATAAAATCTTCTCCCTCTCCAGTCTGCATTCATTTTCTGGATATTGGCTGTCTTTTATTTCTTGATTCACTTTGCAAGTTCACTTTTTTCTCTTCTATGGATTTTCTCTTACATGTAACAGACAATGTTTTCTGAACATTCATCGTATATTTTATAACAGCTTATTCACTTCCCTCTGTTGTGTTATTTTAACTTCAATAGTAACTGAAAGGCTTTCAGTTGAGGTGTCAGCGTTAAGCTAAAAGATTGAGTATACTCTAAGGCAGAAATTGCCTGGATACCATGCAAGTTGCTTCTAAATTTCTTTGGAAGCGTAACTGTAACTTTCACCTATCAATAATTTTAGATCATTTACATTTCAGAAAAGTAGAAGCTAGAGAAGTGAGCCACCATTTTATTTCATCATTAGTAAACATCTGTCTGTCATTCACAATCACAATACCCTTTGCATGTTATAGAGGTTGCACTGTAGGAATACATTTTTCCTTCAAGAACTCCACTGAAGTGCGGCCTAGTCTGCTGGATGGGCAAAGTGAATACTCATTAGACCTCGTTGAAAGATAAGACTTATTAAAAGAAACAAGAATATACATAAATCTCTTTTAAAACATTGCTCCTGGATGTAAATGATAATCTTTGAAAATGAACAGAGAAAATAAACCCAAAGACAAAGAAACAAAACTTTTAACAATCTAATACAATTAGCTATTGCTAAGAAATGATGGCAATATCTAGATAGAACAGCAACTGTGAAACTTAGAAACAATGAGCCTCAATGTGAGTGAATTGTCATTCTAGATGTGAGAGGAAAGGTCTAGATTGTACAAAGTAACCGGGTCCCTAAATCTTTCTTTGATCGTGCATGTCCAGTTTGAAGTTCTACGAAATAGACAATAGTCTTTTTTATACCATTATTTCTAAACACTTTTTCTTCCTTCCTTTTCTCCATCTCCTTCCCCCTTCCTCCTTTACTTGTTTTCCTCTTTTATTCTACCTTTCCTTCCTTCCTTCTTTTAGAAAAAAGTGAACAAATGTACAGTATCACTACAGACCAAACAGTGTTCTAGGTGCTAGGGACACAAAGATAATTAACAAGATTACACTGAGTAAACATACACACACAAATGAATTGTAGATGTTAGAGCTGGGAGAAAACATGAAGATAATTCATCCAATCCTCATTTTACACTTGATAATTTTGAATCTCTTACAATTAAATGTCTAAGATCACTCCTTTAATTATATGGTGAGAACTATAGTACTACAAACAGACTTCTTAGGTCTGGTCCTATTAATTTTTTTTCTAAAGCATGCTGACTTTCAGTTAAAACAAAACTTTTAAATAAATAGCCAAATGCAAATGTAAAGTGAAGAAAAGACTTTAAAATTCTAAGCTTAACTATACAATTAAAATCTTACATTTTTGCTTTGACATTCAAAGGTGAAGTTCAAATCTAAGATGTCTATTGTTTGAGTGTTTATGGTTTTTTTCCTGCTTAACATAATGGCATTATTTAGTTTCAGAAATAGGAAGTAGAAAATTGGTTTTTCTAATTAGGACCACCAACATAAAAGTATGTGTTCCAGACTTATGAAAATAAAGAGCTTTTGACTGATACACTCAAGGAAATTATTTTTTTTTAATTTAATTTATCTATGTGTTTTTTACTTAAGCATCTAATTTTACCTGTAGGTTAAACAGGTAGACATTTGCTACAAAAAAAAAAAAAAAAAAAAAAAAAAAAAAAAGAGAGAGAGAATTGAATCTAAATGTGAAAACAATGAAACGTGAATGCCAGTACTTGAAAGGTCAAGACAAAGACTGGAACAAAGTTAAGTGACAGATCTAGTGAAGTAGGTTGAAAGAACATCAAGGACTTACCGGGAACCTACTGTAGGATAATCTTACAAAACAGAACCATGGATCTTTCATGTACTAAATTCATTTTATTTAATAGGTCTTCACTACTTAATAAAGGATGGAATAAATAATCGTTATTTACAATCGTTATTCACATTACTAGAAAAATTGTTCACATTTTATTTTTTAAACTTATTATACTTTTTCCATTACCATTTAGACCCCTTATACCCTCCTTCATTCCTACCATCATCACACTGTTGTTCAGGTCCATGAGTCCTTTTTCCTTTTTGCTTAATCCTTCCGCCCCCCGACCTGCTCCCCTTAGCTGCCATCCTGCTCTCTATGAGTCTGTTTCTATTTTGCTTGTTAGTTCAGTTTGTTAATTAGATTCCACATATGAGTGATATCATATGGTACTTGTCTTTCTCTGACTGGCTTACTTCATTTAGCATAATATTCTCCATACTGTCGCAATGGGTAAAATTTTCTCTTTTTTTATGGCCACGTAGACTTCCATTGTGTAAATGTCCCATAGTTTTACCCATTCATCTATTGATGGACACTTGGGTTGCTTCCATGTCTTGGAGATGGTAAATAATGCTGCAACAAACACAGGGGTGCTTATGTTCTTTCAAATTATTTTGGGATCCTTCAAATATATTCACAGAGGTGGGATCACAAACAACCCAATTAAAAAATGGGCAAAGGACCTGAATAGTCACTTCTCTGAAGGCACAAACAGATGGCCAATAGATATATGAGAAGATGCTCAATGTCACTAATCATCAGAGAAATGCAAATTAAAAGTACAATGAGATACCATCTCACACTTGTCAGAATGGCTATCATCAATAAATCAGCTAACAACAAGTGCTGGTGAGGATGTGGAGAAAGGGGAAAGCTTCTGCACTGTTGGTGGGAATGCAGACTGGTGCAGCCACTGTGAAAAGCAGTATGGAGATACCTCAAAAAGTTAAAAATGAAAATTGTTCACAACTTTAACCTAATGAAAGATGATTCAGAAGTAAGTTATACCATTTTTGAAATAATAATTCAAATTCGGGAGAATCCATTAATAATCATTTGAAATGTGTTTAAAATGAATTGCAATGATCTTCAATTCATCTTTGAAATCATGTTTTTCATTTTTGTTAACCAGTAGCATAAAACTAAACTGGAAAACAGATGTTTCAGACAATTTATACTTAAAATTATGCTATACATGTACTTTATATAATTTATGCAGAGTGTGTAGTCTTCTATTTGATTTGACTTAGGAGGTTAGGAAGGACTCTTTTGACCTCTCAGATATTTCCAAGTGCTTTGGAGGATGGAAAATTTTAACTTGAGCACAGTGTTTTTATATAAACAATGAGGTTTGCAATGTAGTTACTGATTGAATAGTGACCCATTAATAAAGCAGGTTAGTGTATAAGTCATTGTTAAACACTCCTTTGAGGAAAGCTTTTAAGTTGGGAGAACATATATTTCAAATGAAATATTTATTGTGTACGTGGCAGTCTACTTGGGTTGGGGATATGGAGTATGTATAATTAGTCTCCATATGCTGAATAATAGGAGGTAGGTATTATCATATTAAAGAAGAGTAATCAGCTCTGTGACAAAGTAAATCAGAGTACCAGAGCATCCCATAGCAGAGGGATCTGACCCAGTCTGAAGAGCAAAGGTCACCTTATTATCTAAAGAAAAAGTAGAGCTTGCCAGGCAGAAAGTGGGGAAAGGAGCAATCTGGTCAAGGATGACAATTTACTAATATGATGATTTTGCTTGGTAGTATGCAAACCATATGATATATAAATCGTTGTTTTCTATATACATTTTCCCACAAAATAACCCATACATCAAGTACCTTCTGGGAGGTAAATTGTTAGTTTTTATAAACAAGATGATATGTATGTATGTATACATATATATGCATGCATTCACATATACACAGACACATAATATACATACACTCACAACTAAACACATATGCTTATATGTGAGTCTATATAGGTATATATAGATATATAAAGATATACATAATAGTACTATAGATATATCATATATTCACTGATATATACATACATTTTATATGTTTTAAAAATATTTTCCCCATTGTGCTACTATATTAAATGACCATTATTTTAAACTCTGTATTCTATGCATGGCATATAACAGTTCACTGCTAAGTTTCTGTTAATTATCTAAGAATAATACCTCACATATATTTATAAGCAAAGTCTCTCAACAAATGCGGTGTTGATAGTGGCTGGCTATGTTCCCCAGCTAGGCTCCTGATTCTCCACCCATGTGCCTGTGCCCACAGAGATAGTAGATGCTTCATATTTTCACAGAGACTGCCGCATCTGTCAGACCCTGTCACCAGCAACATGCTTTATTCTCAGGAGCTGCCCCTACATGAAGGCCCACTGGCTTCTAGAGCAAATGTGGTTAATGACACTCTCCACCTTTTATATTTCTCATGCTTTTGTTCTGCTGCCTTACATAGTTTAATAGTTATTTTAAAACTTGTTTTTCTTACAGATAAGAATAGTTGAAGAAATGAGCCAGGAACTGAATCTGTGAGAGAACCCACCCTACATTCGGAGTCCCCTTTCTCTTCAGAAATCCCCTTTCAGAATCCCCTTTCAGAATCCCCTTTCTCTTCAGAAAATGATGTGTTTAACATGAGACCAAGCTTCCGTGTAAGTGTGCATCCAGAAATATTTTAGATCCTAAGGGAAATAGACTCTGAAAACAATCTTCTCCTGGTCCCCAGGAATGCTTGCTCAGATATGTAGGGATAGCATAGCAGAGGCTTCTCTAGGGATTCTTAAGTTTGTGACTTATTCCCTAATTACAGACATTTTTCATGGAGATAGTATCAGGAAAACATTTTTATTTTATTCATAAATTTTCTAGGTAAAAATGTTGCAGTTCCCATTAATTTATAGTCAAAGTTAATTTTCATTTAATTAATCCATTCCAGATCAACATTTTAAATCACACATATTCATGATCTATTATTTTAATATAACTCTTTGCCTAAAAACGTCATCATTGGTGGCCTTCCCTGTCTTGGTAAGGCCCTGTCTTGGTAGAGAGTTAATAACTCATAAGTGCACAATCTTTGGAACTCAGATAAAATTTGGTAAAACCCTCATCCTGACATTAGCTAGGTCTTTGATCTTAGGTCAACTACTTAATTCTTCTGAACATTGGTACAAAATGAGGACGATAAAGGTACTCAACTCGTGATGTTGCTGTGAATTTCAAGTGAGATTTAATCTGGACAAATAATACAGTGATGGCAACATAAGAAACTTCCAAATCCATAGTTGTTGCTATTGCATATTGTCATTTTTTCCCTTCTAAATTAATTTAACAAAAAGTCACAAAGATAACATTGTTCTTTAAGAAAATGCCAAAATCATGGTATGGATTAAAAAGAAAAACTTTCTGTGAACCTAGTTTTCTCAAACTCAAATCTTTAAAAGTCTTAATGGCAGAATTTCTACCAGCAGACACATTGCCTATCCCTATAATAAAAATTCAAAACAGAAAAAGTAGATTAAAATGATGATAAGAAAGGCTATTTTTATTGATTGACAAGAAATAACCATCTAGGAGTCCTATGAACATTTTAAACAACAATGTATCTAAATTAAAATCCCAAAATATATTGTCATTAAATTCAGAATATGTCAAAGATAAAGATTTTGATTTCATTAGACTGTTTAATTACTGAAATTCATTTACACATGGTATTTCCTGTTTCTTTAGTTCTTTGTGCCTAACCTGAAGCTCAAGATTTGATGTTCTCACCTGGAAAAAACCAAACAAACAAACAAAAAATCCCTAGCTAATGAAAGATTTAGTCGAAACTGAACTTTTATAAATTAGGAAGTCATAGAAAGAAAGGCCAAAGGTGTCAAAATTCTAAATAAAGGCTAGTCAACTAAGATCATCAAATATTCATTGGGTTTCTGCTATGTGTAAAGCTCTGAGCTATTAGACATCAGGGAATCCCAAAGGAAACAAGTGTCAGTCCCTAAGTTTAAGAAGGATGTAGAGGTGATAGATCAACTTCTACAGCAGAGACCCAGAGAGGTTAGATTAAGGAATTCCAGTCAGAAATGTTGAGAAAATATCTGGAGCATTTAGCAAGTTAGGACTGAATCATTAATGTACACTCAGGGTTGTAGTTGTGATATTGGAATATAGGTTGAGGTCACACTGTGGAAGACTAAACTGATGTTTTTGTTTTTGTTTTTGTTTTTGTTTTCCTTAAATAAAAACCATCTGAAAGAGCTCTGCTTCCAGTGAGGTCAGGGCAGCACTCCTTCCTGAAAAAAATTAGGAAAACCAAATAAAATACAGAAATCATCTGTTTGAAGAAGATAGAGAATTGCAGAAGCAGTGAGAAATAAAAAGGCTGAGATGATAAATAGGAAATTAACCTATAGAAGTGAGCTGGCTCTTGCCAGCTTATTTTAAGGGTATACAAGGTCTTTCTGGAATAAGTCCAAATGTTGTTAAGCTAATAAGAATGGTTTGCACAAGATATACGTAGCCTGGCAACCAAGGTAAGTGGACTGGAATGTGCATGTGTGAACAATGACAACTTCACTGTACTAGTCAGTGGGGACAGTAGGCACTGTTGAGTGAGCATGTGAGTGAGCATACTGTGTTGCCTTGCATTCAAAATGACTGAACAAATAGAGCAAGGAATCTGCATCAAATTTTGCATTAAGCTTGAAAATTCCTCTGCAGAAACTATTTAGATGACTCAGAAGACTTTCATGGATGATGCAATGAGTGCAGTGCAAATAAAAGTGTGGCACAAATGCTTCAAAGAGGGTCGAGAATCTGTTGAAAGTGATCCATATTCTGGAAGGCCTGCAATAAGCAGAACAGCTGAGAATGTGGAACACTTATAGGCTGCAATCCACAAAGATCGGCAATTGCCAGTATGAGAACTAGCAGCTGATCTGGGAATTCCAAAAACTACTGTGTCCAGGATTTTGGGGCAGGATCTTGGCATGAAATGTGTCATGGCAAAATTCATTTCACAGCTTCTGCTACCAGAGCCAAAGGAACATCAATTGTTAATGAGTTGATTCAAATCGCTACCAGTGAACCAGATTTCCTTAAGAAGGTCATAACTGGAGATGAATCGTGGGTCTATGTCTATGATCCAGAAAAGAAGGCCCAGTTGTTCCAATGGAAGTCACCTGGTTGTCCATGCCCAAAGAAGGCATGGCAAAGTTGCAGCAAGATCAAGATCAAGATCATGTTAACTGTGTTTTTTGATTGGGAAGGTGTTGTCCATCACAAGTACTCCCCTCAAAGCAAAACAATTAATAAGGGGTTCTACCTCAGTGTTCTTTGTCAGTTGAGATATATAATACTATAAAAACAGCTGCATCTATGGGCAACTGGTTATTGGCAGCTTCATCATGACAATATGCCCAGTCATGCATCATGTCTCGTGCAGAGTTTTTTGGCAAAACATCAAATCATCCATGTGACTCAGCCCTCCTAGCACCAGATTTGGTGCCCAGTGACTTGTGGCTTTTCCCAAAGCTAAATCATCTTTGAAAGGGAAGAGGATTTCAAACCATTGATGAGATTCAGGAAATAACAAAGAGGCAGCTGATGGCAATTCCAACAAGTAATTTTGCAGAGTGTTTTGGACAGTGGAAAAGAGGCTGGCAGAGCTGGGTGAAGTCCCAAAGTGTCCAATTTAAAGGGGACTGAGGCATCATTGACCTATGTACAATGTTTCTTGTATCTTGTGTCTTCTTCAATAAATGTCTCTATTTTTCATATTACATGACCAAATACTTTCTGGACAGAACTTGTATGCCAATTCTGGGCATAGGCAGAAAGCAGAACCCAAGCCAAAGCTTGGTGAGAACCTGTGAAAAAGGCCAATATGAAGTGGAGGGCAGGGAATGGATGACAGAAGCTTGGGAGACTTCAAGCACAGGGCCAGTTTCCCCCTCAGGATATTTTCCAAGTACTGGGGCTGTGTGAGGTAAGAGACTAAAACACTGAGCAGAGAGCTTCTGAAAAGTAGAATGGAAATATTGGAATTCTGACTAGGCAGTGATTAAAATATAGGACATACTGGCGGTAGGGATCAGCAGATTACACCATGTTCTTCATTTAAAATGCTTGTGGTCAGAGAAAATGCTTGATATGATTTCAATTTTCTTGAATTTTTTGAGGCTTGTTTTGTGTCCTATCATGTGGTCTATCTTTGAAAATGTTCCATGTGCATTTGATCTAGACACATAACCAATGGATCAGAAAAGAGAGCCCAGGAATAAACCCAAGTCTCTATGGTTAATTAATATTTGACAAAGGGGGCAGAAGCATAAAATGAAGTAAAAATAGCCTCTTCAACAAATGGTGTTGGGAGAGATGGACAGATACTTGCAAAAAAATGAAACTTGATCACCAACTTCCACCATACACAAAAATAAATTCAAGGTGAACAAAAGATTTAAATATAAGTTGTGACACCATAAAAGCCCTTCAGGAAAACATAGGCAGGAAAATCTCAGCTATTCCACACATCAACATTTTCACAGATACATCCTCTAGAGCAAGGGACATAAAGGAAAGAATTAACAAATGAAACTTCATCAAAATAAAAAGCTTCTGCATAGCTAAAGAAAACAACATTAAAATGAAAAGAGAACCAACCATATGGGGAAACATATTGGCCAATGATACCTCAGACAAGGATTTGATCTCCAAAATATATAAAGAACTCACATGACTCCACTCTAAGAAGATAAGGAACCCAATTAAAAAATGGGCAAAAGATTTGAAAAGACATTTCTCCAAGGAGGACATACAAAGGGTCCAGAGACATATGAAAAGATGCTTAGTATTGCTAGCCATCAGAGGGATGCAAATTGAAACCACAGTGAAATACCACTTCACACCAGTCAGAATGGCCATCATAAACAAAGCAACAAACAAGTATTGGAGAGGTTGTAGAGAAAATGGGACCCTAGTACACTGTTGGTGGGATTGCAGACTGGTACAACTACTATTGAAAACAGTATGGAATTTTCTCAAAAAACTAAAAATGGATCTGCCTTTTGACCCAGCAATTCCACTGCTGGGATTATAGCCTAAGAACCCTGAAACACCAAGTCAAAAGAACCTATGCACCCCAGTGTTCATAGCAGCACAATTTATAATAGCCAAGTGCTGGAAGCAACCTAAGTGCTCATCAGTAAAAGAATGGATCAAAAAACTGTGGTTCATTTATGCAATGGAATTCTATGCAGCAGAAAGAAAGAAGGAGCTCCTACCCTTTGCAACATCATGGATGGAAGTGGAGAGCATTATGCTAAGGGAAATAAACCAGGTGGTGAAAGACAAATACCATATGATCTCATCTTTCACAGGAACCTAATCAACAAAACAAACAAGTAAGCAAAATATAACCAAAGATACTGAAATTAAGAACAAACTGACAGTAACCAGAGGGGAAAGGGGAGGGGATAATGTGGGGGGGGAATAAAGGGTTTACAGGAACAATTATAAAGGACATATGGACAAAAACAAGGTGGGGATGGCTGGGTGTTGGGAACTGCCTGCCCTGCCTGGTGTCAGAAGCTGTAACCCCACCATGGCTAAGGCTGAGTGAGTGAGCTTTGGACCATAAGCCACTAAGGAGACAAAGCTTATCTCCCTGGCAGGGGCACCTCTTCTGCTCCTTTTATTTCATCCATACCTGGCCCCCAATGCTTGATCAGTTAGCTAATGACAGGTAAGATTCCCCAAGGGGAAAGGCCTAAGACAGGCATGATCACGTGGAGGCCCCAGGGAAGGACTTGGGGGGCTATAGCAAAAGGGGGTAATGGATCCTCAGCTATGACATAGTCTGAGTCCTCATTCTGTCTCCTAATCTCTTGGCTGCCTGGCTTACCCTACCTGACTTAAACCTGAGACAATGGCTCAAGCCTGAAACAATGCTGGTGGTGGGTGTAGCTTTGTGCTGCAAAGAGCGGGTTCCCTAGGGCAATGGGGCCTAAGAAAGAATATGTAAAATACTGTGAAACCTGCTTTGTTTAGAATGATCTCAATTAAATAAGGGTCCAAGCAAGAAGTGAGTTAGTTCCTCAAAGTTTTATTGCTCTTTAGCTATCTGACCCTGACTCAAAATAGGCCCTCAGAGTTCTTTGTATATTATCTATTGTTTGATCCTTATTGCCTGACAATGATTAGTGAGCCTGTATTCCTATGCAAAACGACCCAATAAAAGCCCACTGAGGAAAAGGCTCTTGGCCCTTCTTTGAGAGATCAGCCACCTTTCCTCCCCAAGCAGATCATGTCTTGGTTGATTTATTCTCATTCGTGGCAGCTGGGGGGCCCTGCAGGTGGAGCCTGTCCACAGCTGGGGTGGCAGGGAGGGGTGGGGGGAAAGGCAGAAAATTATGCTTGAACAACAATAAAATTCAGAAGTATTTAATAAAATAAATAAAAAGCTGGAGGACCATGGTTACAGTAGAGACAGACAGAACACTATCAGGCTTCCACTCAGCTTTCAACTCTTCACAGTCTCTGCTTATATTAAATAGATCAACCACCCTCTATCAGCCAAATAGAAGGAAGGGTAAATCAGCTGTAATGGAAGATAAGGCTCTATAGAGCAAAGCAATAAAATAATATTTTACTACATACAGTATTCAACACCCAAAGTTTTACCAACAATAGCTAATCACAACAACTTCTACATGAGAAAGGTAAAGATTTTATATATATATATGTGATTATATATATATATATCATATATATAATAAAGATTAGGTTTTAAAATATCTGTTTAATTAGTTACAGTTTATAGTTCAAGAACCATGGTTGATAAGTTGATTATTTAACCTATTGAAATGACAGCTATATATTACATGACTATGTAGTTACAGACCTTAAAATTTGTATTACTTGCTTACTGTTATATCATGACCTTGAATAGTGAGCTATGTCAGTATACATCCAGTCATTTCAAAAAGTACATGCCATTATTTGGTTGCCTTTGTACCACTGAATGAGAAAAGAGGGGTTATTTTCTCCTTATTATTCTGGTGCCATACCAGGTACTCACAAAAGAGTCTCAAACATATTACTTATTAGGATGTAATATGCAAGTTTATTTACAAAATATGATTTGCTGCCCCACTATAAACACTATAGAAGTTTATCAGATATACAGTATTTAATTAGGTAATTAAAAAACACATGATTTCTATTCTGTTCAACCCTACATTTGCCTTTGCCCTAGACTATTGAAAGAAATCTAATTTCCACAAGAGTTGATTACTTATCATCTCATTTCCTGCTCCCATTTTTACCTCCGCCCTCAGGAAGATGTCTACACCTGTACCGTTGACACCTACTTCCCAGTCACAGTTAGTTTCCATTTCCTTAGTCCAGCCTTTCAATATTCCACAGCACTGAAATAATTACTAACACTTGGCCAATCACCATGGGCATGGTAAACTATGGCTGCTGAGACAAATTTGTTGTAGACTTTTTTTTTTCAGCTGACATCTACAATTTTTTTTATTTATTTATAAAGGATTGTTACCAAAAAGAAAGAAAGAAAAATGTGAGACAGAAACCATATGTGGCCTACAAAAACAAAAATATTTGCTGTCACCTTCGCTAGAGCTTCATCCCACAGCTTGTCATTAAATTAATTTTTTTTTGTAAAAGAAAGAACCACCTGACTAAAAACCAAGAGAGAAAACAAATAATTAAAACAGATGTAGAAGTGACTCATACACTGGTATTAGCTGAGGAAAATGTTAAAATCATTATGATTAATATGCTCAAGAAATTAGAGAAAAAGATGAAAACACAAATGGTGAACTGAAGATGGTCACAGAAAAAGAATCTAATGGAAATTCTGTAGATGAAAATCTCTACAAAGATTTTGACAGCACATTGCAGCAGGATTAGTGAATCATACATAATGTAAGACATTGGAAAATATGCCCATTGAAAGGGTAAATGGGGTCAAATACACGGTGACAGAAGGTTTGACTTTGGGTTGTGGATACGCAGTGATTATATACAGATGATGTATGATAGAACTGTGCACTTGAAAACTGTATCATTTTACTAGCCAATGTCACTCCAGTAAATTTAATTAAAAATAATGATACAATAAAGAAAAACATATTGAGCCATAGTAGGGAAAAATGTAAAACATGTAGAAAAGTGTTTAAGAAATGTAGAACAGAATTAACAGGATTAAACTAACTTAAATTGCAATCCCAGAGAAAGCAAAGAAAGAATGGGCAGTAGCAAACTTTAAGAAATAACCAGTAAGAATTTTTCAAATTTATGAAAGGAAGGTAGCTCTGGATAGAGATCTAAAAAAGATCTGGCGAGGTTTTGGCTGAGTTATGATCTGTACATGAACAAAGAACACTAAAACCTACATAAGGACTTAGAACTCTTGGAAAGGAGTAGGACAGTTCCCAGGCACTGGAACAGCAATGATAGATATCCATCCTCATAGCCTCAAAATACCTATTGTAAATATCCCTATGTTTTCAAGAAGGTAGAAGAAAACATGAGTATAAGAAAAAGAGAAACAGCAGAAAAATTAGAAATTCTAGATATAAAAATGTAATGTATAAACTTTAAAATACACTGGTTGGAATTAATAAATTATTGCAGAATAAAAGATCAGTGAACTTAAAAACACAGCAAGAGAACATATTGAAATTAAAGCATGTACTTACATAAAAATTCTCTAACATGGACTATACGAAGGGTCATTAACCAAGTCTCCATAAATGTGAGAGGATTGAAATTATACAAAATGTAATATCTGAACACAATGGAATTATACTGGAAATCAGTAACAAAAAGACTTTTGAAAAAATAACCAAATATTTAGGAATTAACAACTTCTACATAAAGAAAAATGGACAAGACCAATTAGACAATATTTTGAAAACTGAAAATATAAGCAATATTTGAAGGAGGTAGCTAAAACAGTGCTTGGAGAAAAATTTAGAGCAATTAATGCTTTTAATAATAAACAGGAATGACCTCAAAACAATATTAGTAACTTCTAATTAAAAACTTGAAAAAAGAAAATAACATTAAAATAAACAAAATGAGAAAATAATAAAGATAAGAACAGAATTAAATAAAATGAAAACCAAGAAATCAGTAAAAATTAGTATTTCCAAAAGCTGTTTCTTTGAAAAGCTCAATAAAGTCAATAAACTTCTGCCCAGATTGATTAAGAAAAAAAGAGATACCAATTATTAATATCAAATTTAAAGGGGAATATATCACTTCTTTAGGAATTAAAAACATTATGCAGAAATCTTACAAACAATTTTTTGTCCACAAGCTCAGCAAGCTAGATGAAATGCACAGTTCAAGGATGAAATGTCACTTACCACCAGACTCACCCAAGAGAAAGATAGCCTATAAAACTTTTTATCTATCAAAACTATAGACGTAAAAAAATAAAACTTTCCCACAAAGAAAACTTAGGTCCCAGATATCTTCATTAGTGAATTCCACCAAACATTAAGGCAAAAATAATATCAATTTTATACAATGTTCTTCAAAAATAGAAGAGAAGGGAAGAATTCTCAACTCATTTTATGATTTCTATATTACTTATTGTTAAAATCAGAGAATAACATAACAGAAATACTGTACTACAATGGTCTTCATGAACAGGTAAAATAAAAATAAATAAATAAATAAAACTCCTTAACAAAATTCTAGCAAATGAACTTCAGAAAATATAAAAAGAATACTACATGGTGAAAACCAGATTCATTGCAGTGCTGCTAAACTGATTTAAGAGCATTGTGTGTGGGTACATATGTAACAATAGGCTCCATGGGGTGGGGGGAAAAGAAAAACTAATCTGCAGCATTTCTCAATTTTTCTGGTGTAATTCCCACCATGGACAACATCTTCCGACTAGCACTATTCATTTGACTAAATGTAGAGTTGAAAAAGAGAAACACAATCATTATGCCACTGCTTTAGCATAATTCAGTGGCATATGCATTATTTTTTTTTTTTTTAAGAATTTATTTATTTATCTTTAGAGGGGAAGGGTAGGAGAGAGGGAGAGGGAGAGGGAGAGAAACATCAATGTACGGTTGCCTCTCGTGTGTCCCCTGCCGGGAACTGGCCTGCAACCCAGGCATGTGCCCTGACTGGGAATCGAACCGCGATCCTCTGGTTCGCAGGCCCGCGCTCAATCCACTGAGCTATACCAGCCAGGGCATATGCATTATTTTTTTAAAAAATCAAATAATTCATCATATTAAAAAACTATAAAAGAAAAAATCCTGATTATCTTAGAGATGCACAAAAATCATTTGAACATATTCAATACAAACTATCAAAAAAAACTGAGTGGATTAGTTTCCTAAGGCTGACAAAATAAATTACTACACATTAGGATGATTTAAAACAACAAATATTTATTGTTTTATAGTTCTGGAGTTTAGAAATCCAAAATAAAATTGTTGGTAGGGGATCAAACTTTCTCTGGAGCCTCTAAGGGAAACTCTTCCTTGCCTTTTCTTAGCTTTTGGTGTTTGTAGGCAGTCCCTGGTGTCTCTTGGCTTGTTGATATCACTTTGATCTCTGTCTCGATCTAATGGCCTTCCCTGTGTCTGTCTTTGTCTCTCTTCTCATAAGGATGTCCGTCATATTGGATTAGGGCCCACCCTCACCCAGTATAACTTCACCTTACTTGACCATATATATAGACCTTATCTTCAAATATGGTCACATCCACAGGTACTGGGAGCTCAATATATCTTTTTGGGGAACACAATTCAAGCCAAAATAGTGAGCAAACTTGGGCAAATAGCATCTATAAATCTCTAAAACTAACATCACACTTAAAAGACATAAAGCTTTCTCTTTAAGAACAGAAAGGCATACATTTTACTGAAGATTCAAATTTGAGCAATAGATGAAACAAATAAATATTTTTAAAAAAGCAATAGAGATTAGAAAAAATAATAAAATATTGTTTATTTATAGATAACTTGATTGTCCATGTAGAAAATCTTTAGTATACAAGTTACCTATTAAAGCTAATATATGAGGTTAATATTGTCACAAGATATAGGATCAGTATACAAAAGTCAATTGTGTTTCTTTATATCAGCAACAAACAAAACTTGATATAAAAGAATAGAATTTTCCCTTTCTACCCCAACACAAGGTGGGGCAAAAGTAGGTTTGCAGTTGTGAGTATGTGAAACACAGTTTATTCTTGCATTATTATCTATTAATTACTGTGTTATTTTCCATAGGATCAACTGTAAACCTATTTTTGCCCCACCCTGTATGGTGATGGAAGATGATTTGACTGTGGGCGGTGGGCATACAACACAATATGCGGGTCGTATATCACAGAAATGTACACTTGAAGCCCATGTAATCTCATCAATCAATGTTACCCTCAATAAATTTAACAAAAAGAAAAAAATGGCAGTCTAAATTATATAAAACATAAAATAATTGGGATAAATTTAACAATATAGGTTTAATACTACATGCTTAAAACCCGCAAAATATTGCTGTGACAAATTAAAGAATACTTTCATAAATAAGGAGAATGTGTGAACATGGGTCAGAGGACTTGATATAGTTCAGATATAAACTTGCCTCAAAGTGAACTAAAAATTTAGTGCAATCCCAATCAAAATTCTTTCAAGTTTTCTGTAAAAATTGATAGGCTTATTCTAAAATTTATATGAAAATGGGAAGAATCTAGATAACTATGGCAAATTTGGAAAAAATAAATTTTGAAAGATGACTTATCTAATTTCAAAAATTACTATAATTCTGCAATAACTAAGATGGTGTTACATTAGCATGAAGGTAAACAAATCAATCTATAAAGCGCAATAGATTCCATAACCAATCTGCACATATATTATCAAAGATTTATGGAAACTTCCAAGGAAATTAGTTGGGGAATTCCAACAAATGGTGTTGGATCAATTGGATGTTTAGATATAAAAGGATGAAACTCAGTGCTTACTTTATACTGTATATACCAAAGGCATCTACAAATGAATCATAAACATAAGAGGTAAAACTTATAGAAGAAAACAAGGAAAAAATATTTCTTTGTTGGGTTTAGTTGTCAGTGGAAAAGACATGTTTATGAGAAATATTTGCTTTAGTTGTGGAATAGAGAGTCATGAAGATACCATCCCACAAAACTGCTGTGCTAAGGACTGCTTGTTTCCCTGTAAGTTGCCTTTCTTTTTCATTTAAACGCCACCTCATGAATATTTCACACATATGGAATTACATACATTTCTGGTCTTTTCCTCCACAGTCATCTATTTTTTTCACTTCTCCATTGCTACATAACAAATCGTTCAAAAATTTAGTGGTTAATAAAATAAGTATCTATTTACTCAAAATTCAGCAATTTGGGTGGAATTTGGTGGGAACTGGTTGTCTAACTTCTTGTGACACCAGCAGAGACCACTCATGTGAGTATATTCAGCCGGCAGCTCAGCTGGAATGGAAATGTCCAAGATGTCCACTATATCTTCAGGCTTTTTCTACATGTGTTCTCTTATAATTTGATAGTTGTCATCCAAGCCTTTTATAAGGCAGCAGGAGGCTAATCAAAGCTTCCTATGTGGATCCACCTCATTCGGTAAGCTGGTGTAAAGCCTCTGGTAGCATCGTGCTAACTGATGTCTCATTGACACATCCAAGGCCAGGTGCAGTGTTGGAGGGGAGGATACGAGCTGTATCACAGAGATGAATTTCATTGGGGATCTCCTATATGGCAGTTGCCACAGGTTTTGAGACCTAAGCACATGGTTCTCTTTTATCAGACTGCCACGGCTGCCTACTGCTGATTATATTTGGGTTTTGTGTAGGTGGGAAAGGAGGTATTTTTCTGAAAATTTCCCCAAAGTGGATTCTACTAATTGTATTTGTTTTCTCTTGAATTCTAGGGTTTTTTTTTCCCCCCTGGAATAATTGTTTTTGTTTTTTTCAGAGATTATTTTCCAAATCTCCTTTGAGGACAATTTTCTCAACAAGTCAACCTAATCCTACTTTCAGCTGAATCTAGCAATATCTACCAACTTTTAAATTTAAAATTACTTTTCCTTTTTGTGATGGATTTATTATTACTTTTTTTCAAATGTCTTTGCCATCCTTTTCCTGGGATTTACAGTTGAAATTAAAGTTGACACCTAGGCTCCACCTATAATAAGGTTCTGTAGTCATGAGATAAATGACTCTAGTCAGTTTTGTCTTTAAATCCTTTTCTATGAGAACTGTCAACCTCCCCCATGTGCAATAATACAAGTCATACTTCCCAGTCCTCACACTGACTCCAGGGGCTTGTTCACATGACTTGCTTTGCTCAATGGAATATTAGCAACCATGGTTCAAGTAGAGGTATACAGATCTTTTCACATTGGGAGTTATCTTATCGAAATATTCCTTCATGGGACCCAGCATACTATCAAGTAGTCCAGGCCATTCTGCTGGAGAGAGGTCACATGGAGAAACCCTGGTGGGTGAGACTTCATGAACTGAGAGAAAGGACATGTTAAGGGGAACTCTAGCCAAACTTACCCCTGAATGCAGCCATGTGAGTGACTTCAGACAAGACCATGTGGATCAGAAGATCTGAGAAGTCAACTCAGAATTACAAAAAATAAATCACTGTTTTAAGGCACTAAGTTTTGGGGTGTTTTGTTATGCATCAATACATAACTGAAACATGCACAAAGGGAAGTCCTGTGCCCAAATTGGACTACTATATTTTCCATAAATTCTTTCTCATTTTGCTTTCCCTATGGTTTTCTAATGTTTTTACTTCCTCCTAGAGTATGTATGCTTCTCTGCCTATTGTAATCCTCCACATCTTTCAAGATGTTGAGATATTAAGTATTGAGCAAAGTGATAAAGGTATCCTGTATTTTTAACATGTTTTGGCTTATCTTTTTTTACTTCTCACCAAGCAGAAAATCCCTCAGGATTTATGGTTTTCTCTATTTTCATTAACTAGCCAGAACTACAATACTCTATCATTACTTTAAACCCAAGTGACCATAAACTGTTGACATGCCAAGAAAACTGCTGTTGTAGATAATTACAGCTGCCTCAGGAGTTTATTTCCTTCTTCAGCTATCTGACTCTTGCAATACATGGAAAATGGATCCAATGATAATAATTACAGCATTTTTTTGAATGCTTGCCTCACTTTGTTAAGGCCTTCACATATGTAATCCAGGTGTTTTATACTTCCTTATTCTGTGCTTACCAAAGGTCATCATCTAGAGAGGGGTGTCAAACTCATTTTCACTGGAGGCCACATCAGCCTCTCGGTTGCCTTCAAAGGGCTGAAATAATTTTAGGACTGTATAACTGTAACTGATTGTTAAGGAGTTGAACTTACATTTGGCCCTTTGAAGGCAACCGTGAGGCTGATATGGCCCCCGGTGGAAATGAGTTTGACACCCTGATTCTAGAAGCTACCATGCTATCCTTTCCCTGGTCTGGCTACACTTGTTTATGTGTGCTCACTAATTCACTTGCTGTAATTTCATAGTTGTGATTCTCCATCCTGAAAACTTCAGTCCACATAGTCTTTCTATATTCCCAAAAGTTGGGACTCCTTGGTTTGGGATGTAAGAGCATCACTTGGAAAAATGACCTCTTTCCCAATTATTTTCCATGCTTGTTATCTGGGTCCTGAAAAAGGTCAGCTTGTACAGAGTCTCATAGATAATAAAAGCAATAATAATAATAATGTATTAATCATTGACCAAGCACTTTACTTTTTATCCACAGTTTCATGTGATACACCAGCACCTCTATGAAATAATATTATCATCACCAATTCACAAATGGGAATGCCAACAAAAAGATTAAACTACCCACAATTAAACAAGTTTCCAAGAACATATACCAATATTTGTCTGTCATTCCTCTAACCATAGGAGAACAAACCTGGTTCAAGGATACCGGTTGATATTATGTCACTTCCAACTGCTCACCCGGGTCTAATTGCCACCAGATACTTTCAACCCATCCCCAATTCCACCTCCTCAATTTTCTTTTTTTTTAAAGATTATTTATTTATTTTAATTTTTTAAAATATATTTTATTGGTTATGCTATTACAGTTGCCCCATTTCTCCCCCATCATTCCCCTCCACCCTATACACCCTCTCCCACCCACATTCCCCCCCCTTCAGTTCATGTCCATGTGTTATAAGTTCTTTAGCTTCTACATTTCCCACACTATTCTTGACCAAAGCTTTTCCCATGCAAGAGAATAAAAACGGATATGGAGGAAAGGAGGATATGAAGGAGCTATCTGCATTAACTTGTGTATTTAGCTCAATTAGCCAAAAATGGCCCTTTATACCTGCATTATTTTGCTATACTAAACAAATAAAACATATATGATGGTTAGCTTTGTTCCTATTTTATAGCTTAGGAAACTAAAACTCAGCATGTTAAGCAATTTGTCCAAGCTCACAGAGGTATCATGTAATGGTGAGCAGAATGGTTAGGAATGAACACTAAGTTAATAATCTGTTTGTCATAATATCTCCTGGAAAAAGCTTAAGGAAAGTGAAAATGTGAAAAAAACAGAATTTACATAAACTGGAAATTTCTAATATTTATTTAGAAGGAAGCTTCACAATTCATGCTATCAGTTCGCATAGAAGGGCTTTCAATAATGAGAAAGTGTTGCAACTTTCAATACGTAGAGAGATAACATGCAGAAATGAACAGATAACAATGGAATCAATCAGCAGAAATGTATCCATAAAAAGAACAATTTCACATTTCACTCCAGCATTAATTTTATAACTTCAGGTGTCTAGCAGGACATGAGAGGAATGCCCGCTTTTGTTTTCCCAAGTGACTTAGAAGTGTGTCCCTAGTAACAAACCCTGTGTGTGCTCAGTTTCCTCAGTAAATGCCACCCTAGCTGTTGTTTCCTTTTCTTTTTTCTTTTTTTTTTTTTAGTTTTTAATAGGTTTATTTGGCTCTTTTCCACCTTGTAAGCCTTAGGTTTTCTTTATTTTATTTTTATTTTTTTTTTGTAATGTTGCTTATACATCTTTTTTTTTTTAATTTATTTATTTATTTTGTTTTTGCACTTCACTTTTTTAATTGTTGATATTGTACAGTTTTCTGTCTTTTACCCCGCCCCAGCCCACCACCCCAGCCCTCCCCACCTTCCTCCCATTTCCACCCCCCATAGTTTTTGTCCATGAGTCCTTTATACTTGTTGCTCTAAACCGTTCCCCTTTTCCCCTGAAATTCCCTCCCCTCCCCCTCTGGACACTGTCAGACTGTTCTCAAATTCAGTGTCTTTGTTTCTACCTCAGGTATGGTTTGTGATCTCTCTAAGGAGAACTGGCTTAATTTTTATTATATACTTATTAAGGAACATCTTGACTTTTCAAAGTGAAAATTAATGAGGAAGTAAATAAATTAAATGAAATAGAAGGTATTTAGCAAACCTGATATAGTTAGGAAGTCCTGTAGTAAGTACACCACATAATTATGAAATTAGTTCTAATTTAAAATTGTAAATGTTTGATATATTAATGAATTTCATAAAAATTGAATCCTATAACTTACAGTCTAAGGTAGCAGGCACAACTTTATTCTATCACACTAGTACATACATGGAGAGGAAGAAACTGATAAATTAATCTGAGGTCACATTGTGAATTTTAAATTATATCCATTAACCA
The DNA here is from genome assembly GCA_039655065.1 of Glossophaga mutica. Classification (NCBI taxonomy): domain Eukaryota; kingdom Metazoa; phylum Chordata; class Mammalia; order Chiroptera; family Phyllostomidae; genus Glossophaga; species Glossophaga mutica. Next base: position 55,927,105 of record CM077306.1, read on the forward strand.
CTTTTCTGTTTATTTTTATTAAAAACATTCCTTCTTCTCCCAATATATTTTCTTTACTGTACTAGGCTAGTAGCATTTATAATTTTTATTCAAGCAAAGACACGGAGCTTTTCTCTTTGTTGGCCTTAGCACACTTAAAAAGGGAGGCATTTTTAAAGATGTTACAGAATGCCAAGGTACAGCAAAAAGGACATTAAAATAGAAAGTATATGAAGCTTGAATGGGTTTCTGACTTTATCCTAACTAGTTCACTTCCATGACCACAGATGCATTAGTGAGTCCAGCCGAGCTCACACATCAGAAGAACACCACAGTTAATTTAGACAAAAATTCTGAGCTAAATAATAAATCTTGAAGTGTTTTTTTTTTAATGTAATAAAAACTTACTAATGTATTATGGTAGAAAGTAATCTATTTTAATTGGGAAAGGTAAATCCAAAAACCAGTAGCATCTCTGAGGTTCTATGAGCACACAAATTGGAAAGGAAGGAGGGATAGAGAGAGAAAAGGAAGAAGGAAATGGTGGTGCGGGGAGGTAGAGAAGAGAGACACTTCACTTAACTCAGGAAAATCACATTCACTCTCTTGCCAACAAGGGTTGATTCAAGCATGGTAAGTAAGTGTTAGGATTAAACCTGATCCTGATCACTTTGACTTCTGAACACATGTTAATCACTAGTGAGTCCGTGTTATTATCTAATAACTGTTTTTTTCCTAAAGCATTGAACAAAGATGTTAAGTGCCTGCTATAGAACAGATTATTAATAATAAAAACTGCAAGGCATCTATTATAGTTGATGTGAGAAATCAAATCTTGAAAATAAAGCTGCAATAAGAATAGTTTTTTGGGTATTTTGTATTTTTTATTTAAAATTCTGATACAAATTATGCTAGTAAATATTTTAATGCAGTAAATACAAAATATTATGCTGGCTATCTGATCAAATATCAAGAGATCATACAATTATTGAATTTTATTCTTATAATTTTTTTGTAGTCCAGGTGTTAGTGATTTATTTTTTAATTGAACTTATCAGTGTGACATTGATTCACAAAACCACACAGGTTTCAAGTGTACAACTTAATAAAACACTGGTGTGCCCATTGCCCTAGGCAAAATCTCTTTATATACTGTTTCACCCCCTTTGCCCACCTCCAACTTCTCCACCCTCTTTTCCCTCTGGGTATACCCACACTGCTATCTGTGTCAAAGTGTTACATATATGTTTTTTTGGCTAAACCCTTCACCATCTTTCATCCAGTCTCTCCCTCCTCCTTCCCCCCTGACAGTTGTCATTCTGTTCCATGAATCCATGCCTCTGTTTCTATGTTGTTCATCAGTTTATTTTGTTCATTAAATTCTACATATAAGTAGGACTATATGATATTTGTCTTTCTCTGACTGGCTGGCTTATTTCACTTAGCATAATAATCTCCAGGTCCATGCATCTACACAAAAGATAAGAGTTCCTTTTTTTGTTATTTTTTGGTATGGTCACATAGTATTCCATTGTGTAAATGTACCACAGCTTTTTATCCTCTCATCCTCTTACTGATGGGCACTTGGGCTGCTTCTAGATCTTGACTATAGTAAATAATGCTGCAGAAAACATAGGACTGCACATATTCTTTCAAATTAGTGTTTCACATTCTTAGAATATATTCCAAGAGTGGGATTGCTAGGTCAATAACATTTTTAATTTTTGAGGAAACACCATACTTTTTCCCACAGTGGCTGCACCAGTCTGCCTTCCCACCCACAGTGTACTAGGGTTCCCTTTTCTCCACGTCCTCACTAGCACTTGTTGTTTGTTGATTTATTAATGATGGCCATTTTGACAGGTGTAAGGTGATATTTCATTGTGGTTTTAATTTGCATTTCTCTGATAATTAGTGACATTAAGCATTTTTCATATGTTTACTGGCCATCTGTATGTCCTCTATGAGGAAGAGTTTATTCAAGTCCATTACCCATTTTTTAAAATTTGATTGTTTGTCTTCCTGGTGTTGAGTTGTGGAAGTTCTTCAAATATTTTGTTTATTAACCCCTTATCAGATGTATCATTGGCAAATATGTTTTTCCATTCAGTGAATTCCCTTTTCATTTTTCCAAGTTTCTTCTGTGCAAAAAAGCCTTTTAGTTTGATGTAGTTTCATTTGTTTGTTTTTTTTCTTTGTTTTCTTCACCCAAGGACATATATTGGCAAAACTATTGCTACAAGAGATGTTTAGATTTTAGTGCCTATATTTCCTTCTGGAATTTTTATGGTTTTGCAAGTTATATTTAACTGTTTCATCCATTTTGAATTTATTCTTGTGTATGGTTTAAGTTGGTGGTCTAGTGTACTGTTTTACATATACCTGTCCATGCATGTACCTGTCCATGGTGGGAACACCACCATTTATTGAAGAGACTATCTTTCTCCACTATATGTTTTTGCCTCTTTTGTCAAATTTTAATTGACCTTAAAGGCATGAGTTTATTTCAGGGCTCTCTGTTCTTTTCCACTGATCTACATGCCTGTTTTTATGCCATACCAAGCTGTATTTACAATGACCTTGTTGTATAGTTTGATATCAGGTATTGTGATACTTCCAACTTTCTTCTTCTTTCTCAAGATTGCTGAGGCTATGTGGGGTCTTTTTTGGTTCCATATATTTTTTTTGAATATTTGTTCTAGATATGTGAAATACATTGTTGTTTGTTTAATTGAAATTGTGTTGAATCTATAGGTTGCTTTGGGTGGTATGGATATTTTAATGATGTGAATTCTTCCAATCCGGGAACATAGTATATGCTTCCACTTAATTGAATCTTCCTCAATTTCTTTCTTCAATGTCCTATAATTTTTTAAGTAAAGGGCTTTTACCTCCTTGGTAAAATTTATTCCAAGGTACCTTATTTTTTTGTTGCAATAGTAAATGAGATTGTTTTCTTAATTTCTCTTCCTGAGAGTTCGCTATTAGTGTATAAATGCCACTGATTCTGAATATTAATTTTGTATCCTAATACTTTGTCAAATTCATTTAATATATCTAGTAGTTTTTGATAGAGTCTTTAGGGTTTTCTATGTGTTTTATTCTGTCAACTTCAATTGTGGAAACTACTGCAACTACATTCTTAATATATTTAGGAAAATTTAAAGGATGAAAGAAAAGCAATTCTTAAGCCATAATATAGATCACTTCCCTAAAATATTATTTCAGAAAACTATTGAAAATGACTTTAAGTGTCTCTTTGCTCAGCCCAGACCTTACCAAAAACATTTGGCTCTCTCAAATTGTTATAATGATGAACATGTGGAGCAACATTCTTTTTTGTTTGATATTTTGAGAACTAAGAGGAATGTAAGATGTCAAAGGTCAGTATTTGGAAGTTTCACATAAAATGTTTAATCACCTTAGTACCATACAGTTATTGATTCGAATGAAACATGGTAGGAGATCAAAATTGGCAAGGAATACCACTAATTAAAAAAATAAAGTGTTTGCATACGGAATTTTTTTTCTTCCCACTGCATGTAGATTTATATCTAAGAACAGAATTTGGCACTTGGTTTTCTCATACATCGTCTCATTTTTTATTACATACTCATTTTATAGCTATCTCTGTGCAAGATGCTTTCATAGAGAAATTACTAAAACAATCTACCAAGCTCTGTTCTCTTAGGGATTCAATATCTTAAAATAGCCAAAATGAAAAGACCCAAGTGTTTAATGACAGATTGAAGCACAATTGAACATTATGTTTTGTCAAATGAAGAAAATGAGTTATATAAAATTTACAACATATACATTGGACACATACATGCATAAAGATGCATGTAAACATAGTCATAGAAGTAAATACCACCAATGTTTGTAATCTTTCTATATATCCTGTATCATATTGTAGACATGGATTCTCTCAATTATATCTATAGAGTAGGAGGTGAGGTTTGAAAAAACATTTGGAAAATGAAAACACAGAATTCATATGTATGTGTCAAAAATTCTGATAATATAAAGACAATAACGATTGACTGATGGAGGTGGGAGATGGAGGAACAGGTAAGGGAGAATGCCATTAAAGTAGAAACATCATGGGTGCATTCTTCTGAGCACTCATTAACTGCCCTGCTTGCTCTGGGCATTCCACCCAGGATCTCAATATTTAAATCTAAGGGGCAGTGTATTACCAAAAGAAAGTTTGGGTTTATTTTTGGACATGTAGACCAACATGTAATTGAATAAATTTGCATTAAGGAAAAAATTTAAGTCAGGTATTTTAAGAAGACTAGATCCACCCAATACTTTATCTTGGGTAGTCGTGTTTTTTGGGTGTCAGAGTAAATAATGATTTTGACTTTTAGGCCTCACAAAACAATGATACTAATGTTTCCACTGTCAATTACTTAAGAATGGCTTTTTGATGAGAGAGCTTATTTTATTCTATAGTGGTGTATGTGACTTTTCTGCATCTGTCCCAATATATTCTAATTTCCTGTCTGACTTTACAAGTCATAAATAAATGAATCCTCATTCTACAAATTAAAAAGTATTATTATGTAGCTTCATGGAATAAAATCATAGGTAATTTATACCAAGTGTGATCTTTTGTATGTCTGGATAGGATCAGATGCAGAGTAAACCACCTATATAATATAGTAAATTAATGGTAAAAAAGCTGTATTCATTTCTTTTTTTTTCTTTTTTTAATATATTTTATTGATTATGCTATTACAGTTGTCCCATTTCTCCCCCATCATTCCCCTCCACCCTACCCACCCCCTCCCACCCACATTCCCCCCTTTAGTTCATGTCCATGGGTCATAACTTTTCTAGCTTCTACATTTCCCATACTATTCTTGCCCTCCCCCTGTCTATTTTTTTCCCATTAGCTATGCTACTCATTCTCTGTACCTTTTCCCCCTCTCTCCTCCTCCCACACCCCTGTTCCTAACCCTCCATATGATCTCCATTTCTGTGGTTCTGTTGCCATCATGTGCACCACTCTTTAATGCAAGGGCAATGCATTATGTAAAATGAAAGATCAGAAACTAGTAGATTTTAATTGGATTAGACAGAGTTTATACTTAATATCTCCCCTTTGCTTAAAAACTGCCCATGTAAATTTCTATAACAATAATAATTTAATATAAAACAAACTCTAAATATTAGTAGTTTTGTTGTAGAGTGTAAGTAGCAGTCCCCCTTGGCTTCAATTTTCTTACTTATATAAAAAGAATAACAAGAGTATTTACTCTGAAAGGCTGTTTTGAGGATGAACTTTACCAGTATGTACTGCAATTTATTATTTTTTCCCTACTTGAAAGTAATGTCCTTGAAAATGGGGTTTATGTCTTGGTTATCTTTTTTTCAGAAGTGCTTTTATAGTCTTAGCTTATTGTAGTCATTCTAGTTTTCTTTTCTGAGCAGCAAAATAACAACCTGAAAGTTTTCATCTCAAAAAGAAAAGAAATTGATAAAATCCCTTAATAGTAGTAAGTTACAATGCGACTTTTTGAGAAATAACTTCTCCACTGATAGTTTAGTTTCATATTTAATGCCACCATTTGTTTACTAAAGGCAAGTTCGCAGTTAGAGAAAGACTATATAATTTTCTCAAAGATTTCTTCAAGGGTGTTTGCCCAAGTTTCTTAAGTAGACCATCTCTATGTGCATTTAAAAATGTGTTATGAAGTATTTTGACCAAATATATCAAGTATCATCATGATTAATTCAGATAGTAATATTCTGCTATACTGATTTGTTTTCTTTTTCAAAATTTTATTTGACTTTACAATTACAGTTTACATTCAATATTATTTTATATTAATTTGAGGTATACAGCATACTGGTTAGATAATCATGCACTTTACCAAGTGTTCTCCCAAGTATTTCTAGTACCCACCTGGCACCATACATAGTTATTACAACACTATTGCCTATGTTCCCTATACTGTACTTTACATCCCATGACTGTTCTGTAACAACGGATTTGTACTTCTCAATCCCTTCACCTTTTTCACCCAGTCCTCCAAACCACGTCCACTCTGGCAAATCAGTGTGTTCTCTGTATCTATAAGTATGTTTCTGTTTTGTTTGTTTGTTTATATTGTTCTTTGATTACACATATAGGTAAAGTCATATGGTATTTTTAACAAGGTTTCTTTGAAAAATGAATATACTTAAAAATGTCATGTGAAAGAACATTGTAGGAGTTAAAGTATTATATATGTGTGTTTGTATACACATATACTTTTAAAACCCACAATAAAATACTTTATCATGTTTACTTGATTTAACTCCATTTATTCATTTTTGAAAATGAATCCTTTTAGAGTTTACTGCATTCAAGATACTTTTATAAGTACTGTGCATGCTGCAAAATGTATAATCCATGTTGTCTGTTATCAAAGAACTTACAGTGAGTTAAGGGAGGTGTCACATTATTAATGGTAAGACAATCTAGAAAAGAATAAGTGTGCAAAGATACAATGAAGTGTCGTACAAGTACTAGGATCTAAGGGATCATTTCTGGCTAGTGTGAGATATAAAAGGCTTCATGAAATTCTCATGCTAGCTGGTAGAAGAGGTGAGATTTTGATTGGGATTTAAAAGAGCTCTGGTACCTGCACATATGAGGATGAAGAGGAATGACCAGTATGAAATACAGCTCTAAGAGAAAGCACTGAGTTTTTTTCTGCAAACATAGTAGTGCAGTTTAGTTGATGCCTAGAGTGCCTGAAGAAGAACTGTGAGAATTTAGTAAAACAAAGAGAGCTTTGCATATACACTGGGGAAGTTTGAATTCCAGGACAGAATGTTTGAACTCATTATGGTAGACAATAAAGTGTCATCTCAGTGGTCTTGTGTATCTCCTTTAAGCTTCTTCCACTTTGTCCCACAAGACAGCCAGAGAATTATATACAAAATATGTTATCAGATGCTCAATAATCATAATATCAACTGACTCATTCTACTTTTTCCACTTACATCTGCTTGTTGCCATTTCCTTCTTTTCCTATTTCATCCTCTGTTTCATCCTTCTGGTTCTACTGATAACTTTCTTTTATCAGATTCTTAACTTTTTCCCCAGTTTCCCAATCTTTTCTCTTTGGTAATATGAATATAGGGAGCAATCCTAGGACTCCCCTTAGACTGCCCTCTCCAGCACTCCTGCTTGGTGCCCTCAGATCCTGTGTAGCCCCATTCCAACAATTTTATGCCAAAACATCTTTTGAGTTACATCATTTTGTTTTACGCTGGCTTCCCAGTATACAATCCACTCTGCAAACTCTGGGTTTGTGTATCACTTTGGTTTCCCTTGGATAATGAAATAGATAAACAATGGAGCTAACTATATTTACAGTGCTTTAATTCTCAAATGTGTATTAATCAGAGCCCCCATGTCCACAGATTTCCTATGAGCATCATATAAATATGTGATAACCAAGTAGTCTGGAGACTGTTGTAGTTTTAGACTGAGTCACAGCTGAAATCCCACCGATGTCAGTGGTGTATGTCCTGTCATATGTAAATGCCAAAAGGTAGCTTGTAACTCAAAACAACAGTCCAGGTTTGTGGACTATTACACCATCACTAGTCACATTAGGAACTATAGAAAAGCAAAAAAAAAAAAAAAAATCAAATAAATTAGCAACTGTCTTTGAAAATGAATAGTACTATACTGTTCTGCATAGAGAACAGATGCTGTTGAAATTTCAGGTATTGAAGTTAAAGAAATGTTACCTACAACCATAATGTGTGGCAACTCTGCCAGCATTCCAAACTCATTCCTGAGATAGTTTCTTCCAAATCAAAGCCTGAGGGAATGTGAATCTTAAATCCTTCATCTTGAAAATAGCAGCAGTAGCTGAAGCAAAACAAAGACTATTATGTTCGTCAGGGGATCCCAGCAGGGAACTTTCTACTATATAGTTTCCAATTCTGCTTTTATTTTATACCACACTATCATTTTTCATTTGTCTTTAATTCTATTCTATCTTCTTTTAAAATGAATTGGTACTTTGAAAAGAATTAGTGTTTCCAAAAAAAATGTCCAGCAGAAATGCCAGATAAGAAAGCAAAAGCTAATTTAAACATTCTAATGTTCTTTACTGTGGATGTAAAAAGATAATTCCTGTGCTAAGTATTTTCAGTAGATAAGCACAGAGGTAATAAATTTAGGATTCATGAAAACATTTTAATAGATTGTAAACTAAGGAAAGAGTAAGTTACATTAGTTATGGGTGTTTTTAGAAAAATAAAAGAAAAAATAAATGGGACTGTATTAAACTACAGATTTTTTGCACAGTGACATATGCCATAAAAATGAAAAACAACCTATTAAATAGGAGAGGATATTCACTAATGATACATCTGATAATGGGTTAATATCCAAAACATATAAAGAACTCATATAATTTACCAACACATCAATCCAATTAAAAAATGTGCAGATGACCTAGATGGACAGTTTTCCATAGAAGACATATGGATGGCCGTTGGACATATGAAAAGATGATCAATAACACTAATTATCAGGAAAATGCAAATTAAAACCACAATGAGATATCATTTCACACCTGTCAGAATGGCTCTCATCAATAAATCAACAAACAACAAGTGCTGGTGAAAACATGTCAGAAGGGAACCCTTGTGCACTGTGGGGATTGCAACCTGGTGCAGCCACTGTGGAAAATGGTATGATGGTTTCCTCAAAAAATTAAAAAATAGATCTACCAGATGACCCAACAATCCCATTTTTGGGTATTTCTGTGAAGAAATCCAAAACAATAATTGGAAAAAACATATGCACACCTATGTTTATTGCAGCATTATTTACCATAGCCAATATATAGCAACAACCTAAATGTCCATCAATAGATGAGTGGCTAAAGAAGATGTGGTGCACCTATACAATGGAATATGACTCAGCCATTAAAAAGAATTAAATATCGCTGTTTGGGACAACATGGATGGACCCAGAGAGTAGTATGCTAAGTGAAATAAGTCAGAGACAGACAAATGGTGAATGATTTCATTAACACTGTGAAATGTATGAAACCTAAATAAACAAACAAAATGGAAGCAGACTAAAAGACAAGAGAACATTTTGATGCTTACCAGATGGGAGAAGAGTCGGGGAAATGGGTGAAAAGGGGGAAAGAATTAAGATATACAAATTGATCATTATAAAAACAGCTACAGGATATAAATACAGCATAGGGAATATAGCCAACAATTATATCATTGATTTAACTATCTGTGCTGTTAGATGTGTACTAAACTTACTGGGGTTATAACTTTGTAAGTAATACAGATGTCTGATCATTGTGCTGTACACTTTACACTAACACAATATTGTATGTTAACTGTAATTTAAAATTTTAGTGAAAATATGTTCATTTTCTGGGTAAAGTCTCGATTACTTGTAAAGTACATCTATGAAACAAACAACAAAATGTCATTAAGAAACACAAACTATGGCATTCTTCTGACACTTCATTTTTATAACACATAAGCAAAGAATATCTAATACTTTTAGTCGGCTAAATATAATGTGAATTTTTACTTCTAGTAAATTAAATACAGACAAAATTTTAATATAAGACAATTTTTAAAATTAAATTTATTGCTGTAGCATTGGTTAATAGGATCATATAGATTTCAAGTGTACATTTCTGTGATAGTTGATCTGTATATTAGATTGTGTGCCTATCACCCAAAGTTAAATGGTCTTCTATCACCATATATTTAAAAACAAATTAAAAAAATTAGAAACCCTTCAATCTCTGACCATGTTGGCAAAGCTTGCACCTGACCAATGACACTGAGAGTGACTAACAAAATCAGATTTTTTCTTAAATGTTGGTTTGAAAAATATCTTAGAGGTTTCAAAAAGCCAGAAATAGAGAAGAAAAACCTCAAAGACAGAAAAAGAAAAAAAAGTCACTGACATAAGCTGAAAACTTTCATACTACTTTTCTCTTCCAGGCATTGGTTTATCTTAGTTGAGGACAAGGAGGCCAAGGAGCTGGACAGATGGAAGCAGCCAAGAGGCTGAGAGACTAATAGGGCTTTCAGCAAACTCACAGTTCCAGGGAGGACAAAAAAATTGGAATTCAGGTATATGAAAGCAGCCAGAATTTCACGCCAAAATCATGGGGGAAAAGGGAGGCAAACAAAAATAGGACTCTTCTCCAGTTTGTATATCAATGTGGAGAAATGGAATATAATCTGAATGGAGTATGTGGAATAAAAATAATGAGAGAGTAGGAAAAGTTGTAAGAGCTCTGGCTAAGTAACTCAGTTGGTTGTAGCATCATCCCATACACCAAAGGGATGCAGTTTTGAAACCAGTCAGGGCCCGTATCTAGGCTTCACGTTCGATCCCTGGTTGGGGAGTGTACAGGAGGCAACTAATTGATGTTTTTCTTTCTCCCTCTTTCTTCCTCTCTTTCTAAAAATATATGTATATATCCATCCTTGGGTCAGGATTAAAAAACAAAAGTCATAAGAGACATATCGATCACAGTAATTATCTGTTTATGGTTTATTATTTTTTTGAAGATGATCTGTGATCCCTGAGTGGTGAGACTCTGGTGCAACTAAGAATCCATGCAACTGAAGCCAGTATGTGTTGGTCCATACACAAGCTCTGCCACTTCTTAGTTGCATGATTCTATTTTTGTTTTTTTACATTTTCAGAATGCAGTTTCCTTTTTTCTTGTTTTTTTAAAATGTTTTATTTATTTATTTGTTTGTTTGTTTATTTATTTATTTTTAGAGAGAAGGGAAGGGGGGAGAAAGAGGGGGAGTGAAACATCAATATGTGGTTGCCTCTAGTGTACCCACTACTGGGGACATGCAACCCAGGCATGTGCCCTGGCTGGGATTCAAACCCCTGATGCTTTGGTTTGCAGGCCCATGCTTAATCCACTGAACTACACCAGCCAGGGCAGAACCCAGTTTCTTACCTGTAAGAATTAATATATAACATTATGAGTTAAGATATCATTAGAACATTAAATGAATTAATGATTAGGATCATACCCAGGAACACACACTCAATAAAGACAGGTAGTATTGGTTAAATAAAGTACTTATGTAGTTTACATATATTGCAAAAATTATTCCCAGTTTATTTTGTTTGACTTTCAATTTTTATAGTGTTGATTAGTCAGTCTACTTGGAAAGTTTTGATGTCTCAGGAACCCAAAATACTGCTACTTTCACAATTTCATATATTGCTATTCTATTATCTATAAGAATATTCTATCTTAATATTAAATGTGTGCTTGTATTTTCTAGGAGAAAAAAATAAAGGGTTGTATTAAAATTTTGACTATAGAATTTTAAAGATGCTTTAAAAATTTCCTTGAGCATTTGAAAACTATTGTAGTGGTCATTAATACATTAGATGTAAGCAAGTTATTAACATTCAATTTTAATCCTATATTTTTAGATCTTTACTTTTGTAGAAATAATAACTTTCAAAGTAAAAAAAAGCATTAATATGATGAAATATATAAAGTAAATCTAGTTCTGGCTGGTGTGACTCAGTGGATTGAGTGCTGACCTGCAAAGCAAAGGGTTGCTGGTTCAATTCCAAGTCAGGGCACATGCCTGGGTTGCAGGCCAGGTCTCCAGTGAGGGGTGCACAAGAGGCAACCACACATTGATGTTTCTCTCCCTCTCTTTCTCCCTCCCTTTCCCTCTCTCTAAAAATTAAATAAGTTTTTTAAAAAGAAATCTAAAAACTAGTTAAGAAAATTAAAATAATTTTAAAGATTTATTCATATAATTAATTAATTATTCCTATAACAGCAACTTAAGAAAATTCCAACACATTTTAGAAATCACTCATTAAAAAAATAAAATAGAGCTTAAAAGTAGGATTCCAAAAATGAGAGGTTTAATAAAGTTCAATGATACTACTAATACATTTTTCCAGTAGAGCAATCAAATAGTATCTTTTATGGTCAGAGATATCAGAATATAATTAATAAGTATCACCATACAACTTTTCCTGCAAAAATTATTGAAGTTATTGACAAACACACTACATTGCAAAAAGAGCAATGAAGTATAACATTCAACTTGCTTTGAAGAGGATCATTTATTCAAACAAAATTTTACAAGCAATCATACTATGAAACACATCTGAAAGCATAGCTTCTCTAGAATGACAGGTGCCAAAATTACTACATATGAGTTCATCTGGAAAGTTTTAAGAGCATGCAAATTAGACTTCCTCACAGATAATTTAAAATAATAACCCTCCAGGTGATTCTAACATGCAGGTAGGGATGAGAACTAGGGCTCGGGAGGAATTAGTGGGTGACCTGGGGACCCATTCACTCGGATCACTCCTGTCAACTTCATAACCTAAGAAATAGACTTTGAAGACTACTGGAATGGCAGATTGTCCCCAGTTGACAATTAATCAACCAATTATATTTTAAAACAAGTAAGATTTTTATAACAGTAAGCTTGAGAATAAATATAATAAAGTTACCTAGTCCTTCGAGCAGAGGATGGTGTGATGACATTAAATATAACAGACAGGGTAAAACAAATAATTATGAAATAGGAAAGAAAGCCACCTGATATTAAGAAAAATCCCTTCATCTGAGTCAGTTAGAGATAAAAAATAAAGTATTAGCCAATGAATTAACAATAGGTATTGCTTAGTTAGGATGATATACTAGGAGTTACACACTTGAGAGTAGACTTCACTCCTACTCTTGGTGGGAGAGGATAACGTGGGGGAAGGGGGAAGGGTTTTCAGGAACAACTATAAAGGACACATGGACAAAACCAAGGAGGGGATGTGGAACCAGGGGAGGGAGGTGGGGAAGGCTGGAGTGGGTGGAGTGGTGGGGAGAAAAGGCAGACAACTGTACTTGAACAACAATAAAATAAAATAATGAAAAAAAGAAATCACAATAAAAAAGAGCTTTCCAGTTAGAACACACATACACAATTTGTGTAATACATGTGTTATATAGTATATGTAATATACTATGTATATAGTAGCATATATAATATACTCTGTATATATACATATACATATATAAATTCATTTTTAAAAGATTAACTAATAATCTGTGGCCTTTGTTAATAATATAGAAGATTATAGATTTAGAACTTCTAAAATTTTACGTTATTATTTACACTTTTTTTTTTTAAGAATCTATTTTAGTTCTTTTTTTTTAAAAATTTATTATTTATTTATCTTTTAGAGGGGAAGGGTAGGAGAGAAGGAGAGGGAGAGAAATATCAATGTATGGTTGCCTCTCGTGTGTCCCCTGCCGGGAACTGGCCCGCAACCCAGGCATGTGCCCTGACTGGGAATCGAACCGTGATCCTCTGGTTCACAGGCCCGCGCTCAATCCACTGAGCTACACCAGCCAGGGCTATTTACACTTCTTTTAACTTTGAATATTATATTTAAATATTATGCAAACATATTTTAGCTACTATTTAAGTAAAAAATCCATTAAAGAACTTTCCCCCAAAAGATCCAGCTAGATGAGATAAAAAGGAAGGTTTAATATTAATTTTCAGGACCACCTACACATTTTTTCATCCTGGGTTTCTCTTTTCACTTTCAATTTCGGTTGTATGCAATTTACGCAAAAATTGAAATAAATGCCCTAAGACAGATGGAAACAAGTGGATCAGTGGATAATTTTTTTATTACAGTCTTGATTACGCCGAAAGGATGAATGATATTAACATCTATCCTTTAAAAGCTGAGTTTATTGAAAACTACAAAATAAAAATATAAGCATTTAAAACGTCATCTTGGAGCAACTAGAAGTGCTTAGACAAATGACTGCTATAAAATGTATCCAAGTTTTAATGTATTAATAAAAATGCGATATTTTTCTCAGATGGAGACAGTGTAATAACTTTAAAAATTCATAATCCATGAAGTATATAACTCATTTCATGCTATTTTTGCCAAATGTCTTAATGAAACCTCAAGGTTATGAAAATATTTTAAAAATTAAATTAGCTTTAATCAACGGGAAAATCTTCTGACCACATTGCACTTCTGAGTAAAAAATGAATGCAAACACTGCAAATCGGAGTTTAAATTCAAGACAAAGTCTTCATCGTAGCTGGCTAATTGGACATGTTTGACATTTACTTTATTGCTTTGTTCTTTTTCACTTTGAATTTCTTCTTTAATGAATACAAAAGTTCTTGACAACCACACCACCCCAGAGATTAGATTTGTAGCAAAGAGATCAAGTCTCTCTATATTTATATTTCTTCTAAATTTGCAGCTTTTAAATAATATTTTGCATTCCTCACCCTCTCTCTGGTAACTTATTTCATCTGCTAACCTTTCCTATTCATGGTGTTATTATTGGGGTCACTATTTTTTATGATCAGAGTGTCACATCTTGTTATTAAATTAAAAGACAATTGCTTCCCGCCCCCCCCCATAAGTTGACTCTCACATTTTGATAACAGCAGGGACTAAATGCCACCCTGAGGTGATGTTTACTTCTTAAATCACTTCAAAGTTTTAATTCTCTAAAATATTCCTAGAAGTTGAAAATATTTCACTATTTACAGAGACATTTTAGAGTTTTCTTGATATTTTGTTTTCATTGCTGTGGTGTACAGATTTTTCAACGTCTAATCTAAACAGACCTCTTTGGGTCTCTTGCGCATAAACTTATTCATTTAGCAAACACTTGTGCAACAGTTATCACACCCTGGGAACCGTGCTAGGCATTAAACTTAAAAAGAAAAGCAATCCCTGCCTTTCAGGTGCTCAACATCATAGAACAAAGCAAGCAGACGTTCCGTGTACATGGGGAACCTGGGGGGTGAATTAAAGTTTAGCGTGTTGTAAGGACACAGAAAAAGCAAAGGGAAGTGGGAAGGGAAGTTTTCTTAGTGGAAATAAACACTAAGCTAAATTTTGAATGATGGGTAAATGTCAGCAAGTGGTGGGGAATGATGTCTCAGCTCTCTGCCAGTCAGGAAAATGCACTGCTCAGGTCTCCTGCTAAAGGGAACATAGATCACTGACAGCCTCAGTTAGACTCATCACTCCATTCATGTGAAGGCCGTACTTCTCTTGCCCTGCTCTGAGCCAAAAACCCAGAGCCGAGGACTACTTGCTTGGGCCCATTCCTGTGGGATGTGATATTCTTCCAATGGATGATTTTGGCTCCATTCCTCTTGGCTTGATGTACCTTTCTTAGAATTGTGCTGCAGTCAGAATCCTCCCTCTAAATCTTCCTTTCTTTTCTCCTCTTTTGTTAAGTGTCAGACCTCTTATCATGGACTGAATAATTTATCTCTATTTCTTCTTCCTCTTTTTATCACTCATATTTGGTTCCCCCAAAACATCTCTTTCACGATTAATCCTTTTTCAGAGGTTGTTTCTTGAAAAGCCTGAGTTCACACAGGTAGTACCAGGAGTCGTCCAAGGAAAATGAGGTTTGGGTACTGGCTCACTTGTTGCCAGTATGTGAAAGGACACTATCTTGAATGGTGTCTGTGTATGGGCAGTCTTCGGCAAAGGTGTTGGCCTAATTGCCTAATGGTTCACTGGAGGTAACCTGGGAAAACATCCTGGTACAAGAGAAGCCCCATGCAGGTGCAAAGATTCAGGCATTTTTAAAACATGGAGGCAAAAATTCCTACAAAAACCTCAGAATTGCCTTGTTATTGCTATATGTTGAATTGACTTCTTGCAATGATAAACTAAGTGATGTTAGCAAGCAGTTAAGGGCTAAGTGTGAGAGCCAGAGATTCTCATTGGTAGTTTACAGAATGTTTTGTCTCTGAAAGTGAAACTGTGGACCCAGCTGAGGCAAAAACCTATGACTTGATAAGTAGATTCATAGAGTTCCAGAGATGTCTAAATGTTTAAACAAAGTAGATCCTTTATCCTCAAGTCAAGGCTCTGGTTGGGAAACCTTGGGACTCTGAAATATGGAGTGGGTACATCTGGATAAATGCCTCTGAGGATGCTGGTGCTAAAGAACCCCTTGAACAACCAGTCTGCAGGCTCTCCTCTTCCTAGTAAGAAGTAGGACATCCTTTGTGCTAGAAGATGCTGCAGGGGTGTCCAACCTTTTGGCATCTCTGGGCCACACCCGAAGAAGAGTTGTCTTGGGCCACACATTAAATACATTGTGGCACATAATCACAAAAAGATTTCATAATGTATTAGGTAACTTTATGATTTTGTGTTGGGCCACATTCATAGCCATCCTGGGATGCATGCGGCCTATGGGCCACAGGTTAGACACCCCTGCTTGAGGCTTTGAGGCAACAAGTGCATCCTTCAGAAGTTGTGCCAACATCCTCCGCTGGCCGCCAGACTGGTGACTGGGGTCAAAATTCCAGTATCATCTGGGTGAGGATATGCCGAAGGGAGGAAAGATAGAATACACTGAAGCAAATATGGGCATTAGTTAGTGAAAGAAGCAAGAGAAGCAAATCTGGCATTGAATTGTGAATGTGTCTAATCAATGGGTTGAGATGTAAAATAAGTAATCATTCATTCACTTTGTGGCACTTTTGTGGGGCACAGGATTTAACAACCTAGCCTTAACCTAGGGTATGAAGCAAAGTTGCTGCTAGGGAGTCTCTTACACACCTAAAGAAGCTATGCCCTATGCTGAGTAAAGAGGAGAATGGGAGTTATATTGGCAGATGGGAGAGGAACAAATAAAGAGGTGAGGGAATTTGGCATGTTATAATAAATGTGTTGTGTGAAGCCAGAAGATTGTGTTCTACAGGAAGGCTCAGAGGACACAGTGTTTGCCAAGGTCATTGGGAATGTACTGGGGAAGGAGACATCAGCATCACCAAGTAGTTTAGAGGTAACTCTCCTTTGCAGGTCAGGAAGGGGATGATGCTAATAGAGGCAGTGAGAACTGGGCTCATTAATATCCATGAGGATAACTCCTCCCTCCCAGGACTAGGGGCCAGATTCCAGAAATGCGGTGAATGTGATAACCTAAAAATTTAAACAGAAGACCAGAGAGGCTTGACTCAAAAGGAGTTGTGGTGGTGTTTCATAGAGCAAGGTGTCTTTGGAACAACTACAGAGGCAGTTAAAAAAGATACTGAATACACAGAATAAGAAAAGGGCAAAAGGGCAAGAATGAAAGAACACAGGTTAAGAGTGGTCACTCCCATAAAAATGACAATACATTGCTCAGTTCCAGAATCAATGGGACTTACAGAGCATATAACGGCCTTCTAAATGGACAGGTGAAACAAAACAACAGCTTAGAGATAATACTCTGAAAAGATGGAATGCCATCTTTAAATGATGATTTAGGATGTGACATATGAATTAAATCAGAGGCTTATACATGCATTTCTTGCCCAACAGGATTTATATGTGGCAGACAAATTTGTCTGTAGCAAATATAAAAATGAATAATATTATAGTTAGTATATTCATATTTTCAAATGTGTAGTCTTTATATTAATTTTCACTCCTTGCATAATCAATGTGTTTAGTATATACTTGAAAATTTTTAAAACATGCTTATTGATTTGAGAGAGAGAGAGGAAGTGGGTGTAAGAGAGAGAGAAAGACATGTATGTGAGAGACATCAACTGGTTGCCTCCCATAAGCACCCCATCTGGGAATTAACCCCACAACCTGGGAATATGCACCAGGAATTGAACCCCCAACATGTTGGTGTATGGGACGATGCTCCAACCAACTGAGCCACACCAGTAAGGGCAGTTCTGGTAGTTGTTCCAATCTACATGTCAGTCAGCAGTGCATTCGAGTCCCCATTTCTCCACATTCTTTTTACTATACACTTTTTAATATGAACAAGAGCTTTGGTATACCAGACTAACCATGATTATCATTATTACTGGGGAGCTTGTTAGAACTGTGGAATCTCAGTTCCTTCCAGACCTTCTGAATTAAAATCTGCATTCTGACAAGATTCCTACCTGATTCTATTAATAATTCTTATTAAAGTCTACACTGCTACATAGAAAAAAATCATATTGAAAGTCACTATTCTTTATTCTAGAACTGGTTTTTCCTTATGATATATTTTATGTTGAAAATCAAACTTCAAAATCCTAGAAGCTTTGGTATAATATATTCAGAACAAAAGCAAAAGCTTAGAAAAGAACAATGATTAGCATTTCATGTTATATATTTACATGAAAGTCTACGTACTTGGGAACAGAAATGTACTGAAAAACTGGTGAAATTAAAAGCAAACAGAAAAATGACTGGTGTGATAATATTAGAGATGACAAAACTGAATCAGTGGTAAGATATAGTAGTAATGATGGATACTTAAACTAGGTAGACAGTTTATGGATGATTCGGTGCAAAAGCAGGATGGCTGATACATTTTTCACTTTAATGGATGACTTAATGTTGATTTTACCATGGAGAAGGAAGAATAACTGACAAGCTTTACTGTTAATGTCCTATTTTACCATCATGGAAGAGTCAGTTGATGAATGGAAAATAATAGGACATTGGAGAATTACAGTGAGCTGTTTTAGAGTCTGTGATAATGAGGGAAATCTAGGCGTAGCTAGACTGACAGGCTAGATTGTGGGAAGTAAATTCCCCAGAAAAAGAAAGAATGTGAGATATGATCCCTTAGCCTGAGACTCTAATAGAACAAAGGTGAAAGGAGAAGCACTCAAAAATATCATCGCTTAGGATTACAATGAAGAGAGAACAGAGCTGTAGCAGCCATTGGAACCACTGGTGCTGGTCAGTAAGCTTTACAAGGACATAGACATATAAAGATTAGGAGACATAAAGAATAAGCATAGGTGCCCTGGCTGGGGTAGCTCAGTGGATTGAGAGCAGGCTGCAAACCAAAGGGTTGCCAGTTCAATTTCCAGTCAGGGCACATGCCTGGGTTGCAGGCCAGGTACTCGGGGCAGGGGGCAGCATGTGAGAGGCAACCACACATTGATGTTTCTCTCTCTCTCTTTCTCCCTCCCTTCCCCTCTCTCCAAATATATAAATAAAATCTTTAAAAAAAATCTTTAAAAAATCAAAACAACAACAAAAGAATGAGCATAGGCTTAATTATGTCAAAATGATGAGAATAAAGTTCAAATCTACACAGACCTAAAATGTAGGTAATTATGTTGAGATTGTGGTGTAATCTTAACAGCCACAAGAAAAAGCTGAATTAGTCAACACTTACTTTTCTTCTTTCTGTTTACTTGTATTATAATTATTTGGTACATCTGTCTCCCTTACTAAATCTATGACAGAAATCTCTTTGATTCATTCTGATATCACCAGAGTATAGTATAAACTCATTATATTAAAGTAGAAACTTATGAAATTAAAGTAAAACTCATTCAACTCTGCTGAATAAATGAAGAGGAGAATAAATATTGGCAACAGGGAATTGCAGAAACTCCTATTATAAAACAGAAGTTATCTCTAAAATTTAATATGTATATATTTAAAACTATTATTATAATGACTAAAAATATTTTTACAATTTTATAAAATTCAAAGTTAGGCGAAAAGAAAGTCTACTGAACTCAGAGAAGAGAAACAGTACAGTGCACTGGTCTTGATTAAATGGACACAAAATGAAAGACAGACATGAAGAATAAAACTCCAAATTTACATTTTTCTATACATTTTGCTTATATTTAAATGGATATTACTGAGCTTTCTTTGCTATATCTACTGCAAGGATGAAGACCATTCTCAGCATTAAACACAGTTAAAATATTAGAATTTACAAAGGTACATAACGAAATTTGTTCTTATTTAATTCCATGGTGGTAATTATGTTCAGTTTCTAGTTTTTACAATTGTATATGTTAACAATTTATTGTTTACTTTGCTTATTTGTGTGATGCAAATAAAATTCTTACCCTGCTCCCTTCCATAGCTGACTGCTTCTATTATTTTTTATGTAATCTTCCATCACTTCTCTATGTATCACTATTCAAATACAAAACTACCTTTTTATTCCTCTTTCCCTTTTTTACATACAAATGGAAGCATGGTGTACACAATGTCTTCCAACTTAATATCTCCCACCTTCATTGTGCTTTGGAAATCTTTCCACAGACAGACAGACATAAAGAGATTTCGTATTCCCTTCTGTTTTCATTTTCTAATATGGAAATTTTCAAAACATGTAAATGTAGAAAGAATCATATAATTAAGTTCCAGAAATAATTATTAATATTCTGCCACTCTTGCTTCATCCACTCCCCATTTCTATTTTTCTTAGAATATTAAAAAATATGATATTTATTTCTCCAATAAATACTTTGTTATGTATCTGTAATAGATAAGGGTATTTACTTATTTGCATAACCACAATGCCACTATCATGCCCAGCTAAATTAATAATAACTCATTAATATAATTTAAAACTCAGATTATGTTCAGATTCTCCCATCTTTGCTTGAAATTAATTTTTACACTTGGTTTGTTTGAACTCCTATTTAAACACGCCTACACATTGCATTTGGTTGATATGTCTTTTAAATCTATTTTAACCCATGACATTTCCCTCTCCTTTTGCCTGGCTTTACTTTTTTTTTAAATCTGAGAATCATTTGTCTTGTAGAATGTCCCACATTCACATTTAGCCATTTCCACCTTAAGATTTGGTTGAATGTGTCCTTCTGGTATTTAACATGGGCCTCTCCCTCATTCTACTTCCTACAAAGGGATAATTAGAACTAGAGGTGTTATTGGAGGCAGGCACTCTATTAGATTCAGTTATAATTATTTGTAAGTATCCTTCATAAGTGATTTGATCTTCTTCCCGATGCATCTCAACAGGATGCACATATCATGAGACAGTTACACTAGCAGTGGTTAACCAGTGGATTTAGGTTGTATCAGCCTGATTCATTGAGTAAATTCCCTTCAACCCTCCATGGATGCTTTAGAAAGCCATGGATGATTGTTGCCTAGATCGATTATTTCACAAGGAGTTGCAAAATGGTAACTTTCATCATTCTATTCTCCTTCTTGCTTTAATTTTCTGTAATTTTTGATAAAGAACATTTATTCACCAATTTTTGGGGTACTGTGAAATACATACAGGAAATATAGAAAATTTGTCATTTTTCTGAATAACAAATTGGTGTTCCAGCATCCTGCAAGAGTCTCTGATGGGATATTTTTTTCTCATTTTGAATTCATGAATTTTTATATATTTAAGTTTTCTATGCCAATATTTGACTTAAAGTTTTAATTGCCTGGTATTTCATCATTCATCTACATTGCCTTTAAAAAAACACAGATATATGCCATTGTATTATGTAGATGCACCATAATTTATGTAAGCTGTCCTGTATGGATAGGCATCTATTATTTCTGATTTAGATACAGTTAGAGAGCTTCTTGAATATATGACCTTTTCAGATAATTGTTTAGGTATCTCTACCTTCTCAAAGCCAAACTTGGTTCATTGAAACTTCTGTCACCATGCCAGCGCATCCCCACATTTCTGCACTAGTTTTCAAAAAATAAAGTGCATAACTTACACTAATGAGCCTCACTGTTCCCTTTTGGGAGGAGGATTTCTGCTTAGATGTACTGCTGCTGGACTCTCTTACCACTCTCCATGACTTCAGTTCTTCCCATAGGACTTCTGCGCATTCTTCATGAATTTGAGCAGTATTTTCACATACTTTGGAAGCTGCAATTACGTGTACCTCCCACTTTTATCCAAGTGAAAGTTAAAGGTTTATTTCTTTTTTTTTTTTTCTTGTTGCATTTGGATGATATCCAAGATACGTAGAAAGTGTTGGCTAACAGACATTTTATATTAGAAGTCCTCAAATTGCTACTATTAACCTGTTTGAAAAATTGTGAAATGAGGATAAAGAGAAAAGAACACACAAAAAATACAGAGTTTGGCAAAAGTAGGTCAAATTACCAGCCATCATTATCTAAGAGATAAATCATAAGTAAGAATATGATATAATAACAATAAGACAAATAATACAAATACATAATACAGGAACAAACAAACAAACATCAATAAACTGTTTCACATATTCACAACTGCAAGCCTACTTTTACCCACCCCTGTCTGTCTCTCACAAACTGTAAAGGGTCTGCGATTTAACCTATATAAAAACTGTTAACTTGTCATAGTGCCATGCATAGGTCCACCAGACATGAACTTCCTCGGTCACAGACAAAAGACACCATTACTCATAGCAAAACATATAGCCAGATGTGTGCCTGTGGCAGTTCCCCAAACTGCCTTTCCAACAGAGGTGATGCCCCAGGGCCTAGATGGACCGGTGCACACAGCGCACTGTCATACGATGGACCAATGTCACACGGACCAATGTCACATGAGAAGAACTCCGAGTCTAAGAAACTCATGACTTTACAGCATCAGAAAGTAAGCCAGCTCTTTGTCCCAGAAGTATTCACTTCATCCTTACAAGTTGTTTGCTGTAAACACAGTCTCGTGAAATGACTGAGTGAGGGGAAGTTAGGACTTTATATTCCTACATACTCACCCTCAACATGATGTTTAGGAGCTGGAGAGATCCAAGGACAAGTATATCCCAACAACATCATTTTGATATTCAAAATATGGAGAAAGCATATTCTATTAATGTCCAAAAACTTGGAATAATACCATTTCTGTATAGAGTTACATACAGTATTATTAAAATATATTTTGTAACCACCTGAAAAAAAGATTACTGAAAATAAAAATGAGTTCGCTAAGATAAGCTATAAGAAGCTAAGTGTTTCCACTTAAAAAGGGTTTTATTATTTGCAGAGCAGAGATATTTGGCAGGCATAGTATATCTGAAGTTTAGAAAATTTTCTTTTGGAAAACTGAACAGTATACAAGTTATAATGGTGGATTTAAACCTTATTGAATGAGAATAAGATGATTATTTGAAAAATGTTGCTGAATTAGTTCAACGTGGGAGAGAGGTTAATAGTGAGGATACCCTCACCAACAAAAGATTATTTTATTTCAGTTATATTTTGAATAGCATCTAAAATTAAATAGAAAAAATACAGGTATATTATATCAGTATTTTGTGACTTTATTATAAATTCATCACATTATATCTTATTGCAGTTTTAGTCAACATACTTTAAGAGTGACATGAAGCATAGAAAAGAGAAACTAGTTTAATACTTCCATATTAAAAGCTGTGATACATTTACACAATGGATTACTGCTTGGCCATAAAAAATAATAAATCTTAGCTTTTGCAAAAGCATGGATGGGCCTGTAAATTACTATCTTTTTTTTTTTTTTTTAAAGAGTCCAACTTTATTTTTTTTTTTAAAGAATTTATTTATTTATCTTTATAGGGGAAGGGTAGGAGAGAGGGAGAGGGAGAGAAACATCAATGTACGGTTGCCTCTCGTGTGTCCCCTGCCGGGAACTGGCCTGCAACCCAGGCATGTGCCCTGAGTGGGAATCGAACCGCGATCCTCTGGTTCGCAGGCCTGCGCTCAATCCACTGAGCTACACCAGCCAGGGCTAAATTACTATCTTAAGTGAAATAAGCTAGTCAGAGAAAGACAAATACCATATGATCTCACTTATATGTATAATCTAACAAATAAAATCATTTAACAAAGAAAATAGAAACAGAAGCATAGATCACAGAACATACTGACAGCTGTGAGAGGGGAGCAGGTTTGGGGGCTAGGTGAAAAAAGGTTAGGGGATTAAGCAAAAAAAAGTATATATGTGTGTGTGTGTATATATATATATATATATATAAAATATATATGTATCACATAGAAATGGACAACAATATGGTGATAACCATAGGGAAAGGGAGGTGAGGGCAGGTGGGAGGTGGGCAAAGGGAGGATAAATGGGGACAGAAAGAGGCTTGACTTTGTGTGGTGAGTGTATGATGTAGCATGCAGATGACATTTTATTGAGTTGTGTACACTTGAAACCTGTATGGTTTTATTAAACAATGTCGCCCCAATAAATTCTACTAAAAAAAGAAAGAAGAAAAAACTACTGAAGAAATTAGGATATTTTCCAGCAAAAATACACAGAGGATAAAGAGAATGATAATTTTATTTCAGGAACATGTATAAAGGACACATGAACAAAACCAAAGGTGGGTAGGATCAAGGGTGGGAAGTGGGGATGGCTGGAGTCAGGGGGAGTGGTACAGAGACAGTGAAGACAACTGTATGTGAACAATTAAAAAATATGAAAAAAGAAAAAAATTAAATTTGTTGTGTTTGGCCTCTGGAGATCTATATGTAAAAGATATAGGTTGGTAAGTTTGAGTTTAATACAAAGAAAGAATTCTAGTAACATGACCTATGATGGAATGGCATTGGAGAAAACTTAATCCAAAGATGACTCCTGGTTTTGTGGGGCCTGAAGTTTTGCAATTTTGGGGGTGTCATCTTTAAGAAAATAAATAGAAATATATAACTGGATTATAAAAATAGGTACTGAGGCAAATACTTAGAATGAGAAACTATCCAATAAAATGTATGTTTTAAAAAGATGTCAAATTCAATAACTATTATAAGATCTAAAAAATAGCCTAATAGTTTAATTAGCCAAATGTCTGATGTACTTGTGTGATACTTTTGCCCCTATATTTTAGACTGCATACATTTCATCACATGTTTTTTGGATCATAATCTTATAATATAATTTTCAAGTAGGTGTTAAAAAGATAACTCATTTTTCCCTGGCTGATGTGGCTCAGTGGATTGAGCACTGGCCAGCAAACCAAAGGGTCGCTGGCTCAATTCCCCGTCAGGGCACATGCCTGGGCTATGGGCCAGGTCCCCAGTAGGGGGCACACGAGAGGCAATCACACATGGATATTTCTATCCCTCTCTCCTTCCTTGCCCTCTCTAGAAATAAATAAAACCCCAACTACCTTACTTAAAAAAAAAGATAATTCGTTTTTTCTCTAGCAATGTTGACTATGTATTTTTAAATAATTCAGAATTTTTTTCTAATGAGCTTCACAACTCATTACCAGTAATGCCATTTTTTTCTAATTTTGAGATTTCTGAATCTGAGACTAGATCATTTCTAATCTCATTTTAGCTCTTAGTCTTTAGTGTGGTTTCCAGGTGTATAATTAATTTAGTCTTTTTTTGGCTGTAATTAGATGTTTCTTATAAGAGAAATTATTGCCAACATCTTTGAAGAGTCAAAAGATCCATACATTAGAGAGATAAAGGGTTATTTTTAATAAAACATGGCTGCACATTAAAAGTCCAGTTGTTTTGGGCATTTTCCATTTGGTACAGTATATCCTATTAATTTATATCTGTAATCCATGAAAGATTTACTCATTGTTCCAATGAATTTTATCACTTTTCTAGATTAGTGAAATATGAATAGCTTTAAAACAAATACCTTAATAAGAATGGAAAGATAAGACTATAAAGAAAAATGAGAAAAGTAAAGTATATAAATCTTTATGATGGTCAGAATATTATTCAATGAAGAAAAAAGTGTTTCCAACTAAAAGAAATGTACTGATGTGATGCAATTTTAATGATGCTTTCAATTCACCCAAAGGATTTTTTATCTAGCCACTGGTAGGAAAGCAGTATGAATTTTTCTGGGATGCTTGGTTTCATTCGTACCCAAAGAACTGGTATATGTGATTTGGCTGTGAATACCACAGTTTCATTTTCAAACTCAGAAGGGACTGTTTTGCTCATCAGCTAGATGAACATGAAAATATCATGCAGTACAGATTAAATGCAGAATGACAAAAAGCACATTCTATCTCCAAAGAAGAATATTCCTCATCTGTAAGTAGGTGTTAAGTGTCTTAAAATAATAATCTTATAACTCTTTATATAAAGATTTCAGCTATTTCCCAAAGAATAAAAAAATATATAAAACATTTCAACTTTCCCCAACGAATATGGGATGTTCTTTTTGTCAAAGAATGTGGATTTCGTGCACACTCCATTTTTTCCTGGAATTGTGCTTTCCTTTGCCATCCACTCTGTCCTTTATAACTCTCAGAAAAAGGAAGTCCTTGATAGCTGCTAACAATATATATAGTCTGCAGAAAACAAAAATAGCAAGTTTCTGAACACATTTATTTTCAGTTGTAACATTGCCTCGAAATTTTTTTGTGACTCCTGCTGAATCTCATCATTATTCAAAAATAACATTGAACATCTTAAACAAGTCAGGCACAGTTCTAGGTTCTGGAATAAAATGAATACAGTACGTAGCCTCATGAGTTTTACATTCAAAAGGTAAGACACATGTTATGGCAGAATTGTGTCCCCACCAAAGTTCATAGGTTGAAGCTCTAACTTCCAGTACTTCAGAACATCACCTTTAACGAGGTGGTTAAATTGAAAGGGGGCCATGAGAGCGCACTTATTCAATCTGACCAGAATCTTTACAAGAGGAAATTTGGGTACATGGAGAGGCACAAGGATTGTGTGCACACAGAGGAAAACCAATATGAGAACATAGTGACTTCTTTATAAATTTTATCTATTAACCACTTATCAGATGTATTAGTGACAAAACAAACAACTCAATTAAAAAATGTACAAAGGACCTAAGTAGACACTTCTCCAAAGAGGACATATGGAGGGCCAATAAACATATGAAAAGATGCTCAATGTCTCTAATCATCAGACAAATGCAAATTAAAAACATAATGAGGTATCATCTCACACCTGTTAGAATGGCTATCATCAATAAATCAATAAACAACAAGTGATAGCAAGGATGTGGAGAAAGGCGAAGCCCTTTGCACTGTTGGTGGGAATGCAGATTGGTACACTGTGGAAAACAGTATGGAGATACCTCAAAAATTAAAAATGGATCTGCCTTTGACCCAGTGATCCCACTTGTGGGAATATACATGATGGAACCCAAAACACTGATTCAAAAGAACATAAGCACCCCTATGTTCATTGCAGTATTATTTACAATCACCCAGATATGGAAGCAGCCCAAGTGTCCATCAGTAGATGAGTGGATAAAACAACTATGGGATATCTACGAAACAGAATACTACTCAGCCATAAAAAAAAAAGAAGAAAATTGTTTCCTTTGTGACACAGTATGGATGGACCTGGAGAACATTATGCTAACTGAAATAAACCAGTCAGAGAAAGACAAATACTACATGATTTCACTCATACGTGGAATCTAATACACAAATTGAACTAACAAGGAAAATGGGGACATGCTCATAGATAGAGAGCAGATGACAGCTAGTGGGGGGAGGGGAGGGGAATGGAGGGATTGAGCAAAAAAGAAAAAGGACTCATGGACATGGACAACAGTGTGATGATTGCTGGGGGAGGGAGGATATAGGGACTAAATGGTAATGGAAGAAAATACAATAAAGATTAAATTTAAGAACAAAAATAAAAAAATTATAATATATTAAGAAAAAAGAACACAGTGAGAATATGGTACTTTGCAAGCCATGGAAAAAGGCCTCAAAACAAAGCAAACCTGACAAAACCTTGATCTTAGACTTCTAGCCACTAGAACTGTGAGAAAATAAATTTCTGTTGCTTAAGCCTCCCCGTCTGTGTTTTTTATGATGACAGTCCTAGTAAACTAATATGAAAGACATTAAATAGTCACATTAATACTTCTAAAGTTACAACTGAGACAACACTTATGATTCGGATGTAGTATCCACCAGACTAAATTGGTTTAGAATAAGATTACCACCCTCAGACAACTTTGCGTTGATTGCAGGGGGCAGGGCGGTGGGTGGGGGTGGAAGAGGGTATGGGGGGATAAATGGTCATGGAAAAATATAATAAAAATAATGTAAAAATAAATAAAATATAAACAACAACAGAAAAAGAAAAGATTAACATTACCACCCTTAAACACACACTACCTCAGAGATTTCATTTTTAAACTGATTCTAGTCTTGGCTCAGCAAATAACCAGTTGTAGAACTGGTTAGTTCTTTCAATAAAGAGATTCCTGCCACACATAAAACCTGACCAGTACTTTCCAGATGTTCTTCTTTGTACTTTTTCACAA
Source organism: Glossophaga mutica (assembly GCA_039655065.1). NCBI lineage: Eukaryota > Metazoa > Chordata > Mammalia > Chiroptera > Phyllostomidae > Glossophaga > Glossophaga mutica. The sequence goes on from CM077306.1 coordinate 55,955,112, forward strand.
AAAATTTAAATTCATCCTGCTCTATGCTAATCTCCGGATAACCTGATTACACCTACATAACTTTTGCTGAGTAATCCCCATAAATTACTTACGTGGTCATTCATCCTATAATTTTTAAATTGTTCTAGAAATTTTTAATTATTCTAAATTATTCTCAGTTTTTCTAAATAATTCTCAACATTTTCATTACTCACTAACTCATTAGCTGAACTTAACCTCTTTACATCCCAGTTTCTTCATCCGTAGATAGTGTGCTTGAACGACGGTACTATTTTGAAGGTTTCCTCCAGCTAGACCATTCTATGACTCACTACCTGTAGTGTCTGCAAGGGCAAGCAAAATAGAAAAAATGATAGTAATGCAGAGATCGGCTAGCAGTGTCCGCGTCACTATGAATGAAATAAAACATATACACGGACTACCGAGTCTGCTGGAGAAAAAAAGGACAACAGCGTGGCTTTTCTCTCAAGGGGAGCAAAAGCTGTCATGACAGGCCTTTATTCTATATATCTCCTCACATTATAAGATGGTTCTCACTCACTCTGCACCAGTTACAACAAAGGAGCCAATGCCCCTAATCACATCACAGAAGAAGGATATTAGCAAATGAAAAGGCAAAAGTGGTTGAGCCAGTTACACTGGTCCCTGCAAGGTTTAGCTCGGATTTTAGGAAGTTACAATAAAAGCAAGGCTCAAAGCAGCCTAGGTATATTGCAAATCTGATTACCCATGAGAGAACCTATCTGTGGGTGTGGGTCCTGAGCATCTCCGAGTGGGAGCTGGGCCCATGCCATGCAAAAGGGTCTGCCACAGGATAGTACCTATGTTCTCGGCTAATCTAGTCTCTCAAGAATGCAATAAAACTCACTCTTGTGTCTCCTAAAGAATAGGTGGGAAGAATATGAGTACTTAGGTTGAAATATAACTCACTTCCTTATCATATTATACATAGAATGACCTTTAGAAAAATTAAACAAGCTCCAAAATTGGCTCTAAGTTTTTATCTGCAAATGTGCCACAACAAACCATTATGACAAAAAATGTTTTCCCCCAGTGGTACCTTTTATGTGGAAATATTTTAGTTGCTTTTTCAAAAAAATATTATTTCTTGTGAATGGATACTTAGACTATTAACACCCGGTAACAGTAAGAGTGATTTAATTCACTTGGAAAACAGTGGACACTGTACTAGATGTCAGGTAAAAATGGAGATTATACATGGAGAACTAGAGCCAGGACCTTCAATGATCCGACTTCTGTGAGAATCTGCCTGCCCATTTTGAGGGAGGGTAACCACACAGAAACTCCATTTCTTTAACATGACCCTTTCACCTTTCTGTCTACATCCATTCTCTTCCTTAAAATTCAAGCCCTTAGGACATCAGATCCCAGTCAGTATCAAACTGACCATAACAAAGCCTCAGGTCTGTTGACTGACAGTTTCAATCAAGCTATAGATAACATCTTGGGTTCAGTGCGTTTCAACCCCAGGTGCAGGGAAGCTAATGACCTTATGGATCACACCCTCAGGAACCCAGGCAGAACAATGCTATGGCTGAGATTAGGACCTGATACAATGCACAACTACTCCCTACCCTAGTTCCCCAAAATCGGTAGAGCCCAACACCCCAACTCCTTTAGCCACCATGATTAATGATTTTTTCCCCTTATATAACTCATCCCCTTGAAGATATTGGGGAGCTAGGTATCTGAGTTAGTGCCAGGCTTGGCACTATTTCCTCAAGTAATAAACCCTTCCTTTATGGCTGCAAACTTCTGTTTGCATTTGGCTGTGCTTTAATGTGCTCAGAGATACAAAACCCTTTAGTCTGGTAACAATCGTTAATATCTTTCTTCTACATCTTATCCAGTTTGTAGTCTGCCAGCTTGCAATTCTAAATATTTTAAAAGCATTGACATGTAACAGATAAAATTTACTAAGAGAATATCTTGAAAATATCTGTTACTTAAAACTTAATTATTAACTTGATTTGTTTTCTGAGGTCCAAAGGCTCTGCCAATACTAGTGCAATGACTGTGAGGAAGGTTCTAAACTTCTCCTGGCTTTGGATTCCATATCTCCTCATCTCAGAGGCTTAAAAGAGAATCAATGGAATCATGTATATAAATGCAGGTAAAAAATGTGACTGACACATAATATATATTTAATCAATGATAATGGCCTCTTATATTACTGACTACCCTCATAGATTAAAGGATTTTTTTTTCTTTATAGTGACCTACAAACAAAAATATTCCAAGTGCTTTTTTTATATTACATAATCTTGGAAAGAGATTTAACAGTTTTATTAAAATGAAAGAATATAGCAATTATTTAGTAACATGTTATTTAGCCTTCATGTCTTTGTGTTTTTTTTTTCATTGTTTTTCCTGTGATCACTTTCTAGTTTAATAACATTGTGGTTAGAAAATATGCTTGATATGATTTTAATTTTCTTAAATTTATCAAGACTTCATTTGTGTCCTAACAGGTGGTCTGTCCTAGAAAATGTTCCATGTGCACTTGAAAAGAGTATATTCTACTGCTTTGGGGAAAAATACTCTGAAAATATAAATTAAATTAATCTGACCTAGTATGCCATTTAAGGCTCCCATTTCCTTGTTGATTTTCTGTCTGGAAGATCTATTCACCGATGTCAATGAGGTGTTAAACATTTCCTTTATGACTATATTTCTGTTCATCCCTCCTTTTATGTCCATCAAGATTTGCTTTATATTTTTAGTCACTCCAGTGTTGGGTGTATAAGTGTTTACTAGGGTTATATCCTCTTGTTGGATTGCAATGCCCTTCGTCTCTTACTATAGCCAGTATTTTAAAGTCTATTGTGTCAGATATCAGTCTTATTACCCCAGCTTTTTATTTCATTTCCATTTGCATTTAATATCTTTTTCCATCCTTTTACTTTTAGAGTGTATGTATCTTTCATTCTGAGGTTGGCTCTTGGAGACAGGACATATATACAGGTCTTGTTTTCTGATCCATTCAGTTACCCTATGTCTTTTGACTGGAGGATTTAAGCCATTTACATTTAAAGTCTTTTTTTGATAGTTACATATTGATTGCCATTTTATTCTTGTAACTATGTTTCGTTGTAGTTGTTGTTGTTGTTGTTGTTGTTCTTCTTCTTCTTCTTCTTCTTGACCCTTTAACAGTTCTTATAATACTGATTTGGTGGTAAAAAATAAAACGAACAAAACTCTTGTAGCTTTTTCTTTTCTGGGAAGCTCTTTATTTCTCCTTCAATTTTAAATGATAGTATTGCTCTGTGAAGTACTCTTGATTGTAAGTCCTTGTTTTTTTTTTTTTTTTTTAATCACTTTGAATACTTCATTCCAATCTCCTTTAGCCTGAGATGTTTCTGTGAGAAATCAACTGATAGTCTTATGAGAGCTCCCTTGTAAGAAACTGTGTTTCCTTTGCTTCTTTTAATATTCCCTCCTTGTCTTTAAACTTTGCCATTTTAATTATGATGTGTTTTGGTGTAGGCTTTTTGGGGTTCATCTTGTTTGGGATTCTCTGCACTTTCTGGACTTGTACGTCTTTTTCCTTCACCAGGGTAGAAATTTTTCAATTATTATTTCTTCAACTAGGTTCTCAGTCTCTTGCTTTCTTTCTTTTCCTTTTTGTACTTCTGTGAGGCAGATGTTGTTATGCTTCATGTTCTCTCAAAGGTCCCTTAAACTATCCTCGTTTTTTAAAATTATTTTTTCTTTTTGTTTCTCTGGGTGTTTTCTTCCACATTGTCTTTCAAATGGCTGATTCTATCCTCTGCTTTATCCAACCCACTATTTCATCTTTCTAGTGTATTCTTCATTTCAGATACTGTATTCTTTTTTATTTCTGACTGGTTCTTTTTTATGGTCTGTGTGTTTTCTTTATGCTTGCTATCTCTATGTTGAAATTCTCACTAAGTTTCTTGAGTATCCTTAAAATTATTTCTTTGAACGTCACGCCTGGGAAATTGCTTGCCTCCATTTCCTTTAGCTCTTTACCTGGAGATTTCTCTTGTTCTTTCATTTGGGGCATGTTTCTTTCTCTCCACATTTTGTTTGCTTCCTTGTGTTTGTTCCTATATGTTGGATAGATCTGCCATGACTTCCAGTTTTGGTAGAGTGGCTTCTGCCATAGGTGTCCTATGGGACACAGTGGCACAGTTTACTTTACCACTTAAGCTGAGTGTTCAAGGAGCTGAGGTGTCCTAGGTGTCCTATGGGACACGGTGGCACAGTTAACTTTACCACTTAAGCTGAGTGTGTCTTATGTAGGTCATATGGGCCTCCTGTTGTAATTGAGTCTTGATTTCTATTGGCCTGTTCATGTGTGGATTCAACTGTCAGGCTGGCTGACTCTGAGGATTGACCCATACTTCAGGTTACAAGCTGCTCAGCAGATGCTGACCACCCAAAGCTGAATTCACCTCAGCAGGGTTGGTGCTTGCTGAGATTTCCCTTTGGGTGTACCACTTGTAAAGCTAACTGGATCCTGCTCTGATGTTGTCTGAAGCTGGCCACTGGGTGTGTTATCTCTGGGGCCTCTTGGGAGGGACTCTGATGCAGACCAATGTCAGGCACAGCATGTTACTAGCCCTGGGAAACCTGTTTGGAGGGGGTACAAAGTGATCCAGTTTTTGGCTGCCTCTACTGGGCTTGAGTATGCACAGGAAGTACAAAGCTGCACACCAAGGCCAGCTTTTACCAGTTCAAGGCTGTGGGTCAGGTCACCAAAAGTACCAAGGTACCCTGAGATTACCAAGGTACCCGTCACTGAAACAGCCTCTGGTTGTATTCAAGTTCTATGATGTAGGTTCTCAGTAAGTTACAAGGTAAGAGCAAGCTGTGTTTACCAGATTGATAGAGGTTCAAACTTAATGCCAGTGCTGGGTCTGAGGCCACTCACAAATGTCTTGTGTATACCAAGTCTAGCTGCAGTGGGTGCTCACACACCTTTGTGTTGGGGCAGGGTCTCAGGGAGATAACAGGGAGTGGCCAGCAGAGTTTATCAGGCCTAAACAAACCAAGATTTGGACATGTGAAAGAGGGGCTCTGCACCAGTTGGGCTTGTGAGGAAAAAATGGCCCTTGTCCTAGAGACACACAACTCAGTCTGTCCCAGATTCTGTCAGGAGCTTGATCTCACAGGGAGAGGCCACCAGGAGTCAGGAGGCTGGGGCGAGTGGATCTCGTGAGGGGGAGGTGCCAGTCAGGCTGGGATGAGGGGGAGTGGCCCCTGTCACTGAGCTACACAATTCAGTCTGTCCCATATTCTGTCATCTTTTTATAGAACTTATTCAGTTCATCATATTATATGTAGGGTTTTATATTTTTATCTTCTAACTAAATAATGTGAATTCCTTAAAAATAGTTTTTTTTAAAATCATTTCTTTCAACCTATTCCAGTCCTACACAAGTGTTTATTGACTGAATAAATGAGACTATTTTATATGCAATATCCACCTGCAACTAATGGTTATTATGTTTTTTATTGTCAAATTAAATCTCTATTTTCTTTTCTTTCTAATATAGACATATTTTATTTTCTCTTGATATTTTTACTTAAAACTATTTGTTTATTTTATGAATTATTCAATAGGAGAAACATAAGAAATAATGGTTTTGAGAAATATGTCTACACATTAGTGACTTCTCTTTCAAGTTTTATAAGATACAGGGTAAATAATCCATGAGCATCTGATAAGTCAAGCATCAAAAGGGAAACACCATATGTCCTGAAATGCATTAATACTGCATTGACTGCATTTGACTATTTAAAGAGCTATTTACCAGACAAAAATAACATTATCATCTTTTGCATTACTGACATACTTCCACTAATTAATTTTTCATTCATTTAACGAATACTTAGTGAAAACTACTATATGTAAGAAACTAGACCTGATGCTCTGGGAAGTATTCCTTATTCTCAAAAAATTTAAATTCTAGGAGGTGAGACCAGGCATGCATATTAATAAGCCAAATGTTGATAAATGACATGAGGTAATATTGAAATACAATAAAAGTTCAGAGTAAGGAAAGATAATTCCCTTCTAGAAATAGAGAAGAAACTTTTTAATTATACCTCAAGAAAGTGATATTTTTTTCCAGTGTGCTGCAAGAATTTTTAAAATATGCGATACCTGACTATTGAGTCAGGGGCACTGACCTCTTTCTCTTAGACTGTCAAATTAAAAAATGACAACAGCCAACACAACAATAGCTGTCCACTATGAATAAAGAAAAATTGTACCTATTTTTGTCAGATTGACAAAAATATATGTTTTTGGCATGTGCAGAATTTTAGAAATTAGTTTATAGATGCCATGAGATAAAAATGGTTGAAAATTGCTGCCTTAAGACATTAACAGCCTCTGGATATGTGATGATAAAAAAATTGCCAACCTCTTAACATTTCAATAGTTATCTCTTTTTCTGAATTCTTAGGGAATAAAAGTGTATAGATCTTAAAAACCATATCATAACCACTTTAAATGCACTAAAATTACAATAAGAACAATATAATGTCTCACATCACAATGATGGTAACTGTGAATATTAGATGTTCAGTCAAGGTCTAACTGATTTTTCTCATGATGGCTTATAAAAACTAGGTTTATAACAGATTTTTCAAGGCTTACGACTGACTCTTCTAGTAGGGACTACTCAGTCATTTTCATCTGGATATTTTAGATAACTGCCATCTGACAAAACCCCAGGAAAATAATATTGTCATACAGTCATCTGATTATATTTGGGTCATGGTCAACCTGAAAACATGTAAACTAGGATATTCTTTATTGATTTATATGGCTTTCTAAGAATTTATGTCATTTTGCAAAAAAAAAAAAAAAAAAAAGAAAGAATATTACTTTTGTGAGCAAGTTGGGTAATAATTTTTCAAATAATATTTTATTTTAAGTAAAAATACAATATTACAAAAAGTAGTTGGAAATAAAGAATAATCTTTTCTATGGCTGATTGACATAAAAGGTAAAATGAAGAAAATAAAAACATCAATTTAAGTGCACCAGCTCCATTCATCTCTCATTTATGATTCTTTTTAGCTAGCATTGCATTGGGGAAATTAAAAAGTCTGAAGGAAAAGGTAATTATCATAAACACAATAAGTCAAAGTCAAGATATGAGGTATCTAAAAGTGAAAAGATACATTTCCATTCTAGGAGCACTTAGAGAATCCTACATTTTAAAGGATACATTTCATATTTACTTTAAACAGCTAAATAATAACAGGCTATAATTTTATAAAATAATTTAAAGTAATTTAAATGATAGTTGACATGAAATATTATATTAGTTTCAGGTATGCAACATTAGACATTTATACATGTAACTCATGAAGTGATCGCTGATGAATGTTGTACACCATACATAATTAGTACAATATCATTGACCTTATTCCTTATGCTAATAATGGAATATTTTCAAAAGAAAAAGTTTGTATTGATAAGGATTTAATTTAGGTAACCAGCGGGTAATTTGTTATTTCCAATAGCATGTTTTTCTACTTTTATAGTTTATCTTATACAAATAATAATAATTTTGTGTTTAGAGCTTAAGATTCATTGCATATGCAAAATTAGTAAGAAAAGATATATTGAGAATATTTAGTATAGACATCACTGAATCAAAGTAAGAAAACTGCTTATTAAATATGATCCCTAATCCTTAGCCCAATGTTTTATTCCAGACACTAACTTCACTTTTTTCAAAACATATATGTATATATAAATCTGTTATATTTTTGATTATATAGCTTTCTATTTTCTTCTTCAAAAATAAGTCCATCTATTCTTATCTGAGACAATCCTCCACCTCTCCCTATGTAGCTACATGTCTTGATTTTCTCTCTCCCTTCTCTCTATAAGGTAGAACCACTCATGTTTTCCAAGACTAGTTCTATGGCTCTTTAACAAGTTTTATGAACTACATGATAGCCTCCAAAAGTCCTAATCTTTTTCTCTCAGTCAGAGAAAGTTTGGGTTGCATAAAATTAGGAGACTGACACACCAAGAATTTGTAGCTTTTCCTTTTCATTTACGGGTGGGAAAAAGTAGGTTTAGAGTTGTTCATGTAAAAAAATTATACAATAATTAGCCCTGGCTGACGTGGCTCAGTGGATTGAGTGCCACCTCTGAACCAAAGGGTTGCGCTTGGATTCGCAGTCAGGGCACATCCCTGAGTTGAGGGCCAGGTCCCCAGTAGGGGGCATGCAAGAGGCAACCACACACTGATGTTTCTCTCCTGCTCTTTCTCCCTCCCTTCCCTTCTTTCTAAAAATAAAAAAATAAAATCTTAAAAAAAAGAAAATCTAGTGCTCACCTTTAAAAAATAATACAATAATTAATAAGTAGTAATACAATAAAAAACTGTTTTATGTACTCACAATTGTAAACTTACTTTTGCCTACCTCTGTATAATTCTGTGTTGAATATATAAATTTCATATATATATATATATATTTCTGTGTTAAATTATCTGTCTACCGCCTATTTGTTTTTGTTTTTTGATTTCATCCTAAAATGAGGAGATACTTAAAAATATAGCTATAATACAGAAATTGGGCAAACCCCACCACCCCTTTGTTTAAGATGGTTTAGAGACCTCCTTTCAGCATTTAAGACTCATGGATACTTGCTAGCTCTGAGATTAGGTTTTCAAAATGTAAATAGTATGCAGTAGGCAGGTCGGGAGTAATCCTTAAGGTGTAAATTCATTTTTACATTTTTTTCTCTTCTTCAGATAAAGCCATTCTACCAAGTGCCAAACACAATATGACACAGTTTTCATGCTTGAAAAGTAATAGTTTTCTATATTTTGTGCGATATAGCCAGAGTCAAAGCAACAAATAACTTCAGTACTCTGCAAGACTGCTCAGTGAGAGAGCAGCTGGCATGTCTTGACCTATGCAAGGACCAGAGCCCACTGCCAGATACGATGGAGTGACAGTGAAATCTGGTCTGTCCAGAGGTCCCTGTTTATATCTGTATTCCTTGACTAATACCAACAGTACCCACTATAACTTGCAAAAGCATTCTGGTTTAGACGATATAATAGATAATGGGTCTGTATGTACAGTATCCAAGTCTAATTTCACATGAACGGTATCACCAAAAGTGAGCATTCATTGAAACAGCATTCCTCCAGAGCTTCTGCTGTCATAGCAGCCAGCTACACCTCCCGTTGCCACAAATACTGTGCTCGGTATTTGTTTCTGCAATCAGCATTAATTCCTGGCCAACTGGAACATTTAAATTAAGCATTAAATTGAAGTATCAAAATAACCACTTTTCAGGGAAAAATTCATCGAAAGCCACTATAATGCTCATTAGGTTTTTTGTTCATTGCTATTGTCACTAATTCTGCTGTTGTCTTGTCACTAACAAAATTTGCGGTTATGAAAATAATTTTAATTGAACTTTTTCCAGCTGACCACCCCCACCCCAACTATAGCTATTGATCCTGAAAGATCAGTATTGTTCCAGGGGTTCATGATTTGACTGATTTCCTTCTAATACAACAATGGTCTAACAGGTGACTTATAAATTGACCATGACTTTTTATAATCTAGTGTAATTTACAGTGTATCAAAGAGCAATCCCTAAAACTTGTGAATATTTTTATGGCTGTGTTTTCTAGTTAAAGGGAAGACTGGAATTTTCCCCTGTATGTGCCTATTCTGGATTACTTCTATTGTAATTGTGGAGGTAGGGGAGATAGGAGAGTCTTATGTTTTGAAAGCAATATGTGATTGCAAACCACATTAACTTTAAGGTGTTTTAAATGTTTAAAATTTATAATGAATATATTAAAACACTTTTCTGTGTCTCTTTCTAACTTTAAAGAGCATATTACTTTGCCCAAGCTAGTAAATACTGCACTTAAGTAGGACTCAAACCTATTTAGAGTAGCTATTATAAATCTGCTATGTCCTGAGTTAAGTAAAATAATCCACTGGTATTTACTTTGAGTTTGTAATAAAAATAGTCATGCTTTAATATTTTTGGTGTGTATTTGTGGGTAGGTTTAGTTAGATATTTTTTTATACTGTAAAATTAGTTAAAAATCAACATTTAACTTAATATCTACAATACACACTTGCTTTCTCAAAATTTACTGAAAAGTAAAAAGCAACTCAAAAATAAAATTTATAATCTTTTTTTTAAATTTTTATTTTTAATTGTAGTTCTTGTACAGGTTTCTGTCTTCTACTCCCATCCCAGACCACCACCCAGCCCTCCCCACCTCCCTCCCATTTCCACCCCGCCTAGTTTTTGTCCATGTGTCCTTTATACTTTATGATCTCACCTTTAACAGGAACCTAATCAACAAAACAAACAAACAAGCAAAATATAACCAAAGACACTGAAATTGAGAACAGGCTGACAGTCACCAGAGGGGAGAGGAGAGGGAATTTCACGGGAAAGGGGGAAGGGTTTAGAGCAACAAGTACAAAAATAAAATTTAAATTAAAAACTTTAGAGATTTTAAAGTTCATTTTCCCAAAATTAACTATGAAGATATTTTAAGTTTTGAGTTAATTCTAGAGGAGAGAGTTTAGTCACATACAGTTGATGTGTATGATGGAGTTATAAGCAATGCATGGAACCATTTATGAACTGCCTAACGAAACACATTATCTCTCCCTATTTCTCAGGTTTAAACTCTTCAATGTGACCTAAGGAAATGAACATCAAAGCCAAAGTGTTTCTCAATAATCTTCAGTCAACTGAACTTCATATAGAAATTTATTTTGTGCAGAGTCAAAGCATACATTTTTTGCAAAAGTTACCTCAAAATCTCATTTCTGAGTAATTTATATTTATGTAGTGACAAAGTCTGGGAAATAACTAGTTAAATGGGATCCATTCCCTGAGTGAATGATACATGGAACCAGATTTTCTTAGCAACTAACCTATTTCTTGATTTGAACATTTTTGTGTGTAGCTTTTTTAAGCTACATGAGATATTAATTTGCTCTCAAGAAACAAGATGGGACCTAGAAAATTGCACATAATTATAACCTGAAGATTTTTAAGTAAAACAAAAAAAAATGCCTATTAGGTGCAAGGTACATTACAAAGAATCATGATGAAAATAAGGTTAAGAATTTGACAAAGAATAAGATGCATTTTGAAAAACTAGAAATTATTCAAAAATTATGTGAAAATAACTTTTCATGTTCTTGAAATATATCAGGGCTAAATGTGTTCTGATTATCCCCAAAGATATAGAAATTATCCTATATCTAGGTCAAGTGAACACCCTCCTTCCTATCATAAGCAGAGCAAAACAAACTTCACTGATTTTTTTGTCAAATCTAGGTATTTTCATTTTTGGTATATTATCTGAGGCCTCTCTATTAAGATGTAAATCTTATCTGGAAAGGACAAACAGTACTCCCTCTTAAAGCAATTTAGTCTGTTGGGAATGGGAGCATGTGAGGTTAATTTTGAAATGGAGACAGGATGTGGCCAGAATTGCAGATCGGGTGAGTTTGTAAACTTGAGAGCTGAGTTGTCTGTGTGCATGTGTGTGCCTTTCTGTGAAGTGGGGATGTGTATGGGTACGCATGCACGCGCCTTCCTGCGAACTGGGGTGGTGGTAAAAAGGAGTGCCAAACTGAGGACAGCGATGCATCATTTTGGTTCAGGTTGACTGTAATCTTACCACATTACACTAGATACCTGGATTCTAAAATATACTCAAAAACATGTCCAAGGAGAAATTTACAATTTTTGCTTAGGTCAACAAATTTTATAAGCTTGAAACTTGGTCTTGTTTTACTCTTTCCTGAATTGAATAATTTTCTGTCTTTATTTTGAGTTGTGTTTGTACAGAGCAGAATAGATTTTGTTTTTTACAGCTTTCTTGAGGTACAATTAACAAATAAAATTTGTATATATTTAAGGTGTGCAATGTGATATTTTGACATATGTATGCATTATGAAATGCTTGTCCCAATCAAGCTTATTAACTCATTCATCACCTCAGTTACCAATTATTCTCTTTTTTCCCAGGTCAATCACTCATTCACTTATTTCTCTGGCAAACAATTCCAGCATGTCCATTATATACTGGGTATTCTCCTAAAGACTAGGCATATTAAAAAATAAGACTCAGCCCTCGAACAGACTCAAGGAGCTTACAATTTAGTGAGGGAGTCTGAAACATAAAGTACTTACAAAGCACTGCAACTGGTTTGATCATATTATTCAGAGGGAATACAGGAGAGGGGAATAGAGGGGGATATCAAGGAGAATTAATGAAGGTGAGGAACCAAAAAGTAAGGATGATGATAAAAGTTAGTTTGGCAAAGACAGATGAAAGCAAACTTCAGGACACTAAGCATAGATTCTGAAATAGAAGGAGGCATTTGATGGCTTGGCATGAGGGTTGATACCAATTTTCTTCGAGGAAACAGCCAAAGGAAGGGGTTTTCCTAAATTCTCAATCTGCTACAAATTCATACCAGTTTTAAAGGTAGTAGTAATATGCTTCACCTGCTAAAAAATTTATATTTGAAAATCACTCATGGCAAAACTGCTCTGTGGTAATCGTTTTTATTTCTTCTTTTATCTCCCTATTGTAAGAAATGGAGAAAGTGAAGTGGCTTTTTAATTTTATAGTTGAGTCAGAAGAGACCTTTTGTCAATCTCTTTAAGATTCATGGCAATAGAACACATGTTATCAGGAATCTGGTAGATGATAAAAAGGTTCTTATTGATCACGCATCCTTAAAACTACATCACAACCGATTGTCAACCGTAATTGATTCTGGCCGAGATTTCCTGAGAGTATAGCCAGCAGTTTAGAAAGGCAGCACTTCTGGTAAAGCATCACTTAGAGAAAGGATGTTATTAATGTTTTTTCTGTAAAAAATAAACTTAATAAAATTTAACCATGCAACAACCCCTATACCCAAATGCCAGCTAGTCATTTCTTCTGTCATATATATGCTAGCCATTTTCTAGACCCAATAAGAAATCTAGGAAACTAAAAAAATGTTTAAAATTTAAAAGTACTAAAGGTAAGTGAAAGTACTAATGCAGTTTTTGTTAAAATAAAAAAAAATCAAAGCACAATTTTTTTCTCATTTTTAACTATATTTTGTAACATTTACAGACCTAGAAAAAAGTTGCAAATATAGTGCAATTTTCTATGAACTCTTCAATCAGTTTCCCATAGTGACAGCACCATTTACATAACCATGGTATAATAATTACAATCTGAAAATTAACATTGATACAGTAGTAGTTACAATCTACAGATCTAAGTAAAAATTTAACCATTTTCCCATTAATGCTCTGTTTCCGGTTCAGGATCCAATCTAGGGTCCACATTGTGCTTTGCTGCCTTGTCTCCTTAGCCTCCTCAAATCTGTGGCAGCTCCTTGTCCTTTGCCCTGACACTTTTGGAGAACAGTGGCAATTATTATTATTATTTTTTGAATGTAGCCGAAACTGCATTTGCCCAATGTTTTCCTGTCGTTAGATTGAGTCTCTATGTATTTGGCAAGAACATGGTAGATGTGATGTGCCTTTTTCAGAGTCACAGCAGGAAGCGTATGATGTCCATGTGTCTTATGACTGCTGATGCAAAATTATCCTTTTTCCCTTTGTAATTAAAGGGTATCTTGTGGGAAGATGCTTTGAGACTAAGAAAACCTAGTATTTCTCATCATATTTTTGCTAACTTTAGAATCCATCGATGTTTCTTCCCTGCCACAACTGCTGTGGAGTTTGCCTAGTGGTTGTTTTATATTTCCACCATATATTCTATGTTAATTGGAATTTGCTGTGTGGAAGATTACATTCCTCCCCATTCTTATGTATTAACTTCTTTATTGATATTAATATGGACTCATGCATGGATATTCACTTCATCCTATTGGCTATAGTCTATCACTTTTGTTACTTATTTTGCTGTTCAAGTTGTCCTATATTTGGACATTGGGAACTCCTTTAGATAGGACCTGGCATCCTCATCATTGTTTGAACACAGCTTTACTTTCTGGCACATCAAATATTTCAGGTACATGTATTTTCCCTTCCCAATTCCCAGAATCAACCATCCCTACATGAAGCCCTAATTCCTTTAATTGGAAAATGGGTTTTAGAGATCAAGATCTAGATGTTAGTTAAATGCATACTTTTTTTTTTTAAACTTTTTTTTTCCCTAAAGATGTCAACTGCGTTTATTTTTTTTTAAAGATTTTTTTAAAATTTATTTATCTTTAGAGGGGAAGGGTAGGAGAGGGGGAGAGGGGGAGAGGGAGAGAAACATCAATGTACGGTTGCCTCTTGTGTGTCCCATGCTGGGAACTGGCCTGCAACCCAGGCATGTGCCCTGACTGGGAATCGAACCGCGATCCTTTGCTTCACAGGCCCGTGCTCAATCCACTGAGCTACACCAGCCAGGGCTTAAATGCATACTTTTAAAATCTTTTATAGAATAAAGATTTGTTATTTCTAAAATTCATTATATTATTCACTGGCGAGGTTGTCATTATTCACTGATGCTATGAACTGTGTGACTTTAATGCCCACCTTACTACTGAACACATGAACACATCAAAACATAATAGCATCTGTTAATATTTACCCCAGCCATCTCATTGTTTGTACAGATGTTGGCATCCAACTATCCCATGAAGAGATGTCCTGTGGGTAGATGTTGGTGGTACCCAGGTTGCTTGCAATTGTTTTTGGTCTTCCTCCTCTAGTTTACTCAGCCTGCCTGTGGTTGTGACCCACCTTCCCCTAGTCATTGTATCATGATCAGTCTGTCTTTGGGCCTAAATTCTTAACTTACTCCATACCAAGCCCCACCCCTTGGGCAGACACTGTCCTTGTGCTGCCTCCTGACAACTCGGAAGTAACATAGAGGTGACTCAGATTAGCTTACCTTGCCTTATGGGAGATTTATCTTACATCACTTTTTTCCTCTCTCTGTCCAAGTAAAAATTCCTGAATCCTCAGAATTGCTGACATAGACTAAATATTGAGATGAAAGGAGTAGATTTCAATATGATTGTATTAGGTTTAATACCACTGACATCTACTCTCCATTTACAGTGTCAAGTTTTATTTAATGCTAAATGAGACTATTAACTCACTGAATTCCAGGCCTGGTAATAAAGTAAACTAAAATGTGTTGAGAAGCAGTTTAAGTATTTTGTACAGTATCACAATTCTTGTAAAATCCCCAAAATGCATAATACTAACTCTAGATAATCCTACTTCTTGCTCAGTATGTGAGAAGAAAGAAGGTCAGAATCTGCATATAGCATATTTACACTGTGCAGCCTCTGGCATAAAGCCTCATTTATCTAAACATATGCTTTATAACACCATTCCACAGAGCAAAAAAGTTAAATTAATTCAACACAAAGATCTCAGATGAACATTTAACAGGACAATCTCTTGTGATTGGTCTCATAAATTTATGTGTAGAATATCATAAAGGAAATGTTTAAAACTGATTGCAAAAAAGGAGCAGTTCCTGCTCTCTAGGGCTTATTTGGTGACATGAGCATCTAGAGAGAAAGCAGACTCTCAAGGCAGATGTGACTTGTTTGAGGCCATTAATGCTGTGATGATTTCCACATTTTTCACATGCACCTACCCATCACTGTCAACAAAATGAATGTCATAATGTATGAATATGCTACAATTAAGGAATGTATCAGTTGAAATAAGACATTGTAAAGATTGCTGTTTATGACTTGAAAAAACTGAAAATGTAAGAATCCTCTATCAGGTGCAACAATAAGTTCAGTCACATAGGGAGTTTTGAGATACTGGCAACGTCCATCCCTGCTCTCTGTTGATAAAGGTCCGAGGACACTGGGAGAATATATTCAAAACCACAGGGTCACTTAGGGTGTCTCATTGTGGAAGGGATCTCAAAACATTCCGCTAGCCTTTCCAAAGTATTATAAAGTCAATTCAAATACATGAACTTGTGCCTTTTTGTCAAAACCTCTTTTACTGGATAAAAAAATTATTGATAAATCTGGGAGGCATTGCAGGAAATGTGTTCTCTCCCTGGTACAATCTCTCCTGCCCTTTCAGGAGAGACGGGCATGGCTTCTGCTATATCAGTTTTCTCAGTTTAGAGCCCTTCTCTGCCATGTTGTTTCTCTTCCCAGGTGACTACATCACTTGATCTTGGAAATGTGCTTCCCCTTCAGGAGAAATGGATGCCGAAAGTATTATTACTATAGTTTTCAGAGCTGAGTAATCAGAAATTCCCAACATGTCTTCACACTCAGACCTACCCTAAAACTAGCTATTCCAAAAGATATTTAGGTAAAGAAATTGGACTAATTAAAAATAGAATTCATAAATAAAACATTTTGGCACTGTTAGCTAGTGAGTAAAAACTACATTTTTGAGCAGATACACATGGTTACAAGCTTGTTTAACTGTAAAGATTTCTCTTCCCTCCTCCCTCTCCCCTTCCCTTCCCTTTTCTCTCTCTCTTTCCTGCCTGTTAGCTGGGGTCACTTAGCTGTACTCATACTTGCTTTTATTGCAATTCTAATTGATTTCCATTTTTTATGAAGACATGAGAAAAAAGTCAGTATGTATTCAGTAATAATGCAACCATTATTAAGGACCTAACTTTGTGTAAGATATGAAAATGAAGAACTCTATAAATAACACATTTCGTAACATTTGACAAATAATCACAACACAATGAAGTAGGCGGTGGAACAGAACAAATCAGGTTATGTAAGAACACTTGGTTTGTGGGGGGAGGCCAGCGCACAGCAGTTGGAACTGATTTCAAAGAGGAAGTAAAGTTTGAGTCTCACAGTGGGACTACCCCACCAGCCTAGAAACAAAAAAGTGACTTGGCCTCAGTCAATTCTCTAACCTCAACGTTGGAACTCCTGTCCATGTAACAGAAACCCAACTCTGGTATTTTATGAAACAGTGCTATTTAAATACTGTGTGTGTGTATTTGATAGGAGTGTTTTCATAATCATAGAATGAAATTTTGCTTCATTTAAAACAGAATTCCCTAATACATCATCCTCAGTACCCTCTGAACTCAGCACATTTAAAAAATATGTTTTTGATGCTCAAGTACTCATACAAAAACTTTAGGATAATACCTGTCTTGAATGAACACATTTTCTCTGTAAATACACATTTGTGATCCCTATCCTGTAGATATATATTTGTGATACCTATATTTTATCTTATATTATTATTTTATAGTAATATTAAAAGGCTTATCTCTAAATATTTAAAATTAATAATGTGAGGTAACATCTCAGGAAATAATTTACTGGTATAATTAATAATTTGTTAAGTTTCTAATTTATTTTTTAACTGATTATTTCATGTGACCACTATGATCCTTTAAAACTGGCACTGAGTGCAGTTGTTTCAGACTGATGTGTCTTCGTTACAGGGAACATACTTGTTGAAATAAAATAAATCAGAGAATTCTCCAATATAATAGACTGTAAAGATTCAACTATAAGTAAGAGCTCTCTTTCTTAAAATTTGGGGGAATAATTTTCCTCTAATTTAAATTTCCTTTTTTATTTTCCTCCAACAAGGCAATAACTGATAATCATAAAATGTCCCCATGCAGTCTCCTGATGAAGCTGGAAGGCAGGTTACAGTGTGCTAAAAAAAAAAAAAATAAATGCATACTGAGTTTAGATGCCCATATTGGACAATACTTTAACAAGATTGGCCGTAGAAGAAGGTGGAGAAATAAAGTGATAGGTAGAAAGAAGTGTGATTTTTAAGGCTTATATTTGTAATTTCTTTTTTGGGAAAAGATATAACAGTATTTAAAAGTTGATAGAAGAAACTGGTAGAGTTGGAGAATGGGGACTTCCTCATCTGGGCGTAACTAACATGGAACAACCCTCCTGACACACGATTGTAAATGTGCACCCAATATATAAGACAATTGATTATAGGCATTCTACATTATGTGGCAAAACTCTCCACATATTGTATATTGCCACAATTTACATATTGTGGCAAAAAAAAAAAAAACCCACAAAAAACTCTATTTGTGAGAAGGAAGCTCATGAGATGAGTCCCAGGTCTGCCCTGGATCTTTGTCTTGGGGCAATTTATAAGGTTCCCCAGAGAGGACAGAATTAGGAGCAAATCACATCAAGTTCAGGGAGACTGGTACACACTTTGGGGGTTCCACAAACAAGACGTAAAGGCGAGTACAGAAGTGAAAACATCTCAGCTTCAAGTTTTATTTATGGAAAGCATTTTTAATACAAACAAAATTCAATGTGTATAATAGACATAGGGTGATTCATATTTTCTTATCCTTTTGAGTCAGCTTTGATATATTGGTTATGTAAGAAATTTGTCATCAAAATTATCAAATTTATTGGTAAAAGATTTCTCATGATATATTGTTATTATCTTTTCAATATTGTAGATCTCTGATAATATTTATTTTGTCATCCCTGATATTGTGTATTCTCCCCTTGTTTCTTATCAGTCTCCTTAAAGTGTCATCAACTTTATTAATATTTTCAAAAATACTTTTGCTTTTTTATTTCTCTCTTTATATGGTATCTCTCCCATTCATATCTATTCTTACTTTAGAATTTATTACCTGCTGCTTACTTTTATTTTATTCATCATTTTCTAGCTTTTTACAGTGGAACATTACATGAATTAACTTTAAATATTTTTCTAACATATAAATTTAAAGCTATAAAGTTTTCTCTAAAAACTATATTATCTATATCTTATAATTTTTCATATGTATGTTTCCATTTTCATTGTTTGAAATAATTTCTATCTTTCTTACAATTTCATCATATATATATCTGTTATTCAGAGGTTTAATTTCTAAATACTTAGCAATACTTTGGAATTTTATTTTGCATTGTTTTCTTACTTAAATCAGTTGGGGTCACAGGATATATTGTTAGATTTCACATTTGAAGTTTATTTAGACTTACATTTTGCCTCACTATATGGTATGTGTTGGAGGACATACCACATGCACTCCATAAGAATGTTCATTCTGTGCTTGTTTTATGTATTTCACAAATGCCAATTAGGTTAAGTTGTTCAGCAGTGTCCTTTGATCTTCTATGCCCTAACTGATTTTTTCTAGTTTTCTATCAATTTCTGAGAAAAATGTGTTAAAATCTGCAACCATTTCCTTTAATTCTGTCAGTCTTTGCTTCACATAGTTTGAAGCACTTTTGTTAGATATGTGTATATTTATACTGACTTACGTCTCATTTATATATTGACCTTTTATCATTATGAAATCATACTTTTAATTTATTAAAGCACTTCTTGCATTCAAGTCTTTTCTGTTATTAATAAATTATATCAGTTTTCTTGCATCTGACGTTTGTATGGTGAATCTCTTCAGCACTTTACCAATATATGTTTTTCATTTTAAAATATAATTCAATTGCACAATATATTGTTGGAATTTATCTTTTCTATTCATCTATTTTGAGGGTTTTTGGAATGCTTATTCCCTTTTTATTTGATGTTATGATTGATATTTGGATTTAGGTGTATCATATTTGCAATATTTTTATATTTGTTCAAACCATTCCTCTGTTTTTCCTATCTTGCCTTCTCTTGATATAATCAATCATAGGCAGTTAGTTAATTCCTTTTAGTTTTACCTTTTTAATTATAACTTTCTATTTAATAATAGTGCTACTGTTTATAATATTTTTCCTTATCAAAGTCTATTTAGAGTTAATTTTGTACCACTTCATGTAGAAATGTGGACCCCATAATTATATGTATATAAATTTAAATATATATATAACTCTACAACATAAGGGATATTTTTTAGGTATTTATCTTTTAAATAAAAGAAACAGAAAAAATTACAGTGCCCTATATTTCATCCACACTTTATCATTCTGGTGCTCTTTATGCCTTACTCTAAGCAGAGTTTCCACTTGGTATCATTTTTCTTCATCCTCAGCATTTCCATTATGTCTTCTAGTATGAGTCCGCCATCAGTTCTGTTCTCTGAAACCTCAAGTCAATAATACCACAGAGTTTTCGCTTGCATCTAGCCAACTTGCATTGAGCAGACTGAGGAGTGATCTCGGGGGAAAAGCCGTATCAATACATATTGCACTCAGCACATATTCCTTTTTTTTTTCAGTGGAAAAATATCTTCTGCTTTCTGCCTACATTTGATTGCTCTGCTGGTCCTTTACATAGATGTCTTTTGAAATTTATCCTAAATTCCTAAGTTTTATCTCTGAAAAGTTGTCTGTTTTTTTTGTTTTTGTTTTTGTTTACGTTTTGAGGGAGGAGAGGAGAGAAAGAAAGACAAGGAGAAAAACATTAATGTGAGAGAGAACATCAGTTAGCTTCCTTCTGTGCTCCTGCTGGCAGCGGACAGCACTTGCAACCCACGTATATGCCCTGAGAAGCGGAACCACAACCTTTAAGGTTTGCAGGACATGCCCAGCCAACTGGGCCACGCAGGCGGGGCAAGTTTATCTGTTTTGAGGCAGTCTCCCACTGCTGACACTTGACCCCTTCATTTGCTGAATTTTAAAATTCAGTTTTATAACATTATAGGATTCTCTATTTTAATAACCATTAGTAATAAATATATCCACAACTTAATGGAAAATTAATGGAATCATCCATCTGTATATAGAAATACATTTTCAAGAGTATTTGTTGAGAAAATAGCATGCAGCCATATGATTCATTTTTGGTTAAATGTCCATGGATTACAAGACAAATCATTTTATCTCAGTCTTTTTTCCTTCTCTGAAAAATAAGGAGTTGACCAAATGATTTCATGTCTAATAATCTGAATATAAGGCTAGCCATATTGTGGGATTTTCATATTTACTTCCTACTCCATATGTGGAAAATCAGTGAGATGCTGCATTGGGCCAAAGTTTGTCTGCAGCACCACAAATAGCCTAAAGCACTTTAATAGACTCCAGATTCTGCTCAGTTTTCCCAGGTGGGCATGGAGACTCTGCAGTGCTGGGCAGCCCACAGGACGCTGAGATCGTGGGTCTGCGGCACACAATTGGTGAGGGCCTGCTGTAGAGAGTTGTAAAGGGGTGCAGAGCTTGCTCCCCCAAAATATGCCTCTTTGGAATATGAATTTAAGCTGGTTAATTTTCAAACCCAGAAGGCTAAAAGATTTTATAGAAAACTTCTTTCTGGGAGGAGCTATCACCGTAGATAACCAGAGTTTAACCTGAGATAGTAGTAGACAGGGCAGGATCTTTTAATCAAAGTCTTTTCTGTGTCCCACTGTCTCTAAATGGCTCAGAAACATTTGTTTAACATTTACTCTTTTCATCTCCCTATAAATTGCTCACTTCCTTTTGAAGTCTCAGACCCCTACCTGCTTTCCATAGTCTAGAACGATACATTTACTTAATTTTGCCTTACATGCTTATGTGAATTCTCCATACATACCTCTTAAAACTTGATTTTCTCCTGTTAATCTGTCTTATGTTATTTAAATTATTTGACTGGCGAGAAGAATCAAGAGGGAAAAGTGGGGGATTTCGCCTCTCTCACAGTGGCATTGCCTAGATTGTGGATCTTGATGCCAGATGGATCTGCATTTGGCAACCTGATCTGTGCCTCTGTAGCTGTGTGACTTTGGGTAAATAAACTTACTATCTTAGCTAAATAGGAGGGAATATTTACACCACCTGACACAACTATTGCCACACATATCTCTAATGTTTGTAAGGTCCTTAGAACAAAGCCCAAAGTTAACAGAGAATCATAGAAGCTCTAACTAGTTGAACAGGAAATCTTGTTATGCTTAGAAAAAACAGATTTTCTGAAATTTTCTAATAAAGAAAATCGAATTTCCACATAAACAATTACTTCTCACTTAATTTTTCTTTCTTAAAATGCTATATTCCCTGTCAAATTTGTAATAACTTCTCCCTTTTAAAAAATATTTCATGTGCCAATATATGGCCAACTTATACAAAAGGAAAATAGCCAATGAAATGTAAATGGTGTGATCTGAAGCAGTAATTCAAGCTGAACTGACTCAGCCCTTTAAAGAATTTGTTAGAAAAGGCTAAGCTAAAAAAAACTTGTGCAAGATCTTTTTGAAACATGAAATGTACTTCCAAAATTCACATCATGTCAGGCAAGTAATGATAAATTTAGAAAGTATTATTAAGATATCTGGGACATGAAATATTTGATTACAAAAATTGCCACTCTTCTTTTGACAAGGCCCCTTTTAGTGAGGAATGTATCTCCCCCCTTTATCACGATCTACACCTTAAATCTGAATAACAACATAGTGCCATAAAGATTCAAACAGTCCCCTGCACACAGCTGTTCCTATGCTTTCCACACCCAATAATACCATCTATGAGGGGGAAGTCCTCCAAACCTGGAGTTTATTTATTAAAAATTGTGTATTTATTCTTACACGTTTAGACTTCAGTCACTCTCAAAGTATGCTCCATTTGGTGAAATACACCTATGCAGATGTTTTTTTCACTGCTCAAAACAGTTTTTGAACTTGTAGATTTTGATGCCTTTTAGTGCTTCTGTCATTTTTTATTTCACCTCTTCCACATCAGTAAAAAGTTTCCCTTTTAAAGTCTTTTATATCCAGGGAAACAAAAAAACGTTGCTCAGGGCAAGATCAGGTAAATAGGGAAAGTAGGGTACTGGGGTCATGCCATTTTTGGTCAAAAACTGCTGAACACTCAGTGTGGTGTGGGCAGGCATGCTCATAAATCACCCATCATGAAATAATCACCACACTGTTGTCCCTGTCCATGAGTTCATTCTCTTTTTTTTCTTCTTTGTTCAATTACTCCAGTCTCCCCATGTTCCTCCAGAGCGGTCAGCCTGCTCTTTATCTACGAATCCTTCTTTATTTTGCTTGTTAGTTCATTTTGTTCATTAGATTCCACATATGAGTGAAATCATACAGTACTTGTCTTTGTCTGACTGGCTTATTTTACTTAGCATAGCATAATGCTTTCTAGGTCCACTCATGCTGTTGCAAAGGTTAAAATTCCTTCTTTTTCTTGGCTATGTAAGTATTCCACTGTAAAAATGTACCATGCTTTTTTATCCACTAATCTGATAGACGCTTGAGCTATTTCCTAATCTTGGCTAGTGTAAATAATGCTGCAGTTAACATAGGCATGCTTACATTCTTTTGAGTTAGTGTTTGGTGCTTTTTGGGATAGATTCTTAGAAGTGGAATTGCTAGGTCATACAGTAGTTCCATTTTTAATTTTTTCAGGTAACTCAGTACTGCTTTCCACAGGAGCCAAATCATTCTGCATTCCCACCAACAATGCATGATGGTTTCCTTTTCTTCACATCTTCACCAGAACTTGTTGTCTGTTGATTTATTGATGACAGCTATTCTGACAAGTCTGAGGTGATATCTCATTGTGGTTTTACTTTGCATTTTTCTGATAATTAGTGACATTGAGCATCTTTTCGTGTTCATTGGCCATCTGTTTGTCCTCTTTGGAGAAATGTCTGTTCAGGCCCTTTGCCCATTGCTTAATTGGATTATCTGTTCTTTTGGTGTTGAGTTTTATAAGTTCTTTATAAATTTTGTATATTAACATCTTATCAGATGTATCAGCAAATATGTTCTCCTCTTCAGAAGGTTGTCTTTTCATTTGGTTGGTTTCCTTTGTTTATTTTTTGTTTGTTTGTTTCCCTTGCCCAAGGAGATATATCAGAAAAAATATTGCTATGAGAAATGTCTGAGATTTTACTGCT
Organism: Glossophaga mutica; assembly: GCA_039655065.1. Classification (NCBI taxonomy): domain Eukaryota; kingdom Metazoa; phylum Chordata; class Mammalia; order Chiroptera; family Phyllostomidae; genus Glossophaga; species Glossophaga mutica. The sequence continues at coordinate 55,978,903 of CM077306.1, forward strand.
CATGTTTTCTTCTAGGATTTTATGGTTTTGAATCTAACATTTAAGTCTTTTATCCATTTTGAGTTTATTTTTGTGTATGGTATAAGAAGGTGGTCTACTTTCATTTTTTCATGTATCTGTCCAATATCCCAAATACCATTTATTGAAATGACTATTTTTACCCCATTGTATGTTTTTGCCTTATTTGTCAAATATTGACTATAAAGTTGTGGGTTTAATTATGAGCTCTCTATTCAGTTCCATTAATCTATGTGTCTGTTTTTATACCAGTACCAGACTGTTTTGATACCTATGATCAAATATAATATATTTCGATATCAGGTAGCATGATTCTTCCTACTTTATTCTTCTTTCTCAAGATTACGGTTGCTATTTGGAGTCTTTTGTGGTTTCATATAAATTTTTGGAATATTTGCTCTAGTTCTGTGAAATATGCTATAGGTATCTTGACAGGAATTGCACTGAATCTCTAGACTGCTCTAAGTAGTATGGCCATTTTAATAATGTTAATTCTTCCTGTAAGTGAGCATGGTGTATGCTTCCATTTATTTGTATCTTCTTCAATATTACTTTCTTCATTGTCATAATTTTCCAAGTGCAGGTCTTTTACATCCTTGGTTAAATTCCCTCCTAGGTATTTTATTCTTTTTGATGGATTTAGTTAATATCTTCAGAGCATTTTACCCCAAATAGACATAATACATGTTCCTTTAAAGTGCACACGGAACATTTTCTAGGACAGACCACATGTTAGGACACAGTCTTCTTGCTGTATCCTCATGTGGCAGTGACAGAGAGGGCTCTGGCTCTCCCTCTTCTTATAAGGACATTAGTTCTATCATGAAGGTTCCATCCTCACGACCTTATCTCAACCTAATTACCTCTCAAAGCCTCGCTTCCAAATAACATCACACTGGGGATTAGAGTTTCAACATATGGAATGTATGAATTTTGGGAGAACACATTCAGTTCAGAACAAGTGCTCTACATGTTTACTTCCATTTACATCATGCATTTTCATGTTACTGTATTTAAAAAGCAGCATGCAAGTGTTAAGCTAACTATGGATGCTACTTTGTACAAAAGCAATGCCCTTCATCCAAGTTCTTTACCTTTGTAATACTATGTTTTTGTAACATTGTGTGAATATCCTTACTCAGAGTTTGATCACTAAAAATAATTTTTAAGGACATCTGAGATACCTACAGAATGTTTTTCACTAGTTTTCTGACATAATCCTACATTCTTTCAGATCAATGTCTGAAAGATTTATAGAAGGACTTAGAGAAGCCATAAAAAAAGGCCACTTTGAAATATAAGCATGATATCAATATAATGTTATACCTTTAATGTTATACCTTTAAAATGCACTTGATAAACATAATTCATCAAGTAAGTTTTTTAATCTATTACCTCATAAATCACAACTTTCAGAAGAGAGTGGCTGAGAAGGAAGTCTAACATATCAGAATTAATTAATCCATGTTTTGCTCTAATGAACCAAAATATTTGAATTAAAAAAAAAAAACTTCCTAACTTAATATTATCAGAGAGCCCAATAAATTACTTAAATTCACACACTTTATTTTCATTTCTCCAAACTATCTCCTAGAAGCAGTTGGGTTATTTGTATTAGTTTTCATTCACGAAGCCAGCATTTAGTGAGCTCCTGCAATGAACCCAGGAGGTATATTAGGCTCTAAAAAACAGGGAGCCAAATCATCCCCAGTTCCCACCCTGATTCCTGCTCTTTCTAGGAAAAGAAAGAGACTGATTGATACATTAAAAAAAAAAAAAACTAAAGTAAAATTATGATTGTATTAAACACTAAGAGGGAGAGATTTACTATTAAGAAAGTACATATTTAGAAAAAATAATAGACACACTGCTCTTCATGTTCTCTTAATTCTTACTCATTCAGGCTACTGAATTCTTTAGATAGCTATTGCATTGTCCCAACATTTATAACAAATGATCTTTGTTCCCCTAAAAATATGGGTGATACTTTACCATATATTTGGTATATGTATTTGGTTCTGTTTCTAGACTTTGTATTGGTTTCATTTATTATTTATAAACTATTTTCCTTATAGTCTTATGATATTTTAATAGCATATATGATCATATATTTATTTTCAAATATGAACTTCAAAGTCAGTTTTATATGCTATTGAAGGAAAATATTGTTCATATTTTTGTTGAGATCACTTTAGACTTCTATGTTACTTTGGGAGTATTGACATCTCTCAAGGCTAAATATTCCTAAAATCATAAGTCTTTTCATTCATTCATGTCTTCTGTGAGTTGCTCAAGTGCATATCCATTCATTGAGAATATAACCATTGGGTTCTTTTTTAAGTTCAATAAAATCTAGAAGTGAGAATAGTTTCCCACATTAACTGAGAAATGGTGACTAAAGAATCAGATACTAAGTCCAACCTGTCATATTATTACTCTATCAATTACCAACATTCAACAGAATTCATGTAAGGAAAATAACAAAATCCATAAATGTGACAAGAAATCTCCTTGCCATGAACTCACATCATTTAAGACATGTGTAACAATCAGGTAATATTATATTGACTTCCATACTTAAGCAAGAAGTAAAAGGTAAAAGAAATGCCGTATTATAACCCTAAATGGTAAATCAAACCATTTTAGATTATTCATGTTTTCCTCATCAAGACCATTGCAGATCCTAAAGACTTATGAAAGAGTAAGGGTGAATGAAACTGTTAAGCCTGAAACACTTACAGCAAGCAAAGGATTTAAGTAAAATAAAGATGCTGTTTAAAATAGAAGTTTACAAAATCTGCCCTTTACAGAACCCTCATGATATTCAGGTTCATAATGCTCATGAACACCTCACACTGTGTGGGCAGACTGTCCATTTCAGGCACCTAGAACCAAAGTGAAGAGCGAAAATGATCCTAATGCTCACAGTTCATGAAACTGACCTACAGATTTTTTTCATTGTTGCTGCTTTTAATTTGCTATCTTAAATGTGTACAAATGTTTCTGGGGTTTCTAAGGGGACAGGGGGAGTTACTGCTTATTTAAACAGTTTTAACAAAGGGGTGACCTTTTACATTTAACGTTTGCTCCCTTCATTGCTTGCTGGCAGCGGCTTATACTTTCCTTTTTTCTCCCAAAGGACAGAGCATAATGAACATACATGAGATTATTTAAATGAGTGGTTTTAATGAGTGCTTTGAATAGCTTCTTTAAAAAGCAAGCATGAAATTGCTTTCCCAGTTGGGATGCTTTAAAATATTTTTAGAAAATTCATATATAAAGCTTTAAAATTTTAACCATTTTTAAAGGAACTATGATTAAAAGAAATTTTTTTATTGCAATATGCTTTATTTTCATGCACATTGCAAAAGAAATTACAAAACCCAGCAGGGTTTTTTGAATTATTTTAATGGATTATTACATTTCATGTTAATAAGCAGTTATTTATCAAATTTAAAGGCTGCAGCTCTTACACGCAACTTTCACACATGGAAAGAACCTCTGTAATCGGTGACTATTGACCACACATCATGCATTTACATTACATTGTAAACATTGCCCTGTCCCCCACCCTGTGAATTCTTCCTCAAAGTGTTGTTACAGGTTTGAGGGCAGGTGGAATTGATCCCATCTCCTTGCTACTGCAATTGTTTCAGACCTTGACATGTACCTCATTTGTTCTCATCAAAGTGATGTTCAAGACTTCTGTTCAATGATTTAACTCACTTCCTGGATGGGAATTAGGAAGAGTGTGGGCCCAGGAACTTCTGGAAACCATCACGTCACCATGAGGGTTAAAGATAAGGAGGACACACGGGGCAGGGTGTAGTTGTGACAACTGTAGAGAAGAACCAAAACTTAACAAAACTCTCTTGACGCTTGCCTTGGCCTCCGGCTTTTCTGTGATGTGAGGAAATACATTATCTTTATTATTTAAGCTCCTTTGGAACCAAGAATATGGTATCGAAGAGGGACATGAACTGCCTTTGGTAAATATCATTGACCTAATTTTGAAACCATTTATCCATTTAAAAGCATAAATTATTTAATTGCCTCTTTAGATTCAAATGAACTATTCAGATAGCTCAGGCCCTTAAGGCTGACATTTTAAACTTTAAGCCACATTGTTAATAACTAAAAGTTTGATGTTGATCAGTCTTGTAAACATTACTAGTCTGCACCTTTTGTGCTTTGTTTCTGCCAGTAAAAAGTATTCACATATGCTATTGTACTAGCTTCTGTAGAAAAATAGAAAATATTAAAATCAAATTTCTTAACTTTAAGAGTTAACTGTCTAGCATGAAAACATTCAATGTAAAAGAACATTGTGGCAAAAGACCAGCTTTGAGGTATTTCCTCGTGTGTAAACAGACTTTGCATCAAATGACTTACAAGTTTCCATCCAGCTTTCCTACCCTATGATTCTATGGCAGGTGAAGACATCATCAGGAAAGCTGGGATCCTCCAGTCCTTTATAAATAGGCTTATTGTTTTCCTACTTTAAGTTCTTTTTTCTTTAAGATTTTATTTATTTATTTTTAGAGAGAGGGGAAAAGAGGGAGAAAGATAGAAACATCAATGTGTGGTTGCCTCTCATGCACCCCATACTGGGCACCTGGCCACAACCCAGGCATGTGCCCTGACTGGGAATCGAACCGGTGATCCTTTGGTTTGCAGTATGGTGCTCACTCCACTTAGCCACACCAGCCAGGGCCCCACTTTAAGTTCTTAAAGGATAGATGAAACTGTCTGTTCTTTGCATGTTTTTTCTCAAGATACTCTTTGATGATGTTTAAATTTCCCATGATCAAGATATTCATTAAGTATTTCTGCATATCCTGTTACATTCGTAAAAGAACAATTCGATGATATTGATTTTAAAAACTTCAATTTTTAAAGGTTTCTTAACTATAAAGATTTCCTCATATTGGGTAGATCTTAAAACATGTCCACAAAGTCACTGTTGAGCCTCTTTCGAAATAATTTTATTGGTGAAGTTCTCATTAGCTCCTAAGAAGCACATTCTACTTTCATACAGTAATAATGGTTAGTACCTACATCTATAAATTTAGCCTTCAGATATTCCTCGAAGTTCTATAAACTTATCTGTAACTAAGTACATTCTTTTGGAGAACTCTGCTATATTCAATCATCAGACTGTGCTTATTTCTCTCAGATTTCCTTAAGACACACAATCATTTATATAAAGAAGTTTAATAGCTTGTGACCAAACAAATATTTCATTGGTATAGATTCAATGACTTCAGAATTACCACGATTGTCTTTTAGAGTTACATAAATAAAATTCTTTTGCATTTACTATTATATAGTTATGTGGGGCAGGATTGAAATGGTAAAGCTATTCTTTTCGAAATGAAATGTTCTACTAATTATAGTCACAGTTCTGATACTAGTATGTAATATGGTTATTAGTGGACAATTGCACGCTTATGCATGCTTATGCATGCTTATGTATGAGCATAACACATTTGTCCTCTGGGCAGAGGACAAAGGGGTCTCCCTTTACTATGTACTTCTTCACGTTGGCTTTCTGGTCATGTAGCCCAATGGGCTGGAGAAAGTGATAAAAGCACTCTCCACTACTCCTTCAGAAGAGCCTAGACCGCTTTGTGCTGAAAACGCGATCAATACCTGAATCAATAAGATTTAGCAATATGTCATTTGTTCTTTATGGGCTTTACATGGAGTAAGTGGCTCATCAAAGTTGCTTTAAAGTAATTTCATAAATTTCAAAGAACTTGAGCTCCCAACCAAAAGAAACTTCAAAAATATAAAAGTAATTTCTTCCCTCAACCTGGGGAAAGTTTGATTCTTAACAGTGAGTCTGAATTTTATAAAAACTTGCTACAGGGTTTCTAAAATATTTTATTTTACTTATTTTTGTATTTTCTTAACTAGGGTAATGGAATGAGTTGTTTCTTCACACTACCCTAATTACCAGGATTCTGATAACCTATCAAAAGTAGGGCAATGCAAAGTGACATTTTATAATGTAACTCAAAGCAGGAAAGGAGAAAGACAAAGAGCACAGCACTTTATTGACTGTACGCAATGCTTCTCCAACTTTGGGGTGCATGCAAATCACCGGAGGACCTTGTCAAAAAACTGAATCAGATTTAGCAGATTTGAGAAGGGCTTGAGATTCTAACAGGGTTGTAAATGACATCGATGCTGCCGGTCTGAACACACTTAGAGGAACAAGTTGCTAGGATGTATGACAACTTAAATATGCACAAAATGCAGATTGACTTTTATTTGCCAATGGTCTTATTATCTATAATTTACACTGACATCAGAACATTTAGAGAGTCTTTACTCCCCCGCCCCCATCTCCCACCTTCATGATCCAAAGCTCCACATATCTTTTTACAGTAGCAGAATCAGATGGAGCGAATAAAGACCAATAACCACTCAAGAGGTTGGCTAAGAATATAGAGGAATCATAAGATGGAGGAAAAACAAAGGATTAAACATACGAAAAAGCCAGGTGGGACCACCATTACTTTTGCTATCTGCTTATCTATGGGTTTGGCCAGAAGTTACACATTAAGATTGAGAAATTATTTCTGAGTGGATCTGGGGTCAAGGTAACAACTCTGAAACTCTTCTGTGCTGCATAAACTATAACATCTGACTTAAAAGTAAAGGACTGACAAGTCTCAGCTAGAAGAAAAATCTTTCTCTTGCAGAATGTACCTTAGCTCCCTTTTCTGCATATCATACTCCTGAGGTTATGAGAGTTTTAAAATGTACTTATGAAAAGATACGCTCAAATGTATAAGTGTCAAATTAATAATCAGAGATCTTCAAGGCATTAACCTGTAATGCTAAGTTAAGTAGTTTTGTGTGGAATTCAAAATAATTTCTATGAGTATAGTAGCATTTTATACAAATCTATCATTATTGAGTATCCATTAAGCTCTGTACTACCTTGGATATTTGATGTTGATATTTCCTATTTGTGCACGTGTGAAATTATAAAAGTCAATAAGCCACTAGAGCACATGTGAGAGACATTCAATGCCAAGCAGGATCAGGCATCTCTATTTCTTGCTCTCTGAATGGATATATAGATAGGTATCATATCAGTAATATTTGGTGAACGACTAGCATACATTATGACCTGCATACCAACAGAACAATCATATATACATATACATATATATACATATATATATATATAATGTGTGTGTGTTTTACTCTTTATTAAAAGTCACTTGAAACTTTATATTGGTGGTAATTAAATTTAAAATATTTTAAAGTGATAGTGTTAATATCAAATATTCATTTTTTTACTTGTAGCACTAACATTTTTAAAAAATATATAGTTTAGATGGCTTAACATTATGTAAATCAGAATTTCAACTCCTTAACTTCTGCTAATTGTAACATTCTTCTACATTAACACACAACTCACCTATATACTACAGAATGACAGTGTACTTAATACAACTAAATATTTGGAAATGTTAAACATATTATTTTAAATGACAGATCTAAAACAGCTGCTGTAGTAAAAATTCAAGCATCAATTACTTCCATCCATATGTTTAGAGTCAGCATGTATGTACAATCAAATTATAATGCCTAATATAATGACCACTCCAATCCCAACCTACTTATACCTTTTGAATGTAAGCAGATGAGTCATCTGTACTTCCTCTACTTCAGTCCCCACATTTAAATCGTCTAGAAGTCCTGTCAGATCTACTTTAAAAAATATGTCCTGACTCTAACCACATCTCTCTACTCTCGTACCCCAAACTATGTAACGCACCATCTCCTCACCTGGGCACCTGTAATTGCCTCCCATCATTGTTGCCTCTGTTTTCCTTGGAGTAGCTAGATCACCATAAACTTCCTTTGTTTGATAGTTCTCAGGGACTTTCCACTGATTTAAAAATAAAGTAAAAATTCTGTACCATTAACCACAAAATCCCTTGCCTCTCTGACTTCTTTCTTGTTCCATGAGTACTCTCCTTTGCTCTGCTTAGCCAAGCTGGACTTCTTTCTAGTAAGTTCCTAAAATCCTTGCCTTGATGATTCACTTATCTTTGAGACTTCTATTCAAATATCTCTTCTTTAGACATGCCATGTCTAACTATCCCTTGTAAAATGTTCTCTCTACCCTCACATCTTTACCTTCATCACCACTTCTTTTTTAAAATTGCATGTATTAATACTCATGGCTACTTATTTAAAATTATCTTAATTATTTGCTTCTTTTAGTCTACTCTTCCCTGAACATATAACTCAGTGAGAGTGACAGAATTATCATCTGTGGATCTCCAGTAGCTTGAACGAACGAGAGGATGAACTGAAAAATTGTCAAAATGAAATATAAATAACTGAATAGTTATTTCATGCTAGTATGGATCTATGTTGCTTATAAGTTACTCAACAAATATTTATATTTTTACATTTTTGTTTTTGAGTGGTTAGCATGATTTAAGATGTGAGAAAGAAAATTGGTCTAAAGTGGTTGAGGCAGAAATTTGGGAGTTGTTCTAAATTATAACCCCTTCTAGAAAGTATCAAATATTTATGATATAATTTTAAGCAACATTTAGTAGAATTTGATGAGATTAAGAATCCCATTTGGAAAGTTAGAATAACCCTCCCATAAATGACTGATCCTGGATCATCTCTGTGACAAATTGATGCCTTTAACAAGGCATTTCTTCATTGTTTAATCTTCTTCATCTTGTCTAAGAAAAATCTCTGGATTGCTTTTCTTAGATTATTTTTAGTTTTTGAAGAAAGTCTGAAATAAATTTTGAACATATGATTATCATTGTATAAAGAAATTCCTGTTATAGTTGAATGAGGCATTTCTTTCTTTGTTCATTCCTTGTTTCCTTTCACCTCTCTTTCCTTCCTTCCCTTCTTCCTTTTTGGTAAGACAAGCATTTCTTCATTTTCTAATTGCTTCCTTTATCTTTTAAATTTTTATTTATTTATTTTCATTGTATTTATGACCCAGTGATTCTACTTCTGGAAATTTATCCAAAGATGCCCAAAATACTAATTTGAAAGATTATTTACAGTCACCAAGAATTGGAAGTAGCCCAAGTGTCTATCAGTATATGAGTGGATAAAACAACTATGGGACATTTACACAATGGAATACTACTAGGTCATAAAAAGGAGAAAATTTTACCCTTTGTGACAGCACAGACAGAGCTGGAGAACATTACACTAAGTGAAATAAGCCAGTCAGAGAAAGACAAATACCATATGATTCCACTCACATGTGGAATCTAATGAACAAACTGAACTAACAAGATGGATTCACAGATAGAGAGCAGGCTGACAGCCCAACAGCATGGGAGAGGGGTTAGGGGGTGGAGAGATCGAGTAAAAAAGAAAAAGGACTTGGGGCCATGGATGACAGTGTGGTAATTTCAGGGAAAATGGGGGTAAGTGGAAGTGCAAGAGGGTATAAGGGGGATAAATGGTAATGAAGGCGTTTATTTCTGCCTCTCCTACAATTTAGATTTTGTATAACAAACTAGCCCTAATGAGGTAAGTTTGCCTTCAGTGTATACTACAGCAATTCATTGTTAACCTCCTATAAGCTTTTGTATGAAACATACAAACAGATTTTGTGGTTTTGATTGTGCTGTTCCTTAGACTTACTCCCTAGATGAATTTTCCAGCCCATTCTTGCATGCTTAGAACCTCTTTAGTGTTACAAGCACAGTCCAAGAATATCTCTTCCTCCAAATCTCCTTTGAATTCTCTAGAAATAGTTGACTTTCAACAATAGCAATTCAGGCTGTTTAGATGGCTTTTGGAAATATATGGATATTTTTCTTTTTAAGTTGCTGCAAGAGTGGTGGGTGACAGGAGCAAGGGATTCTAAGCACAATATTATTCCGCCCAAGACTCTGGTATTTTGCCATTGTGACAGGTGAAGAAAGGTCTCACCCTCTTTTAAACTCCTGTTGCCTTCCACTGACCCTCTTTGGGGCTCCAGTCACCCTTCAGGTGCATATTATAATTCTTTTAGTAGACTAAAGATTCATTGACTGACTCTTGGATTTATGCTTGAGTCATCCTTATTTTCCCTACCAGGCAAGTGTTCAAGCAGATTTTTTGAAGCAGATTATTATACACATTTTAATGTGTTCCATTAGCCGTAGCACATTTACATTTGTTAACTAATACAAAAAATAATAAAGTTAATGGTAGAAATTTCAGGTAGGCTGAATTAGAGTTCTGCTCCACAGGAGAGAAGTAAAGAAGATATTTTTAGGGAAATGGAGAGTAAAGATGAACATCTGGTGCATTTATAAGTAGGGACATTTCTATGTGGTTATATTGTCCCTTTTCCAGGCCCTTACTGCTTAAACTTGGAGAGTAAAAATATCACCTCTATTCCTTACAAAATAGAAAAAAGGGAAGCATATTTGATCAAGACTATTTCTGCATTCTCTTGCTATATATAACACATCTCATTTCTTTGTTTTCTAAATAAAATACAAACTAAATAAACAGTTATATTAACTGTTTGAAGGTGAATTTGGCTGTCATATCTGAAGCTTTTTCTAATTGATGTTTCCTTTTTTAAGCAACTAATAATGAAAACTAAGAGTGATTAAGGCAAATTAAAGCAACCCCACGGCCTTGAAATTTATTGGACATCAATTTTGAAGTCTCTGAAGAAATACTTCAGAGAAATATTCTAAAGCTGTAATTTGATGCTATTCCGATGAATTTAGATGAGGCCTGTTTCAGCGTCCTCTGACATAGCTCCTTTTGATGCTGGGCAGGTCACATTCTGTTCAAGGGGAAAAACAAGCTCTAAATGATAATTAATACAAAATGACTCAATCATTGTTGTTAATGGCAGTGAATCTCTCACCCAGAAGTGAGGGTTGACTCTGATGCCTGCAAAATACCCTCTTCTTAGCTACAGGTTTGCCAGTAAATCCACAGAACACCACACAGAGCCCCAGAGAGGGGGAGTGCGCAGTGGCACTTTACATCAATGGCACTCTTCATGTCCACGTCATGCTAATGAAGCAAGCATAGCACCCTGATGCAATGATGGCGCTTAAACTGAACTTTCTAATGGCAATCATGTGTTTCAAAGGGCACAGGTCATTGTCCTCCCAGCGAGTTTAATCCACACCTGGAGAGGATAAAAGTTGGAAATGGTTACAGTATGCCAGTAAGTGCTTCCTAGTAGTAGGTTTGGGGGAAGAAAACCTATTCTAGTCTCTTTAGTAAAGTCCTTAAGAAGCTCCTGACTTGACATTCATTATCAAGTATTTTGTTAATATTAATTATGCTCATGTCTGCTTGTATTGGGATAAAGGAAATTGATCTCAATTCTGATGCATATGTGTGCACAAACTCTAGAAAGCTAAAATCCCTTACAAAGTTTACCCCCGATAATACATGCTGTGTTTAATCTGAGATTCATAAGGATGTCTGAAGTGAATCCTTGTAAATTTAGCCTCTCAAGAGAGGTGTACAGAATCAGAACAAAGTGGGGAGCTATTCCTTCCCTAAATTCCTTTCAGTTGTGAGAATGGGTGTTAGGATCATCAAAGCAGGGGGTGCAAAAGTGGGTCCAAACTGATCTTGGGGGATACCTAGGATCCTTATTTTTGAAACATTCACATGCCCCTTTCATTAGTTCTAACTAAACTGACACATTCACATATTTCCCCCTTTCTCCCTCCCCTCCCCTCTTCCGCTCACTCCATGGGCTCTCGACAGGGTGGATTTTGTCGTTTGGCATTTTCTTTTCCACTCATTTTTCACACCTTTTCTCTCATCATTCAACTAACATATCTCCTTTTCACCAACCGCTAAACACTCCAAAATGTTGCTATTTTTAGTTAAAAACAGTTAGTTTTTAGTTTTAGTCCAGTGCTCTCCAATAAATGGATATTGTACAAAACAAAGTGGATTTTCTTGTTAATAACTGCATTTTTAAACAGTAAGTTTAGCTGCATGGAAACATCTCCATGTACAGACGATGTAACGGGAAACAGACAGGGCAAAAATAAATGAAGCATTATTGTAATTGTGATTTTAAACTATCTTTAATTTACTCAATTATGCTTTCTGATTTTCCTAAGCCTCAGCTACAGTTCATCTCCATTTCTTTAAAGCAATTGCATTTATCAGTTCCACTAAGTCAGCTTTGTGTTTAATAGAGTTTGTTTGGAAACCCAAAGATATTGCTGGGATTATATCTTCTGGAATAGATGCTTAACCTTAGAGCCCTATTTTCTTCAGTGCAGTAATTTGTGGGCAAACTATCAAAAGCACAGTAAGGGTGTCAGAGTTCAACCCCAAGGAATGAAGAGCAGCGAAATGAGTGGCTACACTGAAATTTCAGAGCAGTCAGGAGGATTTCTATATCCAAAAGCATATCTAATCATTGTAATAGAATCTTTAAAAAGCCTGCCAGCATTTCTCCACAACCGGTTGCCTGTGCACTCTTTTCCTTGTTTTTCCATTTTCTGTATAGAATGAAGGAAACATTTCATCACTTTCCCTTTCCCTTGCTTTTCTAAAACAAGACACATACTGTAAGTACACAGCTTCTGAGAAGCAATTAGAGTTAATGGGATTAAAAATCTAATCACACTACCTCTCTTGGCTTGTGTCTGCAGAACTGCAGAGTAAAGACTAGCATTTGAAATGCACAAAAATGAGTTATTACACTAGTCCATGCAAGGTCTCCATAGCCCTTGTTTTAACTGGTTCTCTCCAAGGGCAACCTTTCATGGCTTGATCAAAGAAATGGCTCAGATTTATTTCTTACAACAAGGACATTTGCATTTTTTTTTTTTTTTGCATTTAAGTTGTTTTTGATATATGTTAAAGACAACAGCAAGAAAAGAAACAGGAGTACACCCAGGACAAAAATACATTAAAAAATACATTCTCCTGAGTCCAGAGGGATGACAGTCACCACAGAGACTCTCCATTTTCTTTCAGGAATGTTTCTACTTTAAGAAGTTGGAAGGAACGGAGATGTTCCTGCCAAAGCATTATGGGAAAGTGGGGCAGTCACTTTAGAAGGCGAAGGAGGCAGTCCTGACACCCTGGGAAAAAAGAGGGGATTGGAAGAGATGTACTCTAGCATCCCTTTTCCACTGAAGTTCCGTGAGCATATGATGTGAATGATGGGCTGGTAATACAATTATGGTGCAGATAATTTAATTTTTAAGATACCAAGACAACAAGATACACATTATGGATTAGAAGAGACAGACATGGGAAAAAGCATTTCCATCATAGAAAGATGGATGGCATACTCTTGATCCTCTTTTGTTCAAAAAAATTAAATAATAATAATAATAATAATAATTCTAACACTTATTAAAGTTCTAATATCATGGCACCATTCTAAGTATTTACTACATATTTTCATTTAATCTCATAACCCTATGAGGCTAGTACTACTACTACTACTACTACTACTACTACTACTATTAATTTGCACAGAGAAAAACAAAGGCATAAGACAAATTAGTAATTCATCAAAGTCACACTCGGCAGTACCGAGGCCAAGACTAGAATGTAGGCAGTATGGCTCCGAACTCCAGCTGTTAACTGCGGTGTGTAAATAACAATATTTTCTTGAAAATCACCAGTCTGATTATTTTCATATGGGAAAAACTCTTAAATGCCCTTCAATAAACACTGAAAATCTATTTGCAAAGAAAAATAAAACCTGCCCTCAGTTTCTCTGTTATACCCAACTGTTTTTCCTGTGCAATTAAGTCAGCTTTGTTGCTGCTACATGTGTATCTCTTTGACACAACTTCTCTAGCATTTTTAATGACCACCCTCTACATCCGTGTGACATGCATCTAGTCACCTTACCTCCTGTCACCTGGTCTCGTCTGTTCATTGCATTTCTGGGGAATGCCCAAGCAGCAAGTTGAATTTCATCATTATTTTAATCTAAGAAAAACACAACTAGCAAAGTTTCTCATAATTCAAGGGCAAATATAAACAACTTTTAGATCCAAGATCATCAATTATATTGTATTCTTAAGATTTTCCCTTTTTATTAGTTTGTAGTTACATTCAACTACCATCAACACGCAGCAAGTACCTTGCGACCACATAGAGAGAAAGATCTAAGACAACACAGGAAGTTCCTGACAATTTCAAAAGGAAATCAGCTCTAGATAATGCAGAATATTTTTCTGTAGAATTGTATCTCACATGGGCTAAGCTATGAAGTCAATGATTAATGTGAATATCAGCTAGAAAATAATTATACCAGAAGAGGTCTTAAATCACACACAATGGGCTTGTCTACATGGTTTTTGTTTTAAACAGAGCCGTTTCTTGATAGGGTCTCTACATGCTTAGTGTTTCCTCCATGCGGGAATATACCAGTTTGCTCTGCTGAGCCTAAGATACAACAAATGGCTTCTATTGAGGGGCCATATTATATAAAAAGCCCCACCCACCCTTCACTCTTGGAAACTGAGTCTAGTTAAGTTTGTATACATTCATTTCATGCAGCATCCTTAAAATTCAAAGAAACAATGATAATTATTAGTTTTAAGCTCTAGGTTAATCCATTTATTGAATCATAAATGTAAGTTAATGTATATTTGCCTAGGAAAATATATAAAAGACTTTCCTAGCAAATTAGGACAATAATTTGTTTCTAGCAAATTAGAACAATAAAAAATGAATATAATATTTTTATTTTGAATGTTGATGTTTGAATAAAATTGTTTTGATCAAAGGAAAAAGAAATGGCAGATATAATTTTGGAAGGGGTATTTTCCTACATTTTTTCCTTTGTAGAATTTAGTTTTAGTAAAGAATGACTTTTCCAAAGTGACAATTTTTAAGAACCTAAGTGTTCATATTCTTTGATTGGTAACTAAGGAAAATATCCAAATAAATGGAAAATCAACAATAAATATGGGGTATTCAACAAAATGAAAATAGGTATTATTAGTGACACCTACCTGTGATGGAATATTATGTAATATTCCAGCAAGATGCTCTTAACGATGGGTAACAATGAATAAAATTAGTATGACATGATAAAGTGATTTTTAAAATACTTAATGTGGCGTATATTGCTAGTTACCTATTCAATACTCATGCTAACCTTTTTTCTTAATTAATGAATCTCCAATTTCTAAGGAGTAACAATACTACTAGATTCAAAATAAGGAAATATTTGCTAGACTGTCATGCAGCCACAGCTGGTCATGTGACAGATTTCTGGCCATTGAGATGTAAGTGAAAGTCAGTGGGAGGATCTTCCAGGGAAGCTCTTTTGAAAAAGGACATTATCTGTTTGTATGTATTCTGCCACTGGTCTTTCCCTCTCTTCACGCCTAATAGTCCACTGTCATGCTACACCCAGAGCAGCCATCTTGAAAGCATGAGACAATGTATGAGAATAAAAACTACCTGGCAAGGATACATGGCTGTAAAGAGAAGGAGCCCCTGTACTTCTTTTTTATGTGAAGAAAAATATACAACTAATATGTTTAAACCATTGTTTCTCAGGATTTCTCAAGATGTGTTACTTAGGTCTGAATGCAATCTACAACTTACATAACAAATTATAGGAAACAATGATCGCAAACACACACACATACACAATGCAGGTATCCTAGCTTTGTACAGTCTTGTCATGACAATATATCAGCTACTATAATTTAGTTTAAATCACAACAGTTTTTCAAAACCACAGTTCTAATTTTAGTTACTATAAAATATTAGCAGTGAGTTATTGCATTAAGTAAAAACTCCATTACTAGCTGTTCAGTTTACAAATTACTACACAGAAAACCAGATGCTCATTTTGATCAATGACCAATCATATTACTTTTTCAAAAGTCTGTTCGTGATTGGTTACTGCACATCTGCTGTTCATTTCACACATAGACAGCAAAGTGTATAGTGGTATTGTCTTCCGGTAAAGTCCAGGGAACATTTTTCAAAAATGGATAATGGAAAGAGGGAATTGGCCAACGAAGAGGGAAATGCAGCACAGACATGAAATGTGAACTTCTAATCAAATGTAATGAAATCATAGAAAAACAGCTAAGAATGGGAATGTTGGCCCTGCAGCCATTTGAGAGACTCTAGATATGCCAGAGAAACTTAGTGAAGAGAAATATACCAACATAAATGAGGAAAGTGGTCGTGATGAAAAGAATGAAGATGTCCCAGAAGAAACAATGCTAGAAAACACACACACACACACACACACACACACACCCTTCATATTAAATAAATGTTCAGAAATATTTCACAATATTGATTGTGTAATGCTTAAAATCCTGGAAGCTGATTCAGACTTGGAAAGGAAAATAATATTTTACCAAGGTACAGAAAAGATAATTTCATATTATAAATTATATGGATGAGGAGAAGGTAATCACTACTCAATCTCTCCTGATAAGGGTTTTTAAAAAATACATAGCTTCATTTAAGGCATATTTTACAGTCAGCTTATACCCTATTTCAAGGGTATAATTCAATGATTTTTTTTGTAAATTTATGAAGATGAGAGCATTTCCCTTATCCTAATAAAATTGTTCATGTTGATTTACTGTTAATTCTGTTCACCTCAACTTTCATCTTAGGCAAATAATAATCTTTGTTTCTCCATAGATTTTTCTTTCCTGGACATTTTGTGTAAATAAAATCATACCATGTGTAGCTCTTTTGTTTGCCTTCCTCAACTTAGCATAATGGTTTTGAGGTTTATTCACTTTGTAGTACGTATCAGTAATTCATTCTTTTTTTGCTCCTGAATAATATCTGATTGTCTGGCTATATCACACACATTAGTTTATTAATTCACCAGCTGATGAACATTAGGTTGTTTCCAAATTTTGGCTTTTATGAGTAATGCCACTAGAACATTTGCATATTTTGATAAGAATATTTGAAAAATACATTTGTTTGTTTTACAAAGAAACAAACACTTTAATTCTCAATATTTTCAATGTTTTAAATTCCAGTTTACTAACATATACTTAATGAATTTTTACTTTCCATGTTTATTTATAATTAATAGTAGGGGAATTTTTAATATTTGGAGAAAAATTTTACAGATAGTGGAACATTTGTAATTTTTCCCATTGATCATTAAGATCACTTTGTGTGGTTTAGCTTGAATGGCCGTTTTTCAGCCTCATACTACCATACAAAATGAGGTCTGCCTGTATGCACACACATACAAGATTAACATGTTTATACAAAAATGTATTAGTTATCAGAGGTGATGGGCTTATAAAGAATTTTTCTAATATTAACATTGAATTGCTTCAACAATTAAAAAATAAAATGTAAAAAATAAATTACATGGGGAAAATTCCTTTCATTTCTTTTTATCTCAATATGGAAATACCACTTATAGTACTTTTGTACATATCGGCATAATTAAAATAATGTTTTGTCTTTGATAAAATAAAGGCAGGCTGAGAGAGAGAGAGAGATACCGACTTACAATCACTTCATAAGAATCAGAACAGAAGAAGGAAGGAAGGAAAGGAATAGATGTTAAGCAGGCTGTAAGAACGCCATAAGAAAGCTCTGTAGTAGATCCACGCTACCTGTGAAATAAGGGTCTTTTGAGGAGGTGGCACATCAGAAGCAGTGATTCTGAGCCCTCACTCTCAGAACCTATTTGGTTTCTGAACTTTAAGTTAAGCGAATCAAAAAATTTAGACATGCTCATACGGCTGATAACATTGTTGGAATCCATGTCTCTAAGAGAACTTCTAGATTCATGCTGATATGATATTTAGTTTTTCTCTTAAAGAGGCAATAGTATTAGCATTAGTTCTGCAAGTGGCAATTTGATGTACACTGTGCATTTGCCATTAAGAGCATGCAGTACATGTTACATTTGCACGGAAGGACAGGGACATTACAGTATGAGACAGGGGTACCAGAGTTGGTCCCAGAAGCAGTAGGGTATTTTAAGGAAAAAAAGTTCCTTTGAAACCGAGTATGTGTTTCTTGACATATCTCTATCAACATCTGCAATAATAATAGTATTTATAAAAATATTTGATTTCAAATTTGAATTTGACATCGTCAATATAATTGAGGATTGAGGTATCCATAATGAAATTGGAGTTTTCTTAATCATTTGTTTTACCATAATCTATGCTGGCTGTGAATATTATTGATAGTACAAAATTATAGTCTTTTATAACATTTGTTGAAACACCACTATTGTCTAAAATTCAAGTTTTATTTTAAATGAACCTTTCAGAGCTGAAGTCTGGATAAAAAAATACACAGAGTTAAAGTTAAACATATAAATTGTTTTTATACATTTTAAAATACGATGAACTTATCAAAGTTGCTATATCAAGACACTAAACCTTTGGAAGGCTAATAACATTTCATTTTTTCAGGATTCTGTGAGAATATTAATATTAATCAGCAAAAATAATCAGTGGTCATGGTGATAAAAACATACTCCCTGGATGTGGAGAGGTATGAAATATATATAATTCCAGACATGCTTGTCCTAATTGCAAAAATCCCGGAAGAATGGATTTTCTCATGTCTCTGCAGGGTATTTCTTAAATCTATTACTTTATAAAGTCAAATACTGGCATATGAAAACCTTAGAAGTTCAGATATTACTTAAATTAAAATGTGTTATAATTTGAATTTTGTTCATTTTAAACTGACTGAATATTAACAGTGTAAAAGTGGTTTGGTAGAGAAGACAAAAGGGTAAAAAGATAAGGTATTGGCAGGAAATGGAAATTTTATAAATGGTTTAGTGGTTTAGTCTTTTTGAAAAACAGTGAATTATATACTTCAAATGATACTTAACTATTAAAATTGGGCCTTTATAATAATTCAGTCTGAAGTCCACCTCCTTGACATTGTAAATTCTCAATTCAGAAATAACCTTGGTTCAAAACTTGTTTTTTCAAGTAAAAAAAAAAAAGAAGCTGAAAAATTTAACTTCTCAGATAAGCCCATAAACACCAAAGGCACGTTTAAATGTTATGTTCTAGAGAACATAATTGCCATTTTTGTTTCTGTAGCAGACACTGTTTCATAAAACCCCTTTTCTAGATCCAAGTCCCCTCCTACACCTGTCTCTCTACCAACTGGCAGAAAGATTCAGCACTACCTGTGATTTGGAGCATACTGAGGGCCCAGGCAGGAAAGGAATGAACATGTGATCTCTTTTTGCTGCAGTTCCTCAGGCCTGGGAATCATGTGCTGGGATGATTCAGCTACAGCAGAATCCCAGCTACTAGAGCTTCCGAAATACAGTTGGACTGAGCACCTTTTACATGTGAAAATCATTATTAATGATGTCAATGACATCAGTGTCTTACATCTTTTTACCTTTTTCATTTAATCCTTGTACTGATCTGAGTGGATAGAAAGCATTGACTCCATTTTATAAATAATAATAACTAAACTTTATTATATTCTGTGCTATCTTGTCTGCACATATGGCTGCCACAATTTCTCCTATTCTCGAATGAGCATGATACTCTTAGCAGGAGGTCAAGTTGATTTCCCTTTCCCTCAGGTGACTTGCATTGATTGGTTGAATGGCGCAGAAAGAGGTGAAGCTGTGCCAGTTCAGAATTAGTCCTTACAATGTCAGCATGTTTCTGCTTTTACTCTCTTAAAACTCAGCCAACATGCTGTTTGGAAGTTCAGGATTTTTTGCAAGAGGGAGAGGTCATGTGAAAAAACAAAGCAGGATAAGACATCTTGTGACAGAGAGGCGATGTGCAGAGGAGGTAATGTGAAGAAGACTCAAGCCATTTAACTATCAGTACCAACTCTCTAGACATGTGAAAGAAGGTGTTTGCAACCTTCCAGGCCAGCTCATTCACCAGCAGAATTAAGCTGCATGAGGGGACTCACATGGAGCAGAAGAGCTGCTAAATTGTTGTTTTAAGTCATTAAACTTTGGAGTGGTTTGTTACACAGCAATAGGACACTGATAAGGTTTCTTGTATTAACTCATTTAATCCACACAATTCAACAGGCAAGGTAATGTCATTGTCCTCATGTTACAGATGAGGAAACTGCAGTACACAGAGGCTAAGTGACTTTCTCAAAGTCACACTAATAACTGGTGGAGCCTGAGTACAAAGCATGATCTTATGTCAGGTCCTACCTCTCATATGAGAACACGGAGGCTCAGGGAAAGTGAAGTGGCTCACGGTGAGATCAGATTTCAAGTCTGTGCATTCCGAAGCTTGTGCTTTTTTCAGGTTCAGTTTTGATGAAGCTTCGAGTTCATGGGTAAACTTCACAGAAGATGAGAGTAGGAAGGTAGGTTGGAGCTACATTGTGAAAGACCAATACGCTGTACCTTTAACCTCTGGCCTGATGATTCCTCACTTTAGTCGGTGATAGAATATTGCTCAATCAATGACAAATGACAAACCAAATAAAAAAGTATAATATATTCAGTACATGACATGTTCGGATTGCCAATTCATTTTCCCCCTTGGAAGGACTGTCATTGCAAATGACAGTCCTTCCTAAACTTAAAAAAAAAACACTTTAATTTGTAAAATAATGGAGAGAATATACAGTTATAGTTGCTTTCTTAATGTTACTAATTGGCAAAATAATATAGATAAATATATGTATGTATGCATATGAGTGTACATTTTTGCTTATAGAGGAAGTCCTCATTTAACCATCAGCCATAGGTTCTCAGAAACTATGATTTTAAGTAAAACTGCATGTAAGGAAACCAATTACCACATGCCAATTGATATAAATGAGTTAAATTCCTATGGCACATTTCTTGTCACAAAAAGATCACTGAATTTCTAAATAAAGATGAAGAACACTTCTAATATTAAACACTGACAAAAATGCAAGTTATACGTACACTTAGGTAAGATTAATAAAGACACATGAGATGATAATTTTCCAACCCACTTATTCCCTTTGGGGTCACAGGTGGCGAAGCCTCTGACAGCAGCTCAGGGCTCAAGGCAAGACACGCTTCCATGGCAGGGTGCGCTCACCCGTGCACACTCACACGCACACTCACTGGGACACGTTAGACCTGCCGACTCATGCAATGTGTGCAGTTTTCAGTGTGGGAGGAAACCAGAGTCCCTGGAGGAAACCCACACAGATATGGGAGAATAGATAAAATCCAGCATGGTGTGTGTGGCCCCAGCTGGGAATCAATTATTTTTTCTCATCGATCTTAAAATAAAATTATTTTAAACAAAATGAAGTTATGGAGGACTTGCTGTGTGTGTGTGTGTGTAAATATATATAAATTTACTGCATCATGAAACCCGAACATCTGAGGGCCACAACCACACATAAAAACCTTTGAAAGCTAATAAGATAATTTTTAAAAAGAATCAAGCTTAAATATGACATAAATTTTCAAATATATGGATATTTGTATTAAATAGTTTTCATAGTAGTAATAATAACTTACTACTTTAGTTATCTTTGGATGACCAACCTTTCCTTTACTGCTATATCCCTATTTATTCATGTCTCACTGGAGAATGTTTGGGACCAAAAAAAGAAGAGGAAAAAAAAAACCTAAGCATCATTTTCGGCTCTTCCTAGCATTTCTGGTTGTACCAAGAGTAATGCAGAGAGCCTATTTTGTGCTGTGAATATATATAATGATTGTTCATTTATTGATTCAATTTTAAAGATGCAGCTTTGTATCATATATATTTAATAATTATTGATATCTCTGATCTTGAAAATGATTGGACAGCTTTTATAACATACTACAGGAATAAGCAATGTTACTGCTATGAAATACCTTAGGATATTCCAAACTGAATTAAACAAAAACAATGACGGCAACAAGCTTTCATTTTAACACTCAGTTTTAATTTATGAAATTCGATGATGGGCAATAATTCAGAGAAGCTGTTTGCAGTGTACAACATGCTTTTGCCATCTTCAAATCAGTTGAAAATAATATTTTAATACAACTTTGATTTTTTCTACAATATCTCCCTGTAATTATGCTTTCACTAATTAAGGCTTTTTATGGTTTGGGTTTAATTCAGCCTTCAACGTATTTTTCATTATTTTTTTATTTGTGAGCTGTCAACAGTAACAACTCTACTCATTTTTTTCTTTTATTAAGGCCAGAAATTACTCCCAAGACCTCACCACAATTAAATACATGAATGGAAAGGCAGATGTTATAATGAGAAGCAAATTACTTTTTGCCTCAGTGACAACAAGTGCTTGAGATTCTATGAAGAATCTTCAAATAGCAAAACAACCAGGGAGGGCACTTCAGTTGCTGCATAAACAAATAGTACATGCAGATATTCTAATCAAGAACTCTGCCAAATGCTACCTTTAGCATTTGGTTTGCGTTTCTAATTTAAAGCATTCAGTGTAGAGTACTACCTTGGAATTTTAAGGGAATGCAAGCCATCGAATTTGTAAAACTATTTGTATGGAACTAACAATCATTTGTACAGATGGCATATCATTTTATATCCACCTGTGGAGTCTGCTCTTCAGTTTTTGCTTCTCAAAAGACAGCAAGTTGTGAAATGTGAACAAAATTTAAAAACAAAAAGCATGGATTTGAGACTGAGTTATTCAGATTTTTTAAGTACACACTTCAGATGAAGTAATTTTCTGTTATTTTTTTAATCCTCACCTGAGGGTGTATTTATTGATTTTAGAGAAAGAGAGGAAGGGAGGGGGGAGAAATAAACATTGATTAGTTGCCTCCCATGCAAATGATTATCAAACCTGCAACCTACGTATGTGCCCTGACTGGGAATCAAACCCTCAACTTTTTGGTGCATGAGATGATGCTCCCACCAACTAAGCGACTTGCCAGGGCTAATTTCCCAGTTTTAAGGTCAAAAAAGAAACTATAGGGATGTCATAGCTATAAACACAATGTATGAAACAATTTTATGTGAAATTCAAAGAATTTTATATTATGTTAGTGCATGGTTCTGGAACCAATCTTATGTAATCCTTGATTGACAACCTAGTTCTAGATTCATAAACTTGCTTATCTTGTTCATGGTGTTATTAAATTAACCACACTTTGCTGATGGACGGCTTGTCTGAGCATAACAATTTACATATTTAACCAACTGGAAACATGGTTTACAAACTGAAGAGTGTTAAATGCAAGACGGTTTTGATATGGAGAAATAAAGACAAGGTAATGCAAGAAGGTCAAGAAACAAGAAAGAAACAAAACAGAGCAAGACAAAATCCCCCTGAGTTGTCATTGCTGAAGCCCCACCTTGTGGCTGAAGTGGAAAAGGCCGAAACGAAGCCCCATGAATTTCCACCTTGCCAGGATAGCTCTGAACCATGTGCAAGGCTCCCTCAACGCCCAGTAACACCTTGTAAGGTAAATTCCAGAAATCATTTTCCTCATTTTAAAGATTAGCAAGTAAAGGCACAGACCAGTAATCTAAGTTAGGACACAGAATTTTCAGGGGGTGATAGCATGTGAACCAAAGCCATTTGCTCCAGAGTCATTACTCTCAAATCCTTATGTTATTGTATAAAATAATCATCTATTTAAAAACTAGAAATTAAGTAAAATGACGCATCTTCCATTTTTTTAATATCATGCTAGAACACTTACTAATAAACCTGTTTAACTCTCCTTCAACTCTGTTAGGCCGAAGTTCTATTTCACCATCAAGGGCCCAGATGTTTTATGTGCGGATACAGTTAGAGGTTCACCTGCAGTTCAAAAACAAAAACCTGATGAGGTGCGATTTATTCCCCAGGAGGACACAACCAGTCACAATCAGTTTGTATTTAATTTAACAATGTTACATTGGTTTTTCTTTCTTTATTGAATACAGAAAACTGTGATTCTCAAACACTCTTGAAATCATCTGTTTTATCTTTATCTTTTTGTTGGTTTACTATTAATTTACTGAATCTTTGACATGTGGCCACTATCCATTTTTATGTTTTTTTTTTTAATGTTTTTTACAACTTCCTCTTGTCAGATTGGTACGGGAAGGTTGAAATAAAGAGGCACCATGGCGTAGTACTAAAAGTGTACAGGTACCAACCAGACCAGCCTGGGAACACGCATGGATGCAGACAAATCGGTAACCCCCTGATCCTCAGTGACAGCATCTATGAAACAAGGGTAGTGACTATTAGCTCATACGGATTATAGTTGAAAGTATTATAAAAAATAACATTTCTGAGACGACTAAACTGAGCTTGACACATCCTCTCTAAAATTCTCAGCTCCTTTCATTTTTTTAAAGCTGAGATGGATGAATATTACAGTGTTCTGCCAATACACAATAGACTTTTGAATGCCACACTTAAGTAAGTGTCGGGGTCAGGGTAGATTTGAAAAAACTAAGAACAAAAGAAAGGTAACTAAAGTGAACAACACAAACGTCAAAACTGAATAATATGAGAGAACATTAAAAGAAATTTCCCTTTTTCTTTTTTTTTGAAAACAAGATTCTGTTTGCAAGTGTATGAAAAAATTTAGACCAAGAGAAGTAGAACTGCTATGTACTCTATATGTGAGGAAATACCCGAATAAATAAATGACTTTATATCTCAGAACTTTCTTACAGCATGCTCCCAAAAGAATTGGTTTCATATCACTGTGACAAACACTTTCAAACTTTGATGAAAGCAAATAATTTTTCCCATGAAAAAATAAAAATTCTCCCCCCATACCAGATTAAGAACTCCTATTTTAATGGAATTATCAAAAATGAGGCGATAATCATGGCCAAAAATAAGAAATGCTTTAGATATCACCCATTAATTAAAATTAATGTGATATTGGCAATTAATATTTTACTTTAAAATGTATAGATTCCCTTATCTATACCTACTCATTTATAGATTCCTTTTTTCAATGACAACGATAAAAGATTGAAATGGACCAACGAAAACAAGATATGTAGCAAACCCTTCAGTGTTAGCAGTTTCCATGGGGAAGCAATGCCTTTCACTGTGTTTAAGCTATTTCACAGCTCTGTTTATTTTAGATAAGTGATAGCACTGAAAATATTTTTTCATAGAAATCCAATTGTATTCAGGAATCTGGTTATTGTCCCTTGAATATTGACCAAGTGTGCATTTATTCATGAATTTAAGCACTTTTTATCTATCAATATATGGTACTTTGAATTCTTCTTTGAACTGATTGTAACATTTTACTGATTCCCTCATTAATTAATGACTGAAATAAAATATTTAGCACACATTCCTTTTATATTTGTATGAGAATCATGATTTTACCTTTTAAAAAAATTATTCCACCCAGGCTGGTGTGGCTTGGTGGACTGAGCGCCAGACTTCGAACCAAAGGGTCGTTGGTTTGATTCCCAGTCAAGGCACACGACTGGATTGTGGGTCAGGTCCCCAGTAAGGGTCACGTGTGAGGCAACCACACATTGAAGTTTCTCTCCCTCTTTCCCCCTCTCTCTTCCTCTCTAAAAATAAATAAATAAAATATTTAAAAAATATACATCCCTTATCTAACAATCTATCTCTATAAATATTTATAAGATCTCCTTAAACCTTTGGGTAAAATGATGTTGTCCAGAAATGGGCCATATATACCATCTATCTTCATATATCACTGCTGCATATCAGAAGTAGATGCCCAAGCCACACTAGGAATTATGCAGGCCACACAGAAAAGCTCTGCAACTGAGTAATAAAGTAAAGCATTACAATAAAAGGAAAAGGAGATTCTCCTTGTCTAGGTGAAGCATGGCAAAGGACAAGCAAATGGATGGTGTGTCTGGTTATTGGTCTAAGGACTGAATGTTCTTATAAAATTACTTGTATCCAACACATCAAGAGCAATTAGTCATTGCAATATTAGGTTTTACTTAAGTAGTGCAGATCATTTATAAGTCTAAGTTTAACTATAATAATCAGGAGAGCTGTTCTAGACTTTTTATTTAAAATACATACATATATTTAATAGCTCTAGAAATCTTAATCACCATTTTTATACCGTGAGTACACAGAAGATAAAGAATCTCTCATTGGTGAGATCTTAGGCAGAAACCTTAGAAAAGATAACCAAAGTATAAATAGCTCCACTTGTTTTGAGGTGACATGGACAAGGTGGTAAATGAAACTCACAAGATGGTCAAAACATTCACTTTTGTCGAATCCCTTTAGTTCTCTGGTCCTCCAGCTGCTACATTAGAGCGGCTGTGCCGTCTCCAGTCCTCCAGAGGGTCTAGGTGCTCGTACTGCTGGAGAACTTAGTCCTCTTTATACCAAACCTACTAAAATCCATCTGTATATGAGTGAGTTAGATGGCAGTTATATTTCCAATACATTACTTTCATAATCATTTAATTAGATATTTATATATTTTGATTTTTAAAAGTTTTTAATTTTTTAGCCAACTTTTTTTAAGCTCTCAGAACTTTTTCCATGGGTCTTGGAAAGTGCATAAATCCTAAACCACATTCCTAGAGGAACTAATTCTTAAAAAGTCCTATTCTGGATTTTAAAATCCATGTAAGTCACACAGACCTATTTTTATGCTTTCTCAGGAATGACAACGTTCCTGAATAAAAAGAGAGCGAAACCTCTTACTGTTTGCAGGTGGGAACGACAGTGGATCATGGACCTGTTTGTTTTTGGCTGCCCAGCAGGCTTTCCTGAGTAGTCTCCCAGTTTTGCAACCCTCTTTCCTAACAGACACTGACTCAGATTAAGCCCTTGGATTTCTTTGAAATGTTAACCATTGTTTGTTTGATCCTTGCCGCCTGACATACCTGTATTTCTGTGTGTTTGAACCCAATAAAAGCCTAGTGTGGAGGGTGCTCTGGGTCATTCTCCTCTGAGATTTTGACCACCTTTCCTCCCCAAGCAGA
Organism: Glossophaga mutica; assembly: GCA_039655065.1. Lineage (NCBI taxonomy): Eukaryota > Metazoa > Chordata > Mammalia > Chiroptera > Phyllostomidae > Glossophaga > Glossophaga mutica. The sequence goes on from CM077306.1 coordinate 56,005,794, forward strand.
TCATGTCTTGGTAGTTTTATTTTCATCCGTGATGAAGGGATGGGGCTCTGCGGGCGGAGCCCCCCCCCACATCTGGCGCCCAGGACAGGGGCCCCCCACACTTTCCAATAGGCCTTCCGCAGGTAATTTACCTTACCCCGAGCTGTAGAAGTGGACAGGTGACCCAGATCCAGGCTTTTACTGCTTGGGGCCCATAACCTGAGTCTGATGGAGGACAGAGTCTTTGCTAAATTGAAAGGCCAGTTTAAGTAGAAGAGAATATGGTCAACATAGGGAGAGAAGCAGAGACAGGCCGAGCTGATGAGATGAACTAAGAGGAGTCCTGTTGTGAAGTCTTGGGTTGCAAGTCCTACAGATGCCTGTGAAGCTACGTTAGGAACAGCAACACTTGCCACCCTCTAGTCGGACTCAGTATGTGGTGGTCTCTACAGCCAAGCTGCCTGCAAAGAAAGCCCAACTCAGCCACTTATTAGCTGTTGTGTCCGGTTCACATTACCAAATGTCTCTATGGCTTGATTACGTCAAAACAAAAAGGAGGAGAAGGAGGATAATAGTACTAACGCCTAGATCATGGGATTTTTGTGAAGACAAAATGAGTCAAAACCCATAGAGCACTTAAAACCATGCCATGCATATTGAATAATATGTGTTAATATTATTTCATCCCAGTGACAGAAATAGATATACTCTGTTTTTCTTAAGCTAGTTTGAGTTAGGCTTCTGTAACTTTCAGTTGACATTGCTGTGATTATTAGAGACACCTCTGGCCCCCACCTCTTCTATGACATGAACAGTAACTCCCATCGCACTCCCTCGGCTAAGAAACACCTGTTTCTGAGGAGGAAGGCAACCTGGTCAGCATTCCAGATTTCACAATTGCTGTTGTGCTAGAAGCTCTTCTCATTGTCCCAGCATGAAGTATTCTTTGTTTTGGATCCCCAGAGGGCCACCTCAAGTTGACTTCTCCCAGGTAACTTTACGGACAGAATATACAAGTGTTTGCTTTGGAGATCTGACCAAGTAAATAACAAACAACAACTGTTCTTTCTTTTCTAAAGGAGATATGGATGGACAAATGACAGTTTTTAAAAATACATCTACTTTGAAAATTTAATCATTAAAGTACCGGTTCATTTGAAGTAATAGAGAAAATAGGTATACACTAAAATCAGTAACTGGAAGAGGCCCATAAAGAAAAGTTAGATTAAAAATGTGGTTTACAAATCAGTAAGTTTCATGGCAACCTTAATTGTTCCAATTATTCATTTTTTGGTTGGAAAAAAATCAGAGGGCCACGTGAAAGGGCTGCCACCACCTATCTTTCACTTCTCGTTATTGGTCATTTCACCCAATTACAGATGTCAGGAAATTTAGTGTGTGAGAATTCCTGCTGAGGGGTATTTCTAAGCTGAAAATAATTGAACTGGACATGAAATCAAAGCCACTGGAACAGGAGCATTTACTCTAGAGGAAAATCATCTTGATAGAAAAGTCCTGGCTAAAGATCATGTCAATGACCCAGCTTATTTCATGGAGTAGCACCTGAATAGAAGCTTAAAACAGGAAGAGACTCAAATGAAAGATTTTCAAAAATTCTAATTTGGGTTACTTCCACGCAGGACTTACATCATTCTGATTGGCCTGTCAAGGGCTAGTCATATGCCTAACCACTAGCCAGTCACTATGGCATAGGACAACATGTTCTTGTTGGGCAGACGGAGCCACCTGCCCGTTCCACTTCAAAGATGGGGCAGCACTGCACTCGACTCAACATAAACTGAGGTAGGAGGGTATTGTTTGTCAAAAGAAGTCAAGGGTATATAAGGACAAATGGCTACACAATGAGCCAAACCTCCAAATTTTCACTGTTGCAAGGAATTGATACTTTGCCTGATCCTAGGAAGGCAGTATATTTCCAAATAGGCTCTGTAATGGAGACCAAAAAAAATATGATCAGAGCAAGGACAGAGTGAAGAGAAAGCAGAGCCATTTTATGTCAATCTTTTAAAAAGTATTTCATTTTGAATGCTTTTCCTATCTTTTAAATTTTTATGTACTGAGTTATAATTAAAATTAAAAAATTATGTCTTCTAAATGATATATTGTTTTTTAAAATAAATTAAGAGAAAGTGATACAAAAATATCTAAAGATACATAAAAATTATGTATATTCTAAATTATATTTTTTATTTTTTAAAATAAATTAAGAGAAAGTGATACAAATACATCTTAATTCTATTATTAGTCTTAAGGGAAAGATCTGTGGTTGGTAGGTTTTTGTTACTTTACTCATGTGAATCCTGATGAAAAAATATTTTCACTCTGAATAACAAAAGAAGCAAAGTTTGTAGTAGACTAGTTCAATTAAAAGTATTTAATTGTTTTATCTGATAGCCATTTATTTGTCTCTGATGGTATGGAATTCGAATTTGTGAAAACATGTTTTAATTTCATTCATCTTTCCTTAGATATTATTCCTGATTATATTTTGATGTTTTTCATTACTGACCAAGATATGCCATTTTAGAATTTAATTGGTAATATTTTGATGTTAATTAACTTATGCCAGCAATTTGGTTAATGTTGTGGAGCTTAACTTTCAAAATAGTTGCTTTCAAGGCATTTATTTTACATTTTAAAAACACCTGGCAGTGAAAGACAGAACTTTTCAGTGAAAACCTTACATACGTTTTTAGATTTCAGATTTATTTATTCATCGAATTTTTATGGAATTTATTGGGGTGACATTGGTTAATGACATTATTTAGGTTTCAACTCTGTAACACATCGTCTGTATATTGTCCTGTGTGTTCACCACCCCAAGGCAAGTCTCCTTCTGTCCCCGCTTAGCGCCCCTTTACATTTGAAAGTAATAATTTAAAAATTCCTGCCTCTTCTTAGGATTTATCAGTACCAGTTTATGAAATATGTATAACACAATGGTCTTTAAATAATACATAGAATTGGATGCTGTGGCTAGACTGTACAATATTTTTATAGAAATAGCATAATGAATGTTCTTGGTTCTGCTACCAGCTAGGTGCGTGTCCTTGGACTGACCACAGTTCTGAAGGACCTCGTTTTGCTTATACATAAGATGGAAAGAATAATACTGGGGAATTCATTTTTGTGTCTTGAAGTTATACATAAAATAAAGCCAGAGAATATCTGTAAAAGCATGCTGTATATTTACAAAAGGCTACACAAATTTAAGACAATATTGTTACAGGGGATTTGCATAACCCTTAAAGTCATCTTTGTCCTTGGATTCTAAAAATGCCCATGGGGTCAACTGGGTTTTGAAAGCCTGAATGAGTCAGGGCAGTTTCTGGTAGCACAGAAGTACCACGAAGAGGGGTTTAGCCCTGCGGCCTCCTTGGGCCACCTGGAAGGTTTGGAGCCTCAGTCAGAGCAGGAGCGCCCACAATTCCATAGCAGCACTGGTCCCTCATCAGCTGACACAGAAACAGCAAGCTGAGGGTGGCAGTGCCTACTGATTACTGAAGAGAATAAATGGATTTTTATGGAGAATTTCAGAACAAACTGGGAGGAATTTAAAGGGTTAGAATTTTCACAGAGATGGCAGAGAGCAGAACCAGAAAGTATGTTTTATTACTGTTCCTTTATTATATTTTTTGTTGCCATGCTAATTCCATGTAATTAGTATGTCTTCTAGTAAAGACTGGTATCAAAAGATAAAAATATTTGGCAGAATTCTCTACTCAAATGAAGATGTATAATTGCCCTGAAATAATGTAAACTAACATGTTTTCATGATTTCCTCTTCTTTTTATAGAACACTTATTCTGTTGACCATTTCTTTTGGAACACATTTTAATTTTGGGATAAAACAATCATGTAAAATTCTTGAAAAGCTACATAGGCATAAATAGTAACATAAAAAATTATTTGAAAAATCCCAACATTTTAAGGCTCAGATATTGTTACTCAATATTCTTTCTAGTTCATTTCTCTTTCTAGCCATGCACTTCTATCTGCTATTAATCTATTTATGTTGGCCCATTAATCTATTTTGCGTAATTGGAAATATATTTTAGATTTGATTTTAGATATTGCAATTTTTTCTTATAATATTAGGTAATCACCATTTTCCCACAACACAAACTCATTTCTTAAATAAAATAGTTGTGGTTACCACCTATTACACATTTCCTAATGTTTTTATAATAAATTTCAAACACTTCACTAGCAAAATAATAGCTCCAGGGTCATTCGTGTCCTCAATTACAATAAACTCCTCTGGGAGCATCTGAAGTTAACACTTCATAATTTAGGGAAAATGTCAGATCCACCCGCTAAATCAAGGAAATGTTTATTTATTATCTCATGTTTGACAAATGCTGACTTTTGAAGCACTTAGGATTCATAGGATGCATATGTTATTAAGAGGAAAGTGGGAGAAGGTATGGCTTTAGGTGACGGAGTTGGGGCTTTATAAGGGAACAAACTAATGTTTACACTTTATTTGTAAGTTCTATGTATTCATTTTCTATTCCTAGACAATAAATTACCACAAAATTAGCAGCTCAAAGCAACACACATTTAATAGCTCGCAGTTTCTGTAGGTCAGAAGTCTGGGTGTGACTTAAGTAGGTCCTTTGCATCAGGGTCTTAGCAGGCTGTAATCAGGATGTCAGCCAGGACTGAGTCCTCATCACAGGTTCAGCTGGGAAAAATCTGCTTCCAAGACTCTTCAGCTTATTAACAAAATTGATTTTCTGGCATCAGAACTGAAGATATTAGTTTTTGCTGGAGACCATCCTCAGCTCTTTGAGGTTGCCTGCAGTCCTTGCCACATGGGCTTCTCCAATATGACCGCTTACTTAACTGTAGCCTGCTTCTCCAAAGAAAGAAACAGAGACTCTAATTTTCTAGCAAGATAGGCTCTACATAGCTCACATAATCATGGGAGTGACATCCTTCACTTTTGTCACATTATGTTGATTAGAACAAATTACTATGCATGATGTCAGATGGGTACTAGACTTATTAGGGTGATCACTTTGTAAGTTAAATAAATGTCTAATCACTATGTTAAACACATGAAACTAATCATATTGTATGTCAACTGTAATTTTAAAAATTTAAAATAAATAAAAATTAAAAATGTATGTATGTTAGGTTCTCTATGTCAACACAAATTAAAGGCTGAGCTAATGTTTAGAGAGTATTTGCTTGAACGGCCTTCCATTATCATTCATAGGATGTTCACAGGAGAGATTTTTTAATGCATTTAAGAAAAGAAAGTAAACAATAAAATAAGTCAGATAATGAGAAAAAAAGGAGAAGCAGCAGTAGCAGCAGTAAACCTGAGGTCGTGTCCTCACTCAAGAGGTTGAATACTAGAAGGGAGATATTATTGGGGGTCACCTTAAGATCTGCCCTCACATTTCTATAATTTTCAAAATTTCTACAATAAACATGTATTGTGTTTACAAAAAGACAAAAGGTAATTTTTAAGAAAATTTTAACAAAGGGGTGTGTATCTTTAAAACAACATTAAAATAGTTAACATAATGAAATTTTAAAATTGGCATTTATGTTAGCTTCAGAAATATCAAGCACATAAGAATAAATGTAACAAATGATATGTTAGATCTCTAAACTGAAAAATATAAAATATCACTGAGAGAAATTTTAAAGGTCCAAATAGCTAGAGATGTTTTATGTTAAAGAATTGAAAGAAAAGACAGTCTCTGCAATAAACAGTGTGGGGAGAAATGGATAGTCACTTGTGAAAGAATGAAACTGGACCACTTACACCACACACAAAAATTAACTCAAAGTGAACTAAAGACTTGCCTGTAACACACCAAACCATAACACTCCTAGAAGAAAAGATAGGCAATCAGCTCCTTGACGTAGATCTTGGTGATAGTTTTTTAAAATCTGACACCAAAATTAAAAGAAACAAAAGCAAAAATAAACAAGTGGAACTATGTCAAATTAAGAATCTTTTGCTCAGCTAAAGAAACCATCAACAAAATGAAAAAGCACCCCATGGAATGGGAAAAATAATTACAAATTATTTATCTGATAAGGGATTAACAAACAGAATATATAAAGAACTTACTCAACTCAATAGCAAAAAAACATTTACTAAAAATGAGCAAAAGATCTAAATATACATTTTTTTAAAGAAGACACACAAATGGCTAATAGATATGACCATGAAAAAAAGATACTCAAAATCATTAATCATCCAGGAGATGCAATTCAAAACCACATAAGATATCATCTCACAACTGTTAGGAGGACTATTATCAAAAAAAAAACTAGAAATAACAAGTGTTGGAGAGGATGTGAAGAAAAGGGAACCCTTGTGCACTATTGGTATAACTGTAAATTGGTGCGGCCAGTATGGAAACCAGTATGGAGGTTCCTCAAGAAATTAAAAATAGAACTACTATATGATCCAGCAATTCCAATTGTCGGTATTTTTCATAAGAAAATGAAAACATTAATAAAGATATATGCACCCCCATGATTGTTATGATCATTGCAGCATTATTTACAATAGTCAAAATATGGAAACAACTTAAGTATTCATGGATGGATGAATGGATAAAGAAATTGTAAGAATATATATATATGTATACATACACACACACATTCATATATATATATATAACATAATGGAATATTATTCAGCAATAAAAAGAATGAAATCTTGCCATTTGTGACCACATGGATGAAACTTGAGGATTTTTTGCTAAGTGAAATAAGTCAGAGAAAGATAAATACCAAATGATCTCACTTAAATGTGGAATCTAAATAAGAAAAATAAAAACAAAAAATCCCCATACTCATAGATACAAGGAATAATACATTAGTGGTTGCCAGAGGTGGGGTAGGGGTGTGGAAGGTGACAAAATGTGTAAAGGAGACCAAAAGGTATACATTTTTAGTTATAAAATAAATGAGTCATGGGTCGGCACTGTACTGCATGGTGACTGTCATAAATGAACTCTATCACATATTTAAAAGTTGCTAAGAGAGTAAATCTTAAACATTCTCATCACCAGGGAAAAAAATGTTTTGTAACTATATGTGGTGACAGATGCTGACTAGAGAGTGTGATGATCATCTCACAACACACACAAATACTGAGTCACTGTGTTGTACCCCTGAAACCAACAATCTTACATGTCAATTACACCTCAACAAAGAAAAAGGTATTTAAGCATTAATATTTTAGATTTCATTTCTAAAATTAATGTATAGTTTTAAAGTATACCAATTTAAATTCTAGAAGTTGTGTGTGTGCACGTTAAACTGATTCTATAAACTTAAATGCAAACATAAAGGAATAGCATAGCTCAAATAATCTCAAAGAAGAATTAGGTGGAGGAAATTCGCTAGGTTCTAATATTGATGGTAAAGTTGTAATAAGGAAGTTAGTGTGATATTGGCATGTGGATGGACGGAGACCCGCGTCATGGAATACTGAGTCTGTAAGTAGATCCACGTGCAGAGGATAACTTGATTTTTGACCACTGTCCACAACACTTCACTGTGGGTCAGGGAGCAGGAGTGGCCTTTTCAAGCAATGGTGCTGGGTCAATTAGATGCCTACATGCAAAACAATGTCTTGACCTCTACCACATACCACACACAAAAATTAATTCAAATGCACCATGAGTCTAAAAGTGAAAATAATAAAGCTTATAGAGTAAAACAGAAATATTAGAAAACTAGGGTAGGCAAATATTTCTGAAACTGAACATTAAAGTAAGAATTTATAATTTAGACTTTATCAAAGCATTTCTGATGAGCAAAAGACATCATTATGAATGAAAATATGCAAGACACAAACAGGGAGATGATAATCTGCAAATGATTTATATCTAGCATCTATGAAAAAACCTACAAACCAAAACTACAAATACCAATTTAAAATGATGGGGAGAAAAACTAAACTGAAAAATACACAGAATAAGACTTCCATATGGCTTGTGAACTTCGACAAAGTGGTCAACATCATTAGTCACTAGGGAACTGCAAATAAAGCCATAATCTATTTTTTCCCCTTTTTACACATCCACCAGAATGTCTACCATTAAAAATACTAAAAACCACAAACAATAGAAAGGGTATTGAATAACTAGAAACCTCATACATTGATAGAGGAAATGTAAATTAGTTCAGTTACTTTGGATGTTGCGGACCGTTCAGCCTGGTTTCAGGAGTTGTAACCCTCACCCCATGGTGGGCTGTGTAAGAGCCCAAGGGACCCTCTTCATCTGGGTCTGTTCTGTCACAAGGATGTGACCTATTAAGGAGACAAAGCTTATCTCCCTGGCAGGAGCACTGCTTCTGCCTTACCCATCTCTGGCCCCATAGCTTGGTTGGCAGTCAATGACGAGTAAGACTCCTCATGGGAGGGGCAACCTAAGCCAGACGCGACCACTTGGGAGGCCTCATGGAAGGACTGGGGGGGGAGGTTGCAGCAAAGAGGATGTGATGGACCCTCGCCCCCCAGCTATTCTGACATAGCCTGAGTCCTTATTTCCATCTGGGAGATGTCTCCTGCTTCCTAATTGGCTTAAAGCCTGAAACTGTGGGGGTGAGTGGTACAGCCCTGTCCTGGCCAGGACGGCTCCTTGGGTGATTGGCATAAGAAAGAATTCCTAAAGCCCTGTGAAACCTGCTTTGCTAAGAGTGCTCTTCCTGAGGTGACAAGTGTCCCAGGAGGAAATGAGCATGTCTCCCAAAGTCTGGCAACCCCCCTTCCTGACAAACACTGGCTCAGATTAAGCCCTCAGATTGCTTTGAAATGTTAACCATTGTTTGATCCTTGTCGCCTGACATACCTGTATTCCTGTGTATTTGAGCCCAATAAAAGCCTAGTGAGGATGGGGCTCTAGGTCATTCTCCTCTGAGAGTTTGACCCCTTTCCTCCCCAAGCAGAAGATGTCTTGGTAGTTTTTACTTTCATCCGTGACGGAGGGATGGGGCTCTGCGGGTGGAGCCCCCCCACACTGGCGCCCAGGACAGGGTCCCCCACATTTGGAAAGTAATTTAGCTGAATCTATTAAAGCTAAACATAAGCCAGCAATTGCGCCAGTATTTCTATTCCTATCCAGGAGAAATAATAGATATGTCTACCAAAAAGTATATTAAAGTTTTCATAGTACTTTATTCAAAACTTAGTCAAAAAATGAAAACAACTTAAATCTATATCAATAAAAGAACAGATAACCAATTTGCATAATACTTATTCAACAAATACAACTCAGAAATAAAAACATATTATCATTAGACGCAGCAACATGAACAAAGCCCAGAAAAATCATATTAAGGGGAAAAAGATGGACAAAACAGAATGTATATTGTCTGATTTCATTTATATAAAGTTAAGTAATATATATCCTGGTGGAAGTCAGAACAGCTTTTGACTCTGGGTCTCTGAGAAGGGTGTAATAGTAACTGCTAAAGACTGTAAGGGTAGCTCTTGAGGTAAAATCTTGGGCTGAGTGATGCTTAAGTGGATGAATGGAAACATATACATTCAAAAGTAAACCGAGCCATACATGAAATTTATACACTTTACTACATGTGAATTAATCATGTCAAAATAAGAGGCACACCAAGGGCAAAACCTTGCCCATTCATATTTGCTCCCAGATCTCATTGCATTACAATTACAAGTACCAGGGCCTTTGCTTAATCTTAATCTTAATATTTAATCTTGTTTCATGTGTGCTAGTTCTATTTTTGGTTCAAAACCTTCTCTTTTAATATTCTGATGGTATCTGAAATTTTACCTCTTCTCACTGGCTTTATGACATGATACTGCGATTAGCCTTTCCCTCCCTTGTGAAGAAACACTGAGTTATATTTTGATCCTGGCTGTGCCCTGGCTGTGCCCTGGCTGTGCTACATCCATTCACCTTGTCCATTATTTATTTGTAACAACTAAGGAAACTGAGATCTAAGAGCTTAGGTAACCAGTACGAAATAACAGAGTTAACTACCCTCAAAATGTATACTAACACCCACAACTCCTTCTCACATCCTTTTCTGACAGTGAAGTTCTGAGATGATACACTCTGTTTATAAAGTCTAGAGCAAAAGAAAAGAGTAGAAATAGTACAAGAAAAGCAGAAGAGCTTCTACTGCAGTTTTTGGGGATTACTGTTTTAGGGACATGGAAACTGACATTTAGAATTTAAAATGAATTACTAGCATCATCAGTAAATTTTATTAATGTCAGCCACAAAGTGTATTCAGATATTACTTTTCCACATTTCTAATGCAAATATGCAAATGATCCATCCAAACAACAAAATAATATACTCAAAATTACTTTCATGCAATCAGATTTGTTCATCTCAAAATAATTTTAATATTCACATGCCAATTATTAAACTACTCATTCAACAATGTATTGTGCACAGTGTCTTCCATGAACCTACTGAAATACATGTAAATAAAAATCCAAACTCTGTACAATTGCAAAATGGAAATTCTCAGTAATGGATATAACATAACATTAGCAATTACAATCAAAAAAGAAAAATTACTTTTTGATCAGTACTCTGTTTCAGGAGGATTGCTTACTAGAACAGCGAGGGAGGAAGGGAATGTGGCCAGCTAATGAGCAGATTCAAGACTGGTGGTATGTGGTGTTGGATGTTGCAGGCAGATTGCCCCAATTTCTGAAATATGCCTTATGAGAAATTTACAGGTATCATTATGCATCACAATAAAAATAATGAAGTCTCCTTGTGTTGTACATAATCTAGATATCAACCATAATGCTAATGTCCCACCAGCACCAGAAAATTTTCATTAGCAACACACACACACACACAAAAAAAAATAGGATCTAGTATAATAGCTCTAAAAGTATGTTCTGAAAAACTGGAATCTAAAAGAAAATCCTACCAGTGATTTTCAACCTTAGTTGTATATTGTCATCATCTGTTTAATAATTTGCATTGTAAAATGACAATAATTCTTTGTATCTGAACCACTATTTTAATTTACTCTGGTCTTGGGTGAGGATCAGTTTCTCTATATTTTTAAAACACTCCTAGGACTGAGAATCACTTATCCATACAGAAATAATCAATTCAGAAGATTTTTTTAAATAACTAAGAAATTTATTTGAAATAAGTAAGCAAAAGTATAGTGATCTCTAGTATTTGAAAACTACAGATATTCTCTCCACTGTCTGTTACACTGAAGAGTGAAAATTCTAAGGAATTTCCACTCTTCTAATTCTACAATTCTACAGAACGTGGCAAAATAATAAAGTGTCCCATGGGTGATTTTGCTATGAGCCCTCTGCTGCATGCTGACCATCCAGAACAATTTACATGCATGAATGTCCCTTCTGACTTGTAACCATATTTGGCTGGAGGATGAGGTGAGGAAAGTTTACTAGAATTCTACTGCATCAGCTGTTTCTTTTCTTCTATAAATATAATACCAGTTCAACATACTGGGTGAATAAAAGTTTCAGAAGGTTATTTTAATTCTATGAGGGAAATGGGATCAAGGGCACCCTGATTCTTAAATAATGGCAATGATCTTGGGCTAACTTCTCTCATAGTGATATTCCCTTCTCTGGAAATGGCTTCACACTAAACAGGAATGGATCCTTGGTAGCCATGCTCTTATCTGACTATTCTTCTAGCCACATTTGATTAGTCCTGTCATGGACAGTTAGTCAAGCTCAAGTGCTAAGGAAAGGATGTTATGTCTCCCCACCATGATGATCATGATGAATAGAGTCGATGTCATATTCCCAGCAAGTGGGAGAAGATGGTTCATCCTGATAAAGGACTGAATTGACATTATTGGACAGGAAAAGTATGTGAGTAGGGAGGGAGAGGGAATGAGAAAGAGTCTAATGCTCTATGTAGAGTAGTTCATTTTGTTCAATTGTGTATTTTCCCATCCTATTAGTTTAAGGTTTGACCCTTCTCTGAGCACCAATTTGCTGAGGTTTTGAGTTGGTTGCTATTACCTGCAATTTTATTCAAGAGACTCTTCTCATTATTAAGCTTTAAGTTAAGAGGATGCTACTTGTAAAAAGAAAACCATGTAAGTTAAAGCTCTGTGAGACAGTGGGAAAAGAAGAAAGGTAACAAGAAGAGGAAGTGGAGATTTGTGTTCCTATTTTTCTCCATTTGGTGGTGAGTCAGGACAAAACCCAAAAGCAGAGAGCCCTTTCCTGCTCCATATTTAGGAATTTTGAAAAGACTTCTGTGTAGTGCATTGAGCACCAACTTGGTACATTACAAACTAGTTAAGAAGCAGAACAGTATGACCACAGACACAAGGGCTTTAGTTAGAATTCTTGAAATTCTCTTAGTTCCTTCTATTCCCAGAGAAGGGGCAATAACTGAAAGAAGTTAACTCAAAATCATTGCCATCATTTAGCTGAAAGGCAATGGACTGGCCATGGACCTACCGTAATGAGAAAAACATAACCGTGTCACAGACACGTCGGTTCTGGCCACAGAGCCTGTAATGGAAGGCGGGGAGAGGCTCAGTTATCTGTGGTCAGTAGAGTCTGAGGGGGATGTGGACTCAAATAGAGACATATGTCCATTGCTTCTCTTAACATTATTTTAGCCAAAGCTATGGACTGTGCAGTAACCAAGCAACGACTTTGGCATTAGAAGCCAGGAGGTTTCATAGCATTCAGGGAATATGGGATGTTTTTCTGGAGAACAGAGGAGCAAGCGTGGTAAGCTCTTCCTCTGCCTCTAATATAGACGTGATTTTAAAAATGAAGTTAAGAAGGAAATTGGAAGATTATGAAATAACAACCCAGACAGCCTGAATTTTATTCTCCAGGAAGAAATATTGCTTACATTATCAGAACAGGATAGGTTTAACAAATAGGTCTAGAATTAAATTTTCCCTTCCTCTTTCTACTTCTTTTCCTAATGACCAGTAGATAAGAACTTGGGATGAAGAGTTACATCAGTTATAGAAAATTAAAGGAGATACATTTTTCTCTGCCTATCTGCATATAGTGTGACCAGAAATCTTTTTGTTTTGTTTCTAGCTAATTTCATGTTTTGTGACAAGCTCCCCATGTTCCTTAGCAATGTTTAATTTAAAACATAGTCTGTTAGAAACAGTACAATGAATCTTTCTGTGTAATGCTCAGTTTCTTCTGGGTAAATGCCCAGTCTCTTCAGCCTCCTCTTGCCTTAGTCTCTTTCACTGTAAAGCTACAGGGAAGGATGTGCCTTAAAAGTTTCCAGTCAGAACAGAATCTTTCGGCACAGTGTGCCCTGGGCGCTCTTGCCAATAGGTCATGTCTCATGATACCAGGCTAGGTGTAATGCAAGTTATTGTCCTCAAAACTTTTTCGGAGGTCAGTGGTGCTTGCTGACAACTTTTGACTTGGCTCCCTACAGCCTGCTCTGTGACTTCTATGCCACCTTTTCTCCACATTTACGTACCCTATCTTTTCTTTTATTCTTTCCAACCTCAGTTGGGTCTGGGGAATGGCTAACTGTTTTTTAATGACTCCAATTTCATATGCATCTAGTCTATAGCAAAAAAAAAAAAAACCTGATGGCTTTCCTGTCATTGGCAGAAGTAGTATTTACTTATAACACGAGGGAACTCTTTCAGCTAGTCCCTTTAGCCTTAGACATTGATATACTAAAAGCAGAGCAAAAATTTATTTTAAAATTCTTTTCAACAGTTCCATACTTAAAGGCCAGAAGGTATTTTTTTAAAGCCTTTCTTTAATATTCTTTGAAACAGCTAGATGAATGATAGGAGCCTACTACTGCAAATATAATATATTGGAAATGATAAAAGCAAAAACACGCATTCATGATTTAATATGATCTTATTATATTATCATGGTAGGTAGAATAATGGATTCCATGGTTGCCCATGTCTTAATCCTTAGAACCTTGTAGGCTATATCACAAAGGGAAGTCAAGGTTACAGATGGAATTAAGGTTGCTGACCATCTGACCTTACATGTGGAGACTATCCTGTATTATATTACCTGGGTTGTCCCAATATAATTAACAGTTCATAGAACTGGAAAAGAAGGGCAGAAGGAGAGATCACAGTGATGCTATGTGAGAAAAATTCAATCCGCTCTTTCTAGCTTTAGATGGAGAAAGGAGCCATGAGCAAAGTACATGGACTGCTTTTGGAGGCTGGAAAAGAAAAAGAAACAGACTCCCCTGGAGCCTCATTAGGAAATGCAGAACTTCCAACACTTTGAATTTATCCAAATGAGACTCATATGAGACTTGTGATCTCCAGAACTGCAAGATAATAAATTTGTATTGTTTAAGCCATGGAGTTTGTGGTAATTTATTATAGCACCAATAATTGGACACTAATGCCATGATTTAAATTGAAAAGTGGCTTGAAAAACCTCGAATGAAGCTCATCTTACCCCTCCATTGCCTTTTTTGCCCATGTGGTTTCTACTTTGATCATTTCTTTAATTGCTCATTATAGCCCTAGATTTAAAATCTATACCTGTGAAGAGAAACACAAAGACTAAAATATTAGTTTTCCTATTTGAAAATAACTCCAGAAAAATAATATTGAGTAAGAAAACATTTCAAACTAATGGTAAAAATGAGTCTTTTAAAATTGTATTCTCAACTCAATGAGCCATGCTCATCTTTGCCTCCCATTACCTGGAACCACTGAGAGTTGACTATTTAAAATAAACAGTGTTTTCAGAATTTTGAGCTATTGCTGACTGCATTATGACTGGTGCACTGTGCTGGCTGGGTCAGTAGACAGCTGTTGTTTTATTTATTTGTAGACTCCTGGACTATATTTTATGCTTGAAAGACATTGTGCAGGGATGATGTTTCCTTTGCTCTATAGTCTGCCCACTGAGTAAATTCTTAGACAATGAGACTCTATTTCTTTGGTAGGAAGTAAACATTCAAGATAACTGACACCAGGAAAAAATTCTGCAGAAAGCTTGAACAGTAAAATGATGCCAACTGAAAATATGACTCTGTCCTGTCAAAAACAACACTAGTCTTAATGTGGATCTATCTGGAAGACAAATGGTTGCCACTGAGTGAAAGGGTTTTGTTATGCAAGACAGACCAATCTGGCTATTTGTCATCAAAGCAAGAGATTACAGTTGGCCTCTTGCTCCCTATGAATGCCACAATAAAATAGACTCTAGTTCTCAAAGATCCTCTTAAATGGCAATGATGAAATAATAGGTGGCTACAGATTAGAATGGTAACTATTTTAAATCAAGACAGATGACTTTCTACATTTTAAGTGGGAATGAATGTATAGATTATCGTTTGGGCCAGATTTCAACAATCCTAGACTTAAAATTGTAATAATGAAGTAAGGTAAGTAGACAGGAAACACTTTATAAAGAAATTTGAGACTTATGTTTCAACATACAACAAGCAAATATATACCTCACCCTACCCCTAATCCCCCTGAATAAATGAGATAATAGAAGAGTACTTTGGAAAATCAAGTAAGTTCGGGTACTTCAAATATTATATATGTAAAATTGTAAAAGGCATAGTATTGCTATTCAACAAACATTGATTGTATATTGCCTTGTTTTTATCATCCTGCTAGTCAACAGGGACACCAAGTTGAATTTTTGACATAGACTTTCCCCATGAGAACAGTGGCAAGGAATATACATAAATATTTTTGGTGGGAACATTAGAATATATGCATTTAGTTAAAGATAGTTGCAGCAAGTGTGTTGATTATGGTGCTTGGAACATCTATCAAATCAAATAATTGAAAAGTTTAAATTTAAATATAAATTTGGTGTTCTTTTTTATTGAAGCCCCCAAAACGTACCTAGCCAAGGTCAGAAAAGTATTCCTGAATGGATGTCCACTCATTCAGTACTTATAGGCGCTTGAAGAATTTGTGATCTTAAAAAAAGGAAATTCTAATTTAGAAACTGAGTTATTTGTCTCAATAAAATCTGTACAAATCTTTTATACTAATGTTGAGCCCTCCTTCAGATATTTCACAGAACAATGCCAAATGTAGGCTGACATCTGTCTTACTTCAGAGTTGATGAGATTTTGACAAATATAGCTACTATTATATTAAAAGTATAGCCTGTAATACTTTTAATACAGATAAAAATGTATGTAGTAGGGCAGGCTTGGCACAAGGTACTGGAGACTAGAAAAGAGGAGAAAAAAGCCTATATGCTATTCAAGTTGGAACACTTCTTAATATTAAACAGACAAAAGATTCATTTTCTGATCAAGAAACAAAATATAAACGCTCTTCTTGTCTTTTCATTATGATGAAAAAATATCAACATTTAAATATTAGCTCTATGGAACTCTCAATAATTTTTTAATTTAAATGGTTCATTTAAATCCTGCAGCAATATTATTCTCCCATAGCTGTTAAGCTTGGCATCATACACCACAATAAAGATCAAAAGTAACCTACAGATTCAGTGCAATTCCTATCAAAATTCCAATGGCATTTTTCCATAGACATTGAAAAAAACAATCCCAAAATTTGTATGAAATCACAAAAGATATCATACAAAGAGCAAATAGCAAAAGTGAGATCCCAAATAGCAAAAGTGATCTTGAGAAAGAACAAAACTAGAGGCATTGCATTTCAACTATATTCCAAAGCTATAGTAATCAAATTAGTATGATATTAGCATAAAAACAGACACACAGATCAATGAACAGAATAAAGAGCACAGAAATAATTCAATTTATATACAGTTAATTAATTTTTGACAAAGAAGACAAGAATGAACAATGGGGAAAGAACAGTTTCTTCAGTAAATGGTGTTGGGAAAATCAGATTGCTATGCAAAAGAATGAGACTGGAACATTCTCTTACACTGTACATAAAAATAAATGCAAAATGGATTAAAGGGTTGAATATAAAACCTGAAACCATAAAACTCCTTGAAGAAAATCTAGAGTAAGTTCTGTGGCATTGGTCTTGGCAATAATTTATTGAATAAGCCAGCACAATTTATTGAATAAGCCACCACAAAAGCAACAATAAACAAGTGGAACTACAACAAAGTAAAAAAAAATATGCTCAACAAAATGAAATGGCAACCTATGGAATGAAGAAAATATGTAAATCCTATATCTGATAAGAGGTTAATATCCAAAATATCCAAGATATTCATACAACTCAGTAGCAAAAAGCAAATAACCCAAATAAAAATGTACAAAGAACTTGCATAGCCATTTTTTTCAAAGAAGACATGGACTACAGGGACATGAAAAGGGGCTCAATATCACTAATAATCAGAGAAATGCAAATCAAAATCACAAGACATTATTCACATGTTAGAATGGCTATTATAAAAAAGGGAAGAGATAACAAACATTGGAGAGGATGTGGAGAGAAGGGAACCCCTGTACATTGTTGGTAGGAGTGTAAATTAGTACAGCCACTATGGAATACAGTATGGATCTTCCTCAGGAAATTAAAAATAGAACTGCCATATAATCCAGCAGTCCCACTTCTAGGCATATACCGCCAGAAGTAAACTCATGATCTTAAGATGTATCTGTACTGCCATGTTCAGTACAGCATTATCACAATAACCAAGGTATGGAAACAATCTAAATATCCATCAATGGGTGAATATATCAAGAAAATGCAATACATATATGATATGTATATGTACATGATGTATATGTACATATGTGATATGTGTACATACATGGCATATATGCATATACATGTGACACATATGACTATATGTGTATGAAAATGTGATACATACATACTGAAATATTATTCGGCTTTAAAAATAAGGAAATTCTGTCATTTGGAACAACATGGAAGAAACTTAGGGCATTCAGTTAAGTGAAATAAGCCAGACAAAGACAAATACTGCATGGTATGACTTATATGAGCAATCTAAAAAAAGTTGAACTCAGAAACAAAGAGTAGAAAATTAGTGGACAGGGACTGGGGATGGGGAAAGTAGGACGAAATTGGTGAAGCTTTCAGTTATAAAATGACTAAGGGCTGAGGATATAATGCATGACATGGTGACTGTAGTTAATTACACTGTTCTGTATTAATTGCAATTTGCTAAGAGAGTAGAACTTATGTTATTTAAAAAGGGGGCAATAAATATGTAAAGTGATGACTGTGTTAATTAAATTGATGAGGGGAATCCTTTCACAATGTAAGCATTTCAAACCATCACATTTTATACTTTAACTGTCTTACACTTTTATTTGTCAATTTACCTCTGTAAAGCTGGAAAAAAAGTGTCACAGAGCTTGACGCTGAGAGGAAGAGTTGGGGGTGTGTGGGCTGGCTGGGGTGGGTTGGAGGGAATATTCTGTTCTATTATTTGGCATCCTACAAAAGAGGGTTCTAGCAGCAGACACACTTAGAAAGCCACTTCTCCTTCGACTCTGGTCCTTAACCTGCTTGTAATGACAGAGGAGATCATTGTCACAGGGGGAAGTGGCTGTGTGCAAGCATAATCAATCAAAAAATTAGCATACATATGTCTGTGACTGGAGTTATAATTGAAGAATTTTTTTTAAAGAAGGCAGTAAAAAAGACACAAATGACACATTTGTTATCTATTTATGCAAATAAAGCTTCTATAAGTCCTCAGTTTGAAGCCTAGCCAGAAAAAGCAAAGCCTCAAAAGGGACATATTATGTCAGCACTGCAGGGTGCTAACAGTTCTGAAGAGCATCAGCTTCGCTCAAGAAAGATAATAAAAATTCTGGATGCAAACCACAGTTGTCAAATCCTATACCTTCCTAGCCCAAATGCTTATTGTAACACTTAGAAAAACACAGTCAATGGCATCTGTCTCTGTCATAGTTGCTGACACTCTGAAATGGGTCTACTAATGTGTTTCTGATGTCTACCAAAAAAAAAAAAAATTGTATAAAACCCCCAAACAAAGATTTTTAAAACATCCGAAAAAGAAGATACTCTCATATACTATACTGTGTAGTACAGATTTCTTAATTTCCAATGTTTTGTTTTGTTCTGTTCTGTTTTGTGTTATGTTGTGTTCAGGGTATCTGCCTTTCCTTAGTCTGAACCTGCTGAGTCATGTCATGCCCTTGTCATGCACTGGTTTGGCCCTGGCTCTTCCTGAGTCACTCAGGAGTATCTCAACCTCACCTCCTACTGCTGGGCTGTATCCTGAGCCCTCAAGGTTAGACGTAGCCTGTCATTTCCCCTGTGACAAAGGGAGGATATTTTGTGTTGTTTAAAAGGGCAAAACTTTAGTCAAAATGTGGATGTTCCCAGAAGGCACTTTCTACTCAATATGAGGATTAACCTTCCAAGAAAGAGAGCCATCTCACACTAGAAAGGACTGCTTTGCAAAAGCATGAACTCCTTGAAACTGGACATATATAAGGGGAAGCTGGGCTGCCATCTGTCCAAAATATAAAAAGTATTTCAACCTTGGGGCGGAATTTGACTCAATGTCATCTGAGATCAGTTCTTTCCTTTACAATTCTTAACATTCTACTTCAGTCACTTTGTCATATATTTATGGAAACTGGATTACCTCTTGTTTTTAGGATTATCTATCTATTTTAAAACTGCATTTGCTAGTTAAAAATCAGTGTCATCTCATGCTAGAAGACTTATTAGTAAAGTTCAACTGAAAGAGAAATACAAGAATTTACAGTTTTTAATTTCTACACTTGGGAAAGCATCTCTCAGTAGAAAATAATGAATGAAAAGTATCTTATTAGATGTATTCTATTGAAGCATCTCTGAGCAATATGCCGAAGAAACTCCAGGGAGGACTCTGGTAAAATAAACTGCTATAGAGAAAGTGTTTACAATGACATGATTTTAACTTTGCAGTTACTTTTACCTTTCAAACATGAAAAACCACTTAGTATAGATTTATTTTTCCTTGTATAGCATCTATACTCTAGCTAGTACTTCTAAGTTATTATTAGTGGCATTGTAAGAAAATAGGGTCTGTGCTTCTTAGCAATACATTCTGTCTTCATTTCCACCCCCACTTCTCTTTGAAATGGTAGACATGTCACCTATACATTTTTTCCTTTAGCAGCAAAGAAACTCAGATGCTGAACATCCTTGGGGACCAAAACCTTGTTTTTGCTCACTGATGAAGAATAGAAAAGAACATATAATGATTCAGGACAACCCTGTTTATGAACATTTCACTTTTCTACTGTTTTTAATATTTTATTATTTATGCTATTACAGTTGTCCCAATTTTCCCCCTTTGTGACCTCTCCACCCAGCCTGCCACCCACTTCCATAGTGAATCCCCTCACATTGTCCATGTCCATGGGTCTTTCATACATGTTCTTTGACTAATCCCTTTACCTTCTTTCAATCAGTCCCCGCCTCCCTGCTATTGTCTTATAGCTGTCAGTCTATTCCTTGATTCTGTGCCTCTGGTTCTATTTTTCTCATTAGTTTATTTTGTTCATTAGATTCCACTTATCAGTGAGATCATATGGTAATTGTCTTTCACTGACTGGTGTATTTCACTTAGTCTCCATAAAAGCCTCCAGTTCCACCCATGAGGTAGGAATTTCTTTTTTTAATTTCTGTATAGTATTCCATTGTATAAATGTACCAGAAGTTGTGGGGGTTTTTTAATCCACTCATCTATTATAAGCACTTAGGCTGTTTCCAAATTTTAGCTATTGTAAATACCTCTGCTATAAACACAGGGCTGCATAAATTCTTTTGAAATGCTGTTTCAGGATCCTTAGGTTCTATTCCCAGGTGTGGGGTCACTGGGTCAAGAAACAGTTCCATTTTTAATTTTTTGAGGAAATTCCATCCTGTTTTCCATGTGGCTGCACCAGTCTGCATTCCCACCAACAGTGTAAAACGGTTCCCCTTTCTCCACATTCTAACCAGCTCTTGTTTGTTGATTTATTGATGATAGCCATTCTGACAGGTGTGAGATGATATCTCATTGTGGTTTTAATTTTCATCTCTGATGGCTAGTGATGTTTAGCACTTTTTCATATGTCTATGGGCCATCTGAATGTCCTTGGAGAAGTGCCTATTCAGGTCCTTTGCTCATTTTTTAATTGAATTGTTTGTATTCTTGGTGTTCAGCCATGTAAGTTCTTTATACATTTTGGAGCTTAAACCCTTGTCTGATGTATCATTGACAAATACATTCTCCCAAATTGGTTCCCTTTTCATACTGTTGATGGTTTCTTCAGCTGTGCAGAAGCTTTTTACTTTTATACAGCCCCATTCATTTATTTTTTCTTTTATTTCTCTAACCCTAGGGGATACATTGTCAAAAATATTGCTACACAAGATATCTGAAATTTTACTGCCTATGTTTTCCTCTAGGACTGGGGTGTCAAGCTCATTTTCACTGGGGGCCATATCAGCCTCATGGTTGCCTTCAAAGGGCCAAAATAATTTTAGGACTGTATAAATGTAACTACTCCTTAACTGTTAAGGAGTTGAAATTACATTTGGCCCTTCAAAAACAATGACGAGGCTGATATTGCCCCCAGTGAAAATGAGTTTGACACCCCTGCTCTAAGATTTTTATGGTATCACAACTTATATTTAAAATCTTTTATCCATTTTGAGTTTATTCTGGTGTATGGTGAAAGTTGGTGGTCTAGTTTCTTTTTTTTTTTTTTGCATATACCCACTCCAGTTCTCCCAACACCATTTATTATAGATACTGCCTTTACTCCATCGTGTGTTCATGCCTCCTTGGTCAAATATTTTTTAAAGATTTTTATTTATTTATTTTTTATAGAGAGGGGAAGGGAGGAAGAAAGAGAGGGAGAGATATATCAATGTGTGGTTGCCTCTTGTAGGCCTCCTACTGGGGACCTGGCCCTGGTCCACAACCCAAGCATGTGCCCTGATTGAAAATCAAACTGGCAACCCTTTGATTTGCAGGCCAATGCTCAATCCACTGAGCCATACTGGCCAAGGCTTCCTGGTCAAATATTAATTGATCATAAAGACATGGGTTTATTTCTTCACTCTCTATTCTATTCAATTGATCTATGAATCTGTTCTTATGCCACATTGAGTCTTACAAATCATTTCACTTACATATATATGTGCTGTAGACCCTTGGTTAACTTCCTTCAAAAAATAGAAAAAACACTGGTTTTCTTGTTGGTTTATTTTTAATGTTGTGTCTATGTATGCATTTGTGTGGGGCACAGTATATATTTAGTATTTACTCTGAGTCTTCTATATCTGCCTAGTTTACTTTCTCTTCTCTTATGTAGAAATTTTCAAATACTATGGAAAAAGGAAATTTGGAATTTACACAAAGCAAAGCTTTTGCTAGCCAAAAAAATCTTTTACCTCTATGGTAGCATATACCTAAAAAATATCACTGTATAAGAGCCTCTAACTGTTCACTCCTGCATCTTGGATACAGAGCTGCAAGAAGATGCAGAATATATTTTCATATATTTCTCTATGGCTGACATATTTCATAATTTTAAAGTATTCATAATTATTGATTTTTAATTAATTTCTAGAGTAGGAAAAGGAGACCAAACATCTCAGTACATCATTAAGGACCTTCTTTAGCTGGCACTGGCAGGGGTTGGTTGTAGGTCGGCAATTCATGAGGTAGACTCTACCAGGAGAGTCTATGCAACACAGAGATGGATGCTCTTTCCGAAAGTGGCTGCATATTCAGACCACAGTTGAAAATGGAGTAAATATGAATCATGGAGGCAGTTAATCCTTTGGGAGGCTGGCAGACAGAGCTTGATGTCAAAGTAACATTAGACTCCAGACAACAATTTTACCAGTGTCATCTATAAGAGCGTAGAGTGGTAAGATAGGATGTCTAACCCAGAGAGGCGGGCACAAAGCCACCGAAAAGATTGCTTATACTGGGTTGGCCATATTCGAGAGATAAATGACATCGGATTATCAAACACCTGCTGTCAAATGAGCAGAAGTAGTGCTACAGCAGGCAACATAGGCTGAAAAACTGCTGTAAGGTTGCCTTGAAGCTGAGTCCCAAGGGTGTAACGCTAAAGCCCATGACCTGGAAAGTAGACACTGAAAGATCCAACTCATTTGAACAAGGGTCTTCTATCCACCATTGTCAAGGTACTTAATGCACACTCACCACATCTTAGCACTCTGTTTTTTTTTTTTTTTTTTTTAAGATTTTTTTTTTTTTTATTTGTCTTTAGAGGGGTAGGGGAGAGGGAGAGGGAGAGAAATATCAATGTACGGTTGCCTCTTGTGTGTCCCCTGCTGGGAACTGGCCTGCAACCCAGGCATGTGCCCTGACTGGGAATCGAACCTCGATCCTCTGGTTCGCAGGCCCGCGCTCAATCCACTGAGCTACACCAGCCAGGGCCACATCTTAGCACTCTGTTAAAGGCCATGGAGGGGAAGATAAAGAGAAGCTGTGACCACCCGATAATCCAGGTTATATTCAAGCAGAAGAATAAAATAATGTGTCTGTAAAACTGGGACACTTTTGAGAATGGAAAGGGTACTATTGATAATTATTCTGGGGCAACATATGCAAATAGGACTATTTACACAAAGCAAGACAGTTGCCATATAGTTGACATATAAATCAGATATATGTAATCCATGCTTAAATGATAAAAAACTGGGGAATTATATTTGAAATAACAGAGTTATATATATATTCCTTGTAAGAATATATATATATATAAACTTGTTTGGGCAATATACTATTTTAGTTCAATAACAAGTCAGTTTAACACCAACTGGCATAAGCAAGACATAATAAATAGAAAAGGAACATCAAACCACTGTACACTGATAAGAATGACTAACATTCAAAATGCTGGTGACTCCAAATGCTGGCCAGTATGTGGAGGTACAAGAACTCTCATTCATTGCTGGTGGTAATGCAAAATGGCACAAACACTTCGGAGGACACTTTGGTAGTATCTTAAAATTCTAAACATATTTTTACCATATAATCCAGCAATTATACTTCTTAGTATCTGCTAAAATGAGTTGATCATTTATGTCCACACTAAATCATAATAACAAGCTGCAAAAACATGGAAACAATCAAGATGTCTTTCTGTGGATGAATGAGTAAGCAAACTGTAGGGCATTCATATTATGGAATATTATTCAGTAATAAAAAGAAATGAGCTAGCAATAAACAAAAAGACATGCCTATTGCTAAGTGAAAAAAGCCAATCTGAAAAGGCTACATACTGTATGATTCCAACTGTATGACATCTGGAAAAGGCAAAACTATGGAGACAGTAAAAAGATCAGTGGTTTCCAGAGCATCAAGGGAGAGAGAAGGAGGGGTGAATAGGCAGAGCACAAGGATTTTTAGGGCAATGCAAGAATTCTGTGTAATACTGTAATGGTGGATACATGTCATTATGCATTTGTTAAAACCCATAGAATATTCAACATGAAGAGTGAAAACTCATGTAGACTAAGAACCTTCACTAATAATAATGTGTCAATAATGGCTCATCGACTTTAAGAAATATACCACACTAATGCAAGATGTTAATATGAGGGGAAACTGGGGTTGCAGGGAGAGGGCATATGAGAACTCCGGGCTTTCTGATCTATTTTTCTCTAGACCTGAAACTCTCTATAAAGAAAGTTTATTAACTTTTAAAAAGGGGATATCAAGCTCTGAAATATTATCATGACATGATAGTTGGAAGAAACCAATAGGGCCACAGGAAAGATGTCTGCATGGAATAAGGAGCTGAAAAGAAAAAAGTAGATTAAAAAAAGTTTTATTGAATAAGAAAATCCAACAAAGCTTTCTTGTGAAACTTCCTTTGGAACTTATATGGGCTACAATTAGTCCCAATAACATGCATGGCATTCATGACAAGTTACTGAAAGTAGAGTCATATTGCATTGCCTTCTCCATCCCCTGGCATTGCTGTTTGGACAAATTCCAACAATACAGTGTATGTCTGCATTCAGGAACAAAATAAAAAAGAGGAAGCTAGGCATAGTCCCCCTGAGGAGTTATTACTGAGTGAAAAGGCAGAGATATGGACTGCAATAAATCTGAAGAACTCTAGAATAGCTAGAACCTCTAGATGCATTATAAGTGGGGAAGTTGGAGCCCTGCATCGGAGCCACTAGAGTACAATAGCCCGTAAAAGTCTTTGCAATGATGGAAATGTTCTATATCCATGCTGTAGAGTAGAGTATCCACTAGCCGCATGTAGCTTGGAATGTGGCTAGTATATCTAGGGAAACAGATTTATAATTTCATTTTAATTAATTGAAATTAAAGTAACTATATGTGGCTAGAGACTCTGTAATTGACAATGTGGCATTATAAAGTAGAACGCATGTGGATGATGTATGTAAGTATATAAAACAGTACACAAAGCCCACAGCTGTGGGAACTACAGGAGCTGTGGCTTCACCGCCACAGAGAGGACACTTGGTTGTAGCATACAAGGTGTTACTGACAATATGTGGGCTTTGCTTAAGAAGTTGATTTACCTAGAGGGTGAGCTCAGACTTGGGCATTTTGAGCAAAAATCCAGGTGGAAGATTTTAGTTGAAAATTTGGGGTCAGAACTTAGGTAAAGGGTAAGATTTGAGATAAATATGTCAGAATTATCCACATTGAATCAAAAGTTGAAATAAAAAAAAAAGAGAGAGAAGACTGAATCTAAGTAACTGAGTTTCCACAGTAAGAAATTCATAGAATTAAAAGGAAGCACCTAAAACAGAAAAAGCAGATTACATTCTTGTTTATTAAATCTTAAATTTTTAGATGTGGTCTTGTCCTGTGATTTCCCTCTATCTGGTGGCACCCCCCCCACCCCCCACCCCAGCTCTTAGGTTTCCAAAAATCCCTATAGTCAGGCTTTTTTCTAGATTTTGGTTTTATCAATTAGAGAATTAACTCTACCTTGTAATAAATATTAAAATAAACTTAAAAAATTTCTCCCCCAACCCACGCATCTCTTTTTCTCTTTTCCTTCAAATATCTCCAAATAGCTTTCTTCAGGCCAGGCTGTACTAAAATCATTTCTGCTTTTAGTCCTAGCTCCTGAAAGTAGATATAATGCTTATTCTTCCGACCAAATAAGTCATTATTGATTACTTTCACTTCCTCATAAAGTTCCTTATTAGCATGAAAGTTATTTTGCACAGAGTTACTTGTCCATTAAACTAGAAAATTTCAGCTAACTCTAAACTCTATTAGCCAAATAGGCATAATGCAAAAACTAGCTTCCACAGAATTTAAGAGTAAGACCACTAGAGTCAGCTTGTTTGGATTAGATTTCTTTTTCAACTGCCTCTTCACAGAGGTAGGATATACTTCACAGACAAAAAGGGTTACTAAGCCTCTGTTTTCTCAGCTGCATAATGATGATATCGACCTAGCTTAACTTATAGGGTAGTTATGAAAACCAACAGAGAAAATACATGTCAAGTGCATAGTACAATTTTGGCACACAATAAATGTTCGATAGTTTTTATTATACATAGTCAAAATATGTATTATATTTATATTATGTGTTATTAAAACTAAAATGACAGCATTGTTTTACGTACTTCTAAGAAAGGGGGAAAATCCTGATGAACAATGAAATGCCATAGACTATAAGAATGTCAGTTTCAAAGATGTTCACATGTTAAAAAAACATGTATCTTAGAATCAGGGATATGTAGTGTTTGTGGCACTGAAAGTGTAAAGGTTGCAGTGATTTCTATGACTCTCTAGGATCCATTCATACCAGAAACACGGCTGTGAGATCCTGTATGAAAATGGACAGCGTGAGTACAGAGAGCAGTATCTTCAACATTGTGGGGTCTGGATTGGATTGAATCCCTGCTCTGTTACTTACTAATGGACAAGTTGTTTAACTTCTCCACCCTGTTGCTGTGAAATGGGAATCATGATAATTTTGACTCCTACAACAGCTGTGTTAGATGGCAGCAATGTCTATGAAGCCCTCCAGTGCCTGGAACACACTCAGTGCTCAACGATTGCCACCTGCCAGCCTTTGGACCTCCTCTAGTGGTTTAGGGGCAGGCCGATGTTAGGACGAGGTGAGGCATTCAGGGATAACAATGTATGCGCCCTGCAAAAAAAAAAAAAAAAAAAAAAAAAAAAAAGGAAAACAAAAAAAAGCCTATAGCTGTAAAGCAAATAGCAACCTGAAAACATATCTGGTTGAAAATACAACTGCTGGTCCTGAATGAATAAGTCTTAGAAACAATGACACCTGTGTCTCAAGCTCTCTAATTTACTTTTAAATATGAAATGTTTTAAAAGCCTATGTACTAGTGTGTATGTGTGTGTGTGTGTGTGTGTATGTGAAAGAGAGACAGAGAGAGAGAGAAAAAGAGAGAAACTTGTGGAACTCCTGGTTTTGGTTTGTTGCTGTTTCATAGTTTGAATTTCCTGTTCTATGAGAATTTCAAATATATTTCAAACAAGGAAAAGATAGCTCCTAACAAAAATAAAGATAAGTGGGAAAGAAACTAGCTCTTAGAATATTAAATCAT
The DNA here is from genome assembly GCA_039655065.1 of Glossophaga mutica. Taxonomy (NCBI): domain Eukaryota; kingdom Metazoa; phylum Chordata; class Mammalia; order Chiroptera; family Phyllostomidae; genus Glossophaga; species Glossophaga mutica. Next base: position 56,033,283 of record CM077306.1, read on the forward strand.
TATGATCAAAACTGCAAATGTGTTATATCATATTTATCATTAATAAAATAATACGATTTCAGTGTTGAAATCAGTACATTTTGATTAATTTAAATGCATGCTCCTGACATACTTCCACAAGCTGGGAGTGGGGGCGAGAAAGAGAGCTGCCTGCATTATGATGCATTACTACACTTAAGAGCAATTTGTCTCACGGCGTCCAGTAAATGACTTACATTGACATAAAACAAGTTAGTATACTATTAAGTATCATAAATCATGATATTTGGTAGTTGGTATAGATGGGAAACATTAATGGAGCTTGAATTTGTTTCAGGTGTTTGGAACTCATTGTAGTCACTCCCCACTACACATTAAACAGAGAAATATTTTTCCAAGTAAGAAAATGTGTTAACCATTTGTTTTCCATATACAATCTAGTGAGTGTTAAACAAATGCTATATAGAAACACCATTCTGTGTCTAAAGGTCGGTTCATTTCCAGAATGAGGGCACCAAGAGGGTACCTGTTGTTATAGGCACATCCATTCTGAAGTGTCAGAGCCTGCACTGCACTCCATTCTAAATATTTTCAATTTCAACCCTAACAAAAGATGTCAGACTTTTAAGTTCAGATAAAGGACTTTATCTGAATTTTTTAAAAAGCAACTACATTAAAGAAGGTTTTGCTCCATCCTGGGTTTACTTCACTGGGAGGAAGACTAACCAGGAGAGCCTCCAGAGATAAGCCATTTGTATATCAGAGGTCCTAGCTCAAAACAGAAGGAAAATACTTCAGGAGCAATTGGGAAATCCATCAAAAGACAATATATTATATCCTCCCCAGGAGAGGGTGAGCATTTTGGAGGGCTGGCAATGGATTACAGAGATTGAAGCTTGCTGTCAAATCAGCATCAGAAAGGCACTGGAGTTTGAGTTTGAGATAAGAGGTAATTTGAGTTCCTTGAATTTAAGGCAATGATTTGGAAGGACTGTAGTCAAGACATAACCAAGGGTCTAAACAACAACAATAACAACAACAAACTACAACAACAATAACAACAACAACAAAAAAAACAGGTGTCTACTGAAAAAGTAGTGAAACTCAGTGGAAATGGAATATAAATATAAAGCAGACCTAACCATAAAGCTGTCCATCTCTCAGCTTCTGAACTAATAATGAGGCTTCTGAAATTCTCTTTGCTAGGAGAAGAATTAATTGCAGAGATCCTCACATTACAGCCGAAGATGCAATAGCTGAAACTTCCAAGGTTAGAAGTTTAAGGGTAAGGATCTAAAGATCACATAATATACTATTATTCTAACATAAAAATCTCTGCCCGGGGCTCAGCCGTGTGCGAGGCAGCCCACTTTTGGTGGGGCACTGAGCAGAGCCTCAGCAAACAGGCACTGCTATTGTGAATCCTCCCACAGTGTTGATTGCAGATCGAGTCCAGCTGCCCCAGGCAAAACCCACCCACCCTGTTATCTCCAAGATTATGGCCGGAGGTACTTTCTGTATCCAAGTGAAAAGGCACAGTTCCAGCACCCTGCCCTGCTGCCTGCCAGTTCAGTCTCCAGGCCATCCCTTCTTGGCTGACAGCTACAAGCTTGTCCAGGCTTGGCTGGAACAGACCACCGTCTCCACTGGCAGCCGGCTACTCGAATACCCTGACCCTCGAGGGCTGCCGGCACCACCCCCAGCCGGACCCTGGGAGGCCCCGTACTGTTGTTGGTGGACCTTTGGTAGGAGATGGAGTGTCAGTTGCTGGTTAGTAAATGGGTAAATTTCCTTGTTGGATGAGCCATTTGGGGTGGCAATTTGCCGTTATTTGTAATGATGTTACAAATCATTAGTCAATTATTTCCAGGTTTTTAAATGACTATGGTGCTTTTGGTATGCATATTCTAAGATTGAGAATATTGAGAGGTTAAAAACTGGCCCAAGCTTGACTTCTAATAGCAGTGAGGTTGGACAATCTCACTTCAGAATCTTAGGAACACTACACTACAGAGATTTCTATGACAGATACAGAAAGTGTATCATTTCTCTTAAATTTTAGCTTGAAAACACTAAATACTATAAATTTTGGTTTTTGGATGTATTTTTTATGTACCTGTCTTTTAAATGTCAAACAAAATAAAAATCTTCTTAAATTAAAGCAGCAAGATATCTGTGAATAAAAACAATATCTAAAAAAAATTAATATTATTTTTGGAAAAAACAAAACAAAAAAGACCATAATTCTCTATTACCCTGTGCTGAAGCCTCAACAATGATAACAATTATTTAACTTTTTTTTGCAATAACTTTAGACTTAACAAAAAGTTGCAAAAATTATACAGAAAATCCCCATATGCCATTTGTCCAGTTCTCCCTCAACATTCTGTTTAACCATAGTATGATTTTGAAGCCAGAAAGTAATCAGATCTTATTAGAATTCTGCCAACTTTCCCACTAACACCCTCCTCTCTGGTCCAAGGTTCAATAGCAGATCCCATCCTCCCTTTAGTTGCCTCCAGTCTATGACAGTTTTCCGGATTTCTCCAGTACCACCTTACCGTTTTTGAAGAGCAATGACCAACAGTTTTATAGAATGCCCCCTACTACATGAACGTATCTGATGTTTTCCCATGAATAAATGGAGATTATGTAATTTAGCAAGAATACTGGAGGAGCGATGCTTTGCTTTTCACCAGATATCATATCAGGAGTTACATGGTATCAATCTGTCTTATTACTAATGATATTCATTTTGATCATTTAAGTTGATTTCTTCCAGGTTTCTCCATACTAAGGGGAAGTTTATCTATCTGGGTGTTATCAAAGGAATTTCTATGTTGACTTCTTTCAGAATAGCCTTTGGATTGCTGGTGGACTTTCAATGATTGAAACATCATCTCCAAGGACCTTGTGAAAATCAAAGGCCCTGAACAGAGATCAAAGTTCCCCCTAATAAATCATCGATCTCAATGTATGAGAGTATTTTACCAATGTCTTTTTTAAAATCATTACCCCCTTTGGCTGACCTGATGAGTAGATTCTCTCACAGAACCTAGTAGGGTATGAAAATTAGCAATGAGAGGACAGGAAAGGGGAAGAAGAGCCATACATTAATGAATTAATTTAGTCAGTAAGTAGCAATGTTCGATAAGCATCTATGGAATGAGTAAAAGAAAGTAGGTTCACAGCAGAGGCAGCAGAGCTGGTATCAGTATTGTTATATCACAGGGATGGAAACCCTCACTAGTCTTCCACATAAACTGTCAAAGAATGCTGATCTATGAATCGATAGCAGTTTTCCCAGTTGAACGTGAGTCAATATTGCTTAACATCTTTCTGTGATTATTGACACTACATTTTTAAACAGCGTCATACATATATCACTGTGAGACACTAATGAGACAAGTAGGCAGTTTCCTCTTAAAGTCTTAAAGGCCATGCAAATGTGCTCAGTTGGGAATTTTACCATCAGATCAACAGAGCTAACATTTCTTCCAACTAACATAAAACACTGGACAGGAGGCTATAAGATAACGTACAAATGGATGCAATGAACAACCAAAGAACACTGACATTAGTTGGGAAAAAACATTATCCCACTAAGAAAAAGCTGCATAAAATGAAACAAAACATTATGACCCATCCTTGTGGTGTATTTGAGTCTAAGTTTAATTCTTTTGTGTCTCTGTGTGTAAATATGATAAGCACTTTTATACCTTGTTTTGCACCCCTTTTGAATTTAGATTTTGGGTACCCGAATAGCAGTTACCCTTTCTATTAATTGGAACAGGCAATGAGGCTGACAAACAATCTCTGCCTGGGTTTTAATAAAGCTTTGTAAACTATAATGTTACAAATTGTAGTTCTCTTTCTCATCATCTCCGAATGGAATTATAACTCTTGTTGGGCAGTGTCATTAGCATTTGCTCCATTGAATATTCAATGGGAGCCCCTCTAAGTGGGGCCTTTGCGAACGACTAAGGTGTTGTCAAACATGAAACTTCTGCTTTTATAGGTAAGAAAACAGAAGTCCATTGAGATTGAATATTTCCCCAAGGACATGTACTGAGTTACAGAAATGATATCAGAGAAGAGAAAGGAGAAGAAATATTCATTTGGTAATATTTTGGTACTATTTCTTGAATTTCACTTAGTACTGCCTCATAAATACCACATCTCCTCTAGGTGTTACATAATTTGTATGTTCACAAAAATCCTGTGCTGTATTAATTCTCTCATTTTGTATATGTGAAAATTAAGGATTAATGATGTGAAATAACTCATTCAAATTTATGTAATGAGGAAGTAGCTGACCCAAGGTTTCTAAGTGACCCTTAGTCATCAAATAGTATTCTCTTATATGTTGAGATAAAGTAAAAAATTATGATTCTATATATGTCCTCTCACACAAAAAAAGTAGTGATTTTTTTCAGTAAAGTATTTACTTCAGCTCTACAAAATACTATTTGCCCATTTTCAAGCAAAGAAAAAATACTTTATTTCTTCAAAGATCTTTAAAATCTTCCCATAGGGAAAAAATTATCTAGCTTTAAGTTTAGTGATTGGAACAGCATCTGTCCTGTTAAATGCTTTTACAAAATAAATTGCACTGGACAGAAATTTTCTCAGACACATTGTTGAAAGGAGGGTGGGAGATAGTGGAGTCAGAAAGCTGTGACAGCAAATTAGGGCTTATTGCTCTGATATGAGAACTAAATTAATCCCCAAGTCTCCACCCGCCTGGGGTTAAGGAGCAAACATAACATCAAGCACCTAATGAAGTGATTTTGTAGAGGAAGCTGAAGTGCCAGCAAGCCGTGATTCACCTGTTTTTTTTTTTTTTTTAAAGGCCTGATTTTATGCAGACCTGAAAAGTAGGAGATGACAAATTGGTCATTAAATGAAAAACCCGAGGCTTTGATTATTGGAAGAAATGAAAATAACATATTCTGCAAACTATACCATATTTAATTATTTATATCTTGTTTAATCATTGATGCACATGCAGTCCCGCAGTCCCTTAGCCTTGTCTATTCATGTTATTCTTCAAGTCTGCGATTATATAAGGATTGAATCAATGCATTCTGAGGCAGCATGACTAGGATGTGGTGACTGTACTTTTGCTGATCAAGTTAAGCTTATGTTTGAATGGCCTTTGCCAACCTAGAGCCTGAGTAAATGGCAGACAGTTTCTGTTGGGGCATTAGGTAAATTCAACATGACTGCACAAGAGAGTTGTGGTTTGGGGGAAGGATTATAACTGGAGATCATTAAGTAACCTACTGTGACAATCAGATAACCTACCATTCGGAGACATGATGGGAATAAAGGCAAATTTAATTAATTAATTGAATCAAGAAACCCCTTATTTACACAGGGATCACAGTGAAGGCTGAAGGGATGCTCATGGTATAGGCTCCACGGATAGCAGTGGGGAGCTTGAAAGAAGGAATTTATGTTGTCTTATTCTGTTTCAAATTAGTGTAAATATAGCTCCTAGATAGACCTGTATAGCCAGAATTGAGTCCATTTTGTTTAAAAATTTCACATATATTCCACATAAAATATATCATCCATAGAATGAATGTAAACATGTGTATACTACAAACTTTTTGTGTTTATTTGTTCTTTTATAACATTATATAATCTTTCTTTTCCCTTTTCCTCCCCTTCCTTCTCTTTCCTTCCTTCCTTCCTTCCTTCCTTCTTTCCTTCCTTCCTTCCTTCCTCCCTCCCCTTTCCTTCCCTTCCCTTTCCCAAACTCTCTCTCCGTCTGAGAAATTCATTCTTTTAAATGACTATACGTTGCATATAAAATACAGATCATCCATAACTAAAATTATTATTGCTGTTTGATGACTTAAAATTACAAGCATTCTTACCATCTGCTACAAATGGAAGAAAGTCAAAGAACTGATTTTGAATCAGTCCTTTGAATTAGTTCTTTGAATCAGTTCTTTGAATCAGGGAAGAACAAAGAAAAACTCCAAAATCATATTCTGCCCAACCATTTCTTAACAATGTTTGAAGAGCCTACAGTATAACTGCATTAGTTTCCTATTGCTGCTGTAATAAATTACTGTAAACTTGGTGGCTTCAAACAACAAAAATGTATTATCTCATAGTTTGAGAGGTCAGAGCCTGAAATCACTTTCCCTGGGCTTAAGTCAAGATGCAGGTAGGGCTGCATGCCTTCTGGGTGCTCTAGGTGGGAATTGGTTTCCTTGCTTTTTCCAGTACCTAGAGGCTGCCCAGGTTTCTCGACTCATGGCCCTGCATCACTTCCACCTTTGCTTCTGTGATCTTATCTGCATTTCTGACTCTTTCTCACTCTGACTTTCCTCACTCTTTTATAAAGACCCAGTTTTTACCTCAGATAATTCAGAAAAATTTTTGCATCTCAAGAGTGCAAAGTCACTTTTGCCATGTCAGATACATAGTCACAGGTTATGAGGCCTAGAATGTGGACATCTTTGCAAGCCATTATTCTTCCTTTCACAGTGACTACCATCAGTCACTTCACTGAATCTAAGAGAGGAATAAAATGTGAGTTTTGCCCACCAATAGCTGTCAACATGGATCCTCTTGTGTAAGGTCCTTCTCCTGGTGTTTGCATCAATCTGTGACATATTAAAGCATTCTGATTCTTGAATATATTTAAGTAAACTTGCCTATGGTAGACTGCAATTGTGTCTGCAAACTTTCTACAGTTATTCCTCCCTTTGTATCCATTAACCTTGGCAAGTGTGAATTTGCAATTTCTCTCATCAAGAGCTGGAGTCAATTTCAGCACATTATTTATTTGGCTTGTATTATGACTATTTGAACAATAGAATATAGAGAAGTGATGTGCAAGTTATCAGCAGAAGCCTCAATGCAGTTCCGTTTTCTTTAAAACTGCTATGACCTATGCATAAACCTAGGCAAATTGCTATAAGAGAAGAGACCACATGGGGTAGACTGAGTTGTCCTAACTCTACAGCCGTCCCAGAATGACCAGACCCAAATGACTTGGTAGCTGACTATAGATTCATGAGTGAGATCAGCAACAACTAGAAATTCCCAGCTTTCTAGAGACTTTTAAGCAATAATAAATACTTATTGTTCAAAGCTGATAATTTGGGATGGTTTGTTATATAGCAATTGCTAACTGATATATTGTATTATATAACATGATGTATATAATTCACTTAGTTTTGTGAGTGGGACATTCTATCTTAAATTTATAGATTCTTTTAAATTATTAAAAACCTCTTAAAAATCACCTGTACACCATTCATTTGGGATAACAACATGTATTTAGTGTTTATATTTTTGAGTTGCAGTCTGCCTCATGAGTGTAACAACCTTCAGTTTAAACATTCATTCTATATTGCCCTTACAGCATACTTTAGAAATGGTAATGATAGGTTGTATCCTACTTTAGAAAATATAAATATATTTTAATAACTTCTCTATAATTTTAAGAATTAAAAATTTATCATTAATTTTATGTTGTAATTATATTAAGATAAATTATTTTAGCAAAAGCCCTGGAATAAGTGAATATTTTACAGGGCTTGAGATCATCTCTAATGAATTTGTATACTTATAGAAAATAATAGTGACTCTGTAGTTCCTTTTTCCAAATACCTTTCTGAACCAAACTCTCCTTAAATGGACTCTCTTTAATAAAAAAAGACATATTTCTCCTATGTTGTCTAAAAATGTTTTAAACAAATGTATGTATCTGTAAATATATATACACACATATGTAAAATATTCTACACCTTTAAAAAGTCTATAAGCTTTAGATTAAACCTCAATATCGTATAAAAATTTTTCCAAGCAATTGTGTATTGCTGAAGAGTTTCCTTCTACAGTAATATTAAAATGCAGTTCATTGTTTAGTATTGAGATAATTTGCTAATTGCAAGGAACTTTCTTATCTAAAATTATTTTCTGGCCTTGTTTTAAATTTCATGAATATTGAATACCTTGCCCCATATCATCAATATCTCAATAAAGTATCATAGTTATAAAGCAGCTAGAATATTTTTGCATGATTTATGCAAATAAATATTATCTCATTACTTTATAATAATAGTAAAGTATTGATAAGAGAAAGAAGTAAAGGATCTATAGAAACAAAGGGTTAAGTTGTATATAATTACCATGCTTTGTGTGAAATACATAATTCTGAATTAAATTAAACTAGGATTCTTTTCACATGCCTAATAATATAACAAAATACTTAATTGGAAGAGAGCAGTTTAAGTCCCCATTGGCTTCTCATTTTACTTTCCCCTTTTCTCTCCTTGTTCTAGAAGGCACATGGAATTTACAAAGAGAGTTTGACAAACTTTCCTAATACTCCTGTAATGTAAACTGATTCTAAAAATCATGGGCACCTGCTATGGAAGAGAAATTCCTAAATGCACCATCTATGTTCCATGCATCGAGGGGAATGCCATGTTATGACACAGTACTTTAGAACACAGTGTATCAAGTTCCATTTTTGTAAGCCAAATGGCGGTTTTCATATATCTGCATATTTCCATAATTATTTTTTGGGCACTAGATCCAAAATCACATGCCATACCAATAGTAATAATTTACCTTTTTAACTAGAAACCCTTATAATGCTTACTATTGCCTCTAAGCAGCTACATCTCTCCCAGGTGAGGATAGGTTATGTTACATTACTTATAAGGATGACTTTTTCTGCCTTTGACTATTTTTTATCATTATATCTTGTAAATGCCCAAATTTGTTACACTAAAGTCAAAAGGGATTGAGTGGAAAATTTTCTACAACTTTACTTTTCTTAATTTATTCAGATAAAAAATAAAAAAATAAATGAAACTATAAATATCTATGTTAAGTGTTCCCCAATCCCTAGACATCCAACTAAAAAATATTATAAAGTTATAAACAAAAATAATTGTACCTAATGAGTGAAAAGGAGGGAAAGAAAATTGTCAAATTAGGGATTAGCAAGTGGTTTTATCTTTGAGAAATCCTCTGATTTCAGTAAGAACTCAAAGATAACTTCATGTCGCTTATTCTCATTAAACCAAATCAAGTTATTTGGTGTACAAGAATGGTCTCATTGTAACTACTCTATATGTCCCAATAGGAAAACTGAGAACAAATATTAGCAAAATAATTTATTTTGAACAATTTTCTATTTCTGTGAAGCCTTCTGTGAAGCTAATTATCCATTAATATGAGTAGAACTGTACCTTTCTGATAACTGTCACGAGGTAAAAAATTAACAAAGCATGAGTTTGCCTCCCAGTGGAAAACCTGAGATTATTAATTATTTATGAAATTCAAATATAATCTTTTATGTAGGGACCCTAATGAGTGTAATAAATCCAAGCCATTCCAGTTTAAACAGTGGTGCATTTTAGCTGACAACACAAGTTTAAATGTGGTCTCCATTAATGATGTTGCTAATCCTACTTTCTGCATTTGATTAAATGACCCCTTTAGCTAATAGACATATTTTATATGTGACATAGTATACCATAATCACTGAGGCGTGATCATCATACACTGCAAAATATTCCAGACTCTGTGAAGTGGTTTAAATATATTATCAATAAACCTCACATGATCCCTGTAAAGTAGCAGATTAAGACATTTGTATTCACAAGGTTAAGTGCCATGCAGCTAGAAAAGTAAATGGCAGGTTTTAGGATTAAAATCTAGGTCACTGTGGTTCCGAAGCCTTCACCTGTTCCATTTCACCATCATTACTGATAAATCCTCACTGAGCTCCAGCTAAATGCAGCACCATTTGTTAGATGTTTGAAGTACAAAGAGTGGTAACAAATCGGCCTTGCTTCTAAGGAACTTACAACCCAGATGTGAAAACCGGGCACACGCACAAGCACAAAGAGACATCAGCATTAGAGGGAGTGAAAGGAGGTCGAGGCCCCATTGGAACAAACCATAGAGGAAGTCAGTAACAGAGGATGCCACATTGCACACTGTACTATACGGTTGCTTCAGGGTATCTATCTAGAATACAAGTGGTGGCGGGTTGGGGAGGGGGGAGGAAGTACGCACTTAGAAATAAATGGCAGGCTAAGCAAGCTGCCTAACTTGGCAACTGCAAATTTTGACCATTATTCAGTGGCTCCCTACCTTTCGGCCATACTCAGCTGGTCCCGCTTGTCTGTTTCCACTCCTAGGAGCCTCAAACACACTCCTCAGCTCATCAAGGGCGATGGAAAAGCGCTCTATCCTGCGCCGACCCGTCAAGGAACCTTCCTTCAGTACTTCAGCCTGGCTGCTTCCCCTGACATTGTCACTCTTGTCCTCTTCAGGGCCCATCTCTTCAGGCTCCGAGCTGAACATCTCTTCCATCCTGCAGGGCAGACTTGGGGGATCTGGAGGTCCAGGTGCTGACACTGCTACCTCTCTTTCAGGTTCAAGCAATTTGCTTTCGAGAGGCTGTAAGAGCCTGCAACGACTGCCCCCAGGGCAACACTCACTTTTCTGGTAATCACTGGATTCCCACTTCTGCCTCAGGAGGTTCAGAGAGCCCTTCTGCATCGGGTACGTGGGTGGCTCCAGGTTTTCCTGCAATATCAAAAGTCCTTTCATCAGAGATATGCTCAGGTGTATGTGCCATTTTCAAAACACTGTTTAGAAGTGCCAGCTCTTGGAGTTTGTGCTTTAGTGTAGAAATCCAACTTTGCTATATAATTTCTGGCTCCTGAATTAACCCTACAAAATTATATCAATTAGTCTAGAATTAGATTATGGAGAGGACTGATTTATACAGCCATAGTATTGGCGGAGGTCATTGAGAAGACATGACCTCTGGGTGACCTTCAGGCTGGACCCAGGCCATCAGAGGCTCCTTACCTGTTCCCCATCCTTGGAATGTATGTTCTGCTCACTGTTTCACCGTAGGAGCCATTTCAAGGATGTAACCTTGATAGAGTAATGTGTTGTTGAGACCATCTGGACTATACACATGACTGAACCCCACTAAGTCCTCTATATAAACATTTAAGAATCTGGCAGGCCGGTGCAGAGACCTACTTGTCTTGTGTCCACCCAAGACAAGTCTTGTATGTAACCTGCCTTGCTTACCAAAACTGTATCCACCAACCTAGAGTGGTCTGCCTCTTTCTTTATATCTCATTTTAATCCTAACAGCATCACAATGGGTTTGTTGTTATTATTACTACTATTTTACAGGTAAGGAAACTGAGAAGTAATTTGCCCAGGGTTCTGAGAGACAGAGCCTGGATTTGAAACACATCTGTGTGACTCCAGAATCTGTTCATTTAACCACTGGAATACTTAAAGTCTCTTAAAGATACTTAAAGATACTTAAAGTCTCTTTTGCATTTTAAGTATCCAATTCACATCTCATTGTGGAACTGATTAGAATTTTACCTTTTTTTCAAGTTTTGAGGATAATAAGTGAAAAAAAAATCAAGTGACACAATGGACTTTTAACAGAAACACACACAGACACAGAGAAATCATAGACAACAAGAAATCACTATCTTTTGCCATAGAAATTGCTACTTTCTGTTTTAACCCAGAGATTCTACACAGCAAATTTGGAACTTTGAAAATTAATTTTGTTCTTGAGGGATGATTCATTTTCCTGGAAAAGTATTAGCCCAGGGGTATGGAGTAAGCAATGTCACTTAGATTAAGCCCTGGAATTATCTCAAAGGTCACCTAACACATGCTCCAGACTTCTGTGAAGACCACACAGTGTGCTGCAAAAAACAATGTGTGCACTGGGACTCAGTGCACATACAATGTTAATACACATTTAAAGGAAGAAAACTGTTGTTTTTATTAAGCAATACTTTGCCTTACTATTGAAATGTGCAGTGGTATTTTCTACTCCGTTACACTTCAGTATTTTTTTTTAAAGTGATTTGCTGTTCTCTAAATTGATTTAATGGTCTACTAATGGTTCATGGACTGCTGGCTAGATCTATACTTACAGCAGGAGTTCATTCCCAGGTTGGATTTTACTAACTCTGTGACCTTGTGAAAACTTCATTGGTAAAATGAATTTTATATACATCATGGCTTTATTTTGAGGAATATACTAGATAATGCATATAAAACTTCTAGTGTGTATTAGACCCCCCAATAACTGTTAATTCTATTCCCAGCCCCTATTGCTAACTAAAACTACACCATTTAAACCACTCAACTATTTATGCTACACCTGAGCCTCATAAAGGAGTGCTTAGGAGAAGAAAGGGTATTTCAAGCCACAGATCCAAACTTAACAGACTAAAATATTTGGTTTTAATAAAATTACTAATTAATAAATTTAGATTAGTCACTTGTCACAAAAAGTCTCAATAAAACAGTAGAAACAAACAAGACCTGAATATCTGTTTGGGGAAAGTGTTTAGTATATGTTGAGAATTTAATCAATATATGCTGGGAATGTCTGGTCTCATGTGTGAATGAACTTTGGAAAACATCTTATTAACAAGGGAATAGCTGAGATATTTTTCACAGCTCATAAGGTCATTTAATAAGACAATTTTTTTCTGAGCCAACCTTACATAGCTAGGAATGAAAAGATAAGAAAAAGAAAAATCGGTAAGTGAGAGAAGAAAATCATTTTTGTACTACAGAGAAGGAGGTCCTAGCATGTAAAACTGACCTGGAATTTCTGGTTCCAGATAAAAGTGGAATAAACATACCTTCCTCTATTTCTCTCTTTTTTTATTCAGCCCAATTTAATTTTTTTATTTTTAATATATTTTATTGATTATACTATTACAGTAAAATAGCTTAAAACCCTGGAAATTATAGATGATAGATAGATGATAGATAGATAATAGGGACTTTGAAAGGTAGAGGGAAAGCAGGCTGTGCACCTGTGAAATAATATGGTGGTAAATTCTCTGGTTTTCTTTCAGCCTTTTTTATATTCAGAACTTGTTGCTAAAGAGCCAATAACCCCAAGACTCCAAAGAGAGCAAAGAAAATTCCCCAAGAAAAGCCTGCTTTCTTTAGCTGAAGAAGTGAGGCAGGGGCAACTTAACAAGATAAAAAAAAAAAATGCTTAGTACATAATTGCCATACCCTAGGAAAAATAGTAAAATGCATCCACTGCATATATGATTTTTCTCCCCCAAATCAACCAATTCTCAAATTCTCTGGACTCCAACTAGATGTCCTATGATTAAGTTTAATTCTGACTAATTCTGACCATCTGGCATTAGCAGATATTCCACAGATTAGACTCTCAGTTCCACAAGATTGCCCCGCCTTTCAAAAGACAGTCACAGATTTCATGTTACCACATCCTTCTGACCTGATGGCTATAAATCAGAGGTTCCCACGATCCTACTACACAGGTTTGATAATTTTCTGGAATGATTCACAGTGCTGAGAAAGGCACGTTACTTACAGTTACCAATTTATTATAAAGGATGCAACTCGGAAACAGCAAATGGAAAAGATGCAGAGGGCAAAGTATGGGGGAGGGGAGGGTGCAGAGCTCCCATGTCCTCTCCAGGTGTGCCACCCTCTCAGCACCTGGATGTATTCACCAAACGTGAAGTTCCCCAAACTCCATCATTTAGGGAGTTTTACGGAAGTTTCATTACCTAGGCCTGATTGTTTAAAGTACTGGCAATTGATGGTTAGCTCAATCTCTAGCACCTCTCCCCTCCTGAAAGATCAGAGGGTAGATTAAAAGTTCCAACCCTCTGATCATGCTTTGGTCTTTCTGGTGACCAACCCCATTATCAAGCTGTTTAGGGGTCCAGCCATCAGTCATTCCCTAATCAAATAAAAGACATCCTTATTACTCCAGAAATTCCAAGAATTTTAAGAGATGTATGCCAAGAACTAAGAACAAAGATCAAATATGTATATTTATCATAAACATCATGAAAATTTTTGACTTTACCCTGGCTGTCCCTTTCCCCTCCCACAACAAGCCTGGTATTAGAGAAGACTGAGTGGGGAGCCAGGTTTTTCATTTCCACTCAAATGGGTCAGTACAGCCTTGAGGCTCCTGCACTTCTGCACTGACTAGTGTGATGAGATTTTCTCCCTTTCCTCAATTGCATCAGAGGACACCTCATCAGCAGCTAGAACTTTTACGGTGGTGATGAGGACTCTCTCTTGCATCAGTGGTGTCAGTGGAGGCCACGTGGAGAGCAATGGGCAGGGTGGGTGGGGCTTCTCCCCTTCATAGACAGCCAGGGTGATGTCAATGAAATCCCATCTCCACCTAACAGCAAGAGATCACCCCTCTCCAGGGAGCGAAAGGAGGCTAATTGGGGAGAGTGGACTTGTACTCAACTTGTCAAAAATGATACAACTCCTCCCTTCATCTTCTGATACAGATTTAAGATCTGAAGCTCATAACATAATTGCCCATATGTCCAGGATACATCTGAAAATCAATGATCACACCAAGAGCCAGAAACACCTAACTTGAAGGAGAAAACTAATCAATGGAATCCACCCCTGAGGTAACTCAGATACTTGGAATTACTTGAGAAGAATTTTATAGTAGTCATCAAAAAATTGCTTCAATGAGCAATTACAGACATGCTTGAATTTTTTTTTTTAAATGGAAACCACTTAGCAAATAGAAGATATAAAGAAGAAACAAATGAAAATTTTAGAATTGGGTTATAAATAACAGAAATAAATCCTACTGGATGGCCTCAGCAGAATGGAAAGAACAAAAGAAAATGACAAATGAACTTGAAGATAAAATGATAGAAATTGCCCAATATGAACAACAGAGGCAATACAGTGAAAATAAAAAACGAAATAGAATTCAGGGGCCAGTGAGATGACAACAAAAGCTCTAACCTTCATGCCATTGGAGTCCCAGAAAAAGAGGAAAAAGATGATGGCACTGAAAAAAATTTCAAAGAAATCACAGCTGAAAATTTCCCAAATGTGGCAAAAGACATAAACCTACATAAGAAAAAACGCTGAGATGGCCCTCAAGGTATGTCAAAATAGAATTACAGAAAACAAAACTTAAAAAAAAAATTGAAAGCAGAAAGAAATTACACCCATCCTTAAAGAAAAAACAATTTGAATGACAACAGATACCTCATCAGAAACCATGGAGGCCAGGAGGAAGTGACACAGTAGTTTTCAAGTACTGAAAGAAAACAGCTGCCAGCTCCAAATTCTCTGTCTCCAAAATTATCCTTCAGGAATGAAAAAAGGTTGATGCTCTAAAAAAAAAACCTAAAATAACTTATGGCTGCCAAAATTACCTTAAAAGAATAGATAAGGGAGTTATTGAAATACAAAGAAAATTATGAAGAAGGACTCCTAAAATAGTGGAAATGAAGAAAGAACAATAGAAAGAGCAAAATTATGTACAAATGCACTAGACCTTCTCCTCCTATATTTTTAAAATTATGGTTGATGTTTTGAAGCAAAAACTGTAACATTATCTGATATGGTTCTCAATATATGTGGAGGAGTTACTTAGGATGATTATATTATAAACTAGGGAGGGTAGAAGGATATAAAGGAGGTAGTTTTTACACTTCACTGAAACTGACAATGTGCTGACACCAATAAACTGTTATGAATTATGTATGTATATATAATGTGATATCTAGAGAAACCACTAAAAAAATCCATATATGAGATGTTAAAAGACACTACAGATAAACCAAAATGGATTCTAAGAAATATTCAAGTACCTCACAGAAGCCTGGGGAAGGAAACAGGGAAACTAAAAAATAGAAGAAACCATGATAAAACAAACTAAAATAACAGACCTAAGCCCTATATAGTCATGTGCAGCACAATATTTTGGCCCATGACAGACCACATATATTGATAGGATGGTGGTCTCATAGATTATAACAGAGCTGAAAAATTCCTGTCGCTCAGTGATGTCATAACCATAGTAATATCATAGTGCAACACATTACTCATATGTTTGTGATGATGTTGATGCAAACAAACCTACTGAGCTCCCAGACATACAAATGTGTAGCACATAAAATTATGTATAGTACCTAATACTTAATATTAATAATGAACAACTATGTTACCATTTTATGTATCTACTATGCACTATACTTTTCATCATTATTTTAGAGTTTATTCCTTCTACTTATAAAAACCAGTTTGCCATAAAACACTATGTTTTGTTACCCCAGTAGCAGCCTCATACCTCTGGTGTTTGTGTATGAAAATATACACAGTCTCGTCATACCATTTTCTCTTGTGCTTAATTTAACCTTGAGTTGTTTTGAGCAGTAACATGCTGTGCAGGTGTGTGGCCTGTGAGCAACGGGCTAGGCAACCTATATAGCCTAGGTTGTGGCAGGCTATATCATCCAGGTTTGTGTGAGTACACCCCACGATGTTTGCACAACCTCAAAATTGCCTATCCACACACTTCTCAGAATGTATCCTGTTGTTAAGCAGTTCATGCCTGTAACAGCAATTATTACATGAAATGTAAATGATCTAAAAACAATGAAAAGACAGTGATTATAGAAAAAATCACTATCTAACATGTACACGAAAGGGTATTATGCTAGTAAATAAAGCCAATCTCAAAAGGTTGCATACTGTATAATTAAATTTATGTAACAGTCTTGAAATAAAAAATATAGAGATAGTATACAATACAGATTAGTGGTTGCCAGGGGTTATGAATGTGGGGTTTGGGTGGGCTTGAGTGTAAAAGACTCAAGGGAGTCTCCTATTGGACAAGGGAGATCTATCTGTGTGGGGATGGAAAACTTCTGCATCACAATTTCTATTACCATGAAGAAATAACTACCATAAAGTGTAACAGTGCACACATATGATAAAACAGCACACAACTATATACACACATTGTCTCAATGACAATTTCCTGGTTTTAATCATGGAATGTGTTATGTAAGATGCAAGTGCTGAAGAAAACTGGATAAAGGATACACAGGATCTCTCTACACTGTTTGCCCCTTCATCCAAATCTATAATTATTTCAAACTAAAATATGAAAAGCCGAACGAACAAGTGATGTAGTAGTCACTCCTCCAGGTACTTCACTTGGAGGGGAGGTTGAGGAACACAGAAAGTAGGAGCTGCATTCCCACTGTGTAGTGACATAAGGTGACAAGGCATGCTGCTGCATAGGTCACCATTAGAAATGATAAGTGACATGTGTCAGTTGTCAATTTATTGCCTCTCTAGTCCAGGTGCATCCTTTGATATATGATCCATGATAAACAACTGAAACCCTTGAAGCATTTCTCCTTTATAGTGAGCACAATGTTCATATTTCTCAGTAGAGGGCACTGGAAGAATACTCAGAAGGAAGAGGCTCCCTGAATGACCCCCGTGGGCAGGGTGTCCCAGGGTCATGGATGTGGCTGGGCAGCACTGGAGCCTGTCCAGCCAGTCATTGAATGCCACCCCTCTATGATCTCATAGCTTTGGCCTGGGATAATCTTTCCACAGCCCTCTCAGCATGGAAACAAATCCAATAGCTGCCTATGGCCTGGAGGGTCACGCACGGAGCGGTTAATTCTGCAAGCCTCTGAGCACGCTGTATGTAACCCACCTGTGGCCCATGAAGTGAACACTGATCTGCTGCTTCCTCTGCCAGCCCTGCTTAGCCCGTGTGCTCTGAGGGCTTCTTGCCCACGCAGGTGCTCTGAGTTCCATTACATGGATTTGCCACCAGCTGCTAATCACCTGCTCAGTCTGCACCACAGAGGGTGGCCTATTGCTTGCCTAGGAACTCCAGACTGGCTTCAGGCTGGCCAGTCGAGCAAGCTTCTCTGCTCTCTGGGAGCTGAACCACGGCTCTTCCAAGGAGGTCTGTGCCCTTTGCGGGTCTGTCCTCCGTTGGTGGCTCTCCTTGGCCCCTGAGGACCATGCGTTATTTCTTTATGTATTATGGTTATACTTTTATTGTAGTTATTAATTCTTTATATTAAACTTCTCCTCTTTAACTTATTGTTTGGTTTCTATTTCCTGATTGGACCCAAACTGCTATAATACTTTTGTTCAATAACAGATACTTACTCTCTAATTCCAATAGTAAGTCATGCTGACACGTATTTTCAGTGTTGTCATGGTGATGCATGCCATTGTTCCCTTTAGTGTCAAGTGTCCTGGGGTGTGACATGTGGTTGTGAACAGCTCTTCTTCCTCTACTTCCCAGTCAAGAAATGGCAAAGAACAGCATTTCCTGGAATGTCCTGTTGCATAGGACAACGGTGTCCACGTCAGGGCAGGTCTAAAGGTTACTTCTTTATAATGTTAAAATGTAGCATGGTATTTTACAGATGCAACTGTGAATAGGAGAACCTGACAGGAATCCATTCAGATAAATGTAGCGAAGAAATCAACACGTAATTGACCAAATAGTGTATATAAGCATTGACTAAACCTCCCTTCCAGAGACACAGCTTTGGATATGAATCTGCTGTTTCCTTTACTTGCTGCAAGAAAATAAAACTACCTTGCAACAACCATATCTCATTTTTGAATAGAGCACCCCTTGAGTTCAGTAAAGTTTCTACCAAACTCTAGTCTTCCAAGGTGTTCTTCAGAAAACATTATAGCAAGAGCTATCTATACAAGTTTAAGAAAGGTAATACGTACTCTATTCTGAGAGACCTAAAATGTGCACTTCCATTTTAAAGGCTTTGAAAATTCTTTCTGACAAAAACGAACAAACAAACAGCTAATTCAGTGTTGTTTTAAACCTATTTAGCAAGAAAATCTTTTATCACAAAGTGCCTGTAATATCCTCAGGTGTTGTTTTCCATCAAAGTCATTTTAGTAAGTGTTGACATAAAGCAAAAATCATTAATTATAAAAAGCAAACTTCAGATTCCTTATTAGTCTATATATTGTGACAGAAATTATTCATCTCAGTCATGGCATTGAAAAAAATTTTAAGTATTTATGTTAATAATTATGTTTAAAAAGTAACTTGTATTTTTGTTTTATTAAAAAATAACTGGCCATTACAGAGATATAATAAGATACCACTTCACAACAGTCAGAATGGCCATCATTAACAAATTAACAACAAGTGATGGCAAGGTCGTGGAGAAAGGAGAACCCTAGTGCACTATTGGCAGGAATGCAGACTGGTACAGCCACTACGGAAAATAATATGGAGTCTCCTCAAAAAATTAAATATGGAACTGCCTTATGACCCAGCAATTCCACTGCTGGGATTATACCCTAAGAATCCTGAAACACCAATTCAAAATAATCTATGCACTCCAATGTTCTTAGCTGCATTATTTACAATAGCCAAGTGCTGGAAACAGCCTGAGTGCCCATCAGTAAATGAGTGCATCAAAAAACTGTGGTACATTTACACAATGGAATATTATGCAGCAGAAAGAAAGAAGGAGCTTCTACCCTTCACAACAGCAGGGATGGAACTAGAGAGCATTATGCTAAGTGAAATAATCCAGGCAGTGAAAGACAAATACCATATGATCTCACTTATAAGTAGAACCTAATCAACAAAACAAATAAGCAAGCAAAATAGAATCAGAGACATGGAAATAAAGAACAAACTGACAGTGACCAGAAGGTAGGAAGGAGGAGGGTAACAGAGGAAAGAAGGGGAAGAGTCAAGTCAAGGAACATGTATAAAGGACACGTGGACACAGACAATGCAGGGGAGGATTGAATGTGGGAGGTGGGGGTGGGTAGGGCAGGGGAGAGTAATGGGGGGAAATTAGGACAACTGTAATTGAACAATTAAAAAATACAAAAAAATATAGCTGGCATCCTCTAAAGACCACACAGGAAACTGAAATTTATGTATAAAATGAGAAGACTTTCTCAGCATTCAGGGAATTGTATAATAAGTTAGAATCTTGATATGTATGAACTGAGGAAAGTAATTATATATTTTATAATAGCAGATGTTTTTAAATGGAAAAAAACCTGAGTTGAAATGAAAATCCCAAGGTTATTTCCCCATGATTATCTACAAAGGTTGACAATTGGTTACAACATCCCCTTTTTCATACTCAATGAAAGAAACTTTGATTTGTGTAGGATTTACTTCCATTCACCTATCGAGAAGCCTCTCGCTGGGTGTGATGGGGCCTGCCTGCCATCGTGTATCTGGCCACCCAGGTGAGCAATGTTCAAGAACAGCATGAGCTCAGGAATTTTGGACTTTGGTTTTCCTTATCAAGTGAGTGCCTTCACTCTGTTGCATCACTGAGACTGAAGTTGTAGAAGGCAGACTCAGGTAGAATAACACTGAAAATTTTTGGACATTATACATCCAATCTTAGCATTTCAGTAGAAATGCATGCTATTTTGCACTGTCACATACAACACGTCAAATGTTTTGGTCTAACCTAAGTGAGTGAACTCTGCACTTTTCCTTGTTTAGGGAATGGTTTTGGTAATTTTAGAAACTTTTCAACAAGATTCCTTCCATTCTCCTCACTTTCTAGGATTTAATCACTCTGTCCCTTCAGTCTCATGTATTCTCTTCTCTCCTCTGACAGGCCCTTTGCAAATGCTGTTTCTGCTTCAGCACTCCCCGCCCCCTCCCAAAACACACACTATTCTCCTGGTATCTCCTAATTGTGTGTCTAGTCTCAACTTAAGACATGACTTCCTCAGAGAATCATTCCTGATTTATCAAAGATATTATAGATCACTATTTAATAAGCCTCTGAGGTGATATTACAGATCATGATTTGAAATCCATACCTTAAGGAACACTAATAAGATGAGTAATTGTTTGCCTGGATTGACAGAAAATCTGCCAAAATTTAATATATACATAAAGACTGACATTCATGTTAGGTGCTACGAGATGATCTGCTATCTCATGTGAAAAAATATCAGGTATGTAGAGGGAGAATTTCTAAGCAAGGAAAGGAAAGCCTTATCTAAAACTAAGTTGTTAGTATATTGAAGGCTGGATTCTTACAAAAGTGCCCTTGTATCTTGTGATCTCCTATAATTGTAAGGACTGTCTCCTGCCTCTAGAATTGTAACACTGAAGTTATTTATAATAATAATAATAAAGGTTTGTGGCCCGTTTCATAAAACAACAAGAACAATGATCTTGCCTGTCAACCTCGCCAATCTGCTCAAAGAAAAATTAAGTATGAGTAACTCTTGGTGAGAAGAAATATTACCAAATGCTTTCCCATTCCACTGAAATTCCCTGAAGTCAAATTTTAAGCAAGCTTTGTAGATAGTCTCATATGGTTGATTTACTAAGACTTCTTATAAGTCATAACTCATGTTTCTTGAATTTGAAGACATACTTTGAATTTGGTATACTTTTCTAGTGAGAGGTTTTGAAGCTTAAAGCAGAGCTATTTATCAACTTGAAACACATTTCCAAATCTCAGAAATATATGATTATTACAGGATGATATCAAGTAAAAAGTTTTAAACAGCCTGATATGTGAAAAGAGTGACAAAAGTGATGACGCCTTTGACCTATATCTTCAAAAAGGAGAACTTATCCTAAAGAAAAATTCAATTAAAGAACATTCTATATATGCATGTGTTCCTGGCAGCATATAAATAACCATCTAAAAATATAAAACCCTAAAGTTCAAAGAAAAAGGAGTATTTAATAAAGTATATGCTAACCACAAATAAAATTAGGTAGCATCTGAACTGGTGAATATGAAGAAAACATGCAAATATCGAAATGAATTTACAGTATAACATTAATTGAAGAAATATGCAGAATTGAATGCATGTCATTATTTTAAAATGCATGTATATGTTCAAAAACTGAAAGCATTTTAAATGATGAAAATAACTGTCAGTTTATTGGGGGTGGGGGCAATTGGCTTTTCCACATTTTAAAGAAAAAAAATAAATACTATCTTTAGCAGTGTTAAGCTGTCTATCTCCTAACGTGAAAGAAAAAAAGGCTTTAAAACCAATTATGAATTTTTGTAGAATATTTTAAAATGTCCCACTCACCCATTACTCTAATATTTATAGCATCAAATTCCAATATTCTCAGTTTTCACCAAGCAGAGAATTACCACTGACAGTAACTTAAACCCCAGAGTCAGTTTACTGCAGTCACCTCTGTTTTAAATTACAGCACTACCGAACCCTTCCCAGAATCAGCATGCAATACCTCCTTCTTCCCTCTGGTGGTTTTATGTAAATATATGTTTCTATTGTCTCTATGAAATGACACCTGGGCCTAACTGCAAGTGTTGTCATTCCATTGCTCTAAAATCGTGGCACACTTTGTCAAGTAACCAGTCAAAGGTTATTCTGGAAAAGAATACAAACTCAGCTCGAGGAACCTGAGAAGCCTCCTCCAAAGGTTTCCTGTGGGGACCTGGAAGGAAAGTCTTTTGCCAGAGGCAGGCAGGTGGACCTCTTCAGGGGGCTATTTAATCCCGTCTCACTCTATTCAATCACTTATCTTGAAGGTCTGAAAACATAGCATGCAGCATAGGGTCTGGATTTCATGACAGAGCTGCTTTGTGTAATAATTTCAGTAATAAATCAATTTAATTATTTCTCTTTTGGAAAAACACCAAATGCCTGCTTCCATTCTCATGATTTCTACTGATTACTACACATTCTTCTCTTTTCCCAACACCCACTGTCCCCCTAATCATTGCATTTCAGAGATCGGAACAGCTCCTGGAGTCCTTTCAATAAGACTGTAATACACAATTTTTCTCAGCTATAATCTAGAAATTTTCATACCACCTGAAGTCAGGAAATTTTTTTTTGTTAATCAAAATAAGGCTCCACCCATTAAAGAATAAAAAAGATATCAGAGTGAAATAAAAATGTATTGTGAAAGAGAATTTTGTTTAGTACTGTTGTCTCATCATTGGTAACTACGACTATATGGTGGAAGAGAAACATATTTTGCAATAAAACGCTAGCTCCTTAAAACAGTAGCTAATGGTTCCAACACGATGACAAAATGTAAGAAGACCGGGAGACGTATCAGAATCAGCAAGCTGCAGTTTCAAGCTACAAAACAAAAAGGTTTCCAAGAACCTGCCAAATTTATGTTGTCACTGAGCCAGATTCTCTGCCAAGGAAATCCTCAGTCTTACAACTGTTGAAAGCAAGCTAAGGTTAGGAAAATATGTTTGACCAGCACCTTCCAAAAGGGGTAAGCATCCAAGATATTAGGTTTATAACACCAATATTAGTGCAATTTTATTTATTTTCTATTTTGATTACAAACTAAGTATCAGTATTTCTCTTGTGATTCCAAAATATTCTCAGGCAACACTTTTCCCCCCAGAGGAAAAAATTCTAAAGGCAATAAAT
Organism: Glossophaga mutica; assembly: GCA_039655065.1. Lineage (NCBI taxonomy): Eukaryota > Metazoa > Chordata > Mammalia > Chiroptera > Phyllostomidae > Glossophaga > Glossophaga mutica. The sequence goes on from CM077306.1 coordinate 56,056,533, forward strand.
AAAAATGTTAGTCAAAAAATTAATTGATCTTCTGGGGAGGGAAATTTTAATTAGTTTTGGCTGACAGTTGCTGAATAACTACCTGATAAGAATGTGAAAGAAATAAGTTTCAAAGAAATGGCATTTTCAATATTAGAAATATCTAACAAAGGCTTGTTAATAATAGATGTTGCCAATTTCATTAATTTTTCTGGCTATTCTAACTTCATCAAAACAGATTTTCAATTAGTTTTCCTTCCAAAAATGTACCTAAAATTAGTACATTACTTAATTTGCCACTAATAAGATGCATGCATAATTCATATATATGAAGAAAAACATAGGAATAATGCATTAGTTTATTTTTCTGTCTTCTATCTTCTCATTAACATTTATAAAGAGAACTCACAAAGCACCTTGCTAAGACAAGTTACTAAAAGAATTTTATGAAGTTGTATATTTGCAATAAGCTTATCTTACCGCCATGTCCTTTTCTGTCAAGTTCCTGTTCTGTGACTCGTGACTCGGCTACCACAGTTACATATCCATTAAAGGAAAACACAAATTTAACAGTTCTTTATCTCGCTGATCTCATCTAACTAATGAACATCAAGCATGATGGACATACGTCGCTAGATAGCGGTCACAAGACACCAAATCTCTCATAGCTCTGGGAACTACATTATTTAGTAAGTCATGGAAGAGAGAAGTGCACTCTCGACCACAACCCCTACTTGTGCTGTGTACTCAGTTTACAAGGTTTACCAGGTAAAGGCTGATTGAAGCAGCTTTTGTTTCCAAATTCTATAGAACAAAACCTCATTCTCAGTCCAAAGACATATTTCACAGCATCCTAAGAAACTGCAGGATGTGGATAATTACTATTTAATAAAAGAAGACATTCATTAAATATTTTATTGATTACCCCACACAGCTAGTTACTAGACAATACCTGTTATTTAGCACAAAGCTGTTGTTCTGTCACATAGGAAGCTTCTGCTACTCTCACAGAATGTATCTGTAGGAAAGCAACCAACTGAAACTTACTCTTGTGAGATATAAATATGATATCAATGTTGACAATTAAAAAAAAAAAAAAGAAAAACAAAGTTTTAGAGTTACTGTGAGAAGCTGCCAAAGGATTAGAAAAGATAGGTTGTGCCTTCAGGAGTTGGCCGTCTGGTCAAATGCACTGCTCCTCAGCTTTATGCACCAACATCCCCTGACATGTTAACACAGCAGATTTCTAAAATCCCGATTAGCACCCCGGCTGGTGTAGCTCAGTGGATTGAGCTCGGGCTGTGAACTAAAGGGTCGCCAGTTTGATTCCCATCAGGGCACATGCCTTGGTTGCAGGCCAGGTCCCCAATGGGGCCATGTGAGAGGCAACCACACATTGATGTTTCTCTCCCTCTCTTTCTCCCTCCCTTCCCCCCCTCTAAATAAATAAATAAAATCTTAAAAAAAAAAGAGAGAGCCCTGGACTGGTGTAGCTCAGTGGATTGAGCGCGGGCCTGTGAACCAAAGGATCGCGGTTCGATTCCCAGTCAGGGCACATGCCTGGGTTGCAGGCCAGTTCCCAGCATGGGACACATAAGAGGCAACCGTACATTGATATTTCTCTCCTTCTCCCTCTCTCCTACCCTTCCCCTCTAAAGATAAATAAATAAATAAATAAATATTTAAAAAAAAAAAAAAAGAGAGAGAGACCATCTCCTTAAAAAAAAAAATAAAAAATAAAATAAAATCCCGATTAGCAAGTTCCAAATTCAATGTCTGGAATGAGGCCAGGAATGTGCTTTCTTACAAGGCACCACAAGTCATGCCTAAAGCCTATGAACCCTAAGATTAAAAAAAACAAAACAAAACAAAACAAAAAAACATTTTTCAGCATCAACAGAAGTACTAATCAACTGAAGAAGACAAAACAACTTTCATTAATTCAACAAATGCTTGGGGATAACTTACTATGGGAAAGGTACTATGCTAAATACTTATAAAGATTTATAAAACAACATGTAAAAACAGAAAATAGCAAGTGTTTGTGAGGGTGCAGAGAAAGTGGAACCCTTATACATTGCTTGAAAGTATGTAGAATGGTACAGCTGGTCTGGAAGACCGTATGGTGGTACCTCAAGAAATCAAACATAAAATTTCCATGTGATCCCAGCAATTCCACTTCAGGGCATACAACTAAAAGAACTGAAAGCAGGAACTCAAAGAGATATGCATCTACCTATGTTCATAGCAGCATATTCACAGTAGTTGGAGGGTGGAAGTAAACAAGATGCCCATCAATGAATAAACTGATAAACAAAATGTAATATATACATGCAACGAAAGATTATTCTGCCTTAAAAGGGAAGGAAATTCCAACTCATGCTATTACAGGGATGACACTCAAGGACATTATACTAAGTGAAAGAAGTCCATCACAAAAAGGCAAATATTGTACTATCCCACTTATATGACATGCCTAGGAAAGTCAAAATTGTAGAGAGCGAATGTTGCATAGTGGCTCCCAGGGGCTGAGAGGCAAGCAGAAGGAGAGCTATTGTTTAGTGCATACAGAGTTTCAGTGTGGGAGTTTGGGATGATGAAGAAATTCTGGCAATGGATGGTGGTGATGATTGTACACTAATGTGACTGTACCTAAACCACTGGGACCATACAATTGAAAGTGGTTAAAATAGTAAATTTTATATTATATGCATATTTTACTACAATGAAAAAATCCAGAAAAACATGTCAATTGAAAATTGTGCAAATAGTAATCAGAAAGAGGACTGGTAAAGTGATTATTGTGATAAAACAGGCTTCTTGGTGAAGAGAATTTTTATATTGGTACTGAAGGCAAAGAGACCCAATCCCTGGTGCTTCTACCCTCTGCACCCCCTCCTGTTCAAACACACCCCAATCAAGGGGAAATGGGAACATGTATCAACTCACCTGAGATGTGAGATAGAAGATAGAAGACAGATTCAGGTATTGCTTAACTTATGTAATAAAGAGAATGGAAGCCCACATGTAATACTTCACCCTCAACGTAGAAGCAATGCTTTTAACCACTTTATGCTTAAGGTGTATATACATGAACTAATTTAAAGAAATCATGTTACGATTAAAATACTGTTTGGAAATCACTGTACTTCTTAACATTTAGGAATCCATTAATATTTTCTGTGACTACAAATTACAGAAATTTCTGCCAGTGCTTGCATAGAAAGCCATGTGTGAACTCAGAAGCAGTCCAGGGTAGATTACGCCATCCGTCTTTCTTTTTCTTTTTTAATTTTTATTTTAATTGTTGATCTTGTACAATTTTCTGTCTTTTACTCCCACCCCAGCCCACCACTCCAGCCCTCCCCACCACCCTCCCATTTCCACCCCCCATAGTTTTTGTCCATGTGTCTTTTATACTTGTTGCTCTAAACCCTTCCCCTTTTCCCCTGAAATTCCCTCCCCTCTCCCCTCTGGTGACTGTCAGCCTGTTCTCAATTTCAGTGTCTTTGGTTATATTTTGCTTGTTTGCTTGTTTTGTTGATTAGGTTCCTCTTAAAGGTGAGATCATATGGTATTTGTCTTTCACTGCCTGGCTTATTTCCCTTAGCATAATGCTCTCTCCAGTTCCATCCATGCTATCACAAAGGGTAGGAACAACTTTCTTTCTGCTGCATAGAATTCCATTGTGTAAATGTACCACAGTTTTTTAATCTATTCACTTACTGATGGGCATCTAGGTTGCTTCCAACACTTGGCTATTGTAAATTGTGCTGCTATGAACATAGGGGTGCATAGGTTCTTTTGGATTGTTGTTTCAGGGTTCTTAGGATATAATCCAAGCAATGGAATTGCTGGGTCAAAAGGTAGATCCATTTTTAGTTTTCTGAGAAAATTCCATACTGTTTTCAATAGTGGTTGTACCAGTCTGCAATCCCACCAACAGTGCACTAGGGCCCCCTTTTCTCCACAACCTCTCCAACACTTGCTGTTTGTTGCTTTGTTTATGAGGGCCATTCTGACTGGTGTCAAGTGGTATCTCATTGTGGTTTTAATTTGCATCTCTCTGATAGCTAGCGATATCAAGCATCTTTTCATGTGTCTCTGGATCCTCTGGGTTATTGTTAAGCTGATTAACATCCATCTTTCTTTACCCATCTGAATAAAGTGGCTTTCATTTTCATTTCATTTGTGGCTTTCATTCCCAAGTTTACAAGAAAACTGTCATACGCACTTGTTCTAAAAATGCATTTGTTCTAAGAAAAAGAAAAAGGAAAACGAAAAAGAAGGGCCATATGTGTTCTCTTGGTAAGACTACTGTCAGTTTCCCACCTAGAAATGCCTGACTACCTCTCGGTGGCCAGGGTTACATCCCATAGCAGACAGCCGGTCCTATCCACAGGGGAGTCTGGGAGGTCAAGTACTACTACAGTTGTTAGCAGTATTTAAGTGAACTGGCTGGCACCCAAAGAGTTCCTGAAAATCAAGTTATAGAAGATCACAGTTTTTGAGATAATTTTATTTTGTATATTTTAAACTATATATTAATTCAATCTACTTTATTAAAAGTCTCAGGGAATATAATCACAAATTCCAATTCATCGCCTGCTTTTATTTGGTCTTTCTGATAGACTTTATTCCAAGATGGAGATTTTCATGTATAAGTGTTAAAGTGATACATCATTCAGGTAAATGTTGCCTTTTTTTGGTGGGGGGGAATAAATGAGTCCAATGGTAGAAATATATTTTTGTTTAACCACTGAATTTTAATACATAAAAGGACTATAAATCATATAAATAGTTGCAGAGTTTAGGTAGTCTTCAAATGATAAGTTTCATAAGTCTTGCTTGAAAGCTGAAAATGTAGGACAGTTATCACCTGACAGGTGGAAAAAACAGAGTGTAATACAAAGATTTTATTGTAAGACTAATTTCAGAAATGGGTTGCTTTCTGAACTTCAAGTTCTGATGATTTATAACATTTTTTCAGGAGTTTGCCAAAGTCGATGAAAAACAATTAACTAAACATTTTTTAATTTAAAGAAAACTTGGATACCCAAATATATTGGAAAGACTAAATGCAATTCTTATCTTAGTATGTTTCTTATTCCCACCCTGGAAAGATTAAAAAAATAAAAAGATAATCCCAAAAATTATAGACCTGTCATCATCACTACTTATTTGAAACTTACTGAAACATATTATCAAGAAATCAGTTTGCAAGCACCTAGAAAAGCATGGGGTACTTGGTAAAATTTGCCCGGCTTTGTGAAAAACAAATCCTGTCAATTCAACTTAATTTCCTTCTGTTGCGTAGTGACAAGAACAATAGACACAGAAAACTCGAAAGACAAAATATATCCTGACTTTGCTCAGGCTGTAGAGGCAGTTCTTCATAATTTAGAGAAAAAGTACACTTTGGTTTTCATTTATTCTTTTTTAATTTTGTTTACTTATTATTATTATTTTTATTGTTGTTCAAGTACAGTTATTTCCATTTTCCTGCCACCACTCCCCCCACCCCAGCCACCCCCACCTCCCACCCTCAATCCTACCCCTTTCAGTTTTGTCCATGTGTCCTTTATACACGTTGCTGAAAACCCTCCCCCTTTTTTCCCCTTTATCCCCTCCCGCCTCCCCTCTGGTTAGTGTCCATTTGTTCTTAATTTCAATGTCTCTGGTTATATTTTGCTTGCTTGTTCGTTTTGTTGATTAGGTTCCACTTATAGGTGAGATCATATGGTATCTGTCTTTCGCAGCCTGGCTTATATCTTTATTTGGAGCTCCTATTAATGACTACGCTGAATATATCTGGAAATGATACTCAACTGGAATACTGAACAAGTAAGGGAACTGGTTAGATACAATAATAAAGTACAAGATCAAATTGTGACAAAACCAATTTGGGTAATTTTCTTAACAACAACAACAAAAAATAATAATAGTAGAATTAAAACCAAGTAGAAATCACCTTCATTTTGCTATTTTTTTCCTAAAAAAAAAAATACAAGAAAGCAATGACCATGCCCCTGCCTGACTTCATTTATACTTTTGTTAATGATAAGGTCGAGTTAAAGATTCACAGCTGGAAAGGATGTAGAGAACCATAATGTCCATGTAATGTTGCAATGGACCATGCTCTGGACTCTGGGGTTTGGAGACTCAGGCGAGTAGAGTAGATTAATGGCATGAAACTAGATGTGCCACCACTGAGTCATCACTTCTGCCCCATGAATGATCTATTTTTATGTGACCTCCAGGTGTTTCTTGTCATGACAAGAGTTTAACGTATCCCTCTCATCTCCAAAGACTCCAGACATTGAACAAAATGAAAACAGTGTGCTCAAACCAGAAAAAGAATCCTATTTTTTTAAACATTAGTAGCTCCTAAGCAGCAGCTCAGAAATCTGAATATGTATTAAAATATTATACCAATTGGCAAAATAAAACTATTAATTTTAGAATGAATTTTGGTAAATATTAATTCCAAAGTAAATTTTGAGGACTCATATTAGCAGATTTATTTGGAAATAGTTTCTTTTTTTAATACATTTTATTGATTATGCTATTACAGTTGTTCCATTCCCCCTTCATTCCCCTCCACCCTGCACACCCTCTCCCACCCACATTCCCCGCTTTAGTTCATGTCCATGTGTCATAAGTTCTTTAGCTTCTATATTTCCCACACTATTCTTGCCCCCCCATCTATTTTCTACCTACTGTCTATGCTACTTATTCTCTGTACCTTCCCCCCCCCCCCTCCGACTTCCCTGTTGCTAACCCTCCATATGATCTCCATTTCTGTGGTTCTGTTCCTGTTCTAGCTGTTTCCTTAGTTTGCTTTGTTTTAGGTGTGGTTGTTAATATCTGTGAGCTTGCTGTCTTCTTACTGTAATATTTTTTATCATCTTTTTCTTAGGCAAGTCCCTTTAACATTTCATATAATAAGGGCTTGGTGATGATGAACTCCTTTAACTTGATCTTATCTGAGAAGCACTTTATCTTCCCTTCCATTCTAAATGAAAGCTTCACTGGATAGAGCAATCTTGGATGTAGGTCCTTGCCTTTCATGACTTGAAATACTTCTTTCCAGCCCCTTCTTGCCTGTAAGGTCTTTTTTGAGAAATTGGCTGACAGTCTGATGGGAACTCCTTTGTAGGTGACTGTCCCCTTATCTCTTGCTGCTTCTAGAATTCTCTCCTTCATTTTAATCTTGGCTAATGTAATGATGATGTGTCTTGGTGTGTTCCTCCTTGGGTCCAACTTCTTTGGGACTCTCTGAGCTTCCTGGACTTCCTGGAAGTCTATTTCCTTTGCCAGATTGGGGAAGTTCTCCTTTATTATTTGTTCAAATAACTTTTTCACTTGTTGCTCTTCTTCTTCCCCTTCTGGTACCCCTATAGTTTGGTTGTTGGGATGTTTAAAGATATTCTGGAGGTTCCTAAGCCTGTCATTTTTTCGAATTCTTGTTTCTTCCTTGTTTTCTGTTTGGTTGTTTCTTTCTTCCTTCTGGTCCACTCCATTGATTGGAGTCCCAGTTTTCGTCCTATCACCATTGGTTCCCTGTACATTTTCCTTCATTTCACTTCTTGCAGCCTTCATTTTTTCATCTAATTTGTGACCAAAATCAACCAATTCTGTGAGCATCCTGATCATCAGTGCTTTGAACTGTGCATCTGATAGGTTGGCTATCTTTTGGTTGCTTAGATGTATTGGCTCTCAGGCTTTGATCTGCTCTTCCATTTGAGCCATTTTTGAGGGGGGGTGAGGGGCAGGTCTGGTCACACCTGTTATGTAGTAAGGGGCTGAGCCTTAGGTGTTCACCGGGGGTGGGACAACCCAGTTGCTGGGTTGTGACACTGTATTTGGGGGTGGGGTCTGAGAGGGAATGATGGCACTTGCTCTGCTCTCTCTCATATTTCAGTCCCTTCCACCACTTCCCACAAGCAAACAGGGCCCTTCTGGTGCTGGTTCCCAGGTGGGTGGGCTTGTGTACATTTGAGGACCCTGTGGGTCTCTCCAACAAATTCTCCTGTGAGGATGGGAGTCTCTCTTGGCACCTCAACCCCCACAAGTGTTTTCAATCAGTGCTTTCAGGTTTTATTTCCCAGCGCTGGGGCCCTGTGTTGCGTGGTCTGTCTCGCTCCCCTTTTTCACCTGGTTTATCTGCATGTGAATGCGTGTCCACAGTCAGCCAGCTGCCTTGCATGCCTCACTGGGTCTGGCCATTGCCACCCCACACCTGCTAGCTGCTGCCTATGTGCCTGGAACCACTAATCACCACTTTTTCTTGCCACTACCCCTCTCTGCTGGCTGCTGACTCTGCCCTTCTTACGGGTATGGATGAGTGGTTGTCGGACTACCTTACAGTTCAATTTTCTATCAAATCTGGTTGTATTTTTGTTGTCCTTAATTTTGGTTGTGCGAGGAGGCACAGTGTGTCTACGTATGCCTCCATCTTGGCTGGAAGTTAGAAATAGTTTCAAAGGCATGTATTTCTATACATTATCATCCCAGCCTAGACCATTTAAATTCATAAGAGTGGTAGACAAACACAGCAAGACTTGAAATAATGCTCACTAGACTGGCAATAGAGGATTTCCTTAGACCAGGACTTGAAAAATAATCCTCATATTCGGGGGGTCCCTGTCCTGGGTGCCAGATGTTGGGGGGCTCCGCCCGCAGAGCCCCATCCCTCCATCACGGATGAAAATAAAAACTACCAAGACAAGATCTTCTTGGGGAGGAGAGGTGGCCAAACTCTCAGAGGAGAATGACCCAGAGCCCCATCCTCACTAGGCTTTTATTGGGCTCAAATACACGGGAATACAGGTTTAACATGTCAAAGAAATCTGAGGGCTTAATCTGAGTCAATGTCTGTCCGGAAAGGGGGTTGCCAGACTTCGATCACCCAGGGAGCCGTCCTGGCTGGCACAAGGCTGCACCGCTTGCCCCCACAGTTTCAGGCTTTAAGCCGATTAGGAAGCAGAAGACATCAGAAGACATCTCCCAGATGGAAATGAGGACTCAGGCTATGTCAGAATAGCTGGGGGGCGAGGGTCCATCACATCCTCTTTGCTGCAGCCCCCCGAGTCCTTCCATGAGGACTCCCAAGTGGTTGTGTCTGGCTCAGATTGTCCCTCCCATGAGGAGACTTACTGGTCATTGACTGTCAACCAAGCATTGGGGCCAGAGATGGATGAGGCAGAAGCAGCACTCCTGCCAGGGAGATAAGCTTTGTCTCCTTAGTAGGTCACATCCTTGTGACAGAACAGACCCAGATGAAGTGGGTCCCTTGGGCTCTTACACAGCCCACTATGGGGTGAGGGTTACAACTCCTGAAACCAGGCTGAACAGTCCACAATGCTCATATTAGATACTTATTCTAACTAGTCTGTAGTAGCTAGGCTTTCTAAAGAGTGATGTGATTAGTAAGTAAATCAAAAGTGCACTGACTATTCCATTTGGGGAGTAGAAAACTTCCCCTCTTTTCATAATGAGAAAGACTGCAAGTTTATATCAGAGACTAACTATAGTACTTATATTTGACGATATAGTAAATCCAGAGGAGATAATTATTCTTAAATGATTATTCATTCATCCATTTATTCATTCTCGACTAGGTGTGTGTCTGTTTACGTTAGGACTTGAATCAAAGACTTTCTCTAGGTGCATTTACATATATCTACTCTGTGTAAATTTACCTGGTTGCTGAAGTCCAGATGCAGAATGAGCACCCCAAACCCTTCAGGGTATTGTGTTATAAGGAGATTTATTTCTGCTGGGTTGTGCTAATTAATTCCTCTAGACTAAAGAATTATAAGAGGCCTGGGCTTCTTCATAATACATCCATGAATGGGCTCTCCAGGCTGAGCTGGAATATTATAAGAAGACTCACTTTTATTTATTAATTCATTCACTTGACACACACTAAGATTCAATATGTGTTGAAAAAACTCAACAGATATTGGATTAAATCCCATGCTGTCTTTGTCCAGGATTTTATAGTCTAGTGAGAGAATTCGATGAATTAATCTCTGACTTCATTCACTGTTGAAAGTAAGTGCTCTGGCAGAAGAGTTATGGAAGTACAGAACAGGGCATTTGCATTAGCTCTGACTTTAAAAACTATTTCTTGCATTAACCTCAAATATATCTGTAACTTTCTTCCACTGAGCCTGTTCTAAGCCTTGGGGCTATACAGAACAAGTCTAATTCTTCTTCCACATGGAAAACACTTAAATATTTGAAAAGAATTCTAATGGTTCCCCAAATCATCTTCTTCTGTCCAAGCAAACTATCCTCGAATGTACCTTACTGAAAATGGTCCTATTTCTCCCAAACATCTCAGCTCTACTCCATCATCACCTACAATCATAATTAATCAGGTATTCTCTTAGCACATTGGAGATGTCGCTTATTTTTCTCCCTTTAGTAAAATAAGAAAGTTAATGTTTTAATTTATTTGTGGTCTTTGACACATTTTGCAAGGGATGAAAAACAATAGATTTTAATTGAACATAAAAGAAAAAAACTTTAAATGTCTGGAAAGCAAATATCTAATATTAGACACTTTTCTAGTTACATTGTAATTAAAGTGAACAGAACAGATTCTTAGAGAAATGCGACATATTGAAATCTCATGAATTCTTTTTTGCTATTGCCATGTTTTTATTAGAGTTATTTCTGACTATATATTGTAATATAAAAAAGTAATATTCAAGATACACAACACCTAATGTCAGATAGGCATGGCCATCTTGAAGCAGAGTCCTGGAAGCATTGACTGTGTACTAGGAAGGTCCAGGATTATTGGGGAGGGCTTGAGACTACAAAATTTCAAATTTATTACAGTATCACTACAATATTTTTTAAAAATCAGTAATAACAGGTGATTAGAGTTCATAGTGGCTAAGTAGTAACAGCTTTTGAAGCACAGACTTTTCACATTGTAGGTTTACTAGAAGGTCTATAATGAAATATTCTATTGTCCTGGCCATAAGAGGGCAGATAGCCTGTTCAAGTTCACACAGTTAGTCACAGAGATCGTTGTTAAACTGAACAAGAATAGCCTTAACATACCCCTCAGCTTGACTAACTTTAGACAGAGTTCATACTGACTCTAGGTTCCTGACTTCCCTTTTTAAGACCATTCACTTTGGAAAACTTGGAATTGAAAATTCTTCCTCTGCTCTTTTGACAAGTAAATCTTCTCTAAGCCTGTTTTGAGTTTTACAACCTAGGCACTGGGCCATGCATTTGAAACATACCATTAAGAAAGATAGTGTCCCTATTTCCCAGTCTCTGGGAAAGGAGCCTAAATTCGATGCTCACCAATCTGCAAACACTGATGGCCTAATCATGTTGACCATCCTCCCCACTAATGTCCTCCAGTACTTTTCAACTAGCTCATGCCAGCATCTAAAATTCTTCTACCTTTGTTTTAGTGGAGTTGAGAGAACTCTCCTTCCACTATTGCAGTAGTCTGAGCAAAAATTTTCATGATTATTTAAGTCAACCAATACAATATTTCTGTGACAGATCTCATGTCTTCAGAATCTTGACCACTTTCTGTGATGCCATTTTCTTTCAAGCTGGTCACTGTAGCTAGCACATGAACAACAGGTGAACGAAAGACAGCCACCACTTTGACTCACTAATAATGCAAATTATACTCCATGGAAACTCTCCTGTAAATTGTTGAATATTGACATCAAATTATAGTGTGCCTAAGAATTTCTCAGGATGTTTTTATTTCATTATCTGAGACTATGACTCAATAACTCTGAGATGGGTTCAGAAATATATATATCTTAATATGTTTCACATGACCTCTGTCTCACAGTTTCTGCTTAGATTGTAAACCTATAAGGGAAAGGGTCATTTCTATCTTGATCACCATTCAATCCCCAGCATAAGCTAGCATTTCATAAATGCTTATTGAATGGATGATGTTTTTTCCTTAAACATCTTCCAATATATATAACTTTCCTTCATGGAAGTCTGATGCTTAAGACCAACATTTTATATATAATCTGCTTCAGAAATTTATAAATGCTTTGAGGAAATTTCTTTATTTGAGGAGAAACCTTATGTATCAATTACAATTTGCAAATGAGTTTTTCTCACATTTTTTGTTAGATCTTCACACTAATTCTTTTAAGAAAACATCATCTCCCCATTTTGCACATGAAAACACTGAGTTTCAGAGAGAATTAGGTATTTCCAATTATAATACAAACAACAAATGACAGAGAGGAATAGAACACATTTCTTTTGGCATAAGGTCAGGAAGAAAGTTTGGCCAAGAACTCCTTTTAAATTATGCATTATATTACTTTAAATGATCTATGAATATTCAAAAATCAAGGACATGTGTTCTAGATGGTTTATTAGTAGGATCATATTTTGCATCTTAATCTTTAAATGAGTGTTGTATATTTAAAAGTTTTTGAAAAATAGTTTTGCCTAAATAAAATAAATTTATTGAATGTGTTACAAAAACACACTCAAAAAATAAGGTTTCCAATACCCTTAGAAGTTTGATCAACTCCTACCTCATTAAATTTTATTTTTATTAGTGTCTCTTTATCTTTTAAGTCAGATACCAAAAAGAAAAATATGAAAAAAATTGCTTTACTTTGCCCTGGACACTTATAGGCTTAAAAAGTTATAAGGCTTAAAAATGTAAATTGTTGAATCCAACTGATGCTGCAAGGTTGGATAAAGTGAAAAAAAATCTGCTTTTTTCTAATGAGGAAGAAAATATTTTGGAAACTCTCAAGTTACACTTTATTACTCCCTTTGGTTTTTGTAGGCCCAATAGGGACTTTTCCCCCAATGAATATATTTAATAACAATGTCTTTAATTAATAACTATCCTATTGTGTTCTCAAAATTTAAATTTGGACACTTAAAGTTGATCTATAAAGTAGCTCTAAAAATGGGACAATCATAATAGTGTAATCAATAAAATATATTTAAAAATTAAAAATACACAAAAAGTAGATCTATATTTCAGTAGAGGAAAGAATACTGGGAGTGCATACAGAACTTTGATTGTTGTTAACTCTTGTGCAAAAGAACAGTCAAATGCATTTTTGAGATTCCAACGTGAACATTTTGTGGAGGGCTTGGATACTTTTTCTCTCCTGAATATAGCCACATTATTTATAAAACATTTTTGTGAAATAAAGCTCAAGGATATTATACCTAATATTGTTGAAATATGTATAGACATAGCCCTCCGTAAACTGTAAAAGCTGTAGAGAGATGGGCAAAAGTAGGTTTACTGTTGTGAGTACAGTGTGTGTTTGTATTATTTATTTATTAATGATTACATTATTCACTTGTATTAAAACTGTAAAACTACTTTTGCCAATGCATGTACATGAAGGGGGGCGGAAATTAATCCCAAATTCCAGCCAAGTATGATCTTCTCAACATGTTAGATAAATATATTATAGAATGAGATCCTATTTTACTAATAATCTACCTCCTTTTTATGATTCATTCTACTAAATATGTTAATGTATGATTCCAAAATATGTTTTTTTATATCTTTCTTCTCCTGCCCTTTCTAGTTAAGCACATCAAAATAGAAGTTTGGCTCCCGGATTACAATTACTTACTGGAATTTTCTTGTAGGCTCTCCATAATTTGGATTCCAGCCCTGCCACAGCACTAAATTAGCTTGCAGATTCAAACTAATCTTTATGTTATAGTATTCTATGGATGCTCTTAAGTCTTGATATTGAAGCTTAGAGTTCTTAAAATTTTAATTGCTTTGTTTCTCTTAGAAACATGGAGACTTTTTTTTATTAAGACCTAATCACTTTTCAAAGACTGAACAGATATTCTTCCTAAGAAAACATATTAATGGTCAACAGCTACGAAAAGATGGTCAACTTTATTAGCTATAAGAAATTAAAATCACCATGAGTTATCACCTTATACCTGCTGGAATGGCTTTTCTCAATAAGACAAGAAATAACAGGTATTAAAGAGGATGTCCAAAAAAGGAAACCCTTATAGACTGTTGGTGGGAATGTAGACTGGTATAGCCACTATAGAGAACAGCAAAGAAGTTTCTCAAAAAATTAGGAACACAGGTAGCATATGACTCAGGAACCCCTGTTTGGGGTTCTGGGTGTCAACCTGAAAAATTTGAAAACATTTATTCATAAAGATGTGTTTATCCCTATGTTCACTGCAGCATAGTTCACAGTAGCCAAAATGTGAAAACAACTTAAGTGTCCTTTGATGAAAGATTGGATAAAGAAAATGTCATATAGCCCTGGCAGGTGTGCCTCAGTGGATTGGGTTACCAGTTCGATTCCCAGCCAGGGCACATGCCTAGGTTGTGGGCCTGGTCCCTGGTAGGGAGTGTGCGAGAGGCAACCACACATTGATGTTTCTCTCCCTCTCTTTCTCCTTCCCTTCCCCTCTCTCTAAAAATAAATAAAAATAAATAAATAAATAAATAAATAAATAAATAAATAAATAAAATCTTTTAAAAATGTGATACATATACACAAGGAAATATTACTCAACCATAAGAAATACTACCATTTGTGACAAAATGGATAGATCTTGAGAATATCATGCTAAGCAAAATAAGTCAGATGGAAAAGGACAAAAGCCATATGATTTCACTCAGATATGGGGTATAAAACAGAAAGAACTCATAGACACAGATAAGAGTCTGGTGGTTACTGAAAGGGAAGGGAGTAGGGGGAGAATAAAGAGGGTAAAGGGGGATCAAATATATGGTGACCGAGGGAGTCTTAACTTTGGTGAGTACGTGATGTAATATACAGATGACGTATTATAGCATTGTACTCTTGAAACTCATATGGTGGTATTAACCAATGCTACCCTATAAATTTAATTTAGAAAAGGAAAAAAGACTGAACTGCTTTTATTTCAAATATCATTTTGAAGAATGATCCATATATGGGGTATGTTCATAAAGTATCCAGCCATGTACTATGAAAAATAGAGACATTTACTGAAGAAGATGCAAGATAAAAGAAACATTGTACATAGCACAATGATGCCTCAGTCCCCTTCAAAGTAGGTACCTTGGGACCTCACATAGTTCTCCCAATTGCCATCAACTGCCGCCTCATATTTCCTTGAATCTTACCAAGGGTCTGAAATCTCTTCCTTTTCAAAGGTGATTTTAGTTTTGCGAAAAGCCATAAGTCATAGGGTGTTACATCTAAGCCGTAGGGGGGCTGAGTCATCTGGGTGATGTGATGTTTCACCAAAATACTCTGCACAAAATGTGATGTCCAAACAGGTGCATTGTCCTGATGAAGCTGCCAATCATCAGTTGCCCACAGCTACAGCCTTCCAAATCATCCAAATAGTTTCTGGGAAGGAATGTTCAAGCTTAAGATGCAATTCGATGCAGATTCATTGCTCTACTAGCTCAGTCATTTTGAATGTGATGGCCACACAGCACACATGCTCACTCAACAGCATCTACCAACCCCACTGACTAATACAGTGAAGACATCACTGTTCATGTGTGTGCATTCTAGTCCATTCTCCTTGCCTGCCAGCTTACATTGATGTCATGCAAAGAGTTCTCATTATATTAACAATGGTTGGACTTTTTCCAGGCAGACCTCATATATTGCTAAGCATTTGAATTATTTACACTACTTGGTAAGTAATGCAAAGCATCTATACTTAAAATAAATGCAATAACATGTCCTGATTTAAAGAACAGAATGGTCTCTACTGATTTCCCTGTGATTTCTTTGTTTGGAAGGGTTACCACCTAGTTGGTGTAGTTTTGTGTTACATCAGCATTTCATAAAAAATTTTGGCAATTTGTTTGCTTCTTTGTTATATTCATACAGTATATCCTCATTCTGAAAAACCTATATTTTTATTTTTCAATTATAGTTTACATTAAATATTACTAGTTTCAGGTGTACAGCATGGTGGTTAGACAATCATACTTTACAGAGTGGTCCTCCTGATATCTCAAGCAACCACGTGGCTCCATACATAGTTATTGCAATATTATTGACTATATTTCCTATGCTGTAATTTGCATCTCTATGACTATTCTGTAACTACAAGTTTGTGCTTCTTAATTCCTTCATCTTTTTCACCTAGTCCACCAACCCCACTCTTATCTGGTAAACATTAGTCTGTTCTCTGCATCTAAAAGTCTATTTGTATTTCATTTATTTTGTTCTTTAGATTCTACTTATAAGTGAAATCATATGGTATTTGTCTTACTCTGTCTGACTTATTTCGCTTAGCATAATACCTTCTAGGTCCATTCATACTGTTGTAAAAGGTCACATTTAATTTTTTATAGCTGAGTGGTAATCTATTGTGTATAAGTACCACAGCTTTGCTATCTACTTGTCTATTGGTAGGCATTTGGGTTTCTTCCATATTTTAGCTATTGTAAATAATGCTGCAATAAACATGGGTGTATATATCATTTCAAGTTAGTGTTTTGGGTTTCTTTGGATATATACCCAGAAGTAGAATAACTGAGTCATAAAGCAGATCCGTTTTTAATTTTTTGAGGAACCTCCACGATGTTTTCCACAGTAGTTGCACTAATTTGCATTCCTATCAACAGTACACTAGGGTTCAATTTTCTCCACATCCTCATCAACACTTGCAGTTTGTTTATTTATTAATAATAGCCATTTGGCCAGGTGTGAGGTCATATTTCATTGTGGTGATAAACCTGCATTTGGTTGGTCGTAGAGGAGGGTATAGGCCCTGTTTAAGATGTTTTATAGAACAACCATCAAACATTTTTTCCAGTATCTTATGTATTGGACAAGGTCTGTCAATAAATGCATGCTTGAGAAAATATAATTTTAAGAATATGATAAAAGAAACCAATATAGACTACTCACAAATTATCCAGTCCTCAAAAAATAATCATCTTCTTTTCTCTTATCTTGGTATTTGCATATAAAATTACTATACTTTATATCTTTCTAGAATATAGAGCAAATTTTAATAAGAAATTTATATGACTCAGTCCTATCTTGGGGAATTTATTTTATGCCCCAGAGGCTCTCCTCATCAGTGTTAAATTTATTACAGATTCATAAACATTTCATGGTATCTGGCCCAAAGTATATGGCATTATGCCTCTTGAAGATGAATTTCAAGAGTTGAGGGGTAATCTGCAGTTCAGGTACAATCAAACACTAACAACTTTCACCAAATATCACCACATTAAAATTTAATTATAAAAGAAGTTATCCTCAAGGTGAGATCCAAGATAAAGGAGGAGGTAGAAGCTACACTAACCTCCAAGGATCAATCTGGAATTACAACTAAATTATAGAAAAATCATCCTGACTAACTAACTGAACACTAGCTGGAGAGAAGCCTTATAACCAAGGACTTACAGAATAAACCAAAACACCACAATGAGACTGGTAAGAAATGAGGAGTTATGAGATGGCTGGCTGGGCTCACATGGTTGGCACCTGAAGTTCCAGAGGGATATTTCAGCTGCTGGGGGGTTCCCACTGAGAAGCATGGGGTCTAAACCCCAAACTGGTCTCCCAAGCCTAGAGCAGCAGAACATGAAAAGGAACACAAATAACATCCAGCTGTGAAAAGCAGTGGGGTTTTCCTCTGCCAGGGAGAGGTGGCTAGAGACACAGAGAGCTTCTTAAAGGGACAATATACAAAATTTTGTTTGTAGTCGTTTACTCTGGCCTTTGGCAGAGGGAGGGGAGGGAGAGCAGGATGGACTAGAGACACAGGAGGAGAATCTAGAGTTGGTAGCTCTGGTGAGAGAGCTAAAGGGTCAGCTACCAGGGTCCCTGTTCTGAGTCATTGAGTCATTCACCATATAGCAGAGGCCATCTTTCTTGGGCAGAGCACTCCCCTCCATGTGGCATCAGCCTGAGGGGAAGCAGTAGCCCCACCTGAGGGAATCCCTTTTGCCTTACCCTGTAGAGCTTAAATCAGGCTGCTGAGGAGTACAGCTGGAGGCTAGTTCAGAGACAAAGCCTAATAGAAAGCCTGCAGATCAAGGTGGATCTCTGGGAGCTCTGAGACTAGCTGACCCTCCCCCAGGCCTGGTTCTGATAAAAGCCAGTCTTGGTGCACAGCTTGGTTCTTTCTCCACACAACCAGGCATAGGAGAGGGAGCCACAAGCTATTGATTGCTAATTATTCCAAACGGGTTGTCCAGGGCCATTCACAGGCAGCATGTGACTTAGGTCTGCAACAGAGTCTGTGAAGATCTACCTAATATGTAGAAGCAAACACAAAATGGTCGCCAAAATGAGAAGAAAAAGAAACAGTCCCCAGATGAGAGAACAAGAGGATTCTCCAGAAGAATTAAATGAAATGGAGGTAAGCAATTTATCAGATATACTGTTTAGAGTAATGACTATAAGGATATTCAAGAGCATGAAAAAAGACACAGAAGCCATAAAAAAAGGCAAGTCTGAAATAAAGGGTGCAATATCTGAAATAAATAATGCACAGGAAGGAAAATAGTAGGTTAGATGAAACAGATGATAAAATCAGCCATTTGGAAGACAAGGTAGAAAGAAACACCCCTCAGAGCAGCAAAAAGAATAAAAGAATTTTAAAAAATGAGGACAGTTTAAGAAACCTTTGGGACAACATGAAGCATAACAACACCTGCATCATGGGAATACTGGAAAGAGAAGATAGTATGCAAGAGATACAGAACCTACTTGAAGAAAAAATGACTGAAAAGTTCCTTAATGTGGTGAAGGAAAAAGACATACTGTACAGAGTTCAGGATGTACAGACAGTCCCAAATAAAAGGGACCCAAAGAGGCCCACACCAAGACATATCATAACTAAAATGGCAAAACTTAAAGACAAGGAGATAATCTTAAAAGCCACAAGGGAAAAGCAGTTAGTTACCTACAAGGGAGCTCCAAATAGACTGTCATCTGATTTACTAAAAGAAACATTTCAGACCAAAGGGATTGGCATGAAGTATTTAAAGTGATGAAAAATAAGGACCTACAACCAAGACTACTTTACCCAGCAAGGCTATCATTTAAAATTAAAGGAGAAATAAAGAGTTTTCCAGACAAGAAAATACCAATGGAGTTTGTTAACAACAAATCAGTAGTGCAACAAATGTTAATGGGCTTGCTTTAACAAGAAGAATAAGAAAAAAGAAAAAGGGTAAAATCATTGAAAAATAAAATGGCAATAAATATGTATCAGTCAATAATCACTTTAAATGTAAATGGCTTAACAGCCCCAACAAAAAGACATAGTGTAACTGAATGGATAAGAAAGCAAGACCCATATATATGCTGTCTCCAAAATACCCACCTCAGAAAAATTAATATGCACAGACTAAAAGTAAAGGAATGGTAAAAGATATTTCATGCAAATGGATAGGAAAAAAACTGGGGTAGAAATACTCATATCTGACAAAATAGACTTTAACACCAAGGCTATAGAAAGAAACAAAGAAGGACACTACATAATAATAAAGGAAACAATCCAAAATGAGGATATAACCCTAGTAAACATTTATGTACCCAACATAGGAGCACTTAAATATATATAGGAAATCTTGATGGACATAAAAGTAGAGGTTGACAGAAATACAGTCATAGTAGGGGATTTAAATACACCGTTGACTTCAGTGGATAGATATTCCAGAGAGAAAATCAACAAGGAGACAGCAGCTTTAAATGACACACTAGATCAAATGGATTTAATTGTTATCTTCGGAGCATTTTATCCCACAGCAGCAGAGTATACATTCTTTTCAAGTGCTCATGGAATGTTTTCTAGGATAGACCACAATTTAGGATACAAAATAAATCTCAATAAATTTACAAAAACTGAAATGATATCAAGCATCTTCTCTGGCCATAATGCTATGAAACTAGAAATCACTCACAAGACAAAAATGGAAAAATACACAAAGACATGGAAGCTAAATAGCATGCTATTAAACAATGAATGGGTTAAAAATGAGATCAAGGAAGAAATCAAAAGATATGTTGAAACAAATGAAAATGAAAACACAACCCCAAATTTGTGGGACACAGTGAAAGCAGTCCTAGGAGGGGAATTCACAGCATTACAGATTTATCTCAAGAACAAGAAAAAGTTCAAATAAACAGTATAACTTCACACTTAAAGGAATTTGAAAAAGAAAAACAAACAAAACTCAAATGGGGTAGAAGGAAGAAAATAATAAAGATCTGGGCAGAAATAAATGAAATAGAGTCTAAAAAATTACAAAATATTAATGATCCAAGAACTGGTTCTCTGAAAAGATAAACAACATTGACAAATCTGTAACTAGAGTCATCAAGAAAAAAAAGAGAAAGAACCCAAATTCAAAAACTCAGAAATGAAAGAGAAGTAGCAACTGAGAACAAGGAAATACAAAGAATTGTAAGAAAATATTATAAACAACTATATGCCAAAATTGGACAACCTGGATGAAATGGATAAATACCTAGAAACACACAATTTTCCTAAAGTAAATCAGAAAGAATCAGAGGATTTGAATAGACAGATTACACTTAGCAAAATTGAAACAGTAAACAACAGCAGCAACAAGAAGATCCCCAAAACAAAAGCCCAGGACCAGATGTCTTCACAGGTGCATTTTACCAAACATTCTAAGAATATTAACACCTTTCCTTCTCAAACTATTTCAAAGAATTCAAAATGGGGAAGATTTCCAAGATCATTTCATGGGGCTAGTATTATTCTAACACCAAAATCAAACAATGACCCTACACAGAAAGAAAATTATAGGCCAATATCCTTGATGAACGTAGATTGTAAAAATCCTCAAAACAATATTAGCAGACTGAATCCAGCATAAAACAAAGATCATACACCATGATCAAGTGGGATTGATTCAAGGGATGGAAGGTTGATACAACATTTGCAAATCAATAAATGTGTTATATCACATAAACAAAATGAAAGCTAAAAACCACATGATCACATTAGTAGATGCAGCAAAAGTATTTGGTAAATTGAACACCCATTTATGATAAAAACTCCCAGCAAAGTGGGAATAGAGGAAACATACCTAAACATAATAAGGGCCACATATAAGAAACCCATTGCTAGCATCACGCTCAACAGACAAAAACTACAAGCATTCCCCTTAAGACTGGGAGGAAGACAGGGATGTCCACTTTTACTTTTCTTATTCAACATAATACTGGAAGTCCTAGTCACAGCAATCAGACAAGAAGAAGAAATGAAAGACATCCAAATTGGAAAGCAACAGGTGAAACTGTCCTTATTTTCAGGTGACATGATATTGTACATAGACAATTCTAAAGATTCTACCAAGAAACTACTAGAACTGATAAATGAATTCAGCAAAGTAGCAGGATACAAAATTAATATCCAGAAATTAGTTGCACTTTATATGCCAATAATGAACTATCAGAAATGAAAATTAAGAAAGCAATCCTATTCACAATTGCTTCAAAAAGAATAAAATACCTAGGAATAGATTTAACCAAGGATTTAAAACACCTGAACTTGGAAAATTATAAGATACTGATGAAAGAAATTAAAGAAGATACAAATGAGTGGAAGCATATACCATGTTCATGGATAGGAAGAATTAACATCATTAAAATGCCCATACTACCAAAAGCAATGTGTAGATTCATTGCAATTCCTATCAAGATTCCAATTATGTATTTTACAGAACTAGAGCAAATATTTCAAAAAGGAACCTAATCAACAAAACAAACAAGCATGCAAAATATAGCCAGAGACATTGAAATTAAAAACAACCTGACAGTAATCAGAGGGGAGGTGGGAGGGGATATGGGAGGAAAAGGGGAAGGGTTTTCAGGAACAACTATAAAGGACACATGGACAAAACCGAGGTGGGTGGAGTCGGGGGAGAGAGGTGGGGATGGCTGCTGTGGTGGGGGGAGTGGGGGGGAATGCAGACAACTGCACTTGAACAACAATAAAATAATTTTAAGAAGTTATATGCAAAAATAAAAGATCCTGAACAGCAACAGTGACCTTGAGAAAGAAGACAAAATTGGAGGAATCACACTACCTAATAACGAACTATACTATAAGGCCATAGTAACAAAAATATCATAGCGCTGGCAAAAAAACAGACACATAGATCAATGTAATAGAAAAGAAAATCCAGAAATAAAACACTTGGCTTTATAGTCCATTAGTTTTTGCAAGAGCAGGCAAGCACATGAAATGGGCTAAAGTTAGTATATTTAATAAATGGTATTGTGAAAATAGGATAGATATGTGCAGAAAATAGGAAACTAAGCCATCTTCTATGCCACACACAAGAATAAATTCAAAATGGATTAAAAACTTAAATGTTAGACTCAAAACCATAAAATTTCTAGAAGAAAACATAAGCAACAAAATCTTGGGCGTTGCTCATAGAAATATTTTATCTTATATATCTTCTCAGGCAATGAAAGCAAAAGAAAAAATAAACAAATGGGACTACATCAAACTAGAAAGTTTGTGCACAGCAAGAAAAAACATCAGCAAAACAAAAGGACAACCCACTGAACGGGAGAACATATTCTCTGATGTATCTGATAAAGGGTTGATATACAGAATTCATAAAGAACTTATAAAACTCAACACATACACACACAGAGAGAGAGAAAGCAAACAATCCAATTGAAAAATGAGCAAAGGACCTGAAAAGACACTTCTCCAAGGAGGATGTATAGGTGGACAATAAATATATGAAAAGATGCTCAATGTCATTAATCACCACAGAAATACAAATTAAAATCACAATGAGATATCACCTCACATTGGTCAGATTGACTATCATCAATAAATCAACAAACAAGTGCTGATGAGGACATAGAGAAAGGAGAATCTTCATGTACTGTTAGTGGGGACGCAGAGTAGTGCAGCTACTGTGGAAAGCAGTATGGAGTTTCTGTAAAAAATTAAAAATGGAACTGCCTTATGACCCAACAATTCCCCTTCTGAGAATTACCTGAAGAAACCTGAAACACTAATTTGAAAGAACATAAGCACCACTTTGTTCATTGCAGTGTTATTTAGAGTTGCCAAGATACAAAAGCCCTAAGTGTCTATCAGTAGGCGAGTGGATAAAACAATTATGGGACATTTACACAATGGAATACTACTTGGCTGTAAAAAAAGAAGAAAATTTTATCCTTTGTAACAGCAAGGATAGATGTAGACAACATTGTGCTAAGTGAAATAAGCCAGTCAAACTCATAGATAGAGAGCAGGTAGCTCTGTAGGGCTAGGGGGATGAGGGATTGAGCAAAAAGAAAAAGATTCATGGACATGGACAACAGTGTTGTGGTTGTAGAGGGGAGGGATTGTAAGGGGGATAAATGGTAGTGGAAAAATACAACAAAAAATGGAGCTATACTCATCTGATCTGTTTTTCTTAATTATATCAAAAAATAATTACCAGAAAATATAAGTCATAAGTTAATATGTGTTCT